>CM044550.2:10512353-11712353 GCA_024416835.2 Perccottus glenii
TCCTTCAGGTGTAAAAACAACCTTAATTTCTGAAAAATTAACAACTCGTCGATCATGATGGAGCACTTGCAGTAAAGCACAGTCTACTTATTCAGTCCAATCCAGCTGCCAAACAAAATCATAATGTTATTGTAGACTCTGGCAAATCACACATTTATAAAACAAAAACACATTTTGTGTCAGTATTTCAACAGTTCATAGTAATAAATAAAAAATAAATAATTGTGCATATTCTGATTTTATAACTATTATTTCCTGCAGTTCTTCTAATGGGGCACTATGGGATGCTTAGCTCGAGTGTGGTCAGAAGCTAGCAGCCAAATATGACCAAACCATTCGAAATTTAAAACACATTGTGAAAGTATCCTTTTCAAAATGATTCACACAGCAGTTCTTCTGTGCGGTCTTTCTCTCAACAAAAGGCCCATAGTTCATGGTGCACCCCTGGGTGTCATCTGGACATCTTCGCTGACAGGACAGAGATGGACTGGACAGACGAGGGCAGCGGGTGGTGCGGACGAGGGGGTCTTCTGATCTTTCCTAATCCCCCCACTTTGCCTTGGGCCCTCACTTAAACAAATACACACCTCACTTAGCGTCTAACTGTTCCTCAGACCCCATAGCAGGCCTGTCACTGACGCTGTTTTATTCTTTCAAAGCCTCATTGAGCAGTGTGTTGTTTTTGTCCTCGCCTGTAGAGCCTTAATGACCCCAGTTCCACTTTGCCCAGCTGTCTCCACTCTGCATCAGCATTTAAGCATTACAGGACCACCCCAATGGGTTGCACACACACCTAGCTCACCAGGTAATTACCAACCGAGGAAGAGGCAGGAGAACGGTCATCCATTCTGAACCCCCTCCTCACTTCCCCACCTCTTTTCCCAAGCTACAACAGGCAGTGTGTTTATTTATTTATTTATTTTTTTTTTTTTAAGACAAATTTTGTGAATTATGAGAAGCTTGGGTGGCTGTGCTGCAACTTAAAAAGCTGAGTTAGCAGATGGGAGACACTACACCTCGGGGAGACAGCAGGGAGAGAAATGAAGGCCTGGAGATCAAATCAGGACCTGGGGAAGCTCTTTCGGAGAATGGAGGAAATGCAGAGAGAAACAAGCCGAGCACAGGAAAAGGGGGAATAAAAACAACACCCTGATACGTCTTGTCCACGGGAAATTGTTCAGCGGCTGTTTTTATAAAGTTGATATGTTGTTGGCTTAATCGTGTATCCTTGCTGTAGCAGACACCACTGTGTCTGAAGTGCATTTCTCAGCTGAACAACCAGACTCAGACAGAAGAACATGAAGTATTTAGCAACTAACAAGACCGAGGTACAATTTAAGAAACAGCAGACTGCTGCAGACGCCTCATTAGTGTTGGGCAGTTACACTGAGTTACTAGATGAATCAATAAACAGAAATTAGTTTGCTACTGCTAATTAACATGCTAGTTGACAGTCCATTCAAAACAATACAGGTAGCATACTAGTGAATGAAATAGTTTATAAAGTTGTAGGAGTAGGTCTATATTGTAGAGGTGGATTGTGGACTGTAATGTATGTCGTAAATAAGGGCACTCTAAAGTGTTGATCCAGTCGGTTTTCCCTGGTTTATCTTTGTAATTGCTAGTTTTTTTTTTTTTTTTTTACTTTACATACTTTCTGACTAAGCTGTTTGTACAGATCAGCTTTTTTTAAATGTCATTTCTTTGGAGATCTAAATATCCATTTATACCCCTTACACACACCACTCATTGATAGTGGCCACCATCTTTGTTTACAAGTAGAGAGCTGTAAAGGACAGTCGAGAATGACACCCAGACTCTTAATCTGAGGGGAGGGGTGGATGGTGGAGGTGTCACTTATTAAAGAGAAACTGTTGGATTTTTTGCCAGTGATCAGAAATTATTTTTTAATGCCATTAAGTTGGAGAAAGTTGTGGGAAAATCCTATTTATATTTTTGGAGACAATCGAGCAGGTATGAAGGAGGGAGTGAGGCGGTGGTTTGGAGGAGAGGTAGAGCTGGATGTCATCCACACAGCAGTGGAAGTTGATACCGAATTTTAGGAAAATATTGCCCAGGGAGAGAATGTTACCCAGGACAGAGCCCTGGGCCATACCACTTTTATGTTTGGGAGTGAGAATTCTTTAATTGAACAAACTATGTGCAATCTGACAGATATGATAAGATCCAGGACTAGGAGGAGTGTCAAATGTTTGTGCGATGAGGGAGACAGTTTAACCAGGGTTGTAGGAAGTGGGCCATGTTAGCAAGTGGATTTAGATTTTTGAATGATGGGCATAATTTCATTGATGAGCGGTAACGTAAAGGAGGAGAGTGAGGATTGTGAAATGCTGTACAGTTTAAAGGAGTAATGCCAAAGCAACAGATGAGATCGATAATGTGTCCTTTTGAGTGTGTGGGAGAGTCCATATGTTGTTGTAATCCAAAACTGTCCAGACAACTTGTTTGTGAGAGTGTTGTTCATATGTATAACTCTGCAAGGCTCCAGTGTATTTTTCCTTTTTTCTTCATTATATGCGTAGTGTGGTAGAGCGTGTTTCTCACGTAATCTCTCGCAATATGCCACCGGCCGGGGACAGGAAAGTTAGATTCTGTCCAGCTGAGGGTAATGTGTCAGTGTGATAGACATGATATATATATTTTAAGGTAAATGTTCTGCAGGGCTATTTTGATGGTACATGTACATATATATTTTAGCTTTCATCAGCGGGTTTTAGATTCAACACCTGGTGGTGAGTGTTGTCTGATGGTTTTTACATCAGAAACAGAAATATAAGATTGCTACTCCACTTGGTTGAAACAAACTGCACAAAAACAGTAATTATGTAGCACAAACAGCAGTCTGAACATATGGTCCATTTGATGAAGCCGAAAACAGTTGTGGCTCAAATTCAACAGAGCCAGTTCCATAAATCCCATGTGTTTGCTAAAATGCTAATGCTGTAAATTAATGGCAGGCAGCATGTGATTGGTGCCTTGATGAAGTTACGGTTTCATGATCAGCCTTTTCACTGGCGACACACACACATATACACTCAGAGGGATAAAGGAATCAGTCCCTACAGTGTGATCAATTGGCGGTCTGCTGCAGAGAATTGATCGTTCCCATGTTGAATGGAGCGACTGTGAGTGTGCATGTGTGTGATAGACATTATTGATATCATATGGCTGCCTGCTGCTCAAATCAATAGCTGTTTCTCTTCATAACGTTGTTTTGACCGCTATATGAAATCTATCTGTACCCCCCTCCTGAGCCCCAGAGTCAAAGATGGCCGGTATTTATTTTCAATAGAAAGTGGCCCAATGACTCCTATACAAACACTTCACTAGCTTCAAGGTCACAATATTTTCATGTTATGGGGTCACAGAGCATGAACCCTCTCCCATGGGTTGCCAAGTTATCCTGTGTCATGCTGTCATTTTCACACAAGTTCTTCATCAAATTAGAAAAGTTTCAATGCCAGAAAATCCACTGTCTGGTAACTAATTCATGAACTGCAAAAGTCAAATCACCTTTTGTTATAAGAATTCTCTATCTTAAGATACAAGAACAGCTCCCACTGCAGGGATATAAAATCTCATCTTTTGTTTACTTCCTGAAGCAAAAGTCACTCTGTACCCTTGATACATGCGTGTTTGCTTTGCTTCTTCTTCCAAGAATTAAACCTGGCCATTTGCTTTTTAAATATACTCTGTATATGTGTGTCTCTCTGGATAACATAAGGATATAGAATTTTTTTATTAATTATAATTAATAATTATTATTATTTTAAATTATTAAGTCAAAACAGCACTAAATTTGGCTGAATTATAAAAAGTATAAGTGGTAAAATGAAGAGGCATTTATAAAGTGGTGCACATCTTAACAAAGCATAAAAAACATTCACTGATGGCGGGATTTTAAAATTTCTGTTAAAACAAAAGTAGCTCTTTTGCAATTTTTTCATTTCACAAGTAGGTCCCTGAGGAAAAAAGGTTGGAGAACCCTGACTACAGTAATATTTAAGATTTATATTACACTAACAATATACTATGTTTGCCAATGTATATTGTAAGCAGAATTGTGGTTGAATATGCACAATAACACAAAATCAAGTGGCATTTTGCTGACATTAAGCTTCCTCACAGGCATATGCAAAAAAACATGGGCTGCATGAAAAAAATATCAACTTTACAAATAAACACAAGGGCTGGGTCATTCATTTCTTCAATTGTCCTGGTTTCAGAAAACACTTTATTTTCTATTATAGCATCTGGAGGATCTCATATGGCTGTAGATTTACTTTAGTCTTGGCCATTACTACTAGGTCTGACCATGTCCTCTCCTGGGCGTTAACCTCACCGCCCCATTCACTCATTCATTTCCAACTCACTAAATGCCTCTGTGTCATCTCCCTCTTCAATACACTTACTAATCTCCACCCTTCAGCGAACATGGAGTTTTTTTTAAAAACCAAGAGACCCCTGCAGCCAAATCTAATCTACTCCCCTCCATCTCACACTCACAGATCTCTGTTCGTCCAGTGTCAGGTGAAAGCCCTCTTGCCCCGTGCGGTCACTTCCAATCACCTGACTTTGTGCTGTGCTGAGAAGGCAACAGGAAGAAGCAGATGTTGTTACAGCCCTGTTTCTTCATGAGCTGCTTGATTTCAGTTTGTGTTTTGTAGGTCCGGATGCACAATTTTGGTGTAAAGCATTCCACATGAAATTATTTAAAAATGCTTATCTCACTGTGTCTTACCAGTGACAGCTAAGGTAGATTTTAATGTAGACTTTAATAAATTATATAATTTAATCTTTAAACGTTTCATTGAATTTTATTATTACATTTATCTTTGTGAGAAACTTTAGCTTTGTTTGCACTGGAGCAGTGCGGTACAGGTTGAGCCAGTATGAGTTGCAAACCATTTTCAAAAGCATTGTTCTTACTTTGACAAAGATTATAAACAAAAAAAAAATAAATGTGCTATGAAGTTTATTGTAAAAAAAACTAAACGACAAATTTACATTTACATTTATTCATTTAGCAGACGCTTTATCCAGCGCTTTGATCCAAAACAAACCTATCCTTTATTAGCTGTTCCTGGTTTTACATGTTTGCATCTTGAATAGCTCTTGCTTTTTCAATTAAAATTGCCCTGACCAGTCATATCACTTTGTCTTAATGGTCTGGTTGTTTTGGTCAAAATCAATGTCAACTCAAACCTAACCTTTAGCCTTAAAACCTCGTTAGAATTGTGTTTCTTGTAAATCTTTTCGAGGGCATTTCAATATTAATCCATGTGCTTTTACTCAACATGTAAAATATTATGTACCAAAGCTGTGAGTTGAAAGAGGGCAAAGGTATCTAAGAGGACACAAACAGGAGAAGGTTAGGGAGCACATCTGGCTGAGACATTAGACCCCCGCTGACCTGTCACTGGACCCAAACTACAAGATGGATAGGTATGAGTTGGACCTGAACCAAGTCCAAAACACACAGCTCTTAGACGTGATTCGGACCGAGAGCTTGTGGGACCTCATGTTTGTCACATACAGTTGAACCACATTACTCTGCATACATGTCACCGCTGTCAACAAGCCGTTTTATAACTTCTGCTACAGACTGTTACTAAAACCTCTCATGTTTTTATCCTTGTTGTTTTGCTCTCATCAGCAGAATACAGTTATGCGCTGTACAAACATAGCCCTGAAAAGCCATCCATCACCTATTGTGCTCTTCAAGCCTCTCTTCCTTTAGTTATGATTGGAACGAGTCACTGAAGTCCTGGGGAGCAAAACACAGGCCTGACAGTGTGGAGTTCAATTCAAGCGGATTCCAGTAATGTCTTGCTCTCAGTGGGAAAAGGTTCAACAAGGATGGCGAGACGGAAAGAGGTCTGGTGTTTAAATGTTACAACAAGGTTTTTTAATTTGAGTTATTCTCCATGATAACATTTCCAGACTTGCTTAGAGCATTATTTTAAATTTTATACCTCTATGCGTCGCTCATGCTCGAAATCTGAACCCTTTAAAGGTGCAGTTGAACAAAAGAAACCACATCAATAATGTTTTCAATATGCCTATACAATATGTTCCATTATTTGTTTGCAGCATATTCCTTTTTCTTGGAAACATTTATGAACTAAATAGAATTATGTTTCTGAAGTAAACTTATTGAACTGCTTTTGTAGACAACAGCATTTTCATCCAGGGCTACTTCACTTCACATACTTCACTTTTAAAACCAGGCCATTAACTGGACGTCAGTGAAATGTGCCACTGCTGCCCCTTATCAACATGTCTGCATACTAATCCGGATGATTTAACAGTTCATTTAATCACAGCAATCTCACTCTACTGCCATCAAAGCTGCTCCGACTGACAATGATGGAGTATCAAACAACTGTCACAGCTGCTGCCAGCCGAAGCCTGCTTTAACTTGATGGATCTATCTCGCTGTGGGCTGCGTATAGTGGGCTGTGGGGGTATGTTGTTTTCACACTAAGCCTGTCAAACCAGCAAAGCCCTGGGCCGAAAGCAGGTAACGTATTAGCTCTGGCATCTGGACCCCTGAGCACTGACCGGCCTTCTGCGGAGGAAATGACACAACTGCAGCGGACGGCATTTGGTTCTGTTTATTGAGAGGATAAACTTTTGAACTAAAGACACTGTTCAGACCAATGGATGTAAATTGTGCTGCAGCTGCTTACGTTTTAATGTAAAGCCATTACTTGAAAATACAGGATTTTCTTGTACATTTGTTTGAACTGTGGGTATATAATTCAAATTTTCATTAAGTGTATTAGACAGTATGTACGGCTGCAGTACACATCATTAACCTGTCTACTTGTCAATATCATTACAGCCTAGTCTTTCTATGGGTAGTTTACAAGGAGTGGCTAGCCCTGCACAAAACTCGACAGCCACAGAGTTTCTTAAATTATCCTCTCGTCTATAATTACCATGTTTTACCAAATGTATTGTATTGATTTCAGATTCTGACATTTGCTGACCACAGGAGGAGATGGCTTACATAGTGTCAGGCCCAACCAAGTGTCAGTGGACATACATCAGGTCCATAGCCATAGGTAACGAAGAAACAATTATACATGTAATTTCATACAAAAAGTTCCAAGGAGTGGCTGACATTGTGTGCCAAACTAGCACACTTGCATCGTTACAGAAAACTCTGGTATGTCTGTTCCAGCCACAAATTTCTTTCTGTCTTTTATAATCGTCACAATTTGTCAGATGTATTTTATCATTGCTGATTTTTTGACAGCAGCAGGGGGTTACTTACATAGCAATGCCCAGCTTCATGATGAAATAACCTTTAAATAGCTCCTGGGGAATACTAAGAAATATGCAGCTCCACTCCAATCAGGCCCAATAGGAAATACTGTGTGCCTTGCTGACCTCAAGACTAGACTGTGTTACATATCTTTAAAAATGAAAAACGTTAAAATCAAGTTGCCACTATATCTTAGACTCTGAGCCACAGAAGCAAAAGGAATTGCAGGATATGGAGGCAATCGCTGCTGACACGCTATCCATTGTGTGCTTGCAAAGACAAGTTCGCTATTGCATTCCCTTTAGTCCGTTCCAAAGTCCATAACTAGAAGAATCCAGCTGACAGGCCTCCTTCGGTCCAGTGTTCAAGGAATGGCACGTTTTCCGTAAAAAGGCAATCCAAGTCTGAGAGGCATTCCCTGTTAAATCACAGCACGCTTTATGCTTTTTTCACAGCACTGCACTCTATACATACTCCATCACCTTTTGGGCTTGAGGAGAGAGTTAGAGGAGAGAGGTGGGAGAGATGTGTGTTGAACTTTTATTCATGCATGCTGTGTGTAAGTGGTAGTTTTACTGAACACAAACACTCTGGGGTATAGTTTCTCCCTTTTGGGCCATCTGACAGACTTCTTCTGACGTTTTAAAATATACACAAGATGACTACATAGCTTGGAACATTACCTGAAAGTTAAATATAAGATGTAGGCTTTCATAAAAATAAACCCGTCTAAAGCTGGGCACGCACAGCAAGATATTATCATCTTTACACAGCCCACGCTTTACTGAAGCATATTCCTGTCTTTCTTAATTAGTTGCAGCTCCCTCCTCAATGTAAAAGGTGCCGAGAGTGTGAAGCGGTCCTATCTTTATCCTACGATAGGGTGTAGAAACAGACATATGACAGCTCAGCAGTGTATTTACAAAAAAAAAAAAAAAGTGTTTATTGTGTGGAGGTCTCTACTTTCTCTCTATAATGGTTTCCCAGCTGAATTAATATTTTTGCTTCATTGTGTAAAAGGGCTTGTGTAACATGTGTATAATAGGCTACATCACAATAAACACTGGTTAAAGCTCCAGTGCCAGATTTTCTGTTGTCATCCTTGTCTCAGACTCCACTCTCCCCCAAAAGCAGCCTAGGGACCTCTCCTGCTTCTCTTTTATTAAAAAAATAAAACCTGACCAATTTTTCCTTCACAAAATACTATTACCGTATACCAAACAGAAGTTTAGCGCTTAGCATTAGCTTGGTGTTAGCTTAGCATCAGCTTAGCGTGCGACTTTAGCACCAGGCCAGCAATTATGTCCGCCTCGTTAGACATTCCATAATTGAATTAACAGTCTTTATCCTTGTTTTACATTGATTTTGATTTTACATTGAAAAAATTATATTTTTCTTTTTTGAGGCGTTTCTTAGTGTTAAAAGACATTTTTAGTGCTGAAAATACACTTAATTGGCAGCTATTACACTTCCTGTAATGTCAGATCACAAGCCGGTGAAGACCAATAGGAGCGCTCCTTTTTCAAGCATGTGGTTTGCTCGCATGTGATTGGCCAATTTTTTACCGTTCCTGAATAACTTATAATTACTAATACTTCTCTTCTATACTTCTAATAATTCTCTATAATAAATAGTAGATGGCATCATCAAGCCTGTTTTTTCTCTAATGATTGCTTTTACAATATACTAGTTGGGGTTTTAGAAAAAATTAGGTACAGGATCTTTAGGCATAAATGGGGCACAAATCTGCCTCAGACAGGATTCTGCCAATATCGCAAAAGGGGACATAAAAGGGGCTATTGAAACACTTTGTCTTTGGCTTTTTACACTGAAAACTAATGATTGCTTGCAAGTGATTTAACAAGATTTCATATGTTCTTTCATTTTTGTAGTGGGATGTGTGAGTTGAAACAGTGGTTAAAAATCGTTTAGTGCAAGCCAGGCATAACTCCCTCCACCTCCTCTACACGTCTCCACTTGGCGTCGAAATGAGCTGAGGAAAAGTGAGACTTTGTAACCTGCGCGTGTTTTGTAAGGTGGAATACAGAAATGGAACGCTTGTTATGACAAGGCAACGAGTGAGACAGGTCAGAAGCACTGCAGACAAAGAAACACAATTACACGCACCTGCGCTGAGCCTCATTCACGCACCTACCACTCATGACAGATTTGAATCATATGTCTACTTCAGACACACACACTGCTGTAATAAAAAAGCAGCAACAGCGAGATTTTTAGAAACAAAACAGGGTTTAATGAGAAAGCCAATATCTTGGCTCTGAACCGAAGATGGGACTGAAATATGTTATTGCGCTTTCCGAAAAGGATAAAAAAGATTGAAAGTTGACCCAAAAGGGTAAAAAAATGTAAAAGCACAGCCAAATGTCTGGTTAAAGAAAATTAATAAATTATGTCACAAACCACAACTTCAAGGCAAGTTTATTATCAAACATTGTTGAAAAGCAGCAGCTAATTCTGACTGGCAAATTTTAAACAGAGGCAAATGAAGATGTACGTGTGAGTGCTATAGACTGATACGTCAATGGCTCATTAAAGGCCTCAATGGACTGTGGCTTCTCCCAATGGGCGACTGTACGGACCGGTCCTAATGAGAAGTGAAGGGTAAATAAACTCCCACTGTGGTGAGACTGGACAGACCGGCTAAACTGACACTGGTTTCTTCTTTAAGAGAAAAAAGGGTTACAAATTTGTTGAAACAAAGCATACGATTGAAACGACACTTACACGATGATGGTAATGATTCCTCAGGAGTTAGTGTCACAAAGACCACCTTTAAAGCTAATATAAATGGTCAAAAGCTTCTGTTGAAAATGTCACTTACAGTTCAAGTCGGGACGAGAGTAGACCGTTTTGTAAGCAGTGGAGGAATGTCAGGCTAAATAAACAAGGTGTCTGCTGGAGAAGTCAAGCAGCCCTCCCAAGTCCTCTGCACTCCCTAAAGCACCGAGCAAAGGGCGCAAGGTGGCAGGCAGCTAAGAACAGCACTTAACATTAACCAGTGCTTACATGTACACCTTGGAAACATGTACAAATACAAGATACACACACAAGACTCTGACAGATGTGGACTTGCAGAGGCTTCTGTGTTGTATAAAAACTGTATTGTGATGAATACAAGCCAATAATGTAATTCAAAAGCAACACAATGTAACCTTTCAATAATTTTGAATACAAATGTGCTGCAGAGAAAGCAAGAAGACATGAAGCAAAAAGCCCAAGCCTGGAATCAAACCCATCTTCCACTGTTTGCTACAGACGCTATGGTTTGTTGCTGATTCTGTCTAGACAGAGAGTCTATTTTGAGTATCTTCTTCAGAGAGGATTTGTGGCTACAGTCACTGGTTTGTTGTATCTGTTCAATGTTGCAAAAACAGACATTGAGCAATAGGGGAGAGGCTGTCTTGTACTGTGCAGTGACGCAAGTAGACACTAGGAAAATTATCTTCAGCAAAGATCACAACTAAAGGATTAATGTTTTGCAAAAGGCCCATTTTAAGGTGCAGGAACATACTTTTGACACCTGGGCCTGGTGTCCCTGTCACTATAAAAGGGGCCTACTGACCGTTACTGTCCCTCATCTCTCTCCTAGAGGTGGTGTCCTCCCCTTAATAGTTTTCACATTTATAACTATTTTTGTCAAATTAATAGTTGAAAGTATTTATTTATAATTTGACTTAATTGGGGTGGTGGGCTTTCCTCAATCAAAAGAAAAAAGTCACAAGCTGTATGTTTAATAACAACTTGATAAAAGGTTTTTAAAGCAGCATACATAACTTTCCAGGATTTGCTTCCTTTACCTTTTCCTTACATTTTTTTGTTTAAATGGGAGTGTGTTTGTTTTAAGGGAGAAGTTACATACTTCTTTGTTAAGCAACTGCTATTTCAATTTGGGAATGATATGTTAGTGACCTCATTTTTGACTGAAGCTTAAACTGTTGACAACACAAGCACCTTCTGTTTTCTTATGCCCTCTGTGATTTTAAACCAGCATACAAAACATATTTCTCCATCAAAATGCTTCATGCATCACTCTGTGGTTGACATAAGGCAGAGAGAGACACGGCAGCTGCCCAGAGAAAACATACAGCTGCACATATCAGAGCCACATCTCCAACACTGGGCCTTACAGCATGATTATGAGTAATGGAATAAAACGTGGGAATATGTCACGTTATGATTTGAGTCTTACTAATGTGTATTAATGCCCACTGTGTTTATCCAGTGTGTTTAATGTGCAGGTTATCAGTCTACGCCGCTCCTCTGGTTGTGGGGTCTCTACTTTCTCTCCATTAAACTCCCACTCAACTGTTTTTGCTTAGCATCTCTCGGAGAAGGTCAAGTAGTAAAAAAGATTGATACTGAAAAAGGTGGGAAATATATATTTAATGCAACAGCTTAATTGGAGAGTGGGATTAAACTGTCGAAGTGTGATTAATCCCATATAACAGCTCAGCTATAGTAGGGTACTAAGATTTTAAGAAATTGGTAATACAATAATTATCTTACAACTGAGGGTTCAGAACTTTAAAATCCCTGGGCCTTGGTTTAATATTTCTGCAACATAACTTTATCAAGAAGCCTAAATGTCTGTTGTCTTGGTGTATATTATAATTTAAGCATCCACAACATTTTGTGGTAGTAGAGAAGAAGGATGTTGTATAAAACAAAATCAAAGAAGGTCATATGCTGATAAGTAAGATGTTTATTTTCGATAACACAATTGTTCTGCCTAAACATTGTTCCAGATCTCCCCATGTTTTTAAGTATTAATAGTTTGTGAAAATGTCAGTCTGGGCTGAGTAACAGCAAGAGCTTCTGTGAATGAGATTTCTACCATAAGACCAATGTGTCCATCAAAGGTCAACAAGAAAGTGGAACAAAGATCAATAGACTCAATGATGGTTGAAGCACAGTGAATACAAAGTTCTGATGGCGCCAAAATGAAGTCTGCACCTGTGAAAAGTGTTGGTTACAGTTTGAGACAAGGTGGGAATATCCTCAGAGCTCAGTGCCTCTACACAGCCTGGAGTGGACAGATAAGCCAAAGTAAGTCAGTAAAAAAGTGAAATATGAGATAAGTTGATGTGTAACCGGGGCACACTTTCTGCTGAGAGGCCTGTTGGATCCCTGCCCTGGGGCTTTGTATCCAACACGGAAAACGGGAGAATCCTAATGAAGCTGCGACGACTCAATCGATACAAGCTCCACACGAAGGCAGCAGGGAGAGAAAAACGAGACGAGTGCAGCAAGTACACTATCACCCAAAGCCTTTCACACATACATATGCACAGGTCTAGGAAAATAAACGCATATGTTTAAACTTAAGCTTAATAATCTCAAAAATAACAATCCTTTTGTTGTAAAAAATAGACATTAATACCCATAGGGAACCCAACAGGAAAGAGATGTCACTTTCTGTTCCTGTTCCTACTAGTGTCTAGGCAAACAGAGCACTGCTGAAGAAGAACACCCAATTTTGTATGAATACTGAGGACATCTAAAATGTCACCACTAGATGCAGCCAAAGACTACACACTGCCCTTTAATACCAGAATGTGCTAAATCAACCATAGCCTGTTACTGTTTGTACTAATATGTCAGTGTTAGCGAAGCATGTGAAGTGAAATATGGCACAGGCATGAAATAAAAGTGTTAGCAATGTCAAACTGGACTAATGAGTTGGTGGGAGACTACTGTGGAGGGGAAAAATTGTAAAAGGAAGAATAAAGAAATTGTGAAATGAAATATAATTGAAAAAGCATGGAGAAACCAAAAGGAAAGGTAGAGCGTTGGAGGTGGATAAACATATATTTAGAAAGAGAAAGAGAGGGACTGCGGCAGGAGAAGGGAGTTGAAATCGAAGACACTTAGAGAAAACCCAGATTGATTGTGGTCACGGCTGGCTGGGCCCTTCTATTTGGTTAGTCATGTATTTTCTGAGATCAAGCCTTTCTCCTCCTTTTCCTCTTTTATCTATCCATCAAAGACGACTTGACCAACCACACCTGCAACTTTACATAACTTCTAATTACCCCCACCAACTTTCCCATGTCAGCAGAGAGTAGCAAGAGCAAGACAAAAAAACTGCTCAAATAGTAGAATAGATTGAACATGAAAATGAATTGTACCATTCAACAACTTCAGATAAAGAGGTAAAATCATGAAGACATATTGGTAAAGACAAACCTTTATCGCTCTTTTTAACTTCAAATGCAGTCTTCAAGAATTAAAAAAGAAAATACCACAAAATGTTTAATCTCTGCACAAAGTACAATGAAAACTGTTGTTAAAAGCAGTTTTAGCAGACGTGAGAGGGAGGCACAAAGAAATTAAACCAGAGAGTCAGTCGATGGGGAAAGAAGCTGTGAGATTAAATAAGAGCCGATCAAAGTAAACGCAGGAGGAAGAATACAGCAAGGTCAACACAGAAACACTTGGCTGCAGTAAAAGTCGAGCTGAAGTGGAAAATCTCAAGAACTATTGCCAAAAAAAAAAACTGTAGTGGTGACTTTTGAGGTTTATTAATTTAAGTTTCATCATGACCTGTCAAGTGTAGCTATACTTTCTCCCACACAGACGGCTGTAGCACTGCCCTGGTGAGTAGTTCCCTGTCTTTGATCACTTTTGAGAAGGTACACGCCCATAAACCAATGAGACTGTCTCATGCTGTTACTGAGGTGCTTACTTATCTGAGCTGTTCCTTCCTTCCAGGCTCATGTCCTGTTAAAGCAAACAAACATTTAATATGCGGTTATAACGTATAATGTAGAGTCATCTGATTGAACCAATTTGGATCTGGATCTTTCACAAATTAAACTAACTGAGGATTATGTACATTAGTTTTTTTTTTTATATACTTGTTTTGTAGCCTACATGTATTTTTTTAGAAGCGCCATATGCAACTTAGATTCTAGCTTCTCGATTTCATATGCAGCCTGTGCCACCTTAAACTGAGCTTGCCACAGCGCATTAGCGCAGCTTGTGGTGTGTTAACACCCGGCGCTGCGGCATTAAGTGTCGATGAGAGATGATACAGCTAATACGTGTTTATGTTCTGTCAGATGGTTCGTTCTGAGAGAGAAACAGAGTGAGTGAGGGCTGTGAAAGTCCTCCATCCAAACTATGTCAAGAATTGAATTCTGTTCCTCCAAGAGACAGGACATCTGTCAAACAGGGACTTCAGCTGTGCTCTGCTTCTCAGACACATCTCCCCCCACCCTCTGTGTGGCATTACACACAGCAGGCTCAGGGTTGGGCACTATTGTCTTTCTTTCCATTGGGTATGATTTTAAAATAACAATATCATTAGTTGATCTTTTGTAAAAATAAATAAAGCGTACAGGCCAGCATGTGCATCAAAACCTCACTCACAAGTCCCACATTCACATTGGTCCTTGGATTTTATAAAAAATAAAGCCCTCTAGCCCTGTCGTCCATTCCACAAACTTATTGCAGCCAAAGAAGCATCTGGTAAACAACATGGTAAGCTAACATGAAAACAAATTGTGAAACTGTACAGTTTACTTTTTCATATTAAAGACTTCCTTATTGCTTTTCA
This sequence comes from Perccottus glenii, assembly GCA_024416835.2. NCBI lineage: Eukaryota > Metazoa > Chordata > Actinopteri > Gobiiformes > Odontobutidae > Perccottus > Perccottus glenii. The sequence goes on from CM044550.2 coordinate 10,527,227, forward strand.
TAATGTTACGTGCACTGATGCAAATGGTTGGGTTTTCAAAATGCCAGCTTCACAATGCTAGCACAAACATTAGCTGAAAATTTGCCTTGGGTATTACTCCCTTTTTATTAAGCTGCAGCCATGGATCAGTGCAATCCATCACATGTGACTATTGTATGTGCTCTTTTAATTAAGATGACTGCTAGTCCCTCTCAAACCTCGTCATTTAAGTCACTAATGTTTACATAAAGGCCAAATCTTGTCATGTTCCCATTATCGAGGAACATATGTGCTGCATTAACTCCCGTCTGTTTAGACATGTACGTTCAACATCACCGCGCCATACTCAATTCTCCACTGATATTACTTTGTGCTAATGGTGTTATGGCTAACAACAGTGACCTGTTATGATCGAGCTGTAAACTGTGTGGGGACAGAAAAGGAAGTATGGGTTGGTAACAAGTGAAGTGTGAATCTGTGATTGCCTGTGTGTGGCCCATTACCAGAGTGACTTTTCAGATGACTCAGGATTAGAAGGACGATAGGGTTAGGACAGCCTTATTTGGAGATGATGATGTAATTTCCTCCTGAAAGATTGATGCAAATATCCTTTCTCATTTATTATTTACACATTTTGGAAGGATGAAATCAGTTTAGTGTTAATAATGTTATGCCTGTTGAGACTTAAGACCACTTTTGCCAAACGCTGCTTTTAAAGTGCAATAGTGAAATTTCATCAATGCAGAGTATCTATTTTCTCTCATAGTTTAGTCTAGTATTTTAATAAGCTTTGTTTACTGATGAGGGTAGTGTATATTTTTAGTGTCCATTTGATTAATTTTAACAACAAAGCAGAACCCCTCAGTTTTAGGTTACCATCAATAAAACAGAGCATTACATACTGTATTTTCCTTGTAATAATAAATATTTAAATGTTTGTGATATTAGATTAGGTTTTATGTTTTCTCTTTAAAAAAAATACTGAATTACTCTAGAACTATATTTTCTCTTGGATTGGCCTGTGCAGTGGACTCAACAGGGTGTGCTTTGTTTTCCACGGCTATTGATTTACTCTCATTGTTTTAACAACCATCCCACCTTTAGAAGCAACAGGGAAAAACAAGAGCAATGGATTTGTAATAATAATTCAAAACAGTGCTATGGATTTTGGCCATAAAGCTAAGCTCAATGGCAGAAATGAGACTTATTGATCTTCTCCCCATGGGGCTTCTCATTGGCATCAGCTAAAAAGAGCATCAGGATTTATTTTGGGCTGTGCAGAATGGTGCCATTTGTTTACACCACTACTATTTCTTTATCCAAATATTTTCTGAGTGGGAATTTACTGTATAAATACTATGAGATTGGGGTCAAATAGAATTTCTTTCAAAGTCATTTAAGTCATTTGGAAACAGACATTTTGAAAATTTGACATGACAAAAGACTTGCATGGCAAAAATAATTAGAGATGTTTTACTTTTTTTCTTTTGGACAAACCAGGAGGTGATGCATGTGATATGTATTGCTTTGGCACTATTATTGTCTCTACTGCCACATGTTGAGCTCCTGTCCCTTAGAGCGCATCTGTTTTACCTCTTAATAAATTTGGGATACTCTATTTATTATATAGCTTTATCTGATGTCCTGCTGCACCAATTTCTTAGTGCATTGGGTAACATTTTTTCTCACTGGGTTTGTTCTGAGACAACAGCAAATCCCTACAGAGCGACCGTAGGTGCTCGCTGGTTGTAGAAAGGAGGGATGTTATTATTATTTAGTGTTCTTTTAATGGTTTTATGCAGTGATCTTCAGTCCTTGCATGCATCTATGAATGTTTTTGCAGATCTCAAAGTTTAAGAAACAATCTCTGAGAAGCAGTGTCAGTGTTTGTTGCAGAATCAGGCGGAATATTTAACAAGTTAAAACTATGCAAGAACAGCCTTCGCTGACAATAAAATGTTAAGTGTGTTCTGAAGAGCTGAAAACCAAGACATGAATGAAGCAGTACCCTCCAGTAATCAGAAGTGATTACACCTCTCGCAGTTGAAGGTGAACGCAGCAACTCTTGAGCCTGAAACTTTGAAATGAAGTCTGTGTTGTCTCTTTGCTGAGTGGCAGACTCATTACGCCTCCGTCTCGGCTTTGTTTAGTCAAGACTGGAGTAGTTTGGGCCCCATTAGCGGCTGGTTTGATGGGAGATTAATGCTTCTGAGACTTACATTCTCACATGTGTCTCTCCTCTAAGCAACCTTGAGGGGATTTTAACTTATGCCTTCTTACCACAAACATTATCTTCACAAGCTAAACAAGCTTCATAACTGGCCACATTTATTTGCCCTTTACACACTGTGCTTTGAAAATCATTGTTTAGCACTTACTGTAGTTGTTGATGCATTTGTCCTCCTCACTCCACCCACGATGGACCTTAGTCTCAGTGTGCTGTTGCTGACTTTGCTGCGACCGCCATCTGTGGTGAAGCCCTTCAAAGCGAAGGTGTTTTTGTGACGTGTCCCTGTAAGGCCACTTTGTTGTGTCACAGCTTTTTATTGTATCAAGTCAAAAACACAAATCATGTGACTACAAATACATAGAAAATAGATTATTACAGTCCTGCCTAGAAGTTATCCACTCAAGATAGTCTGAATACAATTTTCTTGTTTTTGCTCTGTTTGTGTGCTTGGCCATTTTTGCAGAACATGTTCTACATCGACCTGCCCTGGGACCACAGATATTTCTATTCTGAATTGTTTGAGAATGTAAAAAAAAGTAACAGGGAGTGTTTGGAGAATTTATGGGTAGGATTTCTCTCCCCGTGTCGCTTCAGATCTGTCTCACTGCTTGTCACTGTTGGCTGTGTGAGAATGAATTCACCGCGGCTGGATTGGCTTTTGGAACAGCCCTCCGCTCCAAATGGGAAGGTCACCTACAGCGTGGACAACAGAGATTCAATTTGAAATCTGTGCAGCTCACTGGAGAACGGTAATCCTGTGCAAATGTGTGCCGTGTGTGTGAAAGGAAAAAGAGATTGGCATATAATTCTTTATGGTCCACAGTGATGCAATAATACTCTTGGATATCAGAATTTGACACTAGATGTTGGCAATCATAGCAGCTTGATGGCAAGTGGGGCTGTGGGGGATTTTATTTTACAACACATAACTGTTCTGCATTTCATAGCCTCCACTAACTCCTCATTGTATTGTTGTATTGTTGGCTCGAACACACTTTTATTTTAAAATCCTGCATTTTCATCTAGTGTTTAAGTGTTCTAGCATTTCACTGGACCACTAAAACTGAAACTGCTGAAAATTGATTAGTACAGCTTTTATTTTGAAATTGTCGAGTATGTAGGATTCAAAATGATGGAATCACTGACATATCATGACACATGAGCCATAACTTTCAAAATGTTTTGAGATCCCTGTCATTCTGTAATGTTTAAGCTGCTATTTATTAAATTTATTTTTTATTCTATTGCATGCATACCTTTCTTTTGCTTTTTACACTTTACCTGTTTCTAAGAGCTGCTGTACAAGTGAATTTCCTCTCTGTGGGATCAATAAAGTCCTATCTTATTCTTTAAAATAAATGCATAAAAGTACTATTAGTGTGGACAGCTAGGACTTCTATTCTGGAGCATAAATCCTAAATTCCTTATTTCTCAAAAACACATAATGCAAACTAATACATCCACCCTTCCACGGGTCCCAGAGTGGCGCCATCCGGGCCGTACTGAAACTAGTGTTGTCCATGAGCTGTATGTGCAACCCACCGGGGGCAAAAAAGGGAGACTGTCCCCCTCAGCCAGGAACCTGCCACAAAGACAGGAAGTGGAAGCCTTCCACCTGATACGGCAGCGCTGCAGGGCCGGGGGGAGAAACATTTCATCATGACGCCTGTGATGGATTAGCTGCTATTCCTAAAACATGTTTACCTAGACGCTCACAGAAGGTAGGCAGCAGGCTGCCGCGCATACAACCAAAGCAAACAAAGAAGAAGCTGTGGAGCAAACAAGGCCATGCTTCAAGAACAAAGTTACAAGTAAAAAAGTGTGAATGCACAGGAGGGAGTGGGCGGCTTTGAGGCCATTACTCACTGTTGTGTGTTGTCAAATGAGATTAACCCTTTCATCTGTTCAAGCAGCCTAGGAGCAGTTTTCACTTCAGTGGCAGGCCAGTTCGTTCACCTTTCTTCTCACGATTTCTTTGATGCAGTTCCAGTCCAGTAAACAAACTCACAGTGCCCTTTCATCAGCCAACACCGTACCATGAAAAAATAGCTCCTGTCTTCTGTCAAGATGCACTGTTAGCAGCACAGGACCAGCAGCACAGGTCAAACCCAAAAAACTCCACCTGACCAGCAAAGCCTGTTTTTGTGTAAATGAAGGCTCTATTGCCAAAACAAGGTTAGGTTTATCTGCTTTTAGAAACACACATATTACACAAGGCAAACTGCAGGTTGATGATGAAGCAGAGAAAAAGTCTCACGTTAAGATGCTATCCATTTTTGAATTTCAGATTTACCTCCAAGCTAAACACACTTTTTTCTGTGAAACTCAACTAAGGGCCATACTGTTAAATGACCAGTGTTTTTCAGACTGTTTTTGAAGAGAATCCATTCCCCACTGTGAATGAATCATGACCCCATCCAGTAGTTTTGTACAACTTGTGTTCTTGTTAATGCCTTCTGATGACAATAACAGTAACAGAGCTTTTTTTTTACATACGTACATGATATAACAAACTGCTTCTTGGTTTTGTGTATAATGTTATACTGTTGAACAAATGTAACAAGAGAGTCAAAAATGTATAATTATCTTTAAAAAATTGACATTGAAAGCTTTAGTGGTTTGGTTTATTATTTACTGTTGCTATAGAGCTCAGAGCAGACAAACTGAGCACACTTTTGTCGTATTTAAACAAAAAATCCTGCATGAAGGCTTTCTAAACATAAAACAAACACCATATCTGAGACTTTCTTACAGGATTTGTTCATAATCAACAGCATGTCCCTGCAGGACTACCATAGGTGTTGGATTTCCATTAAACTCTGCACTTTTAATTGATTTTTTTGCCAGCCAACAGTCTACTGCCAACCACCTTTAACATCCTGATTCAATTTGGGAAACACTGATTTAAAGAAATATTTGAATGGTCAAATATACTGTATATCATGCTACCATCCATCTATTTTGCTGTTTTCCTCCTGCCTCTTAGTCATCGCTCTTCTCCGCAGCACATTGTACAGTCTGGGTGTCTCTCTGGGGGCTGCGCAGTGCCTGGGATGGCAGACAGGCCTGACCCATTTACCAAGCACTTTTATCCCCCTCCTCTACAGCACCCTGTCTCTCACTACCAGCCGCTGACTGCCTCTACATTTGTATGCATCTCTAATGCCCTGCTATGTTGAAATGTATGTCTGTTCTATCATCTGTCCATCTCCTTTTCACCCACTTTTACAGTATCTTTGGAATGATGAGGTGGTTTCATTTGCGAGGCTGACTTACAGTTTACTACCACGAACAGACTGAATCCCAGCTAGACACCAACAACTAAAGATCGGCAGCATCAAATGTTATGAATTGTATTAATGAATTGAAGGACTAGGGGTTAACAGGAAAACCCAAGTGAGGATCAATTTCATGAATCCTGGCTCCTTTAACCTCTTATTAGACACCAAAACTACAAACTCTTTATATGATTCTGCAGATCAATCATTTCATCTGTAAATTATCGGTAGGCAAGGAGGGCGAACTTGTGCGATTGACACCTCAGTCACCTGTTGCAAACTGAGGTTCTTCACAGAATTCAGAATTGTTTATTACCACGCAGCAAAATCATTGGAATTTGTTTTTGTACAGCATCACTGTTTCAACTCTGTCTTCTTTTATATTTAGTAATAACCTAGCTAACCGAACTTTAGTGGCTTCACCTGCCCCTTGTGAGTATACAGGTGACATCTACTGTTTGTGGTCGAATTTTAGCCAATGATACAGACATGTAAGTGGTGATGTCATAGCCACACATCTTTAAAAGTAGCGTTCAGAGACACAGTTAAAAAGTGCACCAATAGTTTTTATATTGAGTGTGTTGGTGTGAGTTGTGATGGATTGCCAACTGAATGAGCCCTTGATAGAAGAACGAGACAGTAATGACCAAACTCAATTAGCCCGACTGTGTGTGTCTCTGCGCCCCGAACCCTCTGGCCCATCACTTACAGCACTGAGAGACCCATAAATCCTGATTATTTTAGCTAACGAGAACCCACTCCCGTCTCGATAAATCACTTACAGGTAAGTGCAGGCATCAAACATAAGCCACATTCAAACCATGGCCAAAACCCGGCTGATAGCTTAAGTAGCTAAAGGACCTAATAAAGGCTCACATTTGAGAAAACACACGGGCAATGCAGTCTAGACAGTGACAGACAGGACACACACATACACTCAGCAGACCCCAAGTGTCTGTAGCTGTACCTGTAGCTTAAATCACATTTGGCCTCCCAACGTCTCACATCTCATTTACCACCCCATCTTCTAAAAATGTACTTGTGTACTGAAAGTATCACGTGGGTTGTGGCTTTAGCACTTTTGAGCTGTTTCACTTGCATTTAAAGCTGGTAATGTGTTGTTTTTCTCAGTTTGAAACTTTGAAGGACTCATTTATGGGAGTGTTTTCATTTTAAGGCATTGTTGCAGAATGAAAGTAGTCAACACTACTGCAGTCTTAGAAAATACAACAAACTCCAAACAACATAAAACATGAAATTCAACATCATTGAATATCATGGGATATTTATTTCCACATTTTAATTGCCTTTTGTAGATACTGTAAGTACAGTCTTTTTGCACTTTGGAAACTCCTGTAATGATAACTGTATATTAACATGTAATAATGACTTACATCTCCAAATACAACATTGTTTTTTATGTTTAAACATCAAAGTAAAGCTAATGTGGACAAAATGTAAAAAAAAAATGCAATTGCGGAGATTGCCTTAGTGGGACCACCATCACATTTTATAATTTTAAAGAATTTACTGTGGGAAGTTGCAGTTGTTTTAATAGCATTTGTTTTCTTTTTCCTCTAGTCAACATTTGGCTGTTTTGCCTTGTGTTTCACAGCCACTGTCCGTCGTAAGAAACCTCTTTACAACATGAAATCTAATCTGCTCCTTTAATTTCTCCAACCTGCGGCTGCGGCTGTGGTTTTAGAGACAGGGCAGAGTCCATGAGGTTAATGTTGAAGCCTAACCACAACCTCTCCCCCCTCCTCTACATCGTCTTTTCTCCCATGCACTGACCACAGGTCTCCTCTCCAACTTGTCTAAGCTGTCAGTCGTTTGTCTTCCCATCATCTCTCCTAAGCACCAGACATGTACAATGGTGTCTCCGACAGGTTTTCTACTGCTCACAGCTTGGGTGTGTTTGAAAAAATATCCTTATAATACTGTTACTATGGCCAAACTGAGTCAAGCAGACATTCTTCCTGACCCATAAAAACTAGTGTATAGAGGTTGGCCATATAAACTCAATAAACTCATCACAATCACTTTGGCTACAACTGATCAACTCTTTTCTCTCATAAAGGGTTTGTAGTGTTCATATATTACACAGTAATATTAAAGAGTGCATTGTGTAGTTGAACAAAATGAAACACATAAGTCATAACTAAATGTTTTGACTTTTATGTGTAGCACATAATGACCTCAGAATAACACTTTGCCTTCGCTCTTGCTTTTGGAAAAACAAAAATTCTAAGTTTCAAAGCACGTACAGGAGAGAATCATCAAATCAATTGATTCCTGTTGCTACAAAAGTCCTTAGAGGACAAACTTTGCTGGAAAAGCACATTTATGTTTCTTTTTTGAACACACAATCATGCATTAAGGCTTAGGACATTTACGAGTAATATTTATTTTGTTTTTTACCTCATCATCTGACCAATTTCCCCATAGATGACAATATGTCCCTGCAGGGCTACCGTAGAAAGGTATGAGGTGTACAATTGCAAGTGTATTACTTATTTAATGTTTGAAATAAATGACACTAAATTGTAGACTAAGGGAAATATAATATCCATTGGAGAGTCTGAGTTGTGATTTTGAGAAATTTGATGAATTGCCCACTCCTACAACTTGAGCATACACCTGATCTTCTCACCTTGAGCAGCTTTTACCCTTTGACACACACACACACACACACACACATATACCGTTGTATAAGCAGAAGCCGGGGGCCGTGTGACAACATCAAAGATCGAGTGAGCTGCGGTGGGAAGAAACCGCTCCTCCACCTCACTTTGGTGGGATGACATCAGAGGCGTGGGCTGTAGGGTGGTCAGGGCCTCGAGGTTAGGCGTTGTTTATTCGGGACAGGGCAGGACATGGGGAGACAGAGTCCAGCAGGGCATAGTGAGCTCCTACCACTAACAACCCTGATGTCAAGGCAGAATAAGGAAGTAGGGAAATGGCCTGAGAGCAGCTTTGAGTGAAAAGTTTAAGCATAAATTTACATAGACTTACAGTGTGCCTCAATGCAAACTGAAAATTACAGTGTGACTCAGCACCTACAATTTTCTAAATATGCATCACATCCGGCTCTATGGCTCATAACACAGCAAAATGAAAACTCTTGGTGCAGTAGATGACATTTGCAATGTTTGCTGAATCAAGTGCCTTTTATTCAGTAACAAATAGATCTGCCAGGCTAAATTGAATGTCTATATTCAGCAAATGTAATTTAGCCATCTCTCTTGTTATTGCATTTTTTCAGTCAATAGTCTTCTGATACAGGGGATTTTTAAAGGAAATAGGCAGGACAAGAGGACTGGGGCACTTTTGAAAATGAGCTGTACAATTGATATCTTGTCAGCGTTATATTATGTTCCTAATGATGATGACACGACTTGTCCTGTTGGTGGGGAATAGGCTTTTACGAATCTTACATTTATATACATTTATTGACTATGTGCTCAGCCCTGCAGCTCTGTTGACAAAGTGGATAACTGATGGCAGCAGATGAAAATGGCCGGGCAGGACTTGGGTCTGTGGAGCAAATGTGCCATCTAGTGGAGATAATTAACTACAGCAAACTAAAACTGTGAAACTTCCAATAAAAACCACCTCGGAGGAAAACCATGATCCTCATTATCCACAAGTCCACAATGTACATCATTTTATTTAATATTGCTTTGATTGTGCCTCAACAACTCATATTGTATTATTATTATTATTGCAGACAAGAAAAATGGTGTATTTATTTTTTAGTTTGCCAAAGATACAGTTAAACATTTGCGTAAAGCTATAATATGCAAAATGGAGAACCCTTTATTCCACATCCATGTCCCTCTGGAATGATGTAAAGTGAATGTATGTTAACTAACCTCCATCTGAATGAGGGTTAGGGTAAATGTTGTATGGTTTAGAGACAGTGGCTCTGAGGAAAAGACAGGAGGAAGAGCTAGAGGTAGCAGAGTTGAAGATGTTTAGGTTCTCTTTGGGAGAGATGAGGATGGATAGGATTAGAGGGAAAGCTAATGTGAGATGTTTTGGAGACAATGTTGTCGAGACCAGGTTGAGATGGTTGTGACATGTTCAGAGGAGGGAGAGTGAATATATTGGTCAGAGGATGTTGAGGTTAGCGTCGCCAGACAGGAGGTTTATAGATGTAGTGAAGGAGGACATGAAGGAGAGAAGAGAATACAGGGGATGGGGCTAGATGGAGGGCAGATGATTTGATGGGGCGACCCCAGAAGGGGGGTGCCAAAAGGAAAAGAGGAGTCAATACTAGCTCACAGAAGAACAACAAATACAGTCAAATATACAAAGGGGTGATTGGGTCTAAAAGAGGATGGTCATGGTCCGTGTTATTGACATTTTTCTGAAAGTCCTGCAAATCATGCATTTCACATTGTAAATGTTTCTACCACTGCTCAGAGAACAAACCGAGCACAGCAAGATGAGAAGTGCATCTGTTTCTTTATTTTATATTAAGACTTAAGAAATGTATAAACTATACTGTATAAATTAACTATTTATTAAAAGCATATGACCCCTTTACAATGTCCTTGTGGATTTTGTTCAAACAGGCAGGAAGTGAGGCGTAGAAACTGCTGTCTAAAATTATACCACTAGATGCCACCAAAGGGCACACGTCATGTGCAAGCTTTATCATTACAAAAGTAGGAATGTTTTACAGCTCTGTGACTTCAATCAATCTCAAAGATAAAATATAAAATGTGACAATGAGATCTATCTTTAACTAAGATGGTGAGAATGCCCAGCTCTACAACAAACCAAAAAAATAAATAAAAATAAAATAAAAGAAAAATTGGACAATATTTAATGCAATGGAAAAATACAAAACAATGGACACACACCAGAAAAAAAGATTAATCTTTATTTTGCTTTAAATGTACATTCAAACTGAACCTTCAGTAGATCCACAATCCTTCCTTCTTATCCAGTAACCCAAAACACAAAATAGAAAGTGACCTGTTACAACAACTGATCTGAGTGTCAAAATTGGATTTAAAAATTACAAAAACGTATCATCTCTTAAATTTGTTGTACCATAAGCAACTCCAACAGGAGCCTTAGTTCTAAATGTGTCAAGTCATTCAAAATATATTCCAGGAATGATCCAGCAAAGTGTTTCAAGCTTCAGTATTCCCCTTTGTTCAGTTATTAAAACAGACAAATTATTAAATGGAAATAGGGAATATGGGAATAAAGTGGTCATGTGCCATACAACTTCCCTTGAACTATTTACAAATAAAAACTCTACATTAAAATATTTCAAGAATAATAGTGTAGTTGTCAGTGGGTTACTTTAAGAAATAATGTAAGAATTATATAAAACTTGAAGACAATATAATACATCATAGAGTGTGCATTAGAAACAGCTGTGTTTGCTTCCCAGTGAGTGCCTTTCATCAGTCAACCAAGGCGTCTGTAGCACGCCTCCTGGTAGGAAATGGAATTGACCAAACTGAACATGTCTCTGCGGACAAACGACAGGAAGTTTTTCAGTGGACAGAGTGGTTGTTTGGCATGTCCGGTGTGTGAGCGACAGAAACTGGTGTGAAATGTCACATCCTCGCCGTTGTACAGGACCCTGATGAACACTTCTCCATCCGTTGGCTTGTCCCCTTTGGTCCCTTTCTTCTTGGGCTGTCCTTGCATCACTGGGGGACCCTTCCAAAGTTCAAAGACCACTCTCGCTGCAAAACGTGGGAACCTGGCCTCCTGCAGTCCCAAAGCACTTAGCAACGGTGCCATGGTGACATCATGGGCTGAGGAGAGAGTGAACACCTCCCCCAGGTTCTGCTGCCGTCTTGCCTCGCTGGCCCTTGCAATTCGCTCCATTTTGGAGGCTGTGCGGTTGAGGTATGGATACATGGCTAAAATAGCGTATTTATGATACAGCCCCACTTTTCTCCGATCTACCTCATCTTCAAGCTGCTGCTGACGAATCACAGCAAACTGCGCCATTGTTAGACACCCCCGTGCCACCATCTCCTGCTGGGACACATGGGAAAGGAATACCATGGCACAGGTGGCATAACAGAGAGTCTATAGGATTAGCAGCTCGGAGCTGGCGAGTGGGCAACCCCAAAGTGCGTGCCATTTCAGTGTAAATCCTCTCCAGTTCAGTATTGGCCACCCTGAGCCGATACTGCCTCCTCTGTTCTTCCTCTAAGAATTTGTTTCTGGCAGGGCAGTCACATGCCCCACTACAGAACAATGTGCTCCACTGGTGGCGCACAGTCAGCTTCTTCCAGTCAAAGTCTGGGAGGAAGCCATAGAGGAAAGCCAGTCCACTCTGAAGAGTGCGACTCTTTCCTGTGGTCTCCACCCACACCTGGCGCGGCATCCAGTCAGACGGGAGGAGATTGTGTTGCCTGTAGGCTTCACGGAGGAGTTGACCATTGCGCAGGTGTTGCACAACACCTAAAAAAGACAAAAGAATGTGTAGCGGTCTATTCTTAAATCTAAAAATGTCTCTTCTAAAATCAGAAAGTTAAACATTTTTTCTTTGTGTTGAACATTGCCTACCTGTCTGTGTGAGTTCTCCGATGTCGCAGGCACTATGGTTAGGCAAACGAGGAACTGTGCCCAAAGGTGAGTCCCAGTTACCACGCCCCCCTTGACCCATGTGACTGATGAAGCCGTTAAGCAGCGGGTGAGATGGCTGCCTGTGGTCGATCAGAGATAAAACAGACATTAGACTGACAGAGCACATCACTTGGCATGTTGATTGAGATGGCAGAATTCTGAAAAATGAAATGCTATAGTATAAAGTTGGACTTAATATTATAATTATAATATAAGTGACAAGATGACCCACAAGAACAGCACAGATTTTGTGCATTTAAATAAAACATAGGGTAAGAAGTGTTATATTACTAATGGTAACCAATACCATTGTCCTGCTTTCCTGTGTGAGCACTTCTCATCATCTACCACTAGGTGTCTCTCTAACACAATGCTGCTGCCACAAGGACCTGGCCAAAATGTGTGGGTGGGAGTATGTGAAGATGAATATAAAAAGATGAGAGTTTGCTGGTTTGGAATACACATATATGTGTGTATAGGCACACACACATAGAGACATAGCTTACACACTGGGATGAGTCGGGGGCTGGAAAAAGAGCAGCTACAATCAAATATATTAGAGATGATTGAAGATTACAGTTCAATATGACAAATCTGCTGTAGCGGTGCTCAGCTGGCTCAGATTAAAAAAACAGCAGAGGAGGGAGGGGATGCACACAGTTACCATAGTGATAAGAGACTGGTCCAGAAAGATACTCTGAAAACATGATCCATCATTACCCTAAAATCATATTCATAACAGAGAAAACATAAAAAGTCCACCAAAAACAGCCATCTATACATTCTATATTTTTCTTTTTTTCCCAGAAATATTTAGGGTTAAAACTTTAGGGTTGCTGCATCTTTCCATTCTCACAGTTAATTACTGAATATTCACTGCCCTGACAATAAGTGCATTGTACCCACCACCGGTTAGTCCTGCAGTGTACTCGGAAGATTATTTTGCACAGGGGACATTTGAACGAGATCTAGATCTAATTGGCTACAAAAGAGGCTGGACGTCAGTGCTTGGGAAAACAATAAGTGGACCAAAAGCCAGACTGTCTGTCTATTAGGTTTATTGTCGTTAACCAAAGAGTTCAGAGCCCAATTATATTAAGAAGGGGATTATATCACTGCAAAGGATGGGGAAGGGGATTAGTAATGACCAGAGATGAGCTGGTGTGGTCGGAACAAGTGGAAGTTTAAAATGAGAAGCAGTACAGCAGCCATAAATGGAAAGATACTAAAATAAAGTAATACTGTTTAAGTGAAAGAAGAGTAAAAGGGAGAGGAGACGTTCCCTGCTGAAAAGAGCTCAGTTAACCACAGACGGAGACAGTGGGTCGGCGAGCTGGTGCCAGCACACAGACACACACAGACACACATAGACACACTAACACACAGGGCTGAGCCACAAGCCAGGACATATGCTGGTTCAGATGCTTGTAATTACACCCAGGTCTAAACAGAAACATGAATAACTTTTGTTACAGTCATGGAAAAAACATTTTAATAGGTTTTTAATAATCTGTCTTCACTGAATAAACATGCAGCTGATTCGATTATTTGAGGTCTTCAATAACAGCTCAATGGAAGTAGATCAGCTGTGAATATTAAATGTCAAAGTTTATGCAGTGGGTTCAGCAACATGACCAGTATAAGGCATAACCACTACACTAAAAAATAAATTCCTTTTTGTAATGCTCAACTGTTCACAGTGGAAAAAGAATGGGACACTTCCTGTTTTTTTATAAATTCAACATACAGCCAAGAGCTATGTTTTAGTTAGAAAATATATTATTACTACTACTTTATTTTATCAGGTGGCACACTGCACATGACTTCAACAATTGATCGATATTTCATCAAAGCAATGAAGATGTTTGTAGTGTTTGCATCAGAGTAGTGTTACATCTGAACAGAATCTGTCAGAAGAAGTATCTAAAATATGTAATATATCAATTGCATCTGAAATGCAACAGCTGTGAACTCTGCCAGAGTAAAGTCCATGGAGTAAAGTTTGCCTGGAGTAAAGTTTGCCTGGAGTAAAGTTTGCCTCTGTAATGAGATCTGTAAAGCTGATGTGGCTTGAGTGAGATAAGGCAAATGATATGAGCTCAAATATGCAAACCAAAAGAGAAAAAGACAAGAGAAAGCACTTTGACTTTGTTGTCTAAACAAAATGGAGAGGGAGGTTCACACATAAAGGGCCAGTGCCAGAAGCTGAGATGTAGGTATGTTGTATTAAGTAAGGCTAAGTAAGTGGCTTTTCTAGGGGAAAAAAAGCTTTAAACACCGACTCAAGACTATTAACAGAACAGTTTTTTCAAAAGTGATATACTAGACATTCCGAGTAGGGTTTTGTCAATCAACCAAGACATGAATATGCTTGTTTGCACATGAATCCAGCAGTATCAACGCAGTTTAGACAAAAAACTAAATGCACCATGACTGAAAGACACAACATTCATTCAACAAACAGTTGCAAAAGTTCAGAAAAAAACAATGGGATTGTAAAAATGTTGTCTTTGTCAGAATAAAACAGGAAAAAAAACACAGCTTTAAAAAACAAGATCATCAGCATTTACTGTCAAGAGACATGAAAAGCCGCTGCTGTCATGGAAAGGGAAAGGCTTTGTCTGTGTCTCACAGTCACTCCACTTTTTCCATTAGGTTTACTTGTGAAGCATTTGACAGAGGTGCATGAAATATTTCTTTAGAGGCCAGCTTAAATCCTGGTGACATTCTGAGCCCTTTTCTACATTTGCATTTACATTTACATTTATTCATTTAGCTGACTTTTCTCTGACTTAGCTTTATTAAAACAGAGTGTCCAAACTTTTATCTGGAAACAGTAGGAAGGGTTAGAAAATTTTAAGAATGCTTTTTTTTAGAGATACAGGTTTGTGCAAAGAGGTAACATATATTTAAAGTTTTATCAGGTCTCCTAAGGCAACATTAGAGAGTGTAGCATTAATAGCATGAATATTTATGAGTTCCATGATACAATTAAAGCCACTGCATTAAATACGATGGAAGATGGATGAAGCATACCTGTTAACAGACAGTGTGCAGTCGATGGCTGGTCGTTTTGTCTTGGGGATGGAGTAGAGCGGATAGCGGTCTCCATGGCGAATCATCACCTGGACAGACAGCAGCTTGTAGTCTGCAGGACTGTGACCTGTCAAGAGATGAGACAACACCATTACCATAAATACATACACAGGCTAATTTTTACTATATTTACAAACCATATAGCACATTACATTAGACATGTTCAATATTGTAAATATCACAAATCTATACATAATGAATAGGTATCCCTTCCACTGATGCAATAATTTAAATTTCTATGCATGTTATTGTTAATCAGTTTAATTTGTTTAATTCAGTCAAGAGCAACGGTTATAATAGATTTCTGTTATTTTACCTATAATCTTTTGTACATGATATGTTTTATACATTATATTTTAGACACAAAGACATCATATACTAAATTCCACCTTTATTGCTGACTGGCATGAATTCTTTCAGGTATTAAAGGGTATTTTAGTGGTAGTCTTCATTTAAATGGTAGAAAATAACAGTCTTCATGTTGCTGTGCTGGAGACCAGGAGCACTGCAGATTTATGGATGATGCAATTCCACAGAAAATTACATTTAATTACCATATCCCATGGGCCCTGGCACACTGAATATGATTATTATTGCTATTTTAAGTATTAATTCGCTGCTTGAGTGCCCATCAGAGTAGGGGATTCTTGCAGTTAAGATTATGATTTTAACATAGTTCAAAATTAAACCAAACAGAGGTGCAATATTTTTTTACTATGCCAAAAATTCATGGAGTTCACCAAGACTTTGTCTCACCCTCCCAGGCCTGCTCTGTGCGGTTGGGAGTGTTGCAGTAGCTGTAGGCCTCAAATATGGGGTTGGGCTCCGGGATGTGAGGCGCTGGGAATACTCTCTTTCTGCTCTTTCCTTGCAATAACCCAACACCTCCATCTGCCATCTGGAACTGTTGCGGCTCCAGAACAGGGGTGCTTGGCATCAAGTTCACTGGACAGATACAAAACAGACACAAATGCATTGTAAAGACGTGTTTGCTGAGGAAGTGAAAAAAACAACTTGATCCTAATTCATCTCCAAGTCAACAGCTCTGGCCCCTGAAACCCTCACTGCTGCCAGTGTGTTGCCTGGACACCAGTGACCTACAACCCTAAAGAAAATTTGTCCAATAGAGGCCATTGTAGGTTTTGTTTTAATTCTGAGGCAAATAAAGAAGCTGAACCCATTTGTCCCTAAATCCTACTTATGTCACACAAGTATAAGAAATCCAACAGGTCTGCCAACTGAGTAAATATTGAATCCTGATGCAGAAAACGGGAGGAGAAGCTCCCATTTGTCTGAAGAAGATTGTATTGGTATTTTGATATTAGAGTACAGTCTGCAACCCCTCTACTGTACATCGTGTGCAGTTGTAACAAATAAGAGACAAAGTACAATTGCATCGCTGCGTCCTGCACACGCCTACCAGACAATCCTGTTCTAAATGTTCCTGCAAAACAAGCATGGCACCGTAGTTATGACTATGAAGGTAAATGACTGGGCAAAATTTATTAATAGACATGTAATATCAATTCTATACAATAATGGTTTTAAATCAGTTCAATATTATGCTGTTTTATATCATGCTAATACTTTTGCCTTGGATTATGATACCAACTATGCTTCTCTATATTTTAAAGAAAAAATCCACGTTCCCACATGTTGTTGTTTAGCCATATCCCTAAAAAGATTGCAGGCTAATGTCTTCCACACTAAAGCCTGAAAAAGAAGCAATTTGTAGCTGTCAGACCACTCAGGCAACTCAAAAAGAGTATTTTTTTCCACTTGTAACAAAGCAGTAAGATGTTTAGAGACAGTGATGTGCAATCTGTCTATTTCTAAAACATAAAATATTTCTCAAATCCCAATCAGAATCGTCTGTCATAAACTCACCAGTAATGAAGAAGAAAATAAGTTGTGTGGCAACAGCGGAAGCCATTTTTGTGACTGCCTAGCTTGAGATCCAGCAGATCACACTGAGCCCCTTTCATTACAAGAACCTGTCCCCCTCTGTGCAGTGTGCCTCAAACGCTGTCACCTCCCACCATCCCACTCTCGCCTGCATGGAGTGGACTATCCAAACGTTTGGAGGCCGGCTCAGTCACAGTTGGCTCCACAAAGAGGCTTTTGTAACAGAGCTACCCAACTTTACCAAGTCCATATACAGCAATGGCACAGTGTACAGCTTGATAAATATACTCTTATGAACCATACTCAATTCATGAATACAAAAAAAATCTCTTTTTAAACACTTTCACATCAAGGCAAACATTGTTTTTCTCTTAGTGTAACCTCATCATTATCTACACAAAAGACAGTTTCTTACCTGAAGGCACAAACAAAGTATGTATAAAATTAAGATTATTTTTGATTGGTTACACATATAATTCTTGGTTCAAATCAATATTACAGGGGTCTAGTGTCAACATTTCACCTGCCTCTGTCTGAAGTGCTCTCTTGTTGGAGCTCCAGAGGGTGTGGATAAGCTACAGTAATATTTAATACTCACTTGGAAAAATAAACATTAAGTGGTTCATCTTAAAAAAAAATCAAGAATGACAAGATGATTGAATACAAATGTATTTACTTTATTATTTTATCA
This sequence comes from Perccottus glenii, assembly GCA_024416835.2. NCBI lineage: Eukaryota > Metazoa > Chordata > Actinopteri > Gobiiformes > Odontobutidae > Perccottus > Perccottus glenii. The sequence goes on from CM044550.2 coordinate 10,545,015, forward strand.
TAATTCATTTGTTGTTTATTTAAGCACTAACAGAAAGACGGGTCATTTACAACCACTGGATTTCTTTAGACAGTCCACTGGGACAAAAAGCTTTATCTGTGATTTGTGAACAGATTAATGTCTTCCTCAACTCATTTAATTAAAGCCAGGGATCTGCTGATAAGCCCTGGATTCAACTGGATCTGAGTCCTTTATAAATCTGTATCTGGTCACACCAGATGTTATCTGAGCAGCACAGGAGCTCAGTGATTGGCCCACCTCACTGTAAATATGTCATGTTAAACTTTTTTTTTGTCCTGTGGATATTACATGATTTTAGCATGCATTTAGTTGTTGAATGTTTTGAAAATATACTGCAAAAGCAATTGTTACATTGCACATGCATGTCAGCTGACTGTGATGGAAGGTAAAATTAAAATATCATTTACTTAACTAATTTAACTGTCATTTATTCTGGCAATGCTGTTGGCTGTTTTCATGATCCAAGAACACATTGTGCTTGTCAGTTTACAGACTGAAAACCCCTTGAGGGGAATTAATTTAGAAATCACAAATGACTTGACAAGTCAATACAAAGTGATAAAAGAGCCACAACACAACAACACAAATATCAACAAATGAACTGTAGCATGTTCATGTTAATTAGTTAAATGATAATAACTGATATAAAGACTACAAACAACTGACTGTAGTAACAGGTCTGGGTCAGCCATGAAGACATAAAAAGAGTTAAGAATATCCACTCTGCTGTCCATTTGACACATTTAGTGAATTAAAAAGGACCAAACAGTAGACTTTTTCTTTAATAAATATCCAATTCAAATTAATTTTCAAGCATCTTTTTAAGGCATCCTGAAGTTATGATGATGAAATAATACCTTTTTTTTAAATATTGAAACATTTTACAGCTCTAACACACACTTGAAAACACAACTAAAATTCAAGCATTTTCACAAGAGCCAGTAGACCACCCTATCACTATTCCAAAACCACAGACCTCTACCGTTTCTGTTTTCTGTGCTCTTCAACCACTGTTCATGTGATCATATTATTTCACACTTGTCTCCTACTTCTTTTAACTGGTGACTAAGCATTTTCATTTCATTCACAACAGTTGACCATTTTAAATATAGACCCACTTCCTAATGTCACTTGACTTTGTATTGTAGGTGTCATTTCTGCAGCAGTGCTCTCTGTTATCAACTACAGAGATGTCAATCATCACTGCCATTGCTCTGTCTCCCTGCCACAGCATTAGCAGGCATCCTGGGTCTGAACTCTCAGCAGCCTGGAGCCAGTAAGACTTGTTTACTCCTGCATCGATCATCATCTGCCACACTCAGACTCTTATGATAATGGCCCGTGAAGAATAATAAATACATTGATGGCCATATCAAAGCAGACAGAAGACGATTGCTGAGAGTTGAAGATGTGAGCAACAAGAGAAAAGTAGAACAAAAACAGGAGCTGACCATTTATTAAACATGAGGAGAAATCCCATACGAGTTCATCCTGCATCTCCTGAATAATGGCTCAATTTCTTCACTGTGTTTCATGAATAAATTATGTCAGAGAGTTTCCTTCAAATGGTATTTTAGAGTAAGAACGATTGAGAAACTTGACCACAAGAAAAGATGTCTTTTAATTAGCAATCCAGCAGATCGAGTGCATTTTTCCAGCAACGTGAAATAGGTCAACATGTGCAAATACCTTACAGTTACAGTGAGGTTTGACTTAATATGGCCTCTTTCATTGCCTCTGCGTGTTTTACAAAGGAGAAGATTACAGGCTGTGCAATAAGAGTGGGTTTGATTGCAATGTAATAATCACTTACATGGCAGCCTACCTTCTCACAATCAGGCACTGTTAAAAGAATTATTGGGTTTGGATCACAAAGGAGACGACGGAGACCGTACATGGTATATTTAGGAATGGAAGACCGGTTTAATTCTTGCAAGAATGAATCAAATCAGACAACATGCAACAATGGTATATGGTGATTTGCTTCACATGTTTACAACACATGAAGTTTTTATAGGTGTACATTATGCCTGCCTCTCAGCTCCAGGGTCGTGGATGGACATGTATTGAGCTGATATGTCATAGATGTGAATAAGTTTACGTGGATATGCCACAAAGTGTACAAGACAGCGTGTCCCTGATTAAATGTAATGCAAAGTGATGTCTTTGTCTTGTTTGGATTAGCCTGGCGCCAGTATGAGATATAGCTAGAAACATTAAGTCATACTTGTATGTGGATAAGTATATAAACTGGAGCAGGAGTGAGAGCATTTAATATAATATACAATTAATATGACAGGCACATACTGTACTGTGAATCAAAACATGCAAACACCAACTGAAGAATTTTTTTATGTCCTCACCAAATGCTGATGAAGGCCAGTTTAGGAAACACTATCAACATTCACACTAATCCTATGTGTGTGCATAAATTACAACAGTCTAATCCATTGTAATTATCTACACACTTCAACAGCAATTGTAGCTTAATCTTACATTTACATCAAGTCCATACACACCTGCATGACTTCATCATGTGTCTTTTTATATCTGGACAACTTGCAAATTCAGTGTTGTGGAGCTTGCCTCCATTTACCCAGAGCTGGTTTCCTTTTATTCAGTCTCTGTGGCAGGAATACATGGTCTAGACAATACATACGGGGGGTGCTGAACAATGATTGCTCAGAAAAGCAACACCTAAGCATTCCACAGCAGAAATGGCCCCCGCAGGCCCCCACTGTCAGACTGGGATATTTATAGAAACCAAGTGAGGATTCTTTGTATTACTATGGATAGGGTTTAGTTAAGAGGAGACTATCAAGAAGCATATCAAGCATAATACATTGGGGCACAGTGGTAGAGTGGTCGTCCTTCAACCGGAAGGTAGGCGGTTCGATTCCCGCTCTTCCCACAGTTAATACTGTCGTGGTGTCCTTGGGCCAGTGGTGTTCCAGCTGTAACACTGGTGAGCTTAATGTAAGTCGCTTTAAATGAAAGCGTCAACTAAAATGTAAATGTAACACTGTTGAATGGAAGCTGCATGTAAGTCGTGTTGGATCAAAGTGTCTGTTAAATGACTAAATGTAAATGTAACCAATAAACACATCTGAAGGGATGTAAAGGCTATCTTATCGGTTTGGATAGAGATGTTTTATTTATTGCAGTATGTCACTGTGTAATGGTATACTGTTTCCACTGACACAGTCATTTCCAAGGAGAGTTCAGGGACTTTTTTTTTTTCACCGTTCAGGACAGCATTCTTTCATACAATTGCAGTGTTCATCCTCAATTCTTTAGCTTGCATGGGTAATGTTTTACTGTGACATTTTTTGTCGGCTTCCGTTTAAACCAAACTTCACTAACAAACTACAAGAAAAGGTTTCAACAAAAGCATCTTGATTATGTCCAAGATGACTGACAACTTCCACAAACACTAATAAACTCTAGCAACCTCAGAGGGTCAAAACCCAAACTTCAAATTCCCAGTGCGTTTTACAAAGGCCATACGTGTGTGTGACTTTGCATTATCTAACTCCAGTTGAGTTCCAAACAAAACAAGTAAAGCAGCTGAGTACAAAAAAATGCAGGTTGCACTTACAGAACTGAATGCTCAGACTGAGGATGGCCAACGCAGCCACACCCACCACCACCAGGAAGAGGAAGCGGTTATGAGCCAGCATTGTCTCAAGTGGTTGGTCCGCGACCCTGTCTGTCACCCATCCAGATCACCGTTCCATCATACCTGCAGTTAGATCAGAGAGAAAACAGTGCGTGATGAGAGCAAAAATTGTGTTTTTAATGTAGCACGTGTAACATAATGCATTGGAGCTTTTTCTCGATTATGCATGCACAAATTAAAAAGTGTGGCAATTAATCATGTTAGGTCTTCCACTAATAAAGTGCTTCAATAAAAAAATAGAATTCCTTGGAATATGACACTTCAGATGGCACTATAGTGAAAAAGATCACTACTGGAGTGCAGTCTTCTTTAAACACATTTCTCTAGCTATTCTGTCACATATTTTTGCAGTGCTGTGATCCTCTGTACTCCACTATAATCCAGACTGAATAGCAGTCAGTGCAGAAGCAAAGAGGGCCGTACAGAAAAGTGGGGGGAGGACAGAGTAAAATGTAGCCCTACAAAATATACCCTACCATTAGACTGTCTAAAAATACAGCCAGCCTGGGGTGTTTAAGTGTAGGTCTGACAAAAGTCCAGTAAAGAGATGATCTGTTCCTCCTTCAGATCCCGGCTGCACAAAAGGTAACTTACGTACCGTTAAAGTGTCTCACAGTTGAAATACTGGTAATATCTGTTGTGAGTAAAGGATAGCCAATACAAATGACATGGCATAAATAAACCAAAAATAAGCATCCTTGCCTATTCTCTAGGAATAAACAGTTAAAGTATTTTTTCTGCCACTGAACAAAATGCAAACACAAACCTAACGACATTATTTCGATTACCAAGGCAACAACATACGTTCATAAACTCAACCTCGCACAGGTTTAACGTTAACTAGTTAACCAGTTATAACTAGCTTAACTGCCATTAGCAGCACTTCGTTAGCCAGTTAACCTAAAGCAATACAAAGCACCACTCAGTGATCTGTTCAAACAATAGACGATTTATTAAAGGAGAGGGTTTGCGTTAGAATACTTTTCTCGACAGAGTGCAAGATAGTAAGACAGTACCTACCTGTGTCGCAGAGCCGCAGGAGTCCGCTGGACACTTGAATCAGCCGCTTCGTTTCCACAAGTATGAGCCCAGCAGACCTCACTGTGTGAAGGACCTCTGTCAAGTCAGCCAAAGGTACAATGTGCGACTTCCGGTAAAAGCTTTCAAAATATATATATTATTTCAAAATATTATAGGGCCAACAGGATAATCAACCATCGATGTTTATTTTTGCAAACATTTCAATGTGTACCCACTTGAGCTTAGCTGTTGTAACTTGTTATTTCGTTTTCAAAAAGGCAAATTAAAGCTGCACACAAAAACTAACAACATCGCCTTTGTGAAGAATCAACATTCGGGCTTGAAATAACGTTGTAGTTTTTCCTGTTACGAGTATATTTTGATCTGTGCAACTTTACAACCAGAAGGCGCCAGTCTGGTTGCTGGTGTGAACCATCTGTTTTTCCTAAACCCAACCCCACTGCTCCATCTACTGGACAAGCGCCAGCAATGCAAATGCTGCGTTTATGGTTTCCAACTGGTGTTGTTACAGGAATGAATTGTTTGTTGAGAGTGATAGGAACCACGCCAAAATTAAACAAAGTACACAATCAAAATTAAACTAATAGGCCACGTAAGTGTAGTAGCCTACGTTAACGAAATGCACCACAGTTTATTGATATAGCTCTAGATAAAAAAAAAAAAAGACATCACATTCCTAGGTGAGCAGTGTGAAGAGACATGTGAATCCCTGCAGCATCTATTTTTTTTTTCCAGTGTCTAGTATAAAGCCCACAACACATACGCTACAACACATACACAATACAGAACAAGCATTTTCTTTCATGGCAGAAACCTAATTTGATACCCAGAATTAAGCAGAGTGGCTGTCCATAAGGGGTTAGAAGACAGAATAGACAGACCTTGAAGGTAAGAAGCAGATGATTGTGTGTTAAATTTGGAGAAGGTCTAGCTACATATAAAAAGACTAGTTTTCAGAGTTTACAGTCTGCTCCTCTTTAGACATCTACTGACAGGGTCCTGAGCAGCCGTCTGTCTGCTGCTAATTAGTGTCATCCCACCTGCAGCACACCACTGCCCACTCATGTGGTTAGCAAATTCTACACATGGGCCCTGGGTTTACACACTCAGCTCCAGTCGAAGCAAAAATCAGATTGAGACAAAGCCTAGGTGCTTCATTACCGACTGCTCAGGATCTTCTCAGTAAGAGGTTTAGTTTGCTAATGAACAACAACAACAAGAACACAACTGTCAAGACAATTTAGAATCTTTACAATAATTTCTAATGATCTTTAGATATTTCAAAATACTTAGTAGAATAAATACTCCCATCAAGATTCCAATGTTTTTATTTATTATTATTTTAAAATAATTGGTAACTAAAATTTTGAAGTAGGCAGTAGCTAATTCTGGTCTGTATTTGTTAAACTATTTGTGAACACACCAGATTCTTAACTGAGATGTCTGAGAGTAAAATAGAAAATGTATTTTCCATTTCTTGTGAAGCAGATTAATAACCTTGTTACTGACTAACCTTTCTGAAATTGACTGTAAAGGTATTTCGCCTTTATTTTATCCAAAAATATATATTACTTACCTCTTTTTTCTGCTTTGTGCAGTCATTACTATGTACTGATTTTAAGCCCAATATAATCACATGGTCGTGGATAACAGTCACCAAGTGATGATTCAAATGTCCCACGAGCACAGTGAATAATTATCCCTCTCATGCTGTTGTAATATGTGAAGGTATGCCTGTCATAAAAGTCAAGCTGTTGAACGTGCAACCACTTAACATTAACTTCTTTCTTCCAACTCTACTCTGCTCCAATAGAAGTCATGGGATGGGGATGACAAGGATGTTGTGGGTGATTGTGAATGGCATGAGTCTGTCTGCGCTGCCATGAGGAATCCCTTAAATCAATAACTTTGACATTCTTTTAAGTCAAGGTCAAATTCCATGTGTTGTAATAAAGAACATAGTCTGCAGTCTGCCTCTAATATGGCGTTGATGTAATTTAAAGAGAATCTAAATCATGCTTGTCATCCCTGTGCCTAAATGTCATGAGGTTTTCAAGTGAGAAGGATTTTATCTCTAAAATGTAACATAGGACAATTTTTACCAACACAGTATTTTAATTTAGATATATGGCCAAATTGCCATATAATATTGGTCCATGTTACAGTTAATGACGTTGTTAATTTAACTGTTAATACATAACACCTACTTATTAACTGTTTGTTATTAAATAGTCTGAGGCTTTAGGTTCATTGTGGTCAATGTATAAAACATGATTGTGGGTGAAGTGTGGACTATTTATTTATTTACTTGCCGTAAAAAAAAAAATATATATAGTATATATACAATATATATATATATATATATATATAGATATATATACATACATATAGTATATATATATATATATATATATATATATATATATATATATATATATATATATATATATATATATATATATATATATGAGCGGCTGGTTAGCTGGGCGAGATGCGATAACAAGGCTCTGTTGGAATGCTACTACTCCAGTAACCCTAGTCAGAGGGGTTACATGAAGAGAATGTGGGATGAATGGTTACTACGAAACCCACAATCCAGGCTTACATCGAAGCAACAGCTGCTATCACAACTTGAGATTGACGAGATACAACACAAAAAATGCTACGGCAAGGGGGAGCCAGGACTAGAGGTCAGAGGGGAGCCAACGGGGGCTCAGAAACAGTACCCACCATGGAAACAAAGGCTGGAGGCTAAGATCAAGCAGACACGTAGAGAAGTAAGCCAACTGACAGAGGCCAAGAAAGGTGCAATGAGAAAACAGGTACCCAAGAGGTACAACCAGATGCCCATACCTGAAGCACTTGAAACTGCCAAACAAAGGCTCCAAGCCTTGGCCAGCCGCCTAACGAGGTATACGAGAGAGAACGAAGCCAGAAGAATAAACCGGCTGTTCGCAACTCAACCTGCAAAAGTGTACGCTCAATGGCAGGGTAATAACAGCAGAGCAGAACCTCCAAGGCTGGAAACTGAACAATACTGGAAAAGTATATGGGAGAGAGAGGCATCATACAACAGCGATGCACAGTGGCTGGTGGCTCTGAGAGAGGACCACAGCAACCTCCCTGAACAGAATCCAGTTACTATCACAGCGGCAGACATCCAAGAAAGACTCTCAGGTATGAAAAACTGGACAGCACCGGGCCCTGTCAGGATCCACACCTACTGGCTAAAGAAGCTCACTGCACTCCACGAGCGCCTTGCAGCACAAATGAACCAGCTGCTAAGGGATGGGACGCACCCTGAATGGCTTACCGAAGGGCGTACAATCCTGATCCTGAAGGATCCCACAAAGGGTACAGTCCCATCCAACTATCGGCCAATAACCTGTCTCTCCACAACATGGAAGCTCATGTCAGGCATCATTGCGGCTAAGATAAGTGGGCACATGGATCGATACATGAGCAAAGCACAGAAGGGCATCGGCAAAGAAACCAGAGGAGCTAAACACCAACTCCTGGTTGACAGAACTCGACACACCAACCTGTGCACTGCCTGGATTGATTACAAGAAAGCATATGACTCAATGCCACACACATGGATCACTGAATGCTTGGAGATGTACAACATCAACGGGACTTTAAGAGACTTCATTGCAAACTCAATGAGTTTGAACCCCCTCAGCCAAATAATCGACAAGACTGGCTATGGATACCGACTCAGGAATGGGGCCACCATCAGTCACCTCCTCTACATGGATGACATCAAGCTATACGTTAAGAGTGAGCGGGACATCGACTCACTGATCCACACCACCAGGATCTACAGCTCTGACATTGGGATGTCATTCGGGCTTGAGAAGTGTAGCCGAATGGTGACGAAGAGAGGGAAGGTAGTCCACATAGAAGGGGTCTCACTCCCAGAAGGAACAATAGCAGACATTGAAGCTGGTTAGACAGAGTACCTTGGAATACCACAGGCAAATGGCAACCTCGAAGAGGTAACAGGGGAAACAGCAACTGCCAAATACCTCCAACGAGTAAGGCAAGTCCTAAGAAGTCAGCTCAATGGCAAGAACAAGGCACGGGCAATAAACAGCTACGCCCTGCCAGTGATCAGATACCCTGCAGGAATAATAAGGTGGCCAAAGGAAGAGATACAGATCACAGACGTTAAGACACGAAAGCTCCTCACCATGCATGGAGGGTTCCACCCCAAATCCAGCACCCTGAGACTGTACGCTAGCCGTAAAGAAGGTGGCCGTGGACTAGTGAGTGTGAGAGCCACTATCCAGGATGAAACATCCAAGATCCACAAGTACATCAAAGATAAGGTCCCAACAGATGACGTGCTCAGTGAATGTCTCAGGCAATGGGGAACAGAGGAAGAGGAGCTGGAGAAGGGACCATCATGGGAGGACAAACCCCTACATGGGATGTACCACCGGAACATAACTGAAGTGGCTGATATCAAGAAATCCTACCAATGGCTAGAACGGGCCGGACTGAAGGACTGCACAGAGGCACTCATCATGGCTGCACAGGAGCAGGCCCTGAACACCAGAGCAATAGAGGCCCAAATCTACCACACCAGACAAGACCCAAGGTGTAGGCTGTGCAAACAGGCCCTGAGACAATCCAACACTTAACTGCAGGGTGTAAGATGCTGGCAGGAAAGCATACATGGAGCGCCATAACCAAGTGGCTGGCATAGTGTACAGGAACATCTGTACAGAGTATGGACTGGAAACCCAGAGGTCAAAGTGGGAAACACCTCCAAAGGTGGTAGAGAATGACCGAGCCAAGATCCTGTGGGACTTCCAGATTCAGACTGACAGAATGGTAATGGCGAACCAACCAGACATTGTGGTGGTGGACAAACAGCAGAGGAAGGCCGTTGTGGTTGACGTTGCAATACCAAGTGATTGCAACATCAGGAAAAAGGAACATGAGAAACTAGAGAAATACCAAGGGCTCAGAGAAGAGCTGGAAAAGGCTTGGAAGGTGAAGGCGACAGTGGTGCCTGTGGTCATCGGAGCACTCGGGGCAGTAACCCCCAAACTGGAAGAGTGGCTACAGCAGATCCCTGGAAGAACACCAGACATCTCGGTCCAGAAAAGTGCAGTACTAGGAACAGCAAAGATACTGCGCAGAACCCTCAAGCTCCCAGGCCTCTGGTAGACGACCCGAGCTCGAAGCTCGAATATATATATATATATTCAATATATATATATATATACAATATATATATATATATATATATATATAGTATATATACTATATATATGTTGCAATACCTAGTAAAAACTAAAATTCAGGTTTCTGTAAGTATCTTCAATTATGGCCAACATAGAAGGTAGTAATAGTTTTATTATTTCAGCATCACTAGTCCAAATGTATATCTGAAAAGTGAAGTGTCCCCCGTCTGTGCTAGTGCATGTGAGCAAAGCAGATCTAATGACTGGCAGCTACAATTTCACATGTTGCAGACAGCAACTCATTGCCCTGATAAAGTTCTACTTTAATGCAAGGGATTGCGATTGGGTTGCTTATGTAGGAAATGACCTCACAAAAATAATAAAGACCAGTAGAAATATATGGATTCTGTTTTACAGTAGTGTTTACACAGACAGGTATAATAGAAAAGAAAACTTTTTACATCATGAAAATGTTCAGTAACCTTGATGTTCAAGCCATTGTTGATCATCAAAGCAATGTTGACCTGGATAACACATGTTCCTGAAAATACTTGAATTATAATGCAGCACCCTTGTCATGTGTTTCTTACGTGCAAGATACCTACCAAATTACCTCCCCATAAGGGATTCACAATTTTTTTAAATTTATACAATCTATGATGGCAACAGATGGTAATAGTGGACTAGAAACAAAGTAAAGGGTGTCTGACATCTGGTGGAAGGGAGTGGAAGCATAATTTAGCACGTAAACCGGAAGTAGCGGCTGTTTTTTCCTGTTAAGTTGCTTGTCGCAATTTTGCGACTTTGGCGCTTAAAGGGTTAAATACTGTAAATCCTATGGTAAGTTTTTTAGTTTGTTTTTTTTTTTTTTTTTCTGGTTCTGAATTACAACAAAAAATGATAACTTAGCAGCTAAACATGAAGATATGTCTTTCTTTTTAAAATAAGGTCAATACAAATCTAACACTTACATTTTGAACAAGATGAGCCTCTTTCTGGTGGACATAAAACATGTTTGGCCACTGTGCCAACCAAGAGCTCAATCTGTTTGCTTCCAAAGTTCACTTCAACTTTTATTCTACTGTTTCCAGACTGATCATGTGGAAGCCTTGACCATCACAGAGCAAACACAAACATTCAGAAAAATTAAAATTATTTTCACTGTTAAAGCCAGATAGGCCTACCTAAAAGTAGTGGTTTGCATGTGTGCCACAAATTCCTACTGATATATTACAGTTTTATGTCTAGTTTGTCCAGTTTTAGATAACCATAGTCAACTTTATTGGTTACTTTCAGTCAGTATAACAGAATTAGCCCACGAACATCTGCAGCACATGATCTAAATGGTTAAACTACAACTGCATTTACAAAATTAGGTGCTGTGTGGATTTTATTCCTCTGCCTAAATGTTAAAACCTAATTTTTGGCATGCACTTGGATCTTGGGTTCTGGTCCACCTCCTTCCTTTTTTCCCCAATTTTGCTCAAACAAAGTTCCCTGTAAGAAGTACACAAAGGCAGCCTGTGTAAAAGAATAGGTCATGTTCTAAAATGGAAAGAGGCCAAATCTGTTACTTTGCTTTTTCCAGCACAAAACTTCCTCATATCATGCCTGGCCTGCCATAAAGCTTGTGCAGTGTGTCCAGACTGCAACAATCAGCTCTTTCTTTAAAAATGTCAATCCCTTCAAAGACCAGTCACCTTCCTTATTCAAGCTTTGATTAATAAAAAATACCTGTTGCATATATCCTGCCATCAAACCCCACCCTGCCCTGTCGTAATGACAATATTGGTGAATAGGAGACCAATGGGCGGATAACATCCACATTTATTTACAATCTATGGGTCAGCTGTGCAGGTACAATTGGTTTGAAGCTCAACTGAGACAGGCACACAAAACCTGTTTGGTCGTGAGACTTTAAAATTCACACATGGAACAATAACCCAGAATACTGTGCAATGTCCATTTTTTTCTCCCTCCTTTACTTTGTAAATATGTATATATAGATAGCTTTTTGTTTTTGTTTAATTTAACCTTCATATTTTATTCTATTTAAAATATTTTTTGCTGTTGAGAATGTATGTACATTTTTATTCTATTGCATGCACACCTTTCTTTACTTTTTGCACTTTACCTGTCCAAGAGCTGCTGTACAAGCGAATTTCCCCTCTGTGGAATCAATAAAGTCCTATCTTATCTTATCTTAAAATCACATATTTTCAAGAAGGCTACAGTAAGTGAAAGTGAAGTAAAGCCATTTCCCCATGTGTAATCCTGATACACACACCACATCTGAAAGTTCAAAAGATAGGCGTAAATAACTAAAGCTCTTACTCAGTGGCTGCTAGTGTAGTAAATAGAAAAAAAACTACGCTGCGTCGTAGATTTCACATGACCCTGTGAAACCTACCGACAGTGAGCAGAAATACAAGATTCTCCTATAACAGACAGACACAAGACAAACCAGTCACTTAAGTTGGGTTTCCAAATTATGATCTCTGCCCTTCCTTCAAGCTAAAAAGTGATCACGTGAAGAAGTAGTGAAAGGGAGGGCCTGAAGGGTCACGTTTGTCCCGTCGGCCAATCAAAGCATCTCTGTGCTGCTACAAACATAGCGATCTGACCCCATGCATCTGACATCGAGATTCAGAGACAAGGCATGTCAACGTGAATGAGGTCGTTTTGCGTGCTCAAGTCTGCTGCTGTTTCTTTAGGAACGGGATTATTCATCCGCATTAAAGAGATTTGCACACTATACCTGTGCATTTCCCTGTTTTAAAACGAGAAGAGGCTATGTTACCGCTCTGACATCGACCTACACCACCGGAAACCAGTTAGCTTCAGCGGCTAACGAAAGCTAGCCGTTACATACGCTCGTTTTTTCAAGCATCTGACCTCCACCACAACATTGGCGCATTAAGTGTCATTTAGAGTGAGGTCCACTATCCTGACCCTCATCCCAGTTGTATCTGTTTGGTGGAAAGTCGGCTGTTCTTGAATATGATACACAATGAGCCAAAGAGACACTTTAGTTCATCTATTTGCTGGAGGGTAAGTAGATGTTGCCAGAAAGAGGCTAACTAGCACAACATAATTTCTAGCTGGTACGGAAAAGGTTTATTATTTTTTTATTTTTTACGTTTTGAAAACATTATTTAATAATCCATTTAGTAACAAAGATTAATTCATGATTCATTTCTATTATGTGTAAGCTAAATAATATTATCCTACCTCACGGGTTACAACCGCGAAAGGCTGTTCAATGACATTTCAATGTATTAATGAAGGTGCAAAAACTGTTAATCTATCTATGCCCATTCAGAGGGTTCACGTTGCATCAAAGCAAATGCATACTATCTGAGTTTAGGCACGTCGTTCGTTCCCTCGAAAACTAGTTTCAAAATCTACACACAGTCACTAAATGATGCAACTGTCTGTCTGACGTTAGAGTGTAACACTGGAATAGTTCAACTATTCCAGTGTTACACTCTAACGTCATTATAGTTCTATTGTTTTCTGTGCAGCAATTTCAGGAAACTTTTGTAATTTTACTCGCACTGTAAATTTACTTATAATCATTTGCCTTTACCTAGTCTTAACTAAGTCTTAACCCCTAATTTAGGCTTTAGAGATTTTAGCTTGAGCCTTGAATGTGTTTTGTATTTTGGAAACCCTCTGGGCAATGCCTCAAAGTTGGCTATATCCTTTCTTGCTGCTGTTACAGTTTTTCTTTATAAACATAAGCTATGTTGCAAGTACTCTACTTGTTGTAGATTGAAAATTAACCTATTCAAAGATAGCTACTCTCATCTCTGTTGTCATCTGCTCAAGTCAAACTCTTCCCTGACTAATGCTGACTCTTTGGCTTTATACATTTTATGTCATCTTGATATTTATTTTCAGGCTGCAGGGTTCCTCAATAAACATTACAAAACTGTAATTAATGTAACTTATCTGCAATATTAGTTCAACACATTTATAAAATGAATCTATCTGTAACTTTGGAATGAAGTGGTCCCAAACAGAAGCTTTATTCACAAAGCATTGCTGTCTGTGTTTTTTTTACACTGCTATTTCTCATCTACATGCCGGGGATCTCTAGAATTCCTCTAATCACAGCATTGACTCATTTCTTTATGGAGCACAATAAACACCTATGACCATTGTTTTATTTACAGCCCAAAATGAGGGACAATGTGTTTTGGTCTTTTGTTTGTTTGCTGTTCTACTTTAACCCCTTTGACCATTTTTATCCCAGATGTGGGGGCACGGTAGGAGCCATACTGACATGTCCCCTGGAAGTAGTGAAGACCCGTCTGCAGTCATCCTCCATAACCCTCTATGTGTCTGAGGTTCAGCTCAGTACTGTCACCGGAGCCAGTGTGGCCCGTGTGTCCCCACCTGGCCCTCTTCACTGTCTGAAGTGAGTGCGTAACCTAAAACGCTGTATCTGCTATGGCTGTTGTTGCAATTTCAACATGCTCAGTACACATATCACAAAAGATTGCTTGAACTATATGTTATGGTGTTCAGCGTGTCAGGAATTCTCATTTAGGATTAATGATAAAATCAAAAGTGTATGTTCTGCCCAGTGCTCATTGAATATTGTTCTTGTCATGAAGTCACTGAGAGAGAAAACCAGATGGAGAGTCATGGGTAATCTTTTTTTCTATTTAATTTTTTTTTGTGGTCTGGAAAAGTTAACTGTTCCCAGCACGGTTTGTTCATCTTTACTTTTTTCCAAACTGATAAACATAGGTTCTCATTAGATCTACTGACTAACTCTTGATTAGTAGATTGTGTGTTGAAATGTAGACAGAAACCCAATATTCTCTACGGAAAGGAGGATGATCTAGTTACTTCTGAACAGGAAATTCGTTTACTAGGACTGCACATTCATGTTTGAATCACTATTACATTAGAAGACAGGGCTTTTTTCTATTGTGAAATGTTTTGTCTAACTAGATTTTTAGTTGTGTGGCTTCTTAATAAAAACACACACTTCATCCAAGTAGTCACTATGAGTAAGTTCAAAATTTTCCTAGGACTTTAATCACTAAAGACCGGCAACCCTGAGAAAATGCAACTTAAAAAGTACCTAAATGCAGGAGCCTTAAAGTGCCACATTTTTTTGTTACAGACTGATTCTTGAGAAAGAAGGACCTCGCTCTTTATTCAGGGGCTTGGGGCCAACCTTGGTGGGAGTGGCTCCATCTAGGTAAGCTATAAAGTATCTTTTCCACAACAAGGTATTTGGCTAATAATCATTAATTGGACTTTGGAGAGGGAAAAAAAAACTGCTAAAGGCACTAAACAGAGACTGGTGCAGTAGCATGCAGCTGTTAGTGCTAAGCAGAACTCAAGTGTTTTGTTAGCATCTTAGCATAGATAAACATTGATGGAGTTACATGACGACAAGGTGTTACATAATTGTTCACATCCAGATGTACAGCACAGATGTTTGTAAAACCTGACTAATGAGCTTTCAGCATCATTACCAGTCTGGTTGGACGCCCTGATAGATGATGTTCACATGAATCTTCTGAAATTTGTGACAATTAGTGAAACAATTGACGTTTTAAAGTACATCAGGTCAGTGCTTATGCTTAGACATAAGGTTATGTCGCGCAATTAAGAAAATCCATTGTTATTGTAAGCACTCGGCTGGGTAATACTCATTAGCTTTGCTTTGAAAAGACAATTGTGTGACGCCTTCTTTTTTTAACAGAGCAATTTACTTTGCTGCTTACTCCACGGCCAAAGAAAAACTGAATGGTGTGTTGGAACCAGACTCCACACAGGTACACATGGTCTCGGCTGGAATGGCAGGTGAGGGATTATCACATACAGCAGTAAGATCCACTGGTCTTATGCGTTCAGACTTGTAATGAAATGCCACTTGGCTACCAAGCATTGCAGTATTATTCAGTAGTACACACTGTTTGGAATTATTACTTTTTAAATCTGGCCTGCATTCCTATTTCAGGGTGGGTAGGCCAGCGTTAGCTAGGTAAATTATCCAGTTTCCCTGTATAGTGTTTATATGATGTGAAAACAGCTATTGACATTTGTTTGAAAATAGAACGCAGCATTTTTCAGTTTCTGTATTGTCGTTTAAAAAAGAACAACTTAAGCCTTGTTTGAGAAAATCTAACAGTTTTGTAGTTTAGTTTCCAGTTGTTGTTCAAGTGGTAAAGCTTTGTTGAACAGTAAATGTTCTGCTGTGTCTTGCTCAACCCTTTTGTGTCAGTTGTTTTATTGAGTTATGAATAAATTTGCTCATTTTCACAATTAAAATGTGAATAAGCGTTTCATAAATTTCCATGAATGTTGAAAATAATGAAAATAGTTTTCTGTTCAGTACCTCTAACCTCAATACACACTGGCAGAGGAAGAAGGAGAACTAGTCATTTTAACAGTTCACATGCCCCCTAAGTTTATAAAAACAGTTCAGCAGTTTGCTTTATTTTTTTCAACTGCTTTTTAAAGTAAGCTACTTAAATTAAACATTATATTGTAGTATGGCTGGTGTGAGTACTTGTATTGTTGTCCATCTAGTTTAAGCTGCCTGCGACCTTGACCGTTCAACAACTCGGTCAAGGTCAGTGTTGTCTGTTGGCCATGCTCAGTCAAACTGGCAGATGAGAAGGTGTCAAAAGCCGAGTTATTAATGTGGACTACTCGCATGATAGGAGTGGCAGTAGAGCTAACAGAGAAAATGGGATTGCGCAAAGATGACCTTAGCTAGACTAATTACTGCTTCTAATTTCTATTGATAAAACCATATTGTCTATCTCCGAATATGCCAAATCTCTTTTTTCTGTGGGGATTATTATTTTGCATGTGGTTTAACCATGGACTGTGGGGAAAGACAAATGGTTGCATGCTGTTTATTTTTATTTAATTTTTTGCTATACGCACACAAGCCTGTTTTAGGCTTTTATTCTACCATAGCTCTTCTCTCGCAAGGGCATGAGATCCCCACACCACCAGGGGTCTCTAGCTGCATCTGTGAGGTGTAACTTGGGTCTGCGTGAGTACTCGTCACAGATCTGTTTCCTCTTTTGTAGTTTTGTTCTCTTTCTCTCTGCCTTTCTATCTTATAATTTAGGGCTTTGAATCTTTTAGATCCCAGTTGTCACTGTTGCATACAGTGTTTTATGGTGTGCATTTGCCCCTCTTTTAGCAGCTGTAGAATGGTCCAAAGACCGTTTTTATTTATTTTTTTTTAATATATTTTTATCAGTAAGATTGACATTGCTTAAACAGATGTTTGATTAGTTACATCGTTTTGTTGTGCCACCAGCAGCTTTACTTTAGCTTGACCATAGATGCATGCTGTAATTCTGGTTTCATTGATTTATTTTTTTGTCTTTGCAGGTTTCACAGCCATCACAGCAACTAATCCTGTCTGGCTTATAAAGACTCGCTTGCAGCTGGATGCTAGGTAAAAAAAAAAAGTGCTTGGTCTTATTTGAATTATTAACCTATTATGATGAAAAAATAGTCACTAAAGTATAGGGCTGAACAATTAATTGCATTTGCAATTAAATTGCAATAATTATCGCCAAAAAAACCCAACAGATTTTCAAATTGCAGAAGTTGCAATTAAGTGTTGTGAGAAATGCAGCTATATTTGCCTTAAGACTGTGCCTAAAGTTAGTTTTTGAACATGAATGTCATGCAGGGTTGGATCTAGAAAGGTGGGCCTACATGGCCTACAACCATAAGTGGGGCCCCCTTTGGGGAGGTCTGGGGGGGCCTCCAAGATAGACAGAAAAAAATAAAGTGCCACAAGAAGACACAACAAAGGCCACACAGTTTAACTTGTAGACTAATGAGCCAAATCCAGTCCTGTGATTTACATGGTTAAATCAAAATGTTGTTCATACAATGGAGGCCAAAATTATTAAAACCTTTGGCATATTTAAGAGGTTTCAGATGTTTTTGTTGGATTGGCCATTAAAATAGCCATACATTTTATGAAATGTCTACAAACTCATTATTTTCTATAAAACATATGGTGTAGAATAGAGCTGTCATAAGGAGATTTAGATCATTTTCCACAAAAAACAAGCTAGGTCTATTTCATTCTCAATGTCTAAGGTCGGGTATTGTAAACGTCACAAAAACGCAATAAAATAACTCGCTCATCTTGTTGCTGCTCTGTTTACTTCTGCCACTGAGTCACGTGACGGCACCCTGTAATAGCTTAATACAGTAATACTTGTATAAATGAGCAATACAAAACAGACTGAGGGCTGGCTTTCCCTCAGTCCTTTTTATAAGCTCTCACCAGAGCTGCCTTCTTTAGATAAAGGCGTGGGTCTCTCTCAGTGGAAACAGATGACATGCTGGCAGTAGTTTAGTCCAGGGGTGACGCTTACTTTTAACACACATATTTACACAACTCCACTACCGTCCAAAGACATGCATGTATAGGTGAATTGGCAACTCTAAAGTGAATGAATGTGAGAGTGAATGGTTGTCTGTCACTGTCTGTCTCTAAATGTTAGCCCTGCGACTAACTGGCCACTGTCCAGGGTGTACCCCGCCTCAGGCCCGAAGCTGCTGGGATAGGCTCCAGTCACTCGCGACCCCTAACGGGACTAAGCGGTAGAAAATGAATGAATGAAACAGTCCATAGCTTCATGTGACACTAGCACTTAGCTTCTCATTTAGCTGCAAGCTAATGACTTTATTAACTCCATAGATTTATAATAATAATAATCTTTATTTTTAAATAGCGCTTTTCCACCTACTGTAGTAGGCACTCAAAGCGCTTTACATACATTAACTATTTACCAGTGTGACAGAACACTCACTGGAGGCAGTGTCTTGCCCAAGGACACTTAACCTACATTGGTTATGTGTCCTTGGGCAAGACACTTGCGGGATGTTATGATGTTTTGGGATGTTTCGAGCGGGGATCGAACCGCACGGCCGCTCTACCCACTGAGCTACTGCTGCCCCCATTTAAACTCACTGTAGCTTGTAGCTGCAGGATTATGATGACCATAATGTGAAATTAAATGATTTCTTCATAAGTCCAGGTTGACTTGTTGGTTGAAAAAAAACTTCCCACTTTGATAAGCATTTTCAAAAAAATATATTTCTTGTTTATTCAAGTCTCAAAGGACTCTTTTTTTTTTTTCCTCTTCAAAAGTTCACCAAAAACAAATAGTTTTAAGCTACCTGTGTTAAAGCAGCTGCAATATTATATCTATCGATTGTATGGTATTAAAGTATTTTACAGTGTTTTGTCTTTTTTATTTAATTTTTTTCCTTTTTAGAAACCGTGGCGAGCGAAGTTTGAGTGCTTTTCAGTGTATACGGCGGGTGTACCAATCCGATGGCCTGAGAGGTTTCTACAGAGGCATGTCTGCATCCTATGCGGGCATTTCAGAGACTGTGATTCATTTTGTGATCTATGAAAATATAAAACGCCGCCTCTTGGAGGCCAAAGCACCTCCAAACATGGATGATGAGGAAGAGGCTTCTAAAGATGCGTCAGACTTTGTAGGCATGATGCTTGCTGCTGCCACCTCTAAGACATGTGCCACATCTATAGCTTATCCTCATGGTGAGGAAGTGCAATTACCAGTGCTCTTGTTCAAATAATTTGGCTTCCTCTCTAACATTTGATATGTTTTTGTCTCTGCAGAAGTAATTCGTACAAGACTACGTGAGGAGGGCACAAAGTACCGCTCCTTCTTCCAGACTCTAACAACAGTGCCCAAAGAGGAAGGCTACCGGGCGCTGTACCGCGGCCTCACCACGCATCTTGTGCGACAGATCCCCAACACCGCCATTATGATGTGCACCTACGAGCTTGTGGTCTACCTCTTGAATGGTTAAGGTCTTCCCCTAATAATAAAACTGTGTAACCTTGCCCCTGTCAGAGACAGTGAGAACAGCTTTAAACCTGACTGCGAGAAGATGACAGAGACAGCACATTGACCTTTGTTTCTGTGAAGCCAGCGGTTGTTAAAAACACTTTTTTTTTTTCAGCCAAAAGGTTTGGCACTTTGAGTGGGATCCTGAGGGTCTATACTTTAAACAGTGTCTTTTGTTACACTAGCAATGACAGAAAAGTCACCCTTTTCCCCATTGGCTATATACAGTTTAATTCTGGAGACCCAGAATAAAGTACTTGAGTTACAATACAGTATATTTTTCCTTTTAACAATACTAAAAAGGCTGACTAAACAACTAATCCCAGTCCCCCACTACTTTGAGACAGAACCGTACATCTACAGGCTATGGCCTTATACTGTCCTATTAATATTTTACAGTTTCCCCACATCTCTCCTTCAGCGGGAGCTGCCATGCATATTGTAAGCTAGGTCTAGGCATTTTGAATTCTTAAGAGTTAAAATAAACACTAGATGAAAGATGTGCCTTGAGTTTAAAAGAAGCGGCTTGGTTCTGGTCGACTGGGACTAGAATGACTATAGTGCTGTTGTTTACTGGTATTAGGTGTTGAGGTGGTCAAGCCTTTAGTGATGCTCTTGCTTATTGTAAACACATCTCATCTAATGTGCTTCCACAGGACTTGCATACAGACTTATTGATGTGATGTCAGGACCTGAGAAGCCATTTCTGTTTGTTTCTCTAAGTATGAAGTAATTGCAAGGGTTTGGCTGAAGGTAATGTCAGCAAACCAATCCAAAATAATCTACCTAAGTAACTTATAGGAATATAAATCGATCAAGTGACAAACCTAGAGGCAGCCTAAAGAAGCAAACACTGATCCGTGTTTTGGAATAATATAAAAAAAACAACACAATTGAGTATTGATATTTAGTATAGCGCTGTGGTTGTATGGCATTTGTCACCATGTTGGTGTGTTTTAGACAAATGTTTTATGAGATGGTTCATTGGTTTTAATTTTTACTGTGTTGGTCTTTTCCAAGTTTCTCTACAACCATTGTCATCTTTGGTTTGCCTCAGTCTAAGAACACAGTTTGCAGATGAGGACAGTCCTCTTGAGTTTACTCTGGAAACCTCTTGCCTAGTATAACCAGTGTGTGTGGAGGAAGTGGCAAGGAACATTCATTCATTAACTCAAAACTGTATAAAACTGTCATATTTTTTCTTTCCTAAACTACATTTTAGTGAAATTGTGTTCCTAAATAACATTTCAGCATATTGGATATGCCATGCTTTTGTGTTTTAATGCATCTTGAAGACCTGTCAAATGATGAGGTGCTTCCTCTGCTTTTACACCAAGTATTTTAGAATGTTCCCTTAAGAAAAATATTAACATTTGGAAAGATGGTAGTCTGTTAATTACATCATTCTTAAATGTAATTTATTTACCCAGCTCTGCTGTCCTCAAGTGTATTTTAAATCTCAAAGATAACTAACCTTAACACTTGTGACAGAGGTTCAGACTTGACACATGTAGCTAAACTGCGCTCACTCTCTCAGTGCCATTGTGCTTGAGACTGTAGTTTATGCTAAACTTTAGACCTAATGTATTCAGTTCTATATATGAACAATACACTAGGTTAACATCAGATGTCCTGCTCAAAGGATAATTGCTTTAAAAACAGGATGATTGGCCAATGTACGGCCTCTACTAAGGTTGATTTGTTTGATAAGTTCACGTTGACAGAAATGTAACTGAGGACCAGTTCACCCAAATAAATTTAAATTCTCAGGAGCCTGTAATTTGTCTGCGTGAATAAGGCTGTACAAATGCACTTGTTCTTTCAGTATTCATCTGTGGTAAGTGTTTAGAATTAGCATGTGCACTAACAAAACAAATGAAACTTGATTTTTCCAAAGTGATTTGCTGAAATAAATTTTAAATAAAGATGGGAAGTACTTGAATCCTACCAGAAATGTTAAACAAAATTGTTGATTTAAAAACCAAACTTGACCGTAATTTTTTTTTTTTTTTTTTTTTTTGTCATTTGAGGTGAACTGTTCTTTAACTGTGTCCATGTGCATCTCTTTCTTTTGTATCAGTGTGTATTTGTCTCGTTGGCTTCAAACTGCATTTTTTTTTTTTACCCTTTCCACAGCAATTATTTTGCCCCATGTTGTTAAAGATGAGCCAGCTGGCTCTGTCTATGCATTGTCTGATACTTGTTTTTGTAAAACAAAGTGAATAAAATGAAGTGTGTAAGTATTGTACAGCTGTTTCTTTTCTGAATATTATTAAATAAGGTATAATTTTTGTGACGGTTGAAGTGCTGTGCCACAATAACATTTAGTCATTTAGCAGATGCTTTTATCCAAAGCAACTTACATATAACAGTTAAATTTACTTTTTTTTTACATTTTAAGTTGACGCTTTCATTTTAAAGCGACGTACATATAAGGCTCCATTCACCAGTGTTACAGCTGGAACACCACTGGAGGTGAGGTGGGTTAAATGTCTTGCCCAAGGACACAACAACAGTATGAACTGTGGGGAGAGCGGGAATTGAACCGCCTACCTTCCGGTTAAAGGATGACCACTCTACCACTGAGCCACTGCCGCCAATAACAAGGACTTAGTGTATTTTAGTAAAAATGTTTCCTGCTTTTCTGGCAGCCCCAACAAATGTTTATCATTTTGTAGTGTTCAAGTCAAGCACCAGGGGTCAGTGTTTGATCTGGTAGTTCCTTCATCTGCAAAAGAAAACTGCTATATACTATATAAATAAAAAATACACTAACAAAAAACAGCTGCTGCTTCAACTAAAACATTTGAAAATAAGTATCATAGCAATGTACATCTTATTGTACTTTCTAAATTTTCCTGACCATGTGACTAAGGGTTTAGAGAGTTCCTTTATTGGACCTTTGAAAGGTGTTGTCTCATGGATGGATAATCTTGTGATACTGTCAGTGCAAAAAGATATATTTAAATGACAGTTCCTCGCCACACGTCTAAACGTTATCTACCAAAAATATATAATGAAATAAGATAAGTTCATGTTTTGAAATAAGTCTGTTCCCACATTTCCACAACCTTTACGGAGAGCAGCTTCCTTCAATCAGACAAAATACCTTGTATTTGTTTTAAAATGTATGCATTGTATGATCTACATCTTAACTCAATAGTGAGCAGTGACTCAGGTGGTAGGGCGGTTGTTCAAAACCCAGGAAGTTGGCAGTCCGATTCCTGCACTCCCAAGTTCATACTGCCGTTGTGTCCTTGGGCAAGACCTTACACCACCTAACTTTGTTGCGTGTTTGACTTGCATTGTAACAGTTGACCCTGTATGAAAAGAGATATTATTGTTGCTGCAGTGATGGTATAGTAGTATAGTAATACATTTTGTTGCAGAAATTAAAGCAATCCATTCATGCCCAGGATTTACAGTAACAGTTAGACATAATGCCCAGAGTTTGCAGGTGGATCAGCTAGCATATCTGCTTCCTGATTGGGTAATCTAACAAACAAATGGCATGGACTTTATATGGGGCTTTTCCACCTACTAGGCCCTTAAAGTGCTTTACATCATGCTTCCATTCACCTATTGATACACCAGTGTCACAGCTGGAGGCAAGGTGGGTTAAGTGTTAAGTTTATTTTGAGAAAATTTAAGGTGTACACAACCTTTTTAAATTCTTTTCAATGCACTCTGCAAAAGGTGTAAGACCATCTGACACTAACATCTGATTCATGTTATACTCTGTATGTTATGACTTTACCTGGCATTTGAAACCTAATATGACTGCAGTGTTTCTCTTGCTGAGTCACTGACTGGACCATGAGTTCTACAACAGTCTGTGCAGCTCATGGCGGGCTGTCGCTGAATGCACTGCCAAGGGTGAAAAGAACAGTAGCTCAGATTTGTGACCAACTCTGCTCCAGACAAATAATGCATGTTTATCGTCTGCTTCAGCAGAATAATGCACAAGAAGAACTGCAAACTGAATGTATGGGCACTTTTAAAGCTCTTTGTATGGTAGAGTTTAAAATACTGTGCCCTGATATTTTCTCCTATTTATCATAAATGCTGTAGTCATGAGCACATTAACTGAGACCAAGCTGTAATTAAGAAAAGTAGGTGTCAAGGCCAAGACTTTTAGGGACTGGAAGTAGTCTTAAGGCTGGTCTCAAGAATAAAAGTGGTCTCAAGTACTACATTACTTTTATTAAGCTGTGGTCTTGGTCAGTATCTAAAAGTCTGTTCATTATTCATAATTCAATTCAATTAAGTTAAACTATTATTATTATTATATTGTCAGTCTAAAGCAAAATTTATCTCAGGGCACTTATCTGAAGGAAGTCATGTCTTGGTCTTGGTGGGGTAGAATTTCACCAAATTCTGTGTATTTTCCTTTCTGTTCTCAGGTTTTAGGCATTTAAGAAACTACTTAAAAGACACATGGATAAGGCTTTTGTTAGAGCTGTCCACCCACTGTGGTTAATTGTGTGAAGAAAAGAGGCCTGGGTGAATTAAGGGACATTTCTTTGTCAAACATTTTTACAGGACTCACCTACATATGGGGGGCCATGTGAAAGGAAGTTCAGCCAAGACTAAACAAAGCCCCCTTCTTTGTTTTGTAACAAGCAGAAATCCTTTTGGTGATTGTGTGACATGACATGGTGTATCCCATAATTATGAACTGCAACACACAGCCAGCCCAGGGAGAAACAGGCTTTACAGAATGAGACTTGACATGCAAAAGATGGATTGAGATAGACAAATAAACCGAAAGAAAAGAAACAGTGAAGTTAGAAGTCAGAGAATAAAAACATCTGTAGTGTCTGTTGTTGTTACAGATGAGGGCAGTGAAAAACCGGCAGATGTGCACACGTCATGTTTTCCAGTAACACAGCTCACAAATAACTAAGACACACACTCAGCTCACTGTTACAAAATGGGTATACACAAATACAGGCACTAAATCACATTCATCAGAAATAACTAAGCATATTTAGGAATAACTCTTTTTATGTGTACTTCACTAGTAACTGCTAACCAAAAGTAAGGGATCTTTGCCATGTTAAACCTGTAAAGCAGGGAGCAGACAACGGTCTAGTTTTACAATGAGCCTAATTCCAGCAAGGTTTTGTTACAAACAGTGAATGCTAATGTTTGAATTCTTGTTTGATTTTTAATATTGAACGTGTATTACTGGGTTTGGATCAATGAAAGATCAATTTCTTGTAATGATGAATAAATGATTTAAAGATGAATAAATGCAATAAACTGCGTACAGCAAAACCTCACAGGATTCACAATAAGTAAGGCTGTAAACTGTCAAACTGGTCAAATTGATATTTTGCTACAAATAGCTTAAAAGAATAGTTAAACAATGATAACAAACCATTTCAAAGCAGCTTTAACCTTTAATTCATCCGAATATCTTAGTGTCATTCTTCTGAAGTGAAAAAAGCACATATTTATTCTCAGAATGAAACTATGCAAGGTATGAAGTAGCCTCCACCCTGCTATAATTTTATAGCAGCTTATCACAGGAAGTCATAACAAAATAAAAGCATATCATAAGAAATGCTTGGGGATTATATGTATATGTATTTGAACGACGATGAGAAGCGTGTTATAAACATTGCTATAGAAACATAATGTGTTTTTGAATTCATTGGATCGCGTGAAGGTGATATAGTTGATAAATCAACCTTCTGAACACCGGGAAGCGCGTAAAAGCTGCGCGCAGCTCGAAACCAGTCACCTTTCCTTGATCCCGAGGCTGCAGCCAATCAGCGGCTGTCAGGGACACATGAACGGTGTTAATATCCACGGAACAGGCTGCAGGCAGGAGGAACAAAGAAAGCCAGCTGCCCTCCGCCAACAAAACCTCCTTTCATTTCGCCAGTCCAGACTTTTCCGCGGAATTGAACATGGTGTAGTTTAACCGCTTCCCAGTAACTAGTCAGTGAAGGTTCTCAGTGACTATTAAATGTATGGTTCGTCTTTTGTCCGAACGCTTGCTTTTGGTGAGGTAAGAAGAAACTTGGCGTCGCAGTGAGGTTTGTTTGATCGTTTCGCTCGGAACCTTTTTCTTGGACACGACGACTAGGAAACGTTTGGTGGGTACAACATTTCTGCTTTTTAAAATAGTTTTGTGGTGAGTCTACGACGCGTAAAGCCGTCGTGACTTTCCGCTGTTGTCGTGATACAATAACGAAACTCGTGTCTGAACTTTCTTATTGTGTTCGAGGTAGACTACACTGCCATGAACAGCTTTTTATGGGTTTTTTTCTGAAAATTTGCTATGGCTTTGTAGCATACTAACATTCATTTGACGCTGTTTATCTAATGTTTTTTTTTTGGCATTGTAGTCTCTAGATCCTAAACAATAACTGCAACTAGTCATGCCATAAATCCATGTCTATACAAACAAACAGGAAGAGTTTTTAAAAGGAAGATTAGTTTAAAGCATGTCTCATTTTGAACCGCACGACTCCAGGTGAGCACTTGTAGTAGAGTATTTGTCAAAGCCACTTAGGTTTTTAGAGACTTGTGTAAACTCCATCTTTTTATCCTTCGGGGTGTTTGGTCGGCTACTGTCCAGCTCAAGTGTGATGAGAGATAGTGTGAGTGGACCACAGCAGATGGTAAGATTTGAGAAGATAGATGGCAGATGTGATTTATATGCCCGTGCTTTTTGTTTTGTTTTCATGGTGGCACTCCTATAAGCAGTATGACTAATGGCCTCAATGACAAATAGCTCATCCATACTGTTGAAAGGCAGCTCATACACTTCCATCACAGAGAAACTGTTGACCCCTGCTCCATTTTCCACCATCTGGGCTTTGACCTCCTGACCACCTCAGTTGACCCGTGTGCCCTCTCACTGTGAGGCTGGGTGGCTGGCATTAAGGTTGTATACCTAGGTCCGCACTAGTCCCTGTCACCTTTTTTAAATCACTCTAACTTGGCCATAAAGGCTTGTTTTTTGACCTTACCTGAACTTGCACTCTGGTTAGTATTGATTGGAACTCAATATGTTTGCATCTGCAGCAGATGGGATACAACACAAAGACACACAAAAACAGGTTAGGTCTGCAGCTTACAGCATTATGGGTTAATCGTGTGATGGATGAGGCAGTATTTTGATGTGTTTGTGTACCTAGATACCATATGACTTGTTTGACATAACCTTTTTTTTGGTTGCCATGCATTACTACTGGACAGACGTGAAACAGAACTTTTTTTAAATATTTTTTTTCTTTACCCAGTTGTTTAAATGTCTTGTGCTTCGTACAAAAATCACTTCTTATAACGTCATGAAAGGATTATCAGGATAATGGTTATATCTAAGAGCTACGTCAATGTCATGTATTGTGACTCTTTGATAATATCTTTTACATTTATTCATTTAGCAGTGGGGGCAAGGAGGGTTAAGTGTCTTGCGCAAGGAAGGACACAACGACAGTATGAACCTTCCGGTTGAAGGACGACCACTGAGCCCCAGTTATCACATTACCATTGTGACATTAAGTTAATTTTGAGTATCTTAACCTTTTTACTATCTGTTTTTCGTCGGTTAGTTTCATCAGCTCAGGCAGTTGAACATTTTGCTGATAACATCATGGAAAAAACACACCAGGAGGTGATGTATTTCCCCAAAGAGCTAGAAGGGTGTGTGGAGACATTCTACTTGACACTAGTCAAGTTGCTGTCAACATTTCATTCCCTTAATCTAAGTGTCCCCAATCTCTCGCCTTTTATATTGTGTCCCTGTTTTATTTATACAAACCGGTAAAAAAAAAAAAAAGCCAAAGCATTAAAAAAAAATTTGTGTTGACCTTGCACTTGTCACTGGCATGGGGCAGATTCTCTCATAGGAGGTGTCCCAGCTGGGGATGTGCACGTGAGAATGGGCTGTGTTGTTTAAGCAGAGCAGCACTGTAGCTTGAATGTCTGACGCTGACTCAGTAGAATGTTAATGTTGTGAAATCCCATTAAGAGCAATCCGGTGCTGAGCAAGGCCACGTCTGGGCTTTACGGGACAGCAGGTCATTTTAAAAGGCCGACTGTGCCCTTGTGTTTGCCCTGTGTAATAGAATCTAATCACTTGAGTGGCTCACACTAAATCGAATTGCTCTCTGAACATGCCTGCCACTGTTGTTCAGTTGCTCTTAAAGGAGATTTAAATGACTGGGTGAGTGTTAAAGAATAATTGTTTTTAAGGGATGCTGCAACAGTCTGGCACTTTAGTTTGAACCCTGGGAGTTTTCCCTGCTGCTTACAGCGTTTGTTGAGAGAGGAACGGAAACATTTCCATCGGCAGCTTTTATGACACTGCCCTGATAAGGTTGATTAAACAGCAGGAACAGCATGCAAAGTAGGTTCAGATGTGAGAAACAGGACATGAGCCTTTTTCTGGAGCCCCCCTTTTTCTGTCACTTGTGGGTCTCTGATAGCTCTGTCAGTATTGATTAAATGGGACAAAAGACCACTTCTTAGCAGACACTTTGCTACAAAATACTCACCCTGTTGACATGACTCCTGCTTAGTGTTTGCATCCTGCAGGCTCGGTGACTGTGGTTATAACTGAATATGTTACTGACACTGTCAGGTGAGGGATGTGTGCTGAAGATTGGATTCTCAGCCGGCGCCTCAAACAGATGATGGATGCTCCTCCCCGCGGAGAGAGGCAGAGAGTGGGGGTTGTACCACACAGGTTACTGGGGCTGTTTATCTTTGCCATCTGAGGATGTGGTGTAAAGCAGTCCTCCTGGAAGAAGCTTCCACCCACATGTTTCTATACTGGTACAGCAAAGACCTGCTTTATGTTTGGCACTGAGCTGAATTCACTCCAGTGAATGAAAGTCTGTCTGTACTGGTGGTTCTGCTCACAGTGTACAAAGTAACATGTACCCACTGTCACTCAGTTCATTTACATGAAGATCGAGTCCAATATTAAACTTTGCCACAAGTAATCTCTGTTAACATGGAAAATAGCTTGATGCAGTGGTGTTGCAGCACAGCTGTTATCACTTTCTTGGCATTAACAGTTACCCACAATGCACGTGGACAGCTAAGCAAAAGAATAGTGTTTTTGTATTGGTCATATATTTCCGCTGTAGAGTCTAGTGTTTATTGATGATTGTTGACTTTTATTTGCACAAGTCCTGGCATTTGTGGACCTGGAAAGCACAATTCAAGAACTATTGAGTAGATGTTTTCCAGATGTAATAAAGCACACAGAGATTGGTTAAGAAATGGAAATAGTAGCTAATGAACTGTCTTTGGGTTTCCTCTCAGTTGAATCTAGACAAATCCTGCACCTAAGGCTAAAGCAGTTCCTTGCCAGTGCCCTGTTGTGTTGCCTCCAGACATAAAGGTTACCTCAGGCAACATGTCTGTGGAGGTTCTCAGTAGACAACACTAAACTTTTGGCTATCACTATCACTTTTAGGTGAAACAAACTCCAAGCTTTTCAATCTTGTTGCAGTTGATTTGAAACTGTTTACTGATGTAATATTAAACCAAAAAGGACCATTGTGATGGTTGTATTATATGGTGCAGATTAACACATCCACACCCTACCTTCTTAGTACTGTTTTAGCTGCTGCCTCTCTATTTTCTCCCTTATCAGTCTGCCATGCAAAATGCTGCATAAACCACCAGGTCAGTACAAGGGCACACATCTTTTGTGAATCATCTGAACCTAGATAACCTTGAGGACATGACTTGTGCAGATTCCCCTTTTCTAAATCCACTTATATAGGACTGATGCTGTCAGAGTGAGTGAGTGATAACAGGAGCACAGTGCTGGCACAGGTCAAAAGCCTTTCTGACTGCAGCTAATTTAATTTGACACCACAAAAAAGACACAGGTGGCAGTCACAACGCTAACAAGCGCTCTGCTCTATTCAAGTGTTGGAGTGACAACAGCCATGATGCAAAAGCAGCTCAAAAGGATAAAATTTTATATTCTGTGTTGTGTTACATTTTTGTTATGTACACATTGTTTTAATGGGGTTTTACCATCATACACATTTAATCTGTTCTGCTGTTCCCTCAACCTGGCCATTGTTAAGCCATACCACCAGGCATGAATAATTGAGCTGTCTTTGCACCCATGAATGTTCTGCAGGGATCATGTTGCTTTACTGACGTTAAAGAGCGCTGTTGCCTGCTGGCTCCTTTTGCAAGATGTCAGGTTCTTTGTTCACAGCAGTGAGCTGCTTCCAAAGAGACCCCGATGTTTTAGGTCTTTATACACAAATAGTTCAAGGTTAACTAAATCTTTTTTATGTATGGTATTGTAATGGCGACTGAATTGTGGCTTAGAATTCTGTATCAGCCATTGATAAAATAAATACTATTATCCCCAAATTAATTCAGATTATACAAAAGCCAAGACCAGAAAAAAATCGCACAATCAGGCTAAGCACATAGTTATACTAGCTACACACAAGTGTTTCCATGTATTGTCCAGTAGAAAAAAAAAACTTACTAAAATTGGTCAGTTCCTTGTGTGTCCTCTTCCACCTTTCTTCTCAGTGTGTTTATACATTGTCACAACTGTGTGCCCTATTTATTTTTGAAATCAAAGCCACTATTGAGAAAAGTGGCTTTGAGTGCACACTTTTAAGTTTGTAAATGCAGCTACTCACACATTTTACGGTGTGACCAATGCCTTGTTGTATGGCCTCGAATCATTTATAAAAGGAGCTCATTTAGCGTCTTGGTGACCCTGCATTTCGATCTGCGAACATGTCTGAAAGTACAGCTCCGCATCACCACAATCGTTTTGCAGAGAGCATATCGGGTCATCTCTCTGACATTTGCTTCTAATTGGCCCTTTTAGTGGAGAAAATGTCAAATGGGTTTTTCTCCTGCTTCCTCCTCTGCAGGGCTCAAAACATAAATTTGTAACCTTCAGTCCAGTTTATGTGGAAGAGTCTGGAAACTACAATTCTAACAGTTTTGAATGGTCAAGTATGTTATATATATATATATATATATATCCCCAAAAATATAAGGCACTTCAATTTGGTGCACATTCCTCAAAGTACTTTTCCATTTATAAGACATATCTAGTCAGTTGTACTAACTCTCACCAACTAATATCACAGGTTAGACCAGATTTGATAAACAATAAAAGCCCTTGAGCTGGAGTCTATTCCTAGAAGTGCAGATGGTCTTAAAGAAGATCCTGCATTGGTTATTTCAACAGAATAAGACTGACAATAAAAAACAGATGTCCATTTATTTGCAGCAGTTTTTGTAGCAAGTAAGGATTATGCAACTGTCAATTGAACACCTGCTCCTTTTCAAAGGAATTGGAACATAAAAATGCAAATCCTGAACACACCCATGCAGTTCACATTGTCTGTTTCATTTCTAACGTTCAAAAGGTTACCCAATATTCAAACCTTAACAAATAAGTGGCTTTGTCTATTTTCCTGTAGTTTGGCTTGTGTCCTAGCTGCCAGTTGGGTGCTAGGTAGATTTAGATTAATTTTCTACGATGCTTTAGTGTGCATTCTTTTCTTTATTTGTGGCTGTATGTACGGTTACGTTGCCAGTCTGTCTGTTGCTTGACAATTGGATGTGGATGTGCTCGTGAGAAGGTTATTCATTCTTACACCACATTGCCAATGGTCCCTCTTTCTCTTGTAGTTTATCAGCCCCTTTTGATTGACTCTGTTTTTAGACTACACTGAAGAAGAGAACCATTGAGGGCTGTGATGTCCCAGGGACCTCTCACTGTTGAATAGTTCAACCCCTCTCCCATTTGAAACATCATTTAAAAATGGCAAATCATTAAAAGCTACAGTTAATCACTTCCCCATGTTCTGAGTCCACCCACCATTTGAGGTCCTTGCCTGTTTCCCTCGGGTAGAAGATCTGAGATTGCATTCAAACTGTTTCTGTGCAATTCTTGTTCAATGGTCGTGCAGACATTGTTCCTTTTTAAATTATCTGTGCACGTTAGCATGAAGAGGTAGAGTTAACACATCTTTTCTGAAATTTAGCTGCTATACGATGCAAGACCACCAATCACTCCAGGTGCGGCCAAACGATGCGCCAGTACAAGATAACATTCTGATTCATTCTAACGCTATGTTCATAAATTAAAGAATACATTGTTTTTATGGTTCAGGGATTTTTAAGATTAATTTATTTCAATATCCATTTCAGTGTAACATGCAAAATACATCTTAAATGTGATAAATTTTATAATTGCAACAGTGCGAGAGTCACTACACTTTGATTTCATTATGGGCTGCGGATGAAATCTGAGTGGTTTTGGAAAGACCAAATGTGTAAACCAATTTGTAAACAGGGCATTGATGTTCATTTCGGTCATTCAGTACAAAAACGGTGTATCATGGTGGGTGCCAGAGATGGAGTACTCAAGTCCTGAACTCAGGTCGAGTCATCAGGCTCATTTTTGGGACTTGTGACTCGACTTGGACTTGCCTTTTGTATGGCTTGGACTTGAACTTGGACTCGTTTATTCTCGGTTACAAGGACTCGTGACTCGACTCAGACTTATACTCAGACTTGAGCACAAAGGACTTGCAAGTAGCGCTAAGCGACAACACCACACAACCTCTGCCTGTTGCATGTGTTCAGAGCTGCTCTCATCTAACTCCCAGCCCCTAAATGTACCCCAGAAGTTGGGCCTAAATAAAGTTAAACGTTTGTGTTTGTGTTGAAAAGGCTTATACAAAACTAAAAATCTAATCAGTGTATCAGTTTTCAGATTTGTAACTCACTTTGGTTTGACTTGGACTTGACTTGGATCTTTCTTTAGTCACTCGGACTTGCAGTTCAACTAAAGATGACTCGACTTGGACTAGTCTTTGGTGATTTTGGACTTGAACACTGAAGACTTGAAAGTGACTTGGACTCAAACTGGTGACTGGACTACAACACTGGTGGGTGCTATAGCATAATGACCTCCCTTGATAAAGTATGCACAGGGAATAATAGGAGGAATGTATGGATTATGAATTTGCCATGTTTTCACTCATGACGCATAATGATGCTACAGTCTTTATTTATTTATTTTTTTAGATGATTGATTGTACATTCACAAGTTATGTTTGAGCTAATGACCTCCTTTTTGAGGTTATTCTCTTCCAAAGGTTCATCTAAAGCTACACTACAGCCACTGGGCAGGGCACACATGGCTTCTGTTTTTAAAGAATTTAAAGTGGTTAAACATTTTTATGAATGCTAAGACTCCTCACTTATAAATATGCATAAGCACAGAGATGCCCTCTGTTCATTATGCTCATTTTACTCCCTCTTTTTATTGTTCTATCTGAACACTTGGCCTGCATATGAACTGATCCAAATAAAGAGTTAATTCTCTGGAGAAAACTGGCCACTATCACTGTGGCCCTTAGGATGTATAATGTAGAAGATATCGGGTTGTGCACACAATTCTACTGCCGAGTATTAACTGCTGATGCATTTAGCACCTAGTTCTGCTCTGTCAGACTTATAGCATGAGTAAAAATAGGAATAGAATCTTTGACCTGTAAACGGTATGTTTATCCGGATGCATTAATGTAACCACTCGCAGTACAACAAGCCTATATTAATGATAATTTCTATGATGTTTTGAGGCTTTACTAATCAAGCCTTTGCATCTTTTCTCTGTAGGTAATTACCGCTTTGATGCTGTGACCCATGCCCTGCTAACTTGGCAGAGATGCAATTTTCTCAAGACGGCTGGACTCGGATGGACTAGGAGGTTAGCTTTCATTCCCACCCATTCATGTTTATTGCATCCATTAGCACTGCCTTCACTTTCCCTTCATCTATTAAAACTTCATCTATTCAAACGTCTGAGCTGCTGTGTAAGAGGATAGTTCTCGTGATGGAAAGGTGACATTGTTTTTCAACAAAGAGTTATTGCTTCATGACCCTGGGAAATTATGTGCCATGTTGTTATTGATGTGCAGACAGATTCAGTAAAACACTCTTGCCTGATTCTTCCAGATACTAACCAGCTCTGGAAACCTGATTAGACTGGTTTGGGTTTTCCTGTAGGTGCAGGCAACCTGATCATAAGTAACCACTAAATAAATTAATGAGTCGCAATGTAAAAGCAGCAGATATGTATGACGTACAACAGGTTTTTGGCTCAGGTTTGTGCTGCCCTTGTCACTAAATTTACTTCAGCAAGAGTCTTTTAAATTGCATGATGTCTTCTCCACATTATTTTGACACATCTTTTTTAATACACAGAGATAAATGCCTGACAAGACTAATGCCCTGCTTACATGACGGATACCGAACAGTTGGTTCATTGCACATGTTTATAAAAACAAATTTTGTGCTAGCATTGGTAACACATTGGTAACCTAGAGTAGGGAGTTCCACTTCAAAATTAAGTCTGACTCAGCATTGTCCTGCAGTGCTGGACATGTTTGGTTGAAAACATTATAATTATTCAATCTGTGTGGCATCACCGTAAAGAAATACAATTTCCCACTTAACATCATGACTATAGATTCAAAAACATAAGCCATGTAATCATCTGAAGTAGAGCTGCAACGACTAATTGGATTAATTGATTATAATAAATTATTAAAATAATCATGAACTAATTTAATAATTAATTCCCATCATACACTCTGAAACTTTCCATGTGCTGAGAGAAGAGGTTTTTATTACAAAGACAGTGCGCAGTGAATCCACAGAAATGGTAAGATTTGTACTTTTGTTTTTGATGAAAATACATCTTTATGTGTATATATGCTCTATCTTCTGTTTTTTTTTTCCTCATCAGTTTTAAACCAGAACAATAAAACACACTCAAGTTCTTGACCACTTATCTTTGTATGTCCACCCGGTCCTCATGCATTTACATGCACTTCACTATCCGACTATTAATCTAAAAAACTATTGTTGGATTAATCAAATATAGAAATGATCATTAGTTGCAGCCCTAATCTGAAGTACACTTGTGTATATGAAACCTGACTCATTTGTTACATGGCCAAAATCAGCTGACAGCAGTTACTAATAACACGTAATACAGACATGTGCTGTTATATTGAAACAGTTGGTGAGCTCTTTCCATAACTTTTGCTGCATTGCAATGAGCTCATTCAAGCAGCTGCAGGGCAACTGGCAGCATGAGTTGTTTACCACAGGACCAGCTAATAAAGCAGAAAGTCCCTTATTTTCAATAGGAACATTGTAGTTTAGCGAGTCAACTACTATGTACATTTTGCATCTGTATGGGGGGGAGAAACACAATGCCTTTAGCAACTGGTGTAAGCTTTTACTTGAATTTTTATTTGGAGGTGTTTTATTGTGGTTTGATATTAGGCTATAACTTTGGTGGTTTGTCACACAGGAAATGGCATTTATTTGACCTCAGTGTAAACATAGATTTGAAAATGCATGTGTTGTGATGGATTTAAAGTGGAATAGGTTTATAACTATAAATTATTCCACCTAAATATTAGTAATATTTTGGATGCCTATTTATGCCATAAAGGTATGTTTGTTGGTTTAGTGCTCTCTTATGCACCATACACATTTCAGCAGCTACAAGCAACCACACATCTTGTTTTTGTGTGTCTATGACAGCCAAATAAGAGAAACGAAACGTGTTTCAGTCAAACAGAACCCAATGCTGCTACTAATGTGAATTTCCAAAAGGCTTTGTCTTGTATGGCTTGATTAAAAATGACCAGTGAGGGTAGGATTTTGAAGGCAAACTTACAATTACCTGACTTTACCCTGCTTTACAATGAATATAAAAATAGTAGCTTTCCATTTGCAAACAGATTATTCCTATTTTCACTTCAAAATAAATGAGCAGAGGAGATTGTCTTTAAAACTTGTTTTGGAGTAGTTCCGGTACCTATTCTTCTGGCTGCATTGTTTTCAGTTTTATTATTTATTCTCTTGAATTTACTTTGTTTAGTCTTTGACCTGTTTTTATTTCACTATCTTCCCATTTCCTCTCAAATTCCCAGTTGTTGTCTGTCTTTTGATTGGTTGGATGTTTTGACACTTGGTGGTTGTGGAGTCAACGATAGACTTATAATATCCGTTTACTTTTAGTGGTGAATTGTAACCCAGTGCAACTGTGCAGTGTAAATAATCAGACGTTTGCAGTCCTGTTGTGTTTTGGCCCACTCATCATGATCCCTGCTTGAGGTCATTCAGCTTTTTGCTGTTGTCCAGAGTGCTACAGCAAAACAAGGCATGCCTGCAGCACAGATCCCCAGTCTTTAGTGTGGTGGCTCTTCTTTAATCTATTATCAGTATGGTTAGTGTTTTTTTTTTTTTTTTCCATACAGTAAAATGCTCCAATGTGTTTTTTTTGGGTTAATTTAAGTCTTGCTGCATTATGCATGGAGACTCTGGCATAAAATGCGTCCAACACTGAAAAGTGCAATGCAGAGAGGAATGCTGTTGTGCTATGGTTGTGAAGGAGGGGGGCTTGTTTCCCAGGGGAGAAAGATGAGAGGTGTGTGTGGATACATAGGTATTGAGCGTGGGGCATTGTCAGAGCAAGGACGACCTGGGAGGGGGCCCTCTGTCATAACTGTGTTTATTGTGCAGTGACAACCTAATATCAAAGTTTCAAAGCACTAAAAAGCAAAAACAGGACTAAGTCACTCCCAGGTAAAGAGTGTTTGAGTAAACGTAGCATTTTCTTTAGTTCACGGTCATATTTTAATGCAATACATCAGAGTTTTTGCTCAAAGGGACTTCTTAAATCCCACTGTTTTGATGTGTACTTTAAACCAAGTACAGCGCTACGATAAGGATGTGTCAAGAGCAGGGAAGTTACAGATGTATAAGCACATGTCAGTAACAACCAACATAATCTGGGATAAATTAGTTGATGATTTTGTAACTAACCCTTTTGAAGAAGCGAATATCCACAAAATATGAAGTTGGCAAAATAGAGGGGGGGAGAGCCACAAGTGGCGCGTACCAGCAGCGACGTGGACATACTTGCTTTAAATTGAGGTTTTTAAGCAGAGTTGAGTAAAACGTTAATACAGCCTTAACGCAACGCTGCTGATTTGGTGTAAATTGGGGTCAGCCTCAGTCCGACTCAAACTGACTTTGACTTCTTTTGTCACTTTATTAGAACATCCTGTCATTGCTCTGAATGGACATCTGTCCAGAATGATGCAAATGTCATGTTTTAATTGTAATTTTGAGTTCTTCAAATGGGTGGGTGGGGCCAGGATTTTACATACACAGAAAATGATGACAATCTTAAAAAGAGTTTGTACATTACATTTTGTATTCACCTGAAGAAACTGCATTTTGTTGCCCTAATAAGTTCAATTGAACCTACAATCTTCTACTGTTGGAGGGCAGCGCGAGGCAGACTTGTAAAAAGAATTTCTGTACCGTTCTATGTCAGTTGATCCAAGTGGAAATGACCTGTTAATCTGCAAATATTGTGGGGCCATGTTTATTTCTAATGTTTTCTTGAGGCACTCATTTGGTGAATCTTTGAGTAGGTGGTGTTGTCATGCTTTGGAAAGACTTTTAGTGCATTACACACTAAGCCCTCCTCTTCTCCCACCCTCAGTCCTCCTCCCTCTTTCAGCAGCTGTTTTCCTGTCTTAGCTGGGAACTGGAGCCAGGCTGTTTTTTTTTATTTATTTTATTTTTTTTATCCCCCCATCCTCACGTCACAAGCAGGAACTCATGGACTTCCCATCATACACGAGCACACACTTTATTTTTTTTAAGTCTGGCACTGCTTCTGCCCACTCTCGTCTAGCTGCTGACTCTGTGCTGACCTCAATTTGGACGAGACTGAGGCGCAAGTATTCCCACTCTGCTTTTCAGCCTGTGTGACTGCATGTTCACAT
The DNA here is from genome assembly GCA_024416835.2 of Perccottus glenii. Taxonomy (NCBI): domain Eukaryota; kingdom Metazoa; phylum Chordata; class Actinopteri; order Gobiiformes; family Odontobutidae; genus Perccottus; species Perccottus glenii. Next base: position 10,582,705 of record CM044550.2, read on the forward strand.
TGGTGTGCGAGAGCCGCCTGACTGTTTGGAAAAATGCTTTCATGGTAAGAAGTCTGCTCCCCTTTCATTGAACACTTCTGTCTCTTGACCTCTTGTTTGTGCCGCTTTCAAGCTGTGACATTTTCTAAAGTTTCAAGTCACTGACTGGATAGACTCTCTCTGTGCTGATGCTTCAAAATATGTGTAGCCTAGTTGAGATTTTGTATTGTGAAATATATCGGACAACTATTATAGCTGGGATTCCTTAATGCAAGTCTATAGGAGATTAAAAGACGGATTATCTTTTTTTTTTTTTTTTAAACTGTGTGTAAAGACTTGGGCAATAAACTCTGCAGCCAGCTCATACTCCCCGTGTAGTTTGGACTTTTATGCAGACTGCACGACCAGAAAGTGGGGCAGTAAATTGTTTTGTAAAATGTTGTTTTGCACTTGTTGCAATGACATGTCACAGTTGCACCTCTCTGTCATGTGAATAAATGAGTGTGCTTCTTTAACTCCAGCTTTATCAGGAAAGGCCTTTGTGAGCCAGATTTTGGTTTGAGAAATGAGGAAAATTGGCAGTCTTAAGGTAAAAAACACACACCATTGAATAAAGCCAAAGTCATAACAAACTGAACAGAAAATTCAACAAATACCACAACAGACTTTGAATTGCTTCTCGTTTTCGTTACTTTAACATTCAGTTTGAAGATTGAGTCAGTGTTCACTGCAGCTTAATAAAAAGCCCTAAAAAAACTGCCAAAATGCAGCTGTACCCCATTCATAATTGCACAGTGTCACATGCTCCTAGGGTTAAATCCTATTTACATGTACCTTAGACATTACAGTGGCATACCATTGATTTACTTTGCATTGCTCCAGATAGTTTCAGATTAATGAGGAGACGATGGAGACCGTATAGAATTTTAAAAATAAATGGTCAGGTTTAATCTTTGCAAGAATTAAGCAAAGTACAAACATGTCACAAGTGGTACAGAATGAGCTTTGCTTAACATAAACAATACATGAGATTTTATATCCAGCAGTACACACAGTGTTTAGGAGGCGGATGTTCACGCCTCTACATGACAGGGTGCCAGAGAGAGCAGGTGTTGGTAGCTATGTCTAGGTCTATGTTTGGATTAGCATGAAGGACAGGACATGATCAGAATAAAAAGTAATAATAAAAATTAAAACGTAGAATTCCCATAACACCTTGTATTTCCAGACGGTGTTTGCCCGTAAGTGGTGCAACTGTGCTTTAGTCTGCTTTTTTGGATTCCTTAAGCGTTGGTCCATTGGGACAAGCTTTGCCTTTTCATCATTCTGTCAATGTTAGCCTGACTTGTTCAATACAGTTGTAGCTTGTCTTAATTATGCTCAGGTTTCAAGTTAAGACCTATGCCGTGCATCACAATTCTTTTTCGTCCATAGGTTCTTGTAATCCATTTCACTAAAGTCTTTTTGTCAACTTTGTTGGGCAGAGTTATCAACATAAAGCACAAAAAATTTAAATTTCCCACATGGTCTTTACTGAGTTTTGTTTTGGGACTAATGAAACTTGTGAATATATTTTATTTTTGAAACACAGATGGCTGAATAAAAAAACAACTTAATATACAGTAGATGTTAGTTAAAAATTATAGGATCAGGTTTGTAAGTTTTATTAAACGTAACAGGATATTTCTCTTTTGATCAAAGCCCCTCTGCAAGAGAGATATTTTGCAGGACTCTAACTGATATGTAGAGTGAGAGCCAACTCGAGCAGAAGTTGATAAGACCAGGGATTACTCTGCTCAGCCCTGTAGACAGACGAGCGCTCTTCTGCTCGAGAGCTGGGATCAAATTGATGACCAGCAGGAACTGTCTTTTTGATGTTCACGGATCCATATGTGCACCCCTGCCTGTGGCCCAATCACATGAGCTGAGGTCCAAAATGAATAATGCATATCATGTTTTTTTTTCTATTTTAACATTTGTGTGTTTTATAGATGCAAAGTATATTGATAATTATGAAAAGGGGATTTGTAATATACTAGGTCGTACCAATGATGGCCCTTTTGTACTTGTGACCGATAGTGCCATTAGTACTTTACGCACTGCAGTGTGTTCTTTTCTCTGTGTAGTGCATAGTTCACTGTTGGTGGAAATGATGAAAGTAAAGCTGTTAAACTGTCAAAAGGCACAAAAACGATCTCCTTCAAAGGTCCTTTTTAAAACAGCTGGAAAATCCACTTGTCACTGAATTCACCGGCTGCATTAAACAGCCAGTGAATGCAATACTAAAATAAGGTTTGGGGACATCTATATTTAATACATATTGCAGAAGGCTGCAATAAATGTTAGCGTATATCATTTGCCAGCCAATTGCACTTGTGTGGGTTGGTGGTATATGGAGAACAATACTTTACAATGCAATTTGGTTGGTGTTTTTATGTAATAATGCAACAAATGAAGACAGTGCTTTGAAGGATCTCAGAAATATTTAGTATATGATTCATTCTTGATAAACGCCACTTGTATTAAGCCCAATGAGCTCTTGTTTTTCTCATCACATTTGTCCAGCCTGTTCTTACTGTTTCTCATGAATCATCTCTCTCCTCTGGCATGTTATTTTAGCCCACTGCAGGTTGATACACGAGTAATGCACGTGTTATACTGATAATGAACTGGTCACCGACAGCATCCAAAAGGCCAGTAGACACACTGATTAAAAATATCTGACTGTGACGACTTTATGGGGGTTGACAAATGGTCCGTCCATTTGTCCTGGAATTTCCTCATGCATCTTGTCTGCTACAAATTATTTTTCAAGGAAAGGAAGAACTTGTCATGGAGTTGTAGTCACAACAAGGGCTGTAAAATTTTATTTTTCAGAGTAGTCATGTGTTTTCTTTTCTTTCTTTTTTTTTTTTTTTAAGTGTAGTTGCAACTAATTTATAGCTAAGAAATATAATTGCCATATTTTACTTAAGTAACTTTCAGTAACATGGATGCCCTAGTCCCTTTTGGATACATTTATGGTATGCACTGCTCACTTTATAGAGCCGCAATGTCTAAGTAACTCAGTTAAAATACATGTTGTTTTCACTTGTTTTCATGTGCGTTTTTAGATAGAACCCCTTTCGAGTGAAAACTTTCCTTAAGTGACTCTGGCAGTGTGTGGGCAGTCTGCCTCAGGCCTCCCCTGGTGGGTCAGTACAGTTTTCTACTTTCCCTGAAAGTGTAAAACTCCCATGGAGCTCTTTCCAGAGAAACTATAGGCACTAGAGACAAACGCAGAGACGGCATGTGGGAATAAAAATTTGAAGTGATCTCTCTGGACTTGGGGATGTAGGAGCTTACACTGTGCTAGGCAGTGCATGTCTGCCCATTGATAGCTTAGCAGGTGTGCATATGTGCAATGTGTGTCTCATGTTATCAAGACACACATTGCATCAATTTTTTTTTTTTTAGAAATAAGTGTGCAAGAATGGCTTCTTACTAACAGTTTATAACAGAAAGTTAAACTTTTAACTAATCAATGTTTTTAGTGAAGGTGAATGAATTTTATTTTTGTATATGCAGCCACTGGACCCAATTTCTTTCACCAGTAATCATGATATATCAGTTCCCACCACAAGACTAGCCTGGTATTCCACACCGTTTTCCTTTTTTTTCAAAAGCACGACAGTCTGGTTCCTTCCTCACAGCAAATCCCTTCCTCCGCGATTTTTGCAGATGGACCAATTGCAATACGTTTGTCTGCAGCAGGGTGTGGTTTGCTGGCTACGTCATACACAAGTAGCTCGGCTCACATGGTTGGTCCAAAAGATTCAACATGGCGAAAGCTTCTACCAAGAGGCAGTTTATTTCTGCTCTCGCCTCAGTTTGGAATAACCAGCAAAGTATAAAAACAATGAAACCGCTCTGGTGTCTGCGTCTACTGCTGGCCATGTTAACTAGTGGCACTAATGTGGTTCCCTTGTTGACCATCGATTGTTTAGTGTTGCCTTTTTTTGCATCATGTCCGGCATTTCTCTGATTGGTTATCATTCCTTTTGTAAACCCGCCCTTGAAATCAAATGCAAGCAACAGGGTACCAAAATAACTTCTTTGTATAGAATAGGAAAAGAGTTAATCGCGGCTGGCCAGGCTACCACAAGACTCTAAATCTGTGTGAAACTGCAGGAAATGTGTTGCATAAACTGCCAGTTGTCTCCGTCGGCTGGAATCCATCTCAACAGTTGCTGCTACACTCTGCTTACTGATGAAGTACTTTATGCAGTGGGAAATTCTTATCAGTATGCATAAGCCTAACTTTTCTCATGTACAAACAGATATAGTGTAACTCTGGAATCACATTCTTAAAGTTAGATTTGAGTTTGTTTACCACAGCATGAGGCGTGCTTGGTGGGATGGTTGCTTTTAACAAAGCTGTTTGTAATGGTAACTCTAATTTGTCTTTCAGGAGTGTAGCACCCCCAGGCAGAAGAGAGATTGTCCATTCAGCATCTTTCCACAGAGGAGCTACAGAGTTGCCATAGCGCCCATGAGGTAACGTCAGGATCTGGCCTCCCCACATCACTGCCCTCGGCCCATCATTTTCCTCCCCACAGTCCCATCCTCCCTCGGACCTCCGCAGCCATGGGCCAGAAGATCTCGGGCAGCATCAAGTCAGTTGACGTCCGCGGGGAGCCTTCATATCGGCCTGTGCGGCGAGAGCTGCGGGGCCCAGACTTCTGCCGGCCCCCTAGACTGGACCTACTCCTTGATATGCCGCCAGCTAGTCATGAAACCCAGCTTCGACACGCATGGAACCCTGACGACAGATCGCTTAATATTTTTGTAAAGAGGACGATAAGCTGACTTTTCATAGACATCCTGTAGCACAAAGCACAGACTGTATCCGTGGGAAAGTGGGCTACACCAGGGGTCTCCACGTGTGGCGGATTCACTGGCCAGCCAGACAGAGGGGCACCCATGCTGTTGTGGGGGTCGCTACAGCAGAGGCGCCTTTACACTCGGTAGGCTACACGGCTTTGGTCGGCTCGGACTCTGAATCCTGGGGCTGGGATCTGGGCCGAAATAGACTTCACCACGACGGAAAGAACCGCCCCATTTCTACGTCAGCGCCCACGTATCCATGTTTTCTCGAACCAGACGAATCATTTGTGCTTCCGGACTCTTTGACAGTGATTTTAGACATGGACGAGGGCACACTGAGCTTCATGGTGGATGGACAGTATCTGGGAGTGGCTTTCAGAGGCTTAAAGGGAAAGAGACTGTACCCAATCGTCAGTGCTGTGTGGGGGCACTGCGAGGTTTCAATACGCTACATCAATGGACTGGACCGTAAGTAACTATGACACACACATTTTTATTGGGGTCTTAAAGTGGGTACAAAATAGGCTGGCCCCCTTATTCTATATCATATCTAGCAAGTAAAAAACTTGAACCTAACCCCCACAAATCATTTTTTAACCCTGTAAAAGCCTTCAGTCATTAGCCTATACCCTTACTTCAACTTAAAAAGCCTTGAATTTAATTTCTTTGTCCTTTTTTAGAATTAAAGTTCGACTACCTTATTTTCTTTGATTGCGTTTACAATATACTATTTGGGGTTTAAAGGAAATAAATATATATCGGGTAGTTTTTCACACGAAGAAATACTTTGGCAAAAAGAAATTCTTTGTAAAATGATGTTGCTGCCTCTTCATTTAGCAGATATACAAGTAACCAGCCGGTTGACCCGCCAGCTTAGGGTACGCTTGTCCATTAACTGGGCATGAATGGATTTCTTTCATTTCTGCAACAAAATGTAATACTATACTACTATTGCATTACTGCAGCAAATACAACAATAATACGTCTCTTTACAGATGTACTTAGGAGTAACTAAAATTTAGCTTTGAGTAGTTGCTGTGTTTGAGTATAATGCATAATGCAAAGTAAGTATTTTGAGATATAATTTAAGAAATGTGCACACAATTGTACAGATTGCGCTATGACCATTTGTTCAACAACAGAGCATGAAATGACTGGCAGTATCTGAGCTAGACTGTTTACACTGACGTCTTAAACTGGCAACTCAACCGAGCGGCCAACCATGTTTTCTGAGGTATTATAGATACATTTTCTTGTCTTAACTAAATAATGATTGTTAGGGTGTCAAGACATGATGTCTAAAAATATTTAAGTGTTACTTCATCTTTCACACCTACTGCTGGTCATTTCTTAGAAGCGGCGCAGCACCCTTCCGTTTTTTTATAACAGCTTTTATTAAAAAAAAACATGCAGTTACAATACAAGTCAAAAGGTTAAGTTACAATTCTAGTTCAATGACCAATATGATAAGTGGGTTCTATATGGCAGGTCTAACGGTGTCTGGCCTAAAACTGCTTATTTAAACTTCCTTATTTTTTATTCTGTGTTAAAACCGTTCTTTTGCGTGTGCTTCTGTAAAAGTAAAAAAAAGAGTGAGGCTGCTTCTTTGTTTACCAAAAAGAAGACTAAACATGGCAGTGTACTATTTCTAGGTTTCCATTATTATGGTTTAGCTCTTTGAAGGCTATGCAGACTCAGACACTTTAAACTGAAACTCTTCCACACACTATATAACATGCTTTGAAGTTACTGAGATGTCTTTGTCCTGAATTCACCGCAACAATCAGCATGCATCTGCTTGTTTTCTCTTCACCCTCTTGGCTTTTTGCTAAACCCGGTTTGGTCCTCCCTTCCTCGTGCTAGCTGCATGCAACACAAAGGCTCGAAAAGGTCGTGTGGTGTGTCGACAGTGCAGCCTGAACACTGGGGCTGCTGGCCCTGTGTGTTTGTGTCAGATGGCAATGGGCCAGTGAAGGAGGACTCTGGACACTGTCCCATTATGGCTCTGAGCTCAGCGTCTGTCCCTGTGTGGTAGGGGACATTGGGTTACTACACGTTAAAGTAGACTACAGGAGGATGCACCTCAAGAGTGCAAAGATCACTTTCAATAATGGCATATTCTTTCATTAGGCATCTTTACTTCAAAGGGCTTTACATGTTACTTGCTGTTGGCAACTTGACACCAATTACTAGTTGAGTAATGTTGGTGAATTTATTGTAATTCGTTTGCATGCCACTCCTTGACCCCATATTAAGGTAAAAATAGATGCCTATAATTACAAACTATTTACTGTACCAAGACATGTTTAGCAACTTTAACACATTTGTGACTTGCTTTTAATAATTCTTTCAACTCACAATTTTGATCCCATGTTCGATGTTCTTCTTTTATGAAATTAGTTGAGACAAATAGAAGTGAACATGGGCCCTTTTACTATTTCACAAATCAGGGCTCCAGACTAACTTTTTTCATCACTGTCGCAGTACCGTCCCAAAAGCCAGTTTCAACTGTGTGGAGTCTGCATGTTCTCCATGTGTCTGCGTAGGTTTCTTCCGGGTACCCCTACAACTAAAAACATGTACAATAGTTCTTTTCCCTCCGAAACACACACACACACACACACACACACACACACACACACACACACACACACACACACACACACACACATGGGGCCAGGAATCCCCTGCAAAAGAAATTTGTAATCTCAGTGGATTAAAAATTCCTGGAACTCTCGGCAGTCCTGTGCGCCATCTTGACTATTTTGTAAAAGGGACTTGATGACGCAAGGCAACACTCCAACGGCATTCAAATGTAATTGATTGGTACGGACCAATTACTGTCCTGGCTGAGGCATAATAAAGTTTGTCATTTGTTAGTAATGTTCAGGATACAAGCCCAAATTACTTGGAGAATATTTCAAATTGTATATATTTTTTACATATTTTAAATAAATGAAAAAAGTTGTACTATATTTTTTTATACATTTAAATAAATGAAAAAATTTTTATTAATAATTTTAATCAATGATGCCTGTATCAGTCCGTGCTTTGACTAAGTTCAGCTGTTTAACCAGTCTGCGCCATGCCTATGCCTCGCTTTTTATAACCACCACCCCTCACAGCGCTGGCAGAGCCGCAGGCGGGGACGAGGGAGCTGCGTCGGGCATAATATACCGCCGTCTTGATCACCGCCAGGCCTGCTCCACCGCAAGATACAGCCCATTGTCATTACTGCCAATTTCAGCTCCTCTACCATAAATATAGAACCGATGAATCACCCAAGCTTTATTATTCATTCTTCTCAAACAATGCTAACTGCATGCTGTAGGAGTTAAACTTGGTCTCTGTATTAAAGCAGGGTCTTATCCTGCTTGGGTTTCACTGAACGCCTAAGCCCTGGAGACACTTGAAAGCCAAAGCACATAACCCTGGAGTTCCTGAATCTGTGTGATATGTCCAAACTGTTCTTGGCAAGGTATATCTTGTTTCTTCTCAAAGTCAGCTCACACCACAGTGACCTGCCAGCCTTGTCACAACAAGCAGCAGCAAACTCATTTACACCTGTGCAGCGCCGAGCGGAGAGGAGGTGTTTCACACAGTCCACTCACATTCCTGTCCTCCCTTTTTGAAAATGAACCCTGTTTGACTCCAGCTCTGTTGCATTTCATCTCCTCACCTGCTCCTCTTCCCATTGTGTCCTCCTCCAGACATTTTTAACTTAAATCTTTGCTTTTAGTAGTCCCCTTTTTAATTTTTATAGTTTCTATTTACATTTGCTCACAAAATATTTACAAAGCAATAAATGATTATAATTTTAAAGCAGAATAGAACGTATAGTTAATAAATCAAATTTTCATCCCGATACTGCATATGTATAAGTGCACATCTTGTCACTGAGAAAAGGTAGACACTATCCCACTCCTGTTATTGATGTGGGTCTTAAGACATCTCATGAAAAGATTAACATGGATAAAACTTAAAAAAAAAATTATATATCACCCTTTTATCTTTGTGTAATTACCCGCTACTTTTAAAACATATCTGTAAAAAATAACTTATTTTTTCTAGTATGGTTACATGACTTTGATAACTCAAGGTCCTTTTCATCCAACTTTAGATTGTAATGTTGGAGGGGGTTCTTTGTGTTGCTTTTTTTTGGCAGAAATATTAAATTTTCACTTTTCACACATTGGAAACAGGGGCTCTTGCTCTTGTTAAGTTGCATCAAGCAACGTTAGTTGATTATTGTCACTTTGAAAATTTTAAAACCATTCAAATAATTTTTTGTATTTACTCAAAATGTTGAAAGAAATTCCATGTGTCAAGAAGTGAAATTATAAATCCATCCCACTGTTTGACATAAAGATTTGGTGAGGACAAACAGAATTACAATTACTATTAAATATATCACTATTTAAGCAGTCACCCAACCGTGGTAATGTGTTGCTATGGAAACGGTTGAACTGGTGGATAGTGGGTGGTTAATTGTTGACCAGTTTGTCAACCGAGGGCAAAGCCTGTGCAAAGGAGTTGTGGCCCTTCTCTCTGTGCGTAGTCAACGGGTAGAACAGACCTCCCATCACAGAATCAAACTGCAGCCGGAGCTTCAACCTCACATGAATTAAAAACTAATCTAGTGCTTTGTGGAGACTTCTCTAAGCAGTAGTCTGACAATGAAACGAGTGTGGCAGCAGGTTTGCCTTATTGCAAACACAACTTAGAGTAAGAGGATGTTTTATTCTTTTAATAAGGGTATTTACTTTAAAAATGTTATTTAAAATGCATGTAACATATTCTTTGGATAGATATCAGTCTTTCACAAGCATAACTACAAAAAAATCACCTTGTTAATTGTGAAATAAACAACTCAAAAGTCAAAATTATAAATCCTACTTTTACATGAACTGCCCACCTACATGCTCCTTTTTCACAATGTATGTGGGTCAGGTTTTAAATGTGTTCTGTATTCATTTTGCTCTATTAACAGACTGCACAGCTGATCTGTTAAAGTTGATTTATTTTCCTCCTAAAATAACATTTGGGTCAAAAGAATTGGCAGTGTAATGTGATTGCAGGTGGCTGTTTCCCTCATGTCTTTATCATCTTGTTGCTTTTCTTTAAGGGGTCTTTGCTGAGCGGAACAGGACTGCTCAATAAAAAAACAGACTGAAGTGATTGTGTCCTGTCAGAAACGGGCTTGCTCGGCGGTGCAAGGTGATGAAGTCAGATATTGTCAGTGGGCAAATTGGGATCAGCTTTTGACCAGTTCAGCGAGCAATTGGTTTCCGCTCTGATTGGACTTTTTAATTTGAAAGCCTGTGTTTCCAATTAGGTGTAGGGCAGCAGTATTGTGTTGAAATGCATGCTCTCTGCTCATCACACACTTCTGCACCAAGTTCTTCTGTATCTCGTATATCATTGATCCAGTTCTGTCCATGGCTAAATATATCCTCTATTACTGCGTTTGCCTTTGACCTGTTGACAAAAATGAACCATTTTACAACTTGTGACATGTCCACGCCTTAAGGGGAGCGTTTGTGGAAGTATTCTCCAATCTACTCAAAAGTGGGTCAGCTTCAACAGTTTTATGCTAATGTTTTGGATAAGCATGGCTGGGAGTCTGTACATTTATTACTAAGCCATATCTCTTCTAATAAAAAGAAACTAGGGGGAAGGGGCGGAGCTGAATGAAAGTAAATTGGAACATGAGCCAAAGAGTGTGGACTTTTTTTTTTTTTTTTTTTTTTTTTGGGGCCATCAATTTGAAGTGGGACATAACTGGGTCACATTGTCTCTCATGGCGTCGAGCTGATGTAGATGTATGTAGACAATTCAATGAGATCTTTCTTTGGGGAGATTGAGTCTCACCGGGTGGAGATTGGCTGTCTCACCTTGGTGAGGACAGACAAGCTGACGCGCCGCAGTCACCCTGAAACGTCCCTCCTCTTCCACTACTTTGTTCTCGATAAAGTGTTAGTCGGGAGAGTGCGACTGCCAGCCTACAGGCCTCTGTGGTCCGTCCGCCGCTGCATCAAGCACTCGCTCATCCTTAACCACACTTTCCCACACTCCATCTCCTTTTTAGTGTGCCATAAATCTGTCAGAAACTAGTCTCCAGCCCATTACACAAAGACGAGTGCTTGAGTGGAAAGTGAAGAGCAGACAGTTGCACAAGGTGGTGATATAAATTTATTGAAACAAATTAAGTCGGCAAGTGCTTGAGGCAAAAATTAATTAACATTGCAATATCTACCCACAATATTTGCTGCAAAGACATCTTGGAAGCTTCAATTAATGTCGTAATATTCCATGAGAAAGTGAAACTGTCTGTATTGTACCAAGCTAAATGAAAAAAGTCAATATACCACACTTCTAGAGGTATTCCTGGAGTCAAGAGGTACAAAGTGTTCCAAATAAGCAAACCGTTCCGTTTTTGGTTACCCCCTTGACTGTGGTTGCACCAGTGTTGTATGTTTACTTACTAAACCATAAAGAATCCGAAGAAAAAAAACACCAGGCTGAAATGCTGTGAAAAGAAGCTTGTTTTGTTTGTAGCCTCTCCCAGTTAATTGTGACACATCAAAATTTAGTTTCCTTCAATAGATTTAATATCACATATTATATCCATTCAATGGAAATGTGGCTTTAGTTGGCAGTTAAAAGTAGAATGACATTTACATTTTATTAATTATAACATAAAGATATCCTCTTAATGACAGTCAATTGTTATTGCAATGTCATTATATTGGCATCGGTCATAATGTTTATATACATCGATTAGTTAGTGAATTGACTAAATTCTGATGAATGAGAGCTCTTTAAATCTTCTGTCTTTAATAGGGATTAGCACACCACTGTGAGACTGACAGTAAGGTTTTCTAGGCCCTGGTTTTTGCATTTCATTGTTTTGTTGTTATGCCATATTGATTGACATTGTCCCCCCCTTCCCCATGCTGCCCAACACCCTCTGACAGGACCTCATGTTGCCCCGGGAAACCTTTACCGTGGGGACTAGCTTCCGTTCACTGGGATTTGGCGGTTTTCACCAAGTTTGTAGCAGCCTCACGTCATTGGGTCCCAGAGGAGTCCACTGTCAGAGTAAAGTCATTGACTGGGGCAAGTCAGGGCTCCTGTCACAGTGCAGCAGGCAGACATTGTTCTTGACAGTTTTCAGAGGCATTGTTTACTATCATAGAGAGCTGTTTTCATAAAGGTCACATAAGTCTGAAGGATTATGTTTTCTCATTAGTGCGTTTTGTTGCTCCGGATGTAACCAGCTGTTGGTGAGGTTATAGGTGACAGTGAGGAAAAAGCTTTTACAGTTTATTTAGCTGTCCTTGTCTGTGAAGGTTATCAGTCATCCAGGTCATCTTGGGGGAAAAAGGTTAAAGGAAAGGCATCTGTAACCCCTTGGAAAAGTAAGTAAATTAAGTCTAGATGCCTTTGGTTTAACTTTTATTTAAGCTGTGCTTCTGAATTGATATGGGAAAACTGTTAAATAACAACAAATGGGAGGAACTTAACTTGGTCATAACCTAAATGTTTGGCACACTGTGAACAGTAAGACTATTTGCAGCCTTTGCTATGCACCTATGTCACCACCATTTTTTTATATATCTTTTTTTCAGCCCTAGTTTTACTCATTATTATACTTTATTTTAAAAATGACCCATAAAAACAATATAACAATATGCTCATACCTGCAGAGCAAAAAAAAAAAAAAAAAACAGCTTTTTTCCTAGAATATAAATATTAGTCCAAACTTCTCTACTCTGTGGCTTTAGTTCTTGAGCCAGTTCACATGTCAGCAGCTCTCGGACAGACGGAGCTCTAGATTAAATTCTGTGCACTGTTCTGGCAGGACAACTGACCCAGACATTTACATCCAATTCTTCACCCAGCTGTAAACTGGCAGTGACACAAAAACCACTTAATACTGTACACCAACTATAAACATCACATGTATGTGTTTGAGAATATATACACTCCTGTTACAATGACGTCACAGTGCAATGGAGTAAGGAGACGGTTACTATGGAAACTCCTATGTGGGGGCTGAGCTGGTGATGGGAGACTGATTGATAGGTGCTGCTAGTCTCAGTAGAGGACATTCATCTCCAGGGGTTCCTTCAACCTGCTGAGGCCCCATTTATTTTAAAGAGACATGCCTTAGGATACACACACAAGCAAGCAATGCTAAAATGTACCTGCAATGCCTTAATGTTGCTGTTTTGGTGGCTTTATTGGTTGTAAGCAGTGTTAAAAATGGTTAAACCTCATTAATTAAATCTGTATGTGTGGACATGCGTAGTCTGAATCTAGTCCTACTGGTCCCTAAAGTGGTCCTTCCAAGGCTTTCCAAATACGCACATTGCAGTGTATGGTATAAATCCAGTTGGTTCATTCTTTATCCCACGTCAGCCACTGGATTTCATTATTCCCCTCTCGGCTGTTTCAAAGGTCACTTGCCAAACCACAGCAAAGGAATTTCCTGCAAATGTTCACTTGCTCTTTCAAATATCTACGCTAAGCAGAGTGTGTTTTGTTTTATTTAACAAAGCACCGTTAGAAAGTTCATTATCATTGATTTGTGAGTCTGCACAGTTCAGCGTTTTGCCAAGTCTTGATGAAGTGGTGTCGGTGTTTATTGGTTTCTTGTCCGGTCCACACTACAAGCCCTGTTTCCTTTTTTTAGCTGATCTGTTGGGCATCTACCCACAAGCACAGCAATTTGTAGAGAAGATGGAGAAAGTCTCTTCACAGCAATCCAGGAACACACCTTTGGTTCATGTATGGTCTTAGTGATTGGCAGTAGGCCCCAGTTTGTGGCAAGTGTGGTGGGCTTTTAAATAACTGTGGAGACAGACTGGATCACTGTGTGTCCGCCTCTATGAATGTAAGCGGTGTATTGGCTTGTATAACCCTAAAGACGTTTTTCCAACATTGCATTTCAGTCTTTCCGGACAGTCACCTGGTGTTTCGTGTTTTGTTTGCATCTATAAATGCCCCAACCCATGCATGTCCTTCACATACTGTTATTGGAGCCTGAGCGGCAGGAGCTGTGGTCGGACAGATGGCCCCTCCAGGTGACATCCATGAAGGAGCAGCAGCTTAGAGTGTGTCTTCTGGGCATGGAGTAGATCACTGTACTGTGTGTTAACTTGGACATGTTAAGGGTTGTGATGAAACTAATTGTTATACAGTGTTGTTCAAAATCAGTACAATGTGACTAACCAGAATAATCCAGGTTTTTTAGTAGATTTTTTATAGTAAATCTGTAAAGTCAAATGTTGTCATATTGGTTCCCTCTTGTAGAAGACTGATGCAGATATTCTGTTTGTTTAAAAGTCAGTTTTCTTTTGTAGTAAAAAGAGGGACTAAAGAGGGTCTGTGCATTTAAAGGGCTACATGACAGTGGATTAATGCAGGGGTTTCTACACCTTTTTAAGGGGGTTCATCACCTTTACACAGATTCTGTACTTTATAATAACTGTCTTCATATGTCACTGTAGTTTTAGTTGGCAGACAATCAGAAATGTCATTGTATTATGAGGTGCTCTAGTCAACCTCCCCATTTTTGTCACGGAAAAAAGTAATTTAAATGTCCTGTTTTTATGAAGGAGAAAAATAAAGATTTGCTATTGTTCAACCAAGGGCTGGGCAATGTGGCTTAAAAAACTCCCAATTTTTTAATTTTCTGACAATTTGAATCTCATTTTTTTTGGTCTGGCTAACCCAAAAATATATATATTTTAATAAAACCATTTTTTTTTGCCAATACAAAATGAGCAAAGCAGCATCAGTGTACATTGCCCTGAGAGATAAAATAAAGCATTTTAGGTCAAATCTTAGTTTTATCCCTCTCTGTCTCCATTATATTAGATTATATTAGACCAGGTCAATATAATTTCCACTGCACACAGTCTTGTTAACAGACAAAAGCCTTCGACCTCGTGGCTAATTTGCCACAAACCAATAAAGTAGACAATGTGCTCCACATATACTATGCTGTTCCTGTTGATCAGTTTCCTGGCACTTCGCTAAACCAAACCATTTCAGACTTAATGTGGCTGCTTTCTCTGTGGATTATTAGTGTACAGAGTCACAGACATAATGTGAGCTGCTGTTGTGCGAACAGCAGCATTAGCCACAATAGTGGTTAGCGGAAACATTTTTTCTGTTAAATTGGTTTCAGCGGTATGGCTATTTTTGACATTATTTATTCAATTTATTGCCCAGCCCTACTTCGAACAAAGTTTTTTTCTTTAGTTTTGTTACTTCAATTTGTCAAACATCTGATTCTGAAATAAGTAATTAATTTGGTGATCAAATATCAAAGATCAATGTGTGCGACCTTATGATGCGTTATCCCAATTCTGAAATTCATAATTGTCTTTAAATGTCACACATTTATTACATGATTTTAAAAAGTGCAATTTTACAGGTGCACCGACAAAGTTCATTATAAAAACAAACCCACATTCTAACTTTTATTACATTTTCTATTTCTTTCATGAGACAAAAAACAATAAAATAGATGAATAATCAAGTTACTATTTCTGGCTCAAAGAGTGTTTAGTTGCCAAGACAACCTATAACTGAGCTGTCTTGTCAGATTGGCTTATATTTCATTGTCTGTGATGTCTTAGTCTATGGCATAGCTTGTAAAAGATTTAGTAGAAGCAACGGTCCGGGCGAGTTAACATAGGATTGCTTTCAGAATCATGATGGGCACTTTTGTCCTGTCGGCTTTTTCCACAGCGCGGGTGTGGAAAATGGAAGTAATTGATGAAAGGCTGTGGAATATTATTTAAGAGTAAAGCTCTTTTGTCAAGATTATATGGAGAACAGAGGGGGAAAAACGTGGTCATAAATTATGTGACAGAAAAAATCCGGCACAAAATGATCAAGAAAAAAGGTCCTGGAAAATATTTCTTGAGTGGGAACCCTGTGATGACAATATTATGAAAAGTTATTGCATACAACTCCCAGAAAGTCATATTAGCATTTGGGTGCTAACTTCTGTCTCCTTGTCTCCCATCACAGCGGAGCCCCTTCCCCTCATGGACCTGTGCAGGCGAGTGGCCCGCCTGGCTCTGGGCAGGGACCGCATCCATCACATCGACACACTGCCGCTGCCGCAGACTCTCAAGAACTACCTCCAATACCAGTGACGGCTCACAAATGCACACACACACACACACACACACACAATCAGAAAGTGACCATGAGGCCCTTATTATTATAATAGTTTTTTTTTGTTGCTAGCCTCTGAACTGAACTTAATCAAAAGCATGACAGACGAGAAACAGGTGAGGATGACGCTGCAAAGGCTTTGTTTACATCAGTTTGGGCTTTTTCAGTTAGGGAGATGTTTTTTTTCTTTTTTTTTATAATCTTCTGGTTTTTAGCTTTCTTTCTTTTTAATACTGGCTTACTGCTGTCTTTGTCCTGGACTGTTCACTAGATAATTTAATGACTGAAAGGAGTAAGAGATTAAAGTGTTGCAATGCAGTTTCTAACTTATCACATTCTTGTAAAAACAAAAACAAGCCTTAAATGCAACCGTTTGGGAGCCACTTTAACCACCATCTGTTATGCACCAATTGAGTGGGAGCCTGCTCTGTGCATATTTATTTTCATGTCCCCAACAACTCTGCAATGCTCTATGGAGAAACAAGCCTCAGTAGAAAGGGAAAGGATAAGGTCCACAGTGAACCTGATCTATTTTTGTTTGTAGCGGACATGGATTACATACAGTTGTGTCACGGGTGTGCGGAAGCGAAGCCCCCACTGTGTTAAGTGAGACGACGACTCGCTGACAAGCAGCCTGTTCTCACCTACAGCACAGTGAACAACAACTGCAGTCTGTCGATTTCAATCCCACCCCCTTCTGTCTGCCTCTATCTACTCTAAAGTTTATTCTTGGAGGGTCGCTGTCGCCGCTGTCAGCTCTCTGGCTCCTGTTGGAGATCGATCTGAAGGTGAAGCTGTGTGTTGGACTGCTAATGTGCCTGCTTTGAGAAATGACACCCCCCAAAAAAGCACATGCCACTTCTGTCACATCAGGAGTTAGTCATCTTCCCACCAATACTAAAGGTTTTAAATGCTGCTGCTTTATCTTTTTCTTCCACCATCTTGGCCTCATATGGGGAATTATCCCTGATTTCCTTTGGGAGATGGTCTTATCATGAGATTTTTTTAAATGGGCTTTTTTTTATATATATATGTATTTTGAGATTTTGAGATGGGATGTCTCACAGGTTTAAGAATGTGCTACCATGAGAATCTTTTAAATGTGAAGAAGAATAAACTTGGCTAAACTTGCATTGTCTCTGTGCCTTCTCTTCCCTGTGTGGACAGTAGCTGCATTTAACTCATGTTGTACAGCAAGGCATAAGGTTTGGAAAAGGTAAAATCAGAAATTGGTTGTAATGGCCTAACACCTTTATGTGTTTTAGAGCTGTTATTAAATATTGATCTCAATAAAATTCACAGTAATATCTAGGCTAAAGAAACTAATAGAACAAGTCAAAATACAAATAAACAGATGTCTGCTCAGTGTTATTTATACAGCAGTTTATGTTTTTTCTTTCTTTTGGATATAGTTCAGAGGATTAGGATTTATCACAGTTGGCCTGTCACAGATTACACCCCATCAAGTTGTTGTGATACATTTGGCTACAACTGATAAAAACATATAAACATTTACTGAAACTCTGATGCCAGTTTTTAGTCTGGCTCTTTCACAGTAAAGGCTTTGAACACAGAACAAAGCTTGTTGTGTGATCAAAGTTCAGCACAGTGACTCAACCCTGCCACTGGCAACACAAACTCCTTTAATGTTGAACAGCACAAAACTGCTGTAGAGAATATTATTGCAATAAGATACTTTTTTTTTTTTTCACTGCAGCATCAAAAGTGGACATGGCTGACAAATATTCAGGTCTTAAATAACAATAGCAAGTTAATCTTTGTTAATGATTTATGACAGCTATGGGCCATTGCACACAGCCATTAATATTTAAAGTTGGCGAAAGACTCATACAGGGTTTGGATGTTCTGGTCCACAGGTTTCCGGTTTATAATTGATGCGTAAGTGTATAGCGTGTCGGTGCCTGAGAGTACACTCCAGGATATGGCACTGTTCAATAATGCAGGCAGCGGCCCTTTAAACGATTATTGAACAAGCCCCAAAGTTAAGCTGATGACTTGTTTGATCTGGTTAAGAGTGAGACTCTGCTTTGCTCGATCCATATTTAGCTGCGTCTCAACAGTGAGCCTTCACTTCGATTCTTCTCACTGTCTCTCCTCAGCCTACTCCATCCAGAGAGCCAACTTATCTGTATCTATATCCTCTTTAAGTACACATTTGAGGTGTTTGATAAAGTAAGCATCATACCCTTAAGCCATGGACATTTATACCATAGTTGAATATTAGTACTGAGATTTTACTGTCCCATGCCATTCAGAGCCGTGTTTTGTACAAAATTAAACAAAAACATGAAGTGCAGAGCTGTTAAAATGTCACGTCGGCAGCCTTGCTGTCCACATTAGAGCATATAATTTGGATTGACCAGCTCCATATTATCACCTATCGCCTGCTGTTGCTGGTCTTGTCCCTGCTGTCATTGTAAAACATTCACATTTTTGGGGAATTATCTCAAGATAACACAGAAGTTGCTTGAGCAAACTGCAGCTGTGCTTTGGCTATTTGAGGTAAAAATGCTTTATATTCCCGACATGACAATAACAAACTGTGAACTTGAAGCACTGAAAGACACTAAATAATTGTGGGAAATCTGGGCTACTTGCTTGTGCTTCTTGGCAAGTCACGGTAAAGCTTACAATTTCCTTCGGGTCTGTCCTGCTGATCACACCTAAAGATATCTTCTAGCACACCACTCCTCAATGTGAGGGATGCAGCTTAGAGCAACTTGAGATTTGTTTATCTTTTGAGTCACAAATTATAAGGATGCAACCATTCTGGATTTAATAAAAAATCAGCATCATGAATGATGCATTATCTGCATAAAGGGAACTGAATTCAGCAACTTTGAATGACATTAGATGGATGTATCTTGATTTTTGTAGGACAGCTCTGACAGTATTTTCAAAAGGATCCTGTGACAGATGCCTTTCTTATGTCCCCTCCCCCTCGAATCTGTCACAAAGTTTTCAACAGGAAGAAACTTTGTCTAAGGAGCCAAACAGTGAAACAATAGAAATATTTCTGTCACTTTATACACTCAATAATGAATAATAATGTCCAAATAAAACTAACTGTGATCACCAAATTTCTTTAACTGTATTACAGAAAACTGAATGTTCACCTCCAAACACTAGCAGCAGTGACAGAACAGTAAAAAGCCAAATGTTAATTTCTGTCAAAAATCCAGTAAAAACTATTTTTAGGTGAAGCAGTAAACCTAACCAGGATTTTTTCGATACTGATGCTAATACTCGGTACTGAGTGGTATCGGAACTGCTTGTACTTGTACTCACACGTGCTCATACTGCCCCACGATTGACTTGACTCCAATCTGAGTTTCTGTTTGTCCTTTCCTCTGTGTGTACTTTTCCAGCACTGTAAATATTTTACTGTCGGTGAAAATGTGCCAAATACAAAAAATGCTCCGTTCATGTGTTCACCATGTTGGAGCAGATGGGCCGAGCTATTTCCATCTGTTCCTCTGTACTTGTTATTGGCAAGTACTTCATTTAAAGTACTCATATTCAGAAAAAAAATGCCAGGAATATATTAAACAGAGCTTATATGTATTATAAACACATATTTCAAATGAGCATTAAAATAAACCTTATATTTGTCCCAGTCCAGGTCTATAACAATACGTTTTTAAGATGTCTATTTTTAAATTTAGGACCTAGACCAGGTTTGCAGGATTTTGTTCAAAAATTAAGTTCTCAAAATGATACCGTAGACTCATGTTTATTTTGTTTTTCAGATTTATTTCTGTCTATAAAAAAAGTCTGTCTTTAGCCTCAGAACCCACAAAGTTCTACTCAGATTCTTTCTTAAACCGTGCATTTCCAAATACCGCTTATTTAGGGCAGTTTCCTTTTAAAAATCATTGACTATTTATAAAGCTAAAGCCTCAGGGTTAAAGTATTTTCTTTTTTTTATTTCTAGACCTGGAAAATCCCTGGTATCAATAGAAAGGTTTTGTTGTTCAAATAGGACAAAGGTGCACACTTTCACCAACAATCCCTCAAGCAGCTCTTTAAAAACCCTACTGCCTCCTCAGTTTTATTCAACGCTATTGATGAATATCTGCGAGCTACTATAAGTGAAGCTGTAAAATGCTCTCTCATCAAAACATCACCTCACCAATCACATCTTTTGAGTTCTTTTGATCATTATTGGACTACACACTACAAAATAAAGACCATGCACTAATAATGTAATGTCAATCAATGTACAGTGCCTTGAATTACTTGTATTGATTCCATTTGAAACATTTTCTTTAATTGGTTTTCAATATCCAATCATAGAAAACACCAGACAAACACCCATTTTTAGAATTTTAAATGTATATATTTTAATTATAAATCAAATAATGTCTGTAAAAACATGTTAAAGTGAAGATTTGAATTATCATTACTATTTAGAAAAGGAAAGCAAATGGTAGATCTGCCCGAAGCACTAAAACATAAAGTGCAATTACCAGCTTACAATCTTTGTCTTGTAAACTGAAACTGTAGACTGACCATGGTTAAATATTTCATGGTGCATTGTGTAAATTTTGTAATACACAGTTTAACATAATGGAAAACATCAGTCAAAACGACTACTGCATAATTTTCTGTAAATAGCATTTTTTTTTTATATATTTGTCTGTCTCAGATAATAGACTTTTACAGCCCATTCATGTTGCCTTTTGAACACAATCTTTTTTTCTTTTTCTTTTAAGTGAACCCATAATCTGACTTATTTTCACTGGGTTTGTTCACAAACAGCATGTCTCCACAGGGCCACCGTACGTGTTCATAGGCTTAAGACAGGAGGACTGTGAGGTATTGTGGGAATTGGAATCTGAAATTTCCTCAGCGGATGCCGCAACAGTTGACAAAATCCACGTTTTTTATTTAAAGGCACTGCATTTTTACTGCTTCAATATTTTCATAAAGACAAATTGTACAGAACCTGGTGATGATAAACCCAGAAAAGGGTTGTATTATATAATGTTATAGAATTTGTGAATAAAATGTCTTAGAGCAATGAGAAGCGATGGAAAATAAATTACAAGACCTGACCGGTCAGAAGGCACTTTGAGCTACTTATATTTTTTTACTTTGAAAATAAATTAGAAATGTTTTTAGTTAGTTTTCAACTCTTCTGCAACCAAAGTTATTTTTCCGAGAAACCCAAAATATATGCTCCAGTGCACATATGGACAAAAAAACCCTCACTCCAGGGATCTCTGTCATGTTACCTCAAGAAGGCAAATGAGTGTATTCATGGCCAGGGCATTAACTTCCATTTTTAGCTCCACCTGAACAATATCTGAGAAGTTTTATGAAAATATGTATGAGTCATTCTCTTAGCTCTGTCACAGTGGGGAAACTCAGTGTGCAGTCCAATACCAAGAGTTTGTCTTTTTAAATCCATATTTCATCTTTTCAGACTATCTTCTGTGGAACTTCCCTTCCCAATGTGCTTTGGTCTAATACAAAAGTAAAGACTACACTTCCACAACTTGACTGAGAGTAAGTGTCACTTTTTTTGATGGAAAGTAATTAAGAAGTAAAACAAGCCTGTCTAAAGTTGTCACCCTGCACGCTTGTTAATATTGTCAGAGGGTGTCAGTCGGACCACCCACCTGCTTTCTCAACCTTTTCAAATGCCAGCCACAGCCTATTAGGCAAAAACAAACCACCTTACAGCAAGAGTCCATCTAAAAGGACTGGGAACAAGTTAGAGGTCTGTTCAGACACAGATTAATAACTGTCTACAGCAGCATCTGTTTCCACTGGTTTGTGTGACCAGTGGTGTAAAAATCTAGTGTATGACTTTAATTTGTATATTGCAATTTTAGTAACAGCTGCAAAAGAATGAAGATTAGCATCGAAGTAAAGCAGTTTTATTACTGTACAGCTTGGAGATTGCATTTCCTAAAATCCTTTTAACACTGACACATGTGAAAGTAGTAACAGTGCATGGCATTATGCTGCTAGTTGGGGTTCCATGTCTTGTCAAAGGGCACTTAAAGCAACAAAGTGTTAATATGATGAGATATATTTACTTATGAGATGGTAACATGCCACTCATTCAGAGTTAGGTATTGGAGAAACTGATGGTGTTGAGGCGCTATGTCTAAGACGTTTTTCCTGATAGGAAGTATAAAAGTACTTTGAGGCTTCCTATTTTATGGTAAAAAGATACATAGTGTATATCAAAAGAGATTCCTGAAAGACAAACCCTACAGAGAACAAACATCCATCTCAATGGTACTGCTGCCACACAGTGGTCATGTGTGGTCCATGCAGTTCCTGAGTAAAATGTTCTATAAATAATTTGTGAATGTTGTATTCCAGCTTCCACATTTTGTCTGTAAATGTCAGCAAAGTGTTTATCAAAAACTGTGTCAAAAAACTGTACGACTAAACAACTCATCCCCATTGCCCCCAGCTGAATAAGAGTTACAAATTAAACTAGCTACTTATATAAGCTAATAGGCAATAAAACACAGAGCTGGTGGCATTTTTTTCCAGATTGATAACCTAGTGTATAAATGTAAGCTGTGGAAGTTCAACCCTGTTCTGGTTCGTTTCTACGGATGGGGAACAATCAGATAACACTAAGGCCTACTGTATGTTTGGAGGTGTAAGAAATAATAATTGTAATGATGTGAAACCAAAAAAGCAATTTAAACTCTTAAACTTAAAAAAATCTGATTAAAATCTTAGGTGGATCACATAAGACCTAAAAGGCCAAAAACATAACAGTGTTTCAAATATCAAAGGAATAAGAGGACAATATGATTTTACCTTAGGATATATATATATATATTTTACTTCACACCTACACTCACACCTACACTGTTTGTTACTTCTAACCACTCGTAAAGTCATGTAGAAGTTTAAAAGGCTTGTAAATTGTGCTGGCTACCTGTCAACAAACTCAACGATTTTAAGATGAGCTTTCTTTTTACGAGTGGCATGACTCATTTTCCACACGCTGCACTTATGGGAGCCTCATAATTAGAACAAAGTGGATTAGTGTGTTCTTGACATTGTTGTGGTCTCTGGAGTGTGGACAGCTGGACGGAGGTGATTATGATAGGGAGGGATTTTTCTTCTTACATGCTGCAATGCACATACAGTATGTTTTTCTAAGCACAAAGCACTGTGCTTCTACTTCTGCAATGACTAATTCAGCTAAAACGCAGTTGACCACTGACCAACTTCCTTATTGAGTAACAATTTGAAAGTTACCATTAGCCAAACATGATGATTTAGCAGTTTTCAGGCCATTAAAAAGAGATTAGTTTAGTGTGCTTTTGAAACAGTGCTACGTAAGCATTACCTGTAATTATTATCTCTGTGGCCATGTCCAACATCAAGAAAAATGGTAATGATTAATAACCTTGCGTTGCAGCTGGATTCTTGCGAGATTTGGGAGTTTCCAAACTCGAGTAAATCCATCTTTAATTGCTCCCATAGATTGTAAATAAACATGGATGTAATCCGCCCATTGGTCCCCTATTCACCAATATTGTCATTACGACAGGGTGATAAAATGGCAGTTACATCCGGGCTTTTTGGCTTTTACTCCATAGTAAAACAATAGATTGCAGATAGCAATCCCCCCCCCCATTTTTTGTACCAGGCTGTAAACATGATTTTTACACTTGTAAAGTCGCCATTGGGTTTTTCCGCTTTTGGCCTTATATTTCCGCTTTTGGAGCCTGCCCTCTGGTGGACGGAGGTATATCGCTGTATTTCGCTGTAAAATCGTCCTTACACGAGGACCATTTTAGAGGTTCCATGGGAGAGGCTTGATGGCTCCAAACAAACCGCTTGAGTTGAACCATGGGCTCACTGGCCTCCTGACCAATGATGTGGCAGCACGAACAGGAAAAGGCGTTTTTTATTTTTTTTATTTTACAAATGCAATAAACGTCCTCTTCTCCTCTTTATCAACATGGCTCTGCTATAATATGTTAGCATTGATGCTAACAATAAAAAAATATGGCACTATAAGATTTTCGGAAAGGAAAAATGTTTGTGCTCTATTGCAACTGGCTTTAGCATATCCTAAATACATACATGCTCTTTTCATCGCCCTTGGCCTTGTTTAATTTACCAGTTTAGTTTTAACGTGCCTTTTATCCGCAGATTCACTGTGGGCAGCAAAAACTGTTACGTTACAGTGGTTTGTTGTTTCTTCATATCTGTCGCATTCTGGTTATGTCAAATTAATCGTTGCTATGATTGGCTAAAACAAAGCTTGTGTAGGCGGATACTAGTGGTGCTTCATCCAATCACCAACAGGTTTCCGACAGAAAAAACGTTTCCCAATAACTCACAAGCTTGACTAAGGTTGCCGCCAAATGTATGTCATCTTTGAGCAATTATAAAAGAAAAAATACAATACTCCTGGTCATATGCAGTCTTATTACATGACAAATGTTATTACTGTATCCATATATTAATTTTATACAGCTTAGTTAGGGGTCGCGGGTGACTGGAGCCTATCCCAGCCACTTTGGGCCTTAGGTAGGGAACACCCTGGACAATGACCAGTTAGTCACATTTAGAGATGGACAACCATTCACTCACACATTAGGGACACTTTAGAGTTGCAAATTGACCTTTACATGAATGTACGGTGGGAGGAGGCTGGAGTACCCGGAGAGAACCCATAGTTTATGTCAGACTCCTCACAGAAAGACCGGAGTCGGCTGAGGATGTTTAAATTGGCCGGGGTTCGAACTCACAACCTTTTTGCTGTGAGGCAGCAGTGCTAACCACTCTGCACGTGGGTATCCAATCCAGGTCAGATCTGGTGATGTTTTTCTTTAGTTTTTCTGTGGATTTATAGAAATGATATGAGATAAAGGCCTTTTTATCTGACTGTGACCTTGCATTTTTCAATTTACCATCTAAACTGTGATAGATCCTCAAACAAATCAATGCAGTGCTGGAAGTCCTCTTAGATAATCTTAGAATCTTTAAAGCTTTGATTTAGTGCTAGCTACTTCAGCTCTGGTATTATGCTCCTGGACAATGACAGGCCTAAAGGTCACGGCTCACTGTTTAAATACGATTCATTTTTACACAGAAGAGCTCAGTGCATTGGCTCAGTCGCTCCGAACCCGGACAGACTCGGCCACCTTAGTGTGATTACAGTTTAATGTTATTTTATTATTGGGAAACTACTTCTGTGCTTCTGCTATTGCTGCCGTTAGAAACTGATTCAAGACCACTTTTTTATCTAAATTTATTTTGATGTCTTTCTTTATTATCAGTGACCACGCTTTGCCTTTGATCTTAATACTTTTATATCTTTCATATGACCAAAAACATCTAACTTTTGAGTGCAAACCTAATTTAAAAGGGTCAAACTTTAATTACTGATAACCTGACTTTCTGCCCTCCTTTAAAAAGCACACCAGTCATGAGTGTATGATTGGTGTGAGACTAGATTTGTAGTGTATTTAAATATTTGCTGGGATGTCTTACCATAGTCTAGATCCCTTAGACTCAGTCTTGGTCAGGTCTCGATATAGTATTTGTCTGAACACCAGCTTTTCAGAATCAACTTTATGTGGGTTTTTGCACTTGATGTAATGGAATAAATAATGCAAACAGGAAGTGAAAGTGTCTCCTTTTGAGTTTCAGGCAACTTTTTATTTATATTTTATTCATATACTTCTGTCTCATGTTTCACCCCCTGTTTGAGATTGACAGAGCCGTGCCCTTGAAGCCTTCACTCTGACTGCCATTGCAACAGAAAAAAAACAGCATCTATCCATCTCTCTTCTGCTGGGGCTGTCCTTAGAGCAGGGTTACAGAACAAACACATGAGAGATGATTACAGATATATCCTTCTGACCACTGCAGTGACATTGACAGAGTGGCAGCATGTTGCAGAATCACAATACGTCTTTGTGAAGCTGACACTGCCAGAGGCTCGCCCAACTCCTGGAAATAATAAAGGACAAATGCATATTTTAGTATTCAGTCAAGTTGCAATGCCACATTGTGTGGGCTATTGTGATTATTGTCAGATATCATCCAGTCATAACTGAAGTAATTTTCCATTGCTATTTTTCAAATGTGATATTATTTAGGATGTTTAAATATGACAATCTTAGACAATAGAAGATCCAGACATGGCATACCAGAAATAAACCCTCAAGGGCCCTCATTGATATTGAGTTTTCAAAAGACTACCACTGACAATAATTTCTTAATTTTAATCATTTATTTTGTATATTGCAGTGACACTTTAAACATGTGGTAATGTGTGGTACAGCTTAGTCAAGAGCCACTAGATGGAGACATTTAAATTGAAAATGAATTTGGGTGTTATTCCTTATAACATGATTATCAGGCTCAGTTCAAGAACAAGTTGGCTTGGGATCATCTGTGTTTAAAGGAGGTAATGTGTGTTTTGCCAATCAAAGCACCTCAGCTAAGTCTCTTCGGAACGAGTGAACAATCTAACTAAAAAAAATAGTTTTGAACTTTGGTTTTAAATTTTAACAAAAGTAAAATTTTATGCTGGAGTTTTTGCCGTAAAAGACTTTTAACTGTGGCTGTTACAACTGTCTTGGGCCCCGTTATAAAATGTGCAGCCTAAAGAGTCTACTGCTGAGAATCTGGTCTACTTTGTGTTGGTGGAGACTACGTCAGCACCAGGGGCAGCACATCTCGTATATAAATGCACAGCCACAAAGTGCTTGTATTAAAGCAGACAATCAGAACATTCATCTGTAAGATGTGAGGTAATTTTTCCATCTCCAGCAGTCCTCCAGTTTTATATTGAGTGTCCTCCAGTCAATCAACAACTTGTCCTTGGAACATGTGTCTATATTCTGGATCTGATGAGTGAATTATAACAAAGTGCATGATAATTCATCTTGTAGATAAAGCCTAGTGGACTATTGATTTATTGTTGTCTCACTTAGGCTATTCTTTCCATTTAGTGGTTAGGTTTATACAGGCCTTGTAGCTATAATACATGTCTGACTCAGTGGTGCACTCATCTGATTGGTGAGTAATATAATAGAGTGGCATATAGAATTGAAAGACAGTGAAGAAATTGAAGCTATAATAAGCATTTTAATGTTTGTTTTTTTTCTAGAATTTCTACTAAAAATACTGCAAACCTTACATAGTTGTTGTTTAATGACTGTCTGTCTAATAAACACCCATCAATGTGATCAATGTGAGTCCTGTGCACCTGTATTATTGCCATGTATGAGTATTTTACTACTCAAAATAATTTTGAGTTTGTATTTTCCCATCACTTTACATAGCATTGTATTTGGGAGTACTGTAAATGAACATGATTAAAGCTAAGTCAAAGGCAAATATTACTAAACAATAAACTCAGAAACTAACTATAGCTTGAAACAAGGCACTTAAAAACATCAGAAAAAATTATATGGCAACAAAATCTGTGACTCTGTGAAGTGTTTAACAGGACATCCCTTGTGAGAGCAAATCAGTCAACAGATGTACTCATGGGTTGAAAAGCCTTTATGTTTACATAAATTAGAAATGTAACACTAGAATGAAATGAAAAGCAGACAATGTCCCAATTGCAAGACCCATAGTTTGATTCCAAAACAAGTCTTTATTGGCCAATTTACAGAAAGTGCTGTAGTGACCATTCCAAATGAAAAACAGACCAAAGAGTCCAGAGAAAAGAAAACTGAAAAATAAACAAAACTTTTACACATTGTACAAGATTTCCATGTTTATCGTTCTCCTTGTCTAAAACAAACGTCAGGACAACATTAGGGCTTGGGCCGATGCAAAGTCCACCAAAGGTTTGGAGAGAGCGTGGGAGGAGGACGGGGGTGTGGAGGAGGGAGGTGACATTACAAGACCAGGTGGAACGACATATGAGAACTTTACATGAACATATAGAGCCACAATTTACACACACAGTAAGTTCTCTGAGCTACAGCCACGGCACAGTTCTCTGAGGAGGAATCTCACCAGTGACTTTCTGCAAACACTACCACCAGACACACTAATGCCCTTTGCTTCAGGGGGAGGGATCTTTATGGATTCTGATCACTGCTGTCATGTCTTTTCCTTTTAAGTTGACTTACTTGGTGCAACAGGAAAGACATCAATGTAGAAACTCAAATTCTTTATTAGCTGAAATTAGCTGAAATTTTGTAAAATTTTGAATTCCAAACAGGAAACGGAGAGGCAACCAGAGACACAGAAATCACAAATCTGAAAGAGTTAATTTGGATAGGTAGTTAGTATTATTACTATATAGTGCATTGTTCCCTGTTGATTCAGCTGAGCCAGTATTAATGGACTCATCAATGTGCCTTCATTATCTAATTACTTAGTGACAACCTTCCGTTAGGATTACCAAATCCTTTCATTACATGTAAGTATTGTCAGAACCTAAACCCAACTATCAGCATCATTGTTCTTCTTTTAAGCCTCATAATAAAAACCACTATTAATAAAAAAATATAAACAAATTCCGAGTTGTTTCAGAAAGTGGTATTGCAATAGTGAATTGGCCACAAAGCTAACTATAAAAGGATTCTCTTGTTTCATGAGAGTTTAAAGGTGCAGTGTGTAGTTTTTGGCAGCATCTGGGGGTGAATATATAGATTACAGTTCCATATCTCACACCTGCACTGCCCTCAGCCTGTGAGCACCTACGTTAGCCCTGAAGGGACATGCAGTTTTGTATGAACCAAACCATCTGAAGATTAATAAAATTTAGAAACAAAATCAGTAAAGTTCACAAACCTTCATGCATGAGAGTGTTGGTTTTGACCAGTGAGTTTAAATTTGTTCCACTGTGTACAGTCAACTTTTACACAATCCACTTTTAAACGAGTCCTGTAATGTTTGACCTGGTCCTGGCAGCTCCCTTATTTGTGTTTTTTTTTTCTCCAGGGCCATCTTGTGTACTGTTGATGATGGATGCACACGCTCATTCAAACAAATTATGATCTGAACACTGAGCTAGAAAAACACACACAGAGGATGGGGCGGAGCCTAAAAGGCAAGGGTGTGTACATACATATGAAGTGGTGGCATGTGCATTGTGTACAGGTGAAAAGGTGATAATGGGACAAGAGGTTTGGGCAGGGGTCACCTACTAGACTCACTATTTACAAGAAAGGAGCGTACAAAATTTTACAAGGAGACTCCTCTGTCGTTCTGAAAACCCCAGAATGAACGGAAACTTGAGTTTAACACAGCGTCTGTGACAACAACTGAACTTGACCCCTGTTTTCTTTGTTTTGAAAATATGCTATCTCTGTAAAATCACCTGGCTTTGCCATATAGGCTACAATAAAGACAAGACATATACAAACCAAAAATATCTGCCTCTGTCATTTCTGTTTTCTTCAATAAAGTATTTTTCTGGGACATCAGAGTTGCACAGATAAATTATTAAACTGTATTAGAGTGATATCACACATGAGATAACCTTTTAAAAGACTTCAGATTAATTATTACTGCATGTTTTATTATAAAACAGTGTGTCTTCTGACAAGTTTAATCATTTAATGGTGAGCTTGTGTAATTCAGTGTAGTCCACCAGGGGGAGCTATGACCTCAGACTTAAAGCATCAGCGTCACAAAGTAAAACAAAGTTCTTGTTTCTGGTTTGAGGTTTCAGTATGGACAAAAGAGTGTTTTTGTAGACGTTGTGTGCGTGAGTGACCGTGCTCGTGTGTGTTTCAGAAAGATATTGTTGTTTTGTCCCAGTTTTGGCCGGTCTTGGTGGAGCGTTGAATCCTGGGTAGCTGGACGTCCACTTCTTCTTCACTGTCGTCTGATTCTGCGCTGGTGATATCGTCCTCTTCCTCCTCCTCATCTTCGTCATCTTCCTCCTCTTCCTCAGTGGCCTCCTCCACTGTTCCTTGCGGTTCTTCCAGGTTCTAAACAGAAAGACAAATATACTCAGTTGCTATCAATTTTCAAAGCACTACAGCAGTTTTATCTGACAGTTTTAAAATGCACCTTGGTTAAAGTATGCTGATACTAATACATTTTAACAATTCAAATAAAACAGACAATGCAGTGATGTATCGTTTCCCACAGCAGCTGTCCTACCTCCATTGGGTTGACTGTGATTTTTAACGCTGAGCTGTCCCACTCTGCGTCTGTCTCTTTCGTTGACTCATTCAGCTTGACCTCCTGCTGGTGGGTCACATGGATACGGTAGATACCAAGAACCACTACAACCACCAGGGCGGCGATACACAGCACAATTACCACAGTGGCTGCACTCGGGACACCTGAGGACAAAGCAAAAAGATGACACAAAAGTGGAACAAAAATGATAGGGGAAAATATCCCAAAACCAAGCTTAATTAAAAGTTTGGTAACATTTTATTGTGCAATCAGGGAAAGTACATTGACAGAATTCAAAGTATGGAGTTTAAATGTCAGAAAGGTCTTGTGACATTGTTTACACAAGAATTTTTCAATAAATGATTTAATGAAAAACTTTCCCTGGTTCTGTTAAAATGGATTACAACAAAAAAATCTGCTCAATATAAATATCCTTAGCTGAGACTAGTTTATGGTTTATGGTGAGAAACAACAATGCAACAAAATGCCATAAACTACAAATCAAAACTTCAGAGATGAGGACTTCAAAGTTTCAAAGCTTCCCTGTTCTCAGTGTAGTTATTAACTGTGGTGTTGTTGTTATTATGAATAAATTAAAGCATTGATTAAACCAAATTCAACTTCTACACAGTGTACATAACTAATATAATTGCACATCCACAAACACGTGTCCAAGTCAACACCAGCTGAGTACAGGCAAAAGCAAATTGGGAATATAAAAGCTGGGTGTAAAAGCTACAGCTTGTGTCAAAGCCATTCCTAAAATAAATCTTCAACTCATTTAATTGCAGTGTGCGCAGTTCACGGCTGCAGCGATGTATCATAAGCCGTATTTAGTAGCATAACCTCCCAGCGCACGAGGGATTTCTCTTGATCTAAAATGTTTATTTCTACGGCTCTGATGTGCAGACTTGTGGAATAACACGACTGCTGCGTGGAGGCCCTCCCCATTCTTGTCCCTGTTGGCCTGGTGCGTGTTTAACGAGGGGGAGACTTGCAGAGGACTCTTCAGATGATGATTTGATTCAGTCTAGTTCCATAGATTTTCACACTAAACCCTCACACTTTGATCTTCCTCGCAGCCGAGCAGGAGGCAGCCCATCGCACCAACTATGTTGGCACATATTGACTTTTATCTCTCTATTTTTTACAGTAAATAGTTGCAAGAAGACAGAAGTTATTATGAGTAATTACATGTACTCATTTTATTTTACTGATACTTTAATGTAATATGACAACTTTTCTGCTTCTGCATGTTTCGACTTCTCTGACTTTCACACAAACCCTCTTTTCTATAGCACTGGCCGCTGAAGTCACCAGGCCTCTAAGTAGAATCCATTAGACTCTGATGAATAATTAAAACTCATGTGGTAGATTAAAACCAGCGAGTCCCTACACCATGTTCTTTTTTATTTCAGGCCTCTCATATAGCAGACCACTGCATGAGAGCAGCACTTTGATTAAGTAGAAAGTGAAAGCTAGCAGTCCCACTAGATAGAGCTGCTGTAGGAGAACTTCAGGTAAAAAAAAAAAACATAATATTGATGTTGATGTCTTGTTTTCTGGTATTCAAATATAAATTGGTTGTTTGTTCAGTGGAAATTATGTAGACGTTATGTTAAACCTTTTCTTGGTTTCTGCTGTTACAACTTAGACTTCACTGCACTGCCTGTGACACAAAAACAATATACAGAAAACACAACAACACAATGAACTTTAGACTTCAGCGACATCACTTCCCACCACCTTTATATAAAACAGTAAAATCACATTCAGTGGTGTCTGTTATTAAGCAACGTAATGGCTGAGGGAATTAGGCTGCACCTCAGGGCCCTGGACCTATGCCCCGAGGGCAGTGGGGCTAGATGTTCATTGAGTGGGTGAGCTGAGTCCTGTTCTATTGATATTGCAATATGTGTAATGCTCTGTTATTGAGTTCAATGAGGTTCAGTGTGGGAAGACCTATTATTTTTGCAACAATATTGTTTATTTTTGTGAGTTTGGTTCGTTAAGTGTATGCCATTCTTTTCGTTTTCATTTTTGTTAACACTCTTAAGTCTTTAACACAACTATAAAATGTATTGTAATAGAGCATTATTTGTCTGTCTGTGGACTTACCTGAGATGTGGCTTGGGTACAGGTCGTGCATCATGGACGGATGGTGGACCACCTGCATGTATTGAGGAGGCGCTACCATGTGGTTCACATGTTCTCCAGTGTGGGAACTGTGCAGTACGCTCACCTGGTTTGGAAAAAAACAGGAATAAAGAAAGTGATAATCTTGAAGAATAAGTGACAAGACAACATTATAGTGTCTTCTGTCTGTAAAATGTGATGAAGAACAGTGCATTACATGTAACAGCATTTGGTTTGACAAGAAAGCCTTGAGTGTGCAGAGTGCAGAGCTTAAAAGCACCTAAGTTGAAAAAAGAACTGCTAAAAGGTAAACTGCTAAATAGTGTAGAGTGCTTTTTTGTTAAGTTGTAAGGTTAACCACAGAATGTACCATTTTAGCTGCAGTGAGCACAAGTGTTGTCTCTGTTATTGCCTTTTTCAAATAGCAACCAAATACATTTAAAATATACTGAATTTTAAAACTGAATTTACAGCTTCTCTCTGACAACGCACATTTTCTGTGACCTCAAAACATTCCCTGTTCTCATTGTTGACACTGACCTCTAGGTTAAACTCATTGCTGGTGTAGCGTCCATTGAGCTCTGAGCAGGTCAGGTGGAACCGTCTCTCTGTGACTCGTTCGGGCTGCCAGTTAAAGTAGTGCACCTCTCGAATAACCTGTTCATAGTTGGACATGGAGTCGACACCTACAGAAAAGAGATAACTTTAACTGTAGGAGAGGAGTGCAAGGGCTTTCAGAGATGCTGATGCACACGTTATTGGTGGACGAAAAGTCATAAGACCACTGTTTTAGATAAACCAGAATATATAATCTTACCATATATGGACATTCCAGAGGTGGAGTTGGTGGCGTCAAGGTGTTTTCCGAGTAAAGCACTGCGCTGCAGCTGGAGAGACTCCTGATCTGGCCTTAGCTCCTCCCCCAACACCAGGATGTCACAGTAGTCCAGATTATGAATAATCTCCTCCAAGACCCCAGGCTGATGTGCTACACAAAGTGAACCAATAACTAGGTAAATATATCATGTCAAACACTGTCTTGTATCTATTTTATCTAGGTTATCTGTCATTTAAAAAATTCAGTGTAAAATATTATGTGGTTGAACAAAGTGAACACATCTGTCCTTGCTGGCCATAGCTGTTCACATGCTCTAAAATAGCAGTGTGTGAGGTTTGGAATTGCCATTTGAACATTTGCCACCAGATAACACCTAAAGGGCAAAAACACACCCAAACATTTCCAGAAATAAAACTTAGACAGCTTTAAGGCCTTTTTTTTTTTCAACAGTTCACATTCTCACAGACTTCCAATTATTAGTGAGCTTGGCGAACACACTACTGGGAAGCTGATGGTAACAAGTCCCCGCTGACAGCTCCCGTCACAACGGCTACAAGCAGCTGCTGGGGCACATCGACAGTCTGTTAAACACTTGCCTCCACCTCTCACTGCTGCTGCCCGGCCTTCTCCCTAACTGTACTCTCCCCCGAGAAGAAGCCGCCTCTGCCCATTTAACTGTCTCCCCACGGGCCAAGAGCTGTGTGATGTGTGTGTTCCTCTGCTCTCTCTGGGGGGACAATAGAGATGTGGGGAAGACTGAGGCAAAATACAATGAAAGACTTCAATGAAAGGTTTCAACTGAAAAGAAGCTGCTGTGGTTTTTCTGTGAGCTGGTGCCATTATATTTGACATTTTATGAAAGGAAGAGGCCTCATTCTATAAAACACACCTAATGTTGAATTAGTTTAGAAAGAGCTTTTGTGATGTCCTTTTAGAGTTTTGCCTGCAATATGCTTGATTACCTTCAAGCTGTATGGAGAGTGCAAACACAGACTCTCATGAAATGTCACACAGCAGATCTATACATTTATCCTATAAACTACTACCTCTAAAAGTGTGAGAGTGAGTGCATTGTGTGTGCCCAGTCCTACTTTAACACTCAACAGAAAGAGTAAACCTCTGAACCTATGTTGTGTTTCTTCATAGAGACTGTGTGCCAACAAGTTTGGAATAAACTGCTGATGAGAATGATGCAGACAAAAATGCATTACAGATGTAAAATAACCTGGATATTTTCTAGCTAAGAGTTTTGGCAGGATTTCCGACTTATCACGGCTTATTTTGTGCAGTGTCCTGTTCTGTCTTAAATGCTGCTTATGAGAATAAATCAAGAGCTGATAAAAAGCTGACTCAAGCACTATTGCACCGTAGTCTCTACAGGAGCAGAGCAGGACTGTCTACAGGAAAAGTGTGTGTGACCTGACGGCAAACGTTGATATGGAGTTGTACAGTGTGGGTGGGAAGGAAAATCATTTGAACAGAAGATTTAGAGAGAAAAAAAAGTCTGTTGCAAAGCAGAATTAGGGATAAAGAACATGATGACCCTGAATGGAAATGGTTCAGAAAATATTGAGCGCTTAAGACAATAAGTTAAAGAAAGAATTGATGACCTTGGCTCTGGGTAAAGTTATCATAATAAGCTTTTTGAAGGGAGAATGAGGGAGGGATGAGCAGCTTAATAAAAAGACAAATGAGTGACATGGAGAGACAAAACGTTGGAAAGAGAGAGTGGCTGATTAACAGGCCTCGAAAAAAACCTAGGCATGCCCCGCGAAAGAAATAAATTTGATTTATTGGGAATCCTTTAAGCCTCGAGAGGACACACAATCTGCTCATTATAGAACTTCATTGTCACACACACACACACACACACACACACACACACACATACACTTACAGAGTTTCTCCATCTTCTCCTGTTTCTTTTCATTTTGTGACTCGGGCTTCCAGCTAATCTCTCGGCCCCAGCTGCGGTCTCTATTTCACCAGCAGAAAGCGCTCGGTAGACTGCTGAAAGCAATGCCACTTTCTGTTCTTCTACCACTACATTACACATAATGGAGGGCTAAAAACCTTCTTCGCTCTGCTTATCAGCTTTCTAATTGGCTGCGAGCTACACCAGTTAAGTCCTACCACTCTTTCTCAGTGCCCAGATCATCGGACTAGACTACAGCCAAGCTGGATGGGATGGTTAGTTCAGACCAAAAGAGAAAATTATCTGTAGGTTGAATTTCTGGAGACGGTCCAGATCCACTTAGCATTCACAATGGCAAGTTTACTTTAAATATACCAAACATGGCAAGTGTGTTCACAATTGAATGTACCCAATAAAAACACCATGAATAGTTTACAAAAGTTATTATTAAGTGGTTAAAGATTTAAGTGAATTCATAAGCTATTTTAATGCATTAATGATGCTCCTGTGTTACAATTGGACCAATAGGGACTTGTTTCTTGCGAAAAAGAAGTGCTCAATCTGTTTTTGGTCCAGCCTCATATCAGTATGAGTGTATTATAGTGTTAACAAAACATATTTCCAATAAAATCACCTGTTTACACAAAGTAATTTCCAAGTAATAACCAAAAGCATTTGTAACACCTTATGAAGCGTGGGCTCACTGTGTATAGTGACCTATGATGAATAAGGAATGGCACAAAAGAACAAAGGACTGTAATGAAACAACCTCACTTTGTAAGACATATGAGCTTTAATCAAATGTATGCCCCACTTGGTTTAGTCAAAGTAAAATCCAAAGTGAAGCTTTTGGTATTTCTTTTTTGTGGGTTGTGTCTACAGAAGGAACAGATGAAAGAAATGGAGGCAGTAGTTGATTTGAGGTCTCGTAAGGCATTGCACAACACTCTGCTTTGCCTCTGAAAGCTTGTTTTGATTGTGAGACAGGTGGCACTGCAAAGGCTTCGGGACTTCATAAATGAGTGAACAGATTACCATCATGAACAACTGATGAAAAATTCAGATGCAAGATTTCACCTGCGAGAAGGACTGGGTTTGCTGTATAGATAGTTGCTAGGACCTCATTCAAGATGAGAAAGGAAAAAGCCTTCAACTCTGTTTCTTAACCGGTACAGCAGGGGTGCAGTCAAACCGTGGCCTTGTACCTGTGTGGTGCTGTGTGGTGCTGTCTGTCCTCTTCACTGTGCTGATGATGTGGAGGTCCTGGAACAAAGCGATGCCCTCTGGCACCCGCAGGTCCGACGCAGGCCAGCTCAGCCTCTCCACTCCTGTGATGGTGATCCGGGGCTCGCTCGGCTGCAGCACCATGACAACCGCGTCGATGTCTGGGATAGTAATACACGTGTCTTCTCCAAAACACCTGCAAATGTCAGACACAATAGAAATGTTTCTAGACTCTGGCAGCGAAAGAGAGTTGAATTATCAAATTACTGTGTATATGTTTTTTTTTCTTCCTCTTTTTTTTCATTAACAGCCAACAGCATTTTATTGTACTTTGAAATCTACTCAGCCAATGTATAAAACAAGAACAACTGTTGCCAGGAAGTGGTTTCCCTCGCTCAGTCGGCAGAGCGCAGGCCAAATATTCAGGTGTCATTTGCCCAATGTCATTTATTTCCTTCTCTCTCACCCTGTTTCGTGTCAACCAGCTGTCAATCCAATAAAGGAGAAAAAAACACACAATACAGTACATATATGTCAGGATGTAATGTCTTTCCACCAGTATATACAACACTGTAGATTCTAAGGCTTTACACAGTAAAGGCAGCAAGATCTTTAGGTGAAAAAAAGTAAAACAATAAAACAATTCTAACCAAAGTTGTCAATGGTATGTGCTGTCAATATATAAAGTTTCAGAAACTGCTGTCCTTGTTAAATTTGTTCTCAATCTAGTTTGTACAACCTCAGCTCTAATCATCCTCAATTCCGCTCCAAGTGCCAATTAGAACATCTTGTTACTGCTGTGAGACTGAAAGTGTTGTAAAAACTGTGATTTAAAGTTCTGCAGGGATGCTGGGTTATCACACTATACCACATATGGTGTTGATAAATGGACTTTGAAAATGTCAGAACTACATATAATCCATTTAAATAGCCCTTAAATCTTCTTCATTGAATCTGCCCATTATTGGGATGCTAAAGCTTATCAACACAAACAGGACTGTACCAAATCATATGCAGTTATTTATGGTTGAAAACACAGCGTTTGGGTTCT
This sequence comes from Perccottus glenii, assembly GCA_024416835.2. Taxonomy (NCBI): domain Eukaryota; kingdom Metazoa; phylum Chordata; class Actinopteri; order Gobiiformes; family Odontobutidae; genus Perccottus; species Perccottus glenii. Next base: position 10,620,037 of record CM044550.2, read on the forward strand.
GCAGCAGACACAGGCCCGCAGCAGTGTTCCTGCTGCGTTTTCATACATACCGTCTCCCACCCCAGCCTGCCTGCCGGCGTGTGATAGCACGTGTTTAAACGCACAGCATCCTCTGGCAACCTTGAATGAACGGACACATATCAGCTCTCTAGGACTTAAGCTAGCAAGCCCTGAGCCCGCACCACACCAGCGCACACACCTGCCATATTTGCCGTCTATATGCACAAATCCACACAAATGAATGCAGACATCTGACAGTGATTTGTGTTTGATATTCACATGCACACGCAAAGTCTGCAGATTAGCCATCAATCAAACAGACACAAACAAGACACATTCAAATGAGAAGGACAAACGGATAGAGGGAGGGGCTCTAGGGTTGTGGTGGGGCTGTAAAGCATGAAAGCTGAACAATCAGTCAGAGTTTCTTTTTATTTTACCAAGGCCTTTCAAGCACACAAACATCTGTCAGTAGGAGGGACAGCAGTGCTTTCTCCTTTCACCACTGTAGTCTTGTAACAAGCTACAGGAGGAAATAATAGCAAGTGCTGTTAACAAGCATTATAACAAGCTTCTCCTGCAAAGGAAACCTGCAAGCTTAACCAAATAAGATCCCAGCTGTTATGTGTCTATTTAGATGAGCAGTAAAACTCTGACACACTAACCCTTTTGATAAATCTCTTTCTTTTCCTCCAGCAAGGGAAGTCTGACTGCAAATTCAATTTTGATATACAGTATATGTAATGGAAATGTAAATGGAAAATACAATGATTAGCCACAACATTATTACAACTGACATGTCAAATGTATAAGAGGGATTAGCTTGATCATTAGCATGTAGTGTGTGAGAGAGACTGATGAGTGGCACTTGAACATTTAGCCCATGTGTTCAGAGCAAGAAACTTGACATATCAGGACAGTTTGGGCAACAAAAGATGGACTTTCAGAATCAATTTGTAAACCTTCCTCCTTGATTTGGTCACCAGCATAGCTCTGTAAGCAACCTATCTTGGATGAATGCCAGAAGAAGCATCTATTTTCTGTTCACAGTAATATTTTATTGCATCAACATATTTTGTAAACATTAAATCCCTGTCATCTTTATAAATACCCAACTTTTGTGTCTAATCTGGATCAGCCAATCGTTTGAGGCCACGATTCCAGACAAAACCAGGTTTGAGGCCAGCATGTAATCTCTTTTGTTGTTCTTGTGGCGACTGTTGGTGTTGCGTGTCTTTTGGCTGTTCGGGCACTAAGCCATTGTTGTGAGCAGTGGGAGATACAAACTCACTGAAGCAGGGAGACGGCAGCTTCGTGGACCCACTGAGCTGCAAATAGCATCCTGGAGCCAGTCCAAGTTAATTATAAAGAAATATGACGAGGGAGCCTTAAAGGGCAAAGATTTGCACTGGTTACATTTATGTCCTGATGCCTACAGTAATCACTGATAATAGGAATCAGTGCGAGACAAAATTAATTGCATTTGCTGGAATTAATTAACTTCTCGGTTTATTTAGTAGTGACACTGTCCGCAACAGTTTGGGGAGGCTTTTTCTTCACTCAACCAGTAATCAGACGTTTGTAGTTACGCTTGTTTTTATTTTTTATTTAATTGTATTTTTTTGTCCAAAGTATCTTACTTCTTACAATTCAATTATGAAGTAATCTTTGTCATAAGGTCATGAGCATAGCTAGAAAAGAAAAACTACAGTTTAATCATGACGTTTCTTGTAATGCTGTTGGGGTTTAAAGTAAAGTAATACATTAACAAACATTTTACCCTGAGGTTCCATGGCCTAAAAACAAGGTAAAGTAATAAGCATTGTGATATTTGTATAATTTAATTGTGTTATTTTTCTAATCCATGTTTTATCCTACAGTCATGGCCACAAATAAGATCTCACTAAATCAGATCTGAGCCTGTTTTAAGGACGATTTGATTGTAGCTTTTGTCAGTTTCAGAGTTGTTTGGGTTTGTTCTGTACGATGTGATGATAAATACATAAATCATCACAAATAGATGCAGAGATTTTAACTGGAGCTGGACTCGTCAGTCTCAGCGCCATGGCAACGACAGCACATTCAATGCTCTGAAAGAAAAACTATGCTTTAAGACAAACTATTGATCTTGGCATGCTGCAAAACATGTTGTTATGGAGTAATTCCAAGAAAGAAAATAAAAATAGCTTCAACAATCACAACTGCAGCTGAGGCAAAGTAGTACACAGCAGTATACACTCGCGTTATGATTTTTTGTTTCCAGAGCAAACTACATTATAATTCATACAAACACTTGTAAAGGCCTCTCATTAAATCTCATAATTAATTTGCCAATAACACAGTTTTACTGCCTCAGCACCTGTAGTGCCTTTGTACATAATGACTCCTCATTCAGCTGCAACCTTTAGCACTCTTACCACCACATACTTTGATAATGTGGCATCTGTTAGATATGTGTGCCTCTGTATCCTCAGTCTGAGCTCTTATCCATTATAACACATATGTACTACTGCATTATATAGTTTAAATTTCTGTTTGTATGATAACTATTCCAGATGTCTACTGCAGTCTCTAAAGAAAGACTAAACTTAAGCAAAAGAATCATGCTAAAGGTTAGATCACACATTTTACACTCCAGTTGTATAATTAGCCTAATTTCTAACAAAGAACATTTACATCTTCATTTAAGCAAATTGATTTTTATCTTCACAAAACTTTGTGTTATTTTGTGAACTACACTATATTCAGCTTCAGATCAACTTTATTGTCCCAAAGGGAAATGTATGTCTCAGAGTGCTGAGATCCAACTGAGTCATACAGTGTTATTAAAGCAAACAAGTACACTAATATATTCTATTCATATACAACTATCAGTGCCATTGTCATGTCAGTGATGTCTAATCCACCCACACAGTTTTCCAGTTGCTTGATTAGATCTCCACCCTGTGTTGTGTTGGTTTGACTGACACTATATCAAACATACATAGAATAAGCCTATCCCAGCTGCTTTGAACTGGGTGTGAGAGTATACCCTGGAAATAAAAAAATGTAATATGAGAAAGCCAGTTTGCTTGTGTTGAGAGTAATTGAGACCATTAAAGAAATCAGCAAAAAGCTTGTTAAGATAAAAAAAAATAATTTATAATCTCTCTCTGTATCTGTATTAATATGTTGTGCCAGTTGTTTGTTTTCTTTATTTTGTTCTTTTTTAGTTGCTGTAAAGTAATAGAACATGTTGGTTGCTATTGAAACATTTCAATCTTGAAGCTGTAAATATTAATATAATATACAGTAAATATTATATAATTAGCATGAACAAATATAGTTTCTACATAAAGAAAAAAAAATAATTTTGGTGGTGGGGGATGTTTGATAGTAAACAGTAGATACACAGGAAACAGGGTGAGAGTGAGAGGAGTGACATTGGGCAAATGGCCCAATGAGGATTAAAGCCAGGTCTCCTGTGTGCATGGAATAAATACTCTACCAAGTGAGCTACAGCCTCAGTTTTTAACAATACCCATGCATTATAATACAGAAAGACCACTAAACCCAGTAGCACCGCAGTCAGCAGGTGAGGTGAGAGGGAAAAAAAATACTTAATTTAAACATTTAAAAATGACACAAGCTGAGCTATCATTAGCATAATGTATTCCTTGATAATCGCCATGCCACTAGCTAAGACGACTGCTTCCACACAAGCAACACTGCTGACTGCTGCTGTGTCTGTTGTAGCTGTATGTCCCCCAGCCGTGCATCGAACCCAACAGGGGGGCGGTGAGTAAACCCCCAGGGCAGTGCTGCAGGGGGCAACATATATTTAAAACAATCATGAATTTTAATGGTAAGTCACCCAGGGAGGCTGTTTTACCAGCCAGCCTCACTCTCTCTCAATCTCACGCTCTCTTTTTCTCCTATTCCTCTGGCAAAACCCGAGCAGAATTATTAAAACATGACATGAAAATGTAAAAACTGGCCCCCGGTGGCAGCAGTGAACAGAAAATGGTTTATTAAAGGAAAAGGGAAGTGACAGCGGAGGAAAAGAAGAAACAGGAAGAAAGCCTGGGATCAATGTTTGAGTCGAGCTGTGATATCTGCTGTGTTTCTTTAACACTTAACACAAGATGAGTTAACATTTGCATACACAAGAAGAACAAAGGGAAGGATGTGGTGTTCAAAAAGTGAAACAAGTGTAAGAAGATCAAGGAGGAGCGCTGTACGTACTGGACAGTGGTGGAGATGTGCAGCCGTCTGATGCCTGGAGTGGGGAACTGTCGGGAGTTAATGTAGGAGACTTTCCTCACAGCAGTGTTTATGTTTTCCAGATCCTCTCCCTCCATCACCAGGATGGACTGCGCTGGGTTAAAGTGGAACTACAGCACAGATAAAATTAGACATTAGAGGACAATGTTTTTATAATGCTTTAAACATAACATCACCAGGAAACATTATTCATATAGAACCTGCCATGTCCTCCTTCTACTTAGCTCCTGGGGAATATAAGATCAGTTTTGTCTAATGTGTGACTGCGCGCTGATATACAGTGTTAAACAATGGAATATAAACATAAATGCAACAGAAAATACAAGATGTACTTGTTGTATTAAGACTTAAATAGTGTGGGCTATACCCGTAAACCAAGTTGAACAGAAAACTTTTTAGTGCACACCCAGCAGAGACCCCACTGGTGCGCACAAGTGTAGTCTTTAAGAGCAGCGTGTGTTCTCCTGCAGAGTTTGATGGTATGGAAATTTGAGAGCCGTTTCTTCTCTAAAGAGGTTTCTGCCAGAGCCGTGCTCAGATTCTCCTATTTCTTAAAACTGGCTCTCATCAGCGGGGTGGCAGTACTTTGGCACTCCATGGGGCCCTCCATATACTCTACACTCCCTGTCATTTTCCCTTCACACCCCCGTCCTGTATCCCCTTATCTCCTGTGCTCGGTCGCTGTATCCACCACCTCTCTCTGTCTCCTCTTCCCTCCCCTGTTATTCTCCTCTGATTGTGCTGTGCCAGCCCTCCACCTGTTAGGCTAAACGGTGGCCTTAATCCTCCTGTGGACTTATGAGCGCCAGAAGAGTGCAGCAGGCTGAGAAGAAAATAAAATAGCTCTTAAAAGATAACCTCCAGGAGCTCTAGAGAGGTTCTTCTTTACCCCTTCTTCATCCCCCTTTGTCTTTCCACCCCCCAAAAAAACCCAGGGAAGATTCCTCACATCAGCTCAGTGCATTGTAGAGAAAGCCTGAAACAAAGAGCATGAGGTGGAGGCTGGCTGAAAAAAGGGAGCTGCTTTAGGTCTACACAAACCCCCATCTATCTTGTCTGTCCTCTATCTTCCACAGAGCTGGGAGATGGATTAACCGAGCTGCTCATTTGGGGTGGGGGATGTAGGCGGGGGGTGTTGTAGTTTCATGTGAGGCAACTGGTGAATTAGTTGCAGTGGTTCAGAGAAATAGCATCCTTTGTGTCAACTGAGATCAAATGGAATGAGTCAGCACTTCAACAGAACTGGGCAACTTGAAATTATATTCTCATAAGAAAATTTAAACATTGAGTTTTACCAAATGTGAACAAGTTTGACTGTATATGGATCATATTTACTCCATATCGCCTTCTCAAACAGCATGCTTTTGTTTACAGTACAGAGTTAAAGTTGCATGAATTTGAGCCATATGAGAAGAAGGTTACTCCCAACAGAAATGCTTTTTGTGGCCAAAAGAGTTATTTTATCCTGATGAAGGCATTTATTTTTATTTTTTGTAAAAGTTTGTAATGTTATTATCTCAGAATTCTAACAAAGTGAGATGCCATAGCTCCAGGTCACTTACTTTCATGTTCACTCAAAATGGTTGTAGTATAGTTTGTATAGTTCATAGTTTAGTTTATATGTTACATTTTGTATATACTTCTTGTCAGCCATCTTTACTTATTAGTTAGTACTTTTCATTGGAGCTTTGAAAATGTAATGTCTTTTAGGTTTTATTGCTTGTTGACAATGGATTTCCAAAAGTTGGCAACGCACACCAGTTTCTTTGTTGTGACACACAAGCAGACAAATGGCACAAAGAATGAAAAAGGAACAATGCTGTTTGTTGTGCATTGTAGGTTCTCAACTTTTCATAACAATGACCATTTAACTCAACTGTACTGAATCAGTGGGTGCAGCCTTACCTTTATACTCTTATCCAGACTTTCAAGTGAGTTAATGTCTAGCCCTTCTTTGCAGGCCTGCAGACAAGAAATGACTTTTTGACTCTCAATCTTCCCAGGACGAATGGTCAGTCCGGACAGGCTCCCACGGAAGTACTGCGTAAACCGTGGCTTGGTTACCTCTCCACCTGATACACACAAACACAGCCAGAGTTCATGTTGTTTATTATCACTAACGACCACTGTAACAGCAGGGGCCTCGTATAGCCTTTAATTACGGGTCCTAGTGGCCTAGTGCAGTTTGTAATTGGTCAGATAAGATTCATGTTTATTGTCTCAATTGTATGACTAAGCAGTTTTGTGCTGCAAAAGTGCAAATGTGAGCCATCCATCTCATCTAGGCTAAATAAAGGTAAAGAGAAAAGCCAATACTTTTAGAAAATGTCCTCTGAACTCTGTAAAGGCCACCGGCAGCAAGACGAGTCTCCAAACTACTCATTAGCAGAAAGGTTACTAGCTCTGGGTATCAAAATTTCACCTTTCCACTGCTTATTCTCCCTTTCATTTATTTCTCCACTTCTGCAATTCCAAATTTTAGCTGTAGCACAACAGAGCACAAGGCAGAGAGAATTTGTAGCAACATTTGTCAGCACAAAGAAATGAACTTGTACTTGCACCAAAAGTCATTTGGACGATGCTTCTTTCTCTCAGTCAAAGATGTGCAAAATAGCCAAAATGTGTGTTGTTTTATAATGCAATACCTCTGCATTGGACCAAAGTCTAGATTTAATAAAGCCTCTCTGACGTCATTGACTGCCTTCAATGAGCATCACATCAATTCCTCATTTATTTATATGATGACTGTGAAAATTAAAGTCAACCTAGAATATATGAAAAGCTACATTTTGATATACCATCAATATTTTATTGGGCAGGAATAAACAAACGTTTGGGTATGAGGTCCAGCTTTGCTACCGATGTTCTTTTGGGAAATTTGTCAGAAAATCCACAAGTTTGTAGCATGACATTGTTTAAAAGGTAAAAAAGGAAAAAAAGAAAAAGGAAACAAACACTAAACTTGCATTTACTTTAGAAATCTAATATGTTCCACTCTTTGTAAATTACATTGTACGGTGAGAAATTGTCACAAAGCAATTCTAAAGTGCAGATTAACATTTCAAAGTAAAATGTTAACAATTGATATTTTTCATAAAACAAAGCTATGTTAAGTCTTTGCTGCAGGAAAATTAATCTTCAATTTCTATTGTTTTCTTTCTTGATTTCTGCCTTCTGACTCTTTAATCTCCACATATAGAATCCATATATTAAGCCAAGGCATTAATATTTAAGGGAAAAAAGATGAGCTCAATGCCCAGACTTGCCTACATAAATTCCTCCCATTATTGAAACAGCGTACATTTTTTGCAGTTTGATAGTCTTTGTTTTGTTCTTTATTTAATACACTTAGTACACCAGCTAAGCACAAGCCCTAGTCACAACCATTTATTTAAGATATTGTTTCAGCTATAATTATAGTTAAGACTGACCAAGAAACAAAATTAAGACCAAGACCAGTGCATGATACATAGCGACACCATGGGAATAATCTTAGTTGCTAATAGTGGGGCGCAGTGGCTCAGTGGTGTGCTCTCCCCATAGTTCATACTGTCGTTGTGTCCTTGGGCAAGACACTTAACCCACCTTGCCTCCAGTGGTGTTCCAGCTGTAACACTGGTGAATGGAATCTTAATGTAAGTCGCTTTGGATAAAAGCGTCTGCTAAATGAATAAATGTAAATGTAGTAGTTTGTATAAAAGCAAAAAATTAAACTAGAAATAGCATTGTCTTCAGTATTTTTCTCAAATAAAGATCTCTTATGGTCCTCCTATTGTCAAAGACAATAGATGACTGGGTCTTCAAAAAATGGTCTTAACGTTTTTACTGTGAAAAGCTACCAGAAGTGATCCCTGTTACAAACCCTAAAGCTGCACTCTGACTACTCTGACCAGCAGCACAGAGCCCCTTAAAGCACCTCTGAATCCACATACTGCCCAATGAGATTTTCAGGGCTCCACACCAAACTATCTTCTTCCTGCCCACCGTTCCAAGATGTAAAAATACAGAGACCTCTTTCATGAGTCGAGTGATGGATAGAAACACAACATCCTGCCAATGCTTCTCTGTGTTGTTCAGTCAATGCTTCCCTGTTCCATGAACACTGTCATATTACTTTTACAACTTTGGGACACAGAGGCAAGCTTGGGTTTTGTATGCTTTTGTGTGTGAGGGGAAGTGACTGGGAGCCCCAATTCAAGTAAAATTGAATAAAACTTTAGGTTAATAGCAATAGAGGTTTTAAGGACAAAGATATATAAGTTAAGTATATTTTTTATATATTAACATTGCAATGGATGTGAACTAAAGCTAACCATAATGTTACCAAAACATCTATAAAGTGCTCTTACATCTAAGCTAAGTTGAAATAACTGATCACAACAGCATAGAACATTCCCATAGCCAATCTACTCTAGCATTAAACTTTATTTAGCTCATAATTTACTCCCATATTACTGCCATCTGCTTCTTAAGCTCATGGTGTCCTCTGCCAATTTCCAGCCACATAGGAAAGCTGCTCTTGTGATCACACCATTAATATTTACATTCACAACAAACTCTGCTGATATTTTCTCTTTGCCGTTTCTCCGAGATGTCTGTCCACCTAACCTGCTCTGTCCTGCCCTGACAGATGTTATCAATTTAGAATGCGGCAGGAGAAGCCATTAAGGGTCGCAGGCAGGAGGAGAGGGGATTACCGAGAAGCTACGGAGCGGTAATGATACGGCTGATAAAACCTCTGATCATTCCACTTTACTGGGGCTGCATTTTTTTTTTAAACGTGATGTCAGCTCTTCTTACTAAGCTTTCTTTTTTTTTTCTTCTGCTTAATGTACGTTAATTCTACAAAAGCAACATATGTGAGTGCACGGGCATACCTAAAGCGTAATGTATATCTTTCACGAGGTTACTTACTTGAGACCGGTCATTAGTCCACTTCATATTGATTAGATGTAGATTGTAGAATTTGCTCCAATATAAAACTACTGGACTTGTAGACGTTTTCTTTTTTTTTTTTTTTTTTTTTTACAGTATCCTAAGATTTCTTACCATACACTACCATGTTCTTGACTTAATCTTGCCCTGTCATTATCTGGTCTAAACTCAGTCTTAATACCCAGGTCTTGATCTTATCTTGATAGACTCTGGTCTCTGTTTTAACTTGATCTCTATTAGAGTAGTCTTGACAACAGCTTTACCTTTCACCAACTCTGTGTTACTACAATCCTCAGTCTGTATTTACTGATAATGTACAGCTTATGCTTAAGCTTAATTACAATCATCAACACCTCCTCTTCAACCATCTCTAGTGTCATGTGGGAAGTCAATGGTGTGATAGTGACATGAAAGAAGCGACGCAGAGGGGTGAGTGTTTCTCTCTGATGCACTTCACCAGGTCAGAGGGTAAATATAGACTGTCTGTGTGAAAACTGCACAGCCAGCGCCTACTCTCAGAGGTGAAGGAAGAAGGGTGGGACAGAGCAATGCCTTTATTGAGCCTTGTTCCATCTGTTATACTGTGTATAGCATATTATGGTGTTTTTATCATTAATTCACATTTTGATTTTCAAAAATTTGTAATAAGTACCAGAATAACAAGTAGTTTGAAAAGCTCAAGCCTGATGTGAAAATAATCATTTATAATGAATTAAAAAGACTGACGATCACTTTATTAAACACACAATAAAAGATCACGTCTTTTTTTGTACCTAATACTACTACTAATACTAATACTTTATTTGAATCGCTGCTTTGCTTCATCTTTAACAACAAAAGAGAAGTCCTTTATAATATACATATAATAAAACCACACCGCAATGGTTTCTCGGGGTAAGATCAGAAGATGATCTCTCTAAATTGAATTTATTGCGGCGGGGGTCGGGACAGACTCTATTTTAATTCGATAATGCTGACTGGCCAGTTAAAGTCTATGAACCATGAAATTACAACATGGGATTTAATTAAATATTACAAAAATATTATTGTTGCGCGTGACCAAGCTTTTATTTGGAACTGACAATCTTTGTTATTAATCCTGCCAGCTGTCGGTGCCCTCTGTAGCACTCTACTGTTCAAACTTGCAGTTATTATTTGCAGTTTCCCTAGCTGTGATAATCAACAACACAGTGGAGAGAAAAGGAACCCCACTGCTGCTAATGTTTTAAGCATATACGTCCAGCTTATCTGTATTTAAAGTTTGCGATCAGCCCAGTGGACACTTAAATCAGTGTGCTGAGAAAGGGCAGTCTGCTGTGGATAATGGCTTTTGTTAAGATTTAAGGTTCATTTTACACTTCTTTATTAATGCTTAGGCACCGAGTAGTGTAGCAGCAATAGACTGAGGACTCTCTTTTCTAATCGCGGCTATTTTAAACCTCCAAAAGGCTCTGAGTGTTCAATAAAAGATATGGGAGGAGAGGAGGAGGAGAGGGGTCAGTGCCTTCAAATGAAAGAGAAACTAGATGACCTGTTCCTGCACAGAATGATATCACGAGTCTTTATCTCAGGTCAAGCATCACTGAGCAGTCTCATTTGGGCTATCAAATCAACGCTAGGCTGAATTTCATAGAGAGAAAAAAAGTTCCCTTTCTTAGACTTGTGCAATTAGTGGCAGCTATCAGTTTAGAGGACAGTTTAATTGTACACTTTCATTAAGACTGGTTCAATCGTTTGTCAAAGCCACACTAAGTGCTCTTCCTAATTACATTGTTCATTCAGAGCCAAAGAAACATGCTCCACACTCAACGGCTCCTTCAGTAATAATAGTCTGACTCATATTCCTCAAGTGGCTTCATCTGATGAAGTCTTTCATCTTTTGTTTCACTCAAAGTGGAGTTGTTTTCAGGGTCTTTTTTTTTTTTTTTTTTTTCATTACTCAACATATGCATTTTATTGACATTATTCATCATTGTAACTGGCCTCCTCCTCTACTGAAGCTCCTCTACCAAATTCATGGCAAGACAGGGGCATTCAGTGTTTAATTATTCATAATATTTCTTAAAAAGTGTAGAAAAAAGTACCAAAAACACTGCGAATAGTAGACTTAATCTATTCACACAATAGTATTCCTTTAATGTGCATTTTGTCTAATAAATAACAAAATGGAGATGTGGTTGGTAAGTTCTCTTTTTTCATTTCTTCTTATACATACTGATTACAAATATTATACCATATTATACCATAAAGGCAGATGATAAAAGCATAAGCTGGAAAACTGTCTCCTTCAAACCAGTCTCATGATAAACATCAACATAAGTGATGAGTAGTGTATGTTCAGTATTCTCTTGTATATTTTCTAATATAATAATCTAAAATGTATAAATGTACTTGATGTTGGGGAGTACTCTATTTGCAAAAAGTGGTATTGTGACATCTTTATATTTAAGACAGTTATCTACCTTAGCAGAGGATAGAAGTGGATGTATATAATGTAATAACACAAGCTGCCTTATCATCATATTGCCTCACCTTGCCAGCAGGCGCCCACAGTGAGCTGCACATCAATCTGTGACGAGTGGATGGGCCAGTCATCTGTCACCAGGTAGGGGTCATAGGTCACACCATCCACGTACAGAGTCACCACTGGAAACTCCACATTAATCACATAGTAATGCCACTCCTTGTCACAGATCTGAGACAAAAGCAAAGAAAAAAAAGAAATTGTGATTAAAATTTCACATTGAAACTGACATTTGACCTCTTGATGTAAAATGTTTTCAAGTTTATCTCCATTTAATTCCATTAAAATTTGTCTGGGACCCTTCCAGTCATTTAGGACACAAGGTCACTGTGATGTTGACCTTTGACATTGTGACATGTCAGGTGGATACATTTGCCTCCAGGCTTTATAAGTTTTATGCTGTAGTATTATGTGTTATTTTCCTATCAGCTGGCAGGTATAAGCAAACAATGAGCTTAAACTTTGACCTTTAATAGATCAGTTCATACTTTAGTGAATGTGTCATGTATACAATTAAAAAAAATAGCAACATAAACTATTTATGGTTGTATTTTTGTATCCAGTTTTCTCACCATCAAATTGTATAGGGTTAAAACCATCTACTTAAAAACTTTGGTTCACTTCCTCTTTAACTTACCTCACAAAAAAACACCTTTTTCTTAAGCATGCTTGACCATTTACCTTGCCTCATTGTGCATTTTAATTTGCACAAAACCCCCTTCCCCCTGTCCTTTTCTGTCACACATGCCAATACGCACTGTAACCACCAATTTCTTTCCACTGCTCTCGTACAATTCGGGATTGCCTTTGAAACACTTAGCCTTGTGTAACCTCGTTCTCTAATGAAGATTGCTAAGCCGCCTGCTTATTAACACTGTGCTAGCACAGCAGATGGAAGCACTAATCAATCCTGTTCATTCTCGCTGTTATCGAGGTGCTGGGTACAGCATCTGGCCTATTGGTGATCGTTTTGAAACATCTGCTAAATACATATGTGCAACGTCAGCCTGCTGAGTCAGAGCTCTAGACGAGTGGGAGATGATGTAGGTTTGATAGTGCGTCAGATGATATGCCCGTTGGAACATCCATTAACACTCTCCTCTCAAGCACCTGCTATTTGCATGTCTTTAGATCTGTTGCCCTCGGATAAGGTGACGCCTCATTTTAATCAGCCTTGCACCCTTTGTAAGACTGTGAGTGGTGCAGACACACATCCTTCCACTTTTATGCTAAAAGGTAAAAAATCTTTAGGAATGGATTAATACATTTATTTAGATCTAGAGTGATTTTGCTGTGTTTATGTGGTCTTTGGGAACATGACATTGGACACCATCAACATGGCAACAAAGCATATGTAGCAATTATTTTTTGTCCATTTGGAAAAAAAATGCCAGAATATCAGCTGCTGTAGTTGTTTGGAAGTAGTTCATGTGAGATATATGCATCTGACACATTAGCCCTAGTTAAATTAGTACATTTTTCATTAACAGAACTCAAAATGAGAAGACAATTGTGCATTTAAAATATGTACCAATAATACATGTTTTTTGTCCTCTCAACAGTTTTATATAATATCTGTGCTCTGTCATGTACTATTTGGGTTTCTCCTCCGATCTACTTTGGTTACCAGCATTAAACCAGTTACGATCATTCACATGAACATACACTATTCTGTCTGACATTTACAATCTATGCATGCAATCCCTGACCTGATTTCCTTTTTTGTGGTTAGAATCTCAAGGAGAGCCCACAAGGGAGCTGAGTGCCTATGGGTGACTTCAAAGGTAGATCTGTGTGTAGTCTGGTTGGAGAGTGTTTGACACACCTCTCTGGTATTAATCATATGTCTGTAACTCTTAGGAAGCAGAGACAGGGCTTGTGACTAAAGTTAGACTAGTACAATTACCAATATTGGGCTTGCAATATCTTTGGTCAAACAATGTAAATAGTTTAATACTTAAGTCCATTTATGTTTCATCAAAGACATACTTTCTCTTTCTCTGCTATTTACTTAATGTATGTGGGGAATATATTCCCACTGAAATGTTTTGTTCCATCTTAAACTTCTTGGCTCACTTTGGAACAGAAGTCTACTGTAAATGAAGATGATGAAGCTATAAAAATGCAATTTATGTTTGGTTAAAGTCAAACCATAATAAGTCACCCAGTAAAATATGTGTAAAACCAAAATGCTACTGTAATCGGTGTATGGTGGTGTATAGGGGACATCCAACCATTTACCCTCACATTCACTGGGAATTGGACCAATATTGATGTGACGTTTTATTGACAGTTTTACATTTTACATTTTGCCGCTTTAATAGAGATGATGGAGATCCACAAAAGTTTGAGCCTCCTGTTACAGAAATGATTAGAACAGGTGCAGAGCTACGCATGGGAGACCGCCAGCTGGACACAGACAGACAAACAGTTTGGCTGCACTGTGTGCGTACAGTGCAGCGAGAGAGAAATCAGTGTAAATTAAAAAACTCAGGACTGGAAATAACTCAGAAATACAAAATCTTCCACTTTGGTGTGAGTTCAAACAATAGTGAAAGTACCATATGCTCAGTGGATTGTGCGTTGTGTGTGACAAATGGTGATTTTCTGAAAATGCACCTCCTGTGTTGATGCCACAGAAGAGGTGCTTAATATTTAGATTTAGGCCGAGGCTCATTATACCTGGATATTTTCTCCCTCTGTTTCCAAATATATCCCTGTCCACATGAGAGCTTCTATTTATAATGCAATTAAAAATGCCACAACATGAGTTAGTTTATGAGTTTATTTATTTTATTGTATGAGCTAATGTGAATGGAGGTTGTTCAGAGATTGTTTTAACTCTACAAGGCAGTATTAAAATGTAAAAACACATTTACATGGACGCAGTATAACACAACACTCTTTGACATGAATGCATTAAGAGTCACTTTCAAAACTTCAAAGCTGAAGTTAAGCAGAACAGCTTTGCTTATGAAAGCAAAAGTTTGATATTCCCTGATCTCTCTGTTTCGCGTTTTCTCAGTTTGATGCAAATTGACAGACGGAAGGAAAAAATGAAATAAATAATCACACAAACAAAAGTAGAGGGAGGACATAAAACATCCAGAGGAAAAATCAAGAAAAGATTGAAAGAAGGAGACGGAAACATCACACATCAAAGATTTGTGTTGATCTCTCGGGGCACACGACGCTGTGAAGAAAACAAAATTGCTATGTGCCCCCTCTCCTCCCGTCCTCTATCCCTCTCTGTTCTTGTGTCTGCTGTTTATTTGGCATCTTTTCTTCTTCGCCTGTCTTTCCATTAGAACCTGGCTGTGGGAGGCATCGCCGTAAGTCCTCTGGAGTTGAAAGTCTTTAAGAGATGTGTCACCCGACCCGACCTCCCAACTTCAAACACGAGATGGAGGAACCAGATCGAGGTGTGGAGAACAATGAGCAAAGATGACGCGATGTGAGCTCTGAAGGTGATGGGCCAGAGATGTGGCACAGAGGAACGAGGGATGAAGAAATGACAAAGAGGCAATGGAGGAGAAACATAAACAGTTCTAAAATGTTTGTTGTAACAGAAAACCCCAAAAGAAAAGAATAACAAGGATGTTTTAGGGTATTGTTTGGCCAGTGCTAATGCTTCACGTCAGTCTGTAGTCTTCCTCAAAAGCATAGGAATTTAGTAATTATATCCACATTTATTTGTTTCTTTTTTGTACTTTTTTATACCTTGCACGTTCCCTTACTTTATCTTATTGTATATAGTATACAACATGCTCATGTTGATTTATGCAAATTAGCAATGTGCAAGAAAAAAAAATACAGCTTTCTTCAAGTCAATCTCATCTCAATCTCATTTCACCAGAAATAGCCACTGGTCAGGAATTATTTATACCTTGACTATGTGTTCTGAATGTTACTGATGCGTTTATGTTGGAAAAAAAAAAGATTAAGACTGTGAGGTCTTCAAATGCACACATGTTAAAGAGAAAAAGTGTGGTTCACATCTGGTAACATTACAGAGTGAATGTGAATGATAAAGTCTTACAAAGCTTTGTACATTTCTATTTATCATCCTCAATTATCAATTACACCAATTTATTTATGTTTTTTGGTTTCTTTTTCTTAGACTTGCTTTGATTCCTGCCATAGTGCCACGTTTTGTCAAACTAAAAACATACAAATAATGTTAGGGATCTTTGAGAAATACAACTTTGAGCATTTTTAGTTCATGTGGGTGGAATGAACATCCTACAAAGCAAAATATATTTCTTGTCTTGTGTAGCAAGAACATGACAGATAGTTGTTTTAACAGAGGTGCTAAAATATACACCATTGGTCTAACATAAACCCTGTATAGATAGTGTTTTAATGTAATCTGTGGCATTTCGTGGCCTTTCCCCTGTGGCTTGCAAAGGAGAGCTAATCTATCAAATGCTCATTTGGGTTGTATCAGAGTGTACTTGAAATGGATTACCTCCAGTATATACTCAATCAGTTCTGAGGACATGGTGAAAAGTTAAACCACCCAGTTATGTCCAGCTCTTTGTAAGATCTATCATACCCCAAAATAAAAACTTTATTTCATCACATAACCTACATTCTTGTGTTAAATCCATCCCTATCTCCCACATTTAAGGCTCCAACGGACTATCCTGGATTTTCTGCACCCATCCACACCCTCAACCTTAATCCATCTTATTGAGGAGGTCATAAATAAAGAAGTAAAGTTGTATGTCACATGTTCTGTATCAAGAGATTATAAATCATTTGTGTTGGAAGTCTAGATTTGTAAAACACTGTTTAATCTCCCACATAAGTACAAAGATGTTTGAAAATGTAAGGTTATTTTTTATCTTGTTGGTAAAGTGAGAAGAAAAGAGTGAGCAGACAGAGCTCTAAGAAACAAATAAAAGAAGGAAAAGGTGGAGTTAGGTGGTTGGGGGGAGGAGGTTGGTGGGGCCGGATGGAGGGGGAATCCACTACAGAGATTGATGAGTGTTGGAGGCAAGGTGACTTTTAGGAGAGGTGGGAAGGAGGAGCCAGAGAGGAAAGGAGAAAGTTACTGCAGGGGTAATGCCTAACACACTGGAGGATTTTAAAGCCTTAACCAGTTTAAAAGCAGGAAAGACTGTAGACACGAGCAGAGTTTTAATCAATTCTTTTATAATATTAACACATTAGACTTCAAGGCCAGACCATGAAGAAAGACCCTATAGATAATGTGATCTTACATGATCACATTGTTGTTTTTATAATTGTGTGAGCATTAAAGCTGAGCTCATATGAAGAACTGATTAGCGAACAATAAAGTGCCTCAAAGATGTCTGGGAATGACAATAGATCAGAGTGGATTCTGGGACCTGAAGAAAATGACTGCAGCAAAATCTGAGGATTTTGCACACACATGTAGTGATGCTGTTTACAAAAAGTGAGACTCAAATGTCTAAATGTCATATTGGCAGGCTGGGGTCCGTCTAAGCTCACTTTGCATTGTGGGATCTTCTTTTATATATTTCATCTCATCTAAGGTGCAGTGCCAGCATGACTGATGAAGAAGTGCCAAAGAGCTGAGGTGGGTCAAGACCAAACTAGCATAAATGTGACATCTCAGTGTTATGGGAAATCAATCATGTATTAGGAGAACATGTAGTATGTTATCCACAAAACAAGTTATATTTGAACAGTGGCACCAAAAACTGATTTAAAATAGCTTGCAACTTTACTTGACCTGCCACAACCCTCTGATCACATCCTCTCAATGATGAGATATTGTAATCCATATTAGTGCTTACATAGTCCAACAAATGGACAAATTAGAAAGGCTGTTTTGTTTTGTTGTCCAACGGCCCACTGAAAGCAGACAATATAAAAGTTTCTCGGTAAGTGCTTTTAATAAAGACTCGGAAATACTGCCACAACGTTCATTTGCAAAAGTGCTGTTTGCTAACACGTAATTGCCATAAATCATTGTCAGCTCATTGTCAACATGCAAACCATTATCACATCAATCCAAAATTGCTTCTCTGAGAGCCTGTAATTACAAAAACAGAAGAAACAATTACAAATGAGTGATAGCAGAGGGAGAGCCTTTGTTGGTTGCGTGGACAAGATGATGCCGCTTGTACTGTATACTTGTCTCTGAGTGTGTACTGGAGATGCACTTGAAGGTGACTATGAATTACCGGCTGGCAAAAGTGACTAATTAGAGTAGCAATTATACAGGCGCTCCCGGCAGAGACACAGAGTCAACAGCAAAATGACCTCTTCCCCAGCTACGACACACATACACCTGCTCACACAAACACACACACACACACACACACACACACACACACACACACACACACACACACACACACACACACACACACACACACACACACACACACACACACACACACACACACACACACACACACACACACACACACACACACACACACTGATCACATTTAACTCTTCCTCTGCTGTGTTTATATAAAGCATACAGTGATGATGCACAACATAACATAGTTGACTGAGGTGCACTAGAAACTACATATTGTGGTCATTGCATGCACATGCATTACATTAAAATAGAGAGCTTTGTAAACATGCATACAACAATGATGTGACTCTATGCCACAGGTGCCTCAAGTCAATTCCTGTTGTACAGTGTGATCTTACAAGACTGCAAAAAACATTTAGACAGTTAACTAATAAAGGCTGTTTTTCTAATGTTGGTGTGAGTGATCAGTTGCATCAGACACACATGTTGATGATTTATTTTACCAGTATACAGTAAATATGGTTAACAGATAAATTGCTGTTTTGTTTAGATCGAAGAGCATCATGGAGAAAAGACCACACTGGGTTTGCAGTGTCAATATTGTGGTTGTAGAGCGTTAGCAGTCAGTGCTGAAGAGGCAGACAGAGATGGGAGAAACGTTGTGCCATCTCGTCTATACTGCCACACTCCATCTATCACACGCCTCCCTTTGATTACCTAAAGCCCGACAATATGTACAAGTGGTCACACTCCTACGCCAGCTCCTCCAGCCTTCTCCACCTCTCCTGTTTCTGTAACTTCCCCAGCTCATCTCCCTTTCTCATCCTTTTCCTCGACTGCACAGCTTTAGGTCACTGTGGGATCTGGACAATAAATCTTCACTCCACGCTCTGACAGCCGCCCTCAATCCAGGAAGTGCTAGGGCCAGTCGCTGCACTGCACATAAACTTTCTCTCTTCAAAATGATTTGGGTAGTTAGAGAGGAGAGAGTTTGAGAGTTTCATTTGGCCACAAAGCAAAAAAAAAAGTAACAGGGACTAAAGGGCGAAGGGTAAAGGCAGAGATTTGCTGAATGAAAAGGGAACCAATTTGGTCCAGATTAATATGATGAATGGCGCAAGGCCGCAGCTTTTACTGTGCTGTTAGTTTCTTTTTATTTGGCTTTTGTTCCCACCTCTTACAACAAAGTGATATTACAGGTCTTCGAATTCTCACAGACAGATCTACACACAGCCTGCTGCAATGTGGGAATACATGAAGCTACTGACTTAGAGCTCCAGTCTGGTATGTCACACATTGATTTGTGTTCTCAGTCTTTTGGCACTAAAATTAAGGAGGAATATCCTGATAGCACATTTTACTTACGTATATCTAAGAGTTCTTTAAAGATTGTACTCCCAAATACTGTTACCAACATTACCAATATTTTAAAGTGTATCTAAATAGGAATGTACACTCTATTCATGTCGTATTGGAAAAGGTCAAACAGGTACGAGCTCTGATACCGACACATACCTACAACACATTTAGTTCATATCATTCTGTCCTGAACTGAAACTTACTGTACCCCTGGTGGAAACAAGGCGTAGATCTGCATCTTCCTTATGTGTGTCACAAATAATGTTAAGGTAAGTCTTCTGGGTCAGAGAAGGATTCTGTTTTTTTTCCTTGATGGAGTGGCATACCTTCTCTCTGACAAATCAATGACAGACAGGCCTTGCATACGCACCTCTAGTATTTCATCATCTGCTCTGTCCATTAAAAAGTTGGCTCGGATGTGAAGATTCAAAGTTCGATCTTGACCTTATGTTAAAAGTGTGAACGATTCAAGAAACTTACTGCAAGTCGTGAACTTGAGCATGTCATGGATAATTTAAATCCTGGCATAAACTTGACAAAATGATTAAAGACCTACTTGAACCAGATTGTCTCCAAAGACCTGGGGAGTCTGAATTATACTTATCCAACTCCATTTTTATAGATTTTGACATTCATCAATCAAATACAAAGACCCACCTGTCACAAATGGCTTGGACTTAATATACTGTAAAAGCTATTAATGGCGTCCAGTGGTGAGCTTTTTGAAACATGGACATTTGAACGATCTCATTAGTTGATTTGACAAGGGCCCTTGGCTTATTCTTTAACAAGCATCTAATGACTTGGCATTTCCCTCAAACTCAACATTTAAAAGACACCATCATTATCATTTATACAAATGATTCCAACTTAATTGTTCCAGATCAGCACTTGCACACATTTCTGAACAAACAGTGATGCAAAGATAAAGATTGTCTTGTATCTTTGATGGTTGTTCTTAGCAGTGTGCAGGTCAAGGGCTTTTTTACTCATGTTTGTTCATGTGTTTTATGAAATTGCATTCCACCTTATGAATAAATGATTCTAATTTAATCTAAAAAAAGGCAAACAACACCCTTAATGTAACACTGCCAATTTCCTAAGCACTGTACGCTGATATTTACTCACTAGAATAGTTCTCTACATACGTATGCCAACACTGTGCTTGTCAAAGACCCTGGTGTTAATCCAACTGGGTGTTTTTTTTCAGAGATGTCCAAATTTGGATGTAAGTAAAGGTCCTCTTCTTAAAAATATATTACTTGAGTAAACTTAAGTACTTTAAGTAAAAGTAGATCTTGAAAAATACAGAATGCAGAATACAGACTTTAAATCTTGCACTTCTGATGCGTCAGGACTATAAATGGCTTCAGTGCCAGTAACGAATGAGATGGACCATTGACCAAACACCCCTGTAGATACATATAACCACTTACTACATAATTCGACCTGTCACTTTAAAGTGTATTGTTGTCCCATACACAAAACAACTCTCTGCTTATAATCAATTCTCCGTGTATCACACACACTCACATAAACCAGCCCCAGTGAGCACGGTAATAAAAGCCATTGTTCCTCCAGCCCTGTCATTTAGTGGCCTCTCCAGCGATTTTCACCTATCTGAGTCAAACACTACTTCCCTCTCTCATAACGGAGAGCTAATATTATCTCTGCTTTGTAGAAGAAATAAAAATGATGGAAAACAGCACAGAGCTGGATTTAAGGAAGTGTGTTTTTTAATAAAAGCTGATTTCATTTGAGAAGCAGAGTGTGATAACGGAATAAGACAGTCGCCTCGGCAGAATATGAAGACGATAATGTTGTCTATGATGCATGGGTGATATTATATGGCACCATAATTACATTTACTCAATTATTTTGCCCATTATTTTTTGCCTTCTTGCGCTATGTGACAGCATCAATCTTAAATATGTCTATTTCAAGTTGATGATGCATTACATTTGAGCAAAATCTAGAAGACTGTTTATTGTTTTTTGAGCTCCTATTGTTTGCAGACATTTTCTTGAAGATATTACACAGCTCTTCCATTATGGACACCTGCCCATCAATTCTCCTCTTTGTTGCTTTCTTCAGTTCAGCCATTTTGTCTTTCAATCATCTTCCTTGAGGTGTTTGTTGAGTTCATTCACCATTTCTACTCCTCTTCACTTCCCCTACCTACTACCTTTGCCCTCCGCTTTCTATCCATCCATCTTTTAGTCTTGTTTGATTTCTGAAGTCTATTAACATGACTGCCAATCAGTGTAAAACAAAAGTGACAGTAGTGTTTGTGTATTGTGTCATGGAAACTCTGGTCCACTTGATGCTTTATAGTTTAAATTGCATGGATTGCTGTTATTAAAGTAAAGCTGGACAGAAGTCAGAGAATTAAGCCATGTTTTCAAATCCTCATTTGTAGTGGTGGACAGAGACAAAACATTCAAAGCTTTGGTAATGCTACTGTATATGACCACTGCACTGCACAATTTATGTGGCAAATGCTTTTAGAATAAAATATTTTGACAAATGTACGCTGATGATTAAACTGAACTTTGCTGCTCCAAACTGCCACTTCCTCAGACCCCCAATGTTTAAAAAGACTCACAATGTATTCGGGTAATTGCGATGCTATGGAGAATCCACAGATTTTTTTAATCAAACAGAAGACACCTCAATTAAACAGACGGTAAGTTCTTCCAAGGAAAGACCTTTGAGATTAAGGAACCCCCAGAGAGATGTGCTAACCAAGCGCTATTGTGATTTTAAACACACCAAAACGTTTACGGAAGCAGTTTAAGACGCAATAGGAATTCAGCACAAGGACAATGAACCTCAGGCAGACGGAAGAGTCTTTATGAGTGATATGTGCAGTCCCTGTTCAGAGCGTCCATCCTGCTCTTAGGAGCTGGTCCGTGCAGAGTAGCTCTAAATTTAGCTGGCTCTTTAGTAGCAGTCATCTATCATTCAACACAAGCCCTCCCATGAGGACCGGATTTCAGTGTGTTACAGAGTGAAGCTAAAATGGCAACATACTGTATAGATGTATGGTTAGACACTTTTTACTGTCCTGTCTCTTTTAAAGGGGAAGGTTTACTTGTTGTAGGCCTTTATAACATATTTATGTGTAGTTAAAATTTGGGTGTACTGATGCATTCAAGGCTACAAACAACTTTTGAGCTTATGTAAGTCTTGGTGAGTTTTTTTGCAAACATACTATATCACTTGTTTTCTAAGGAAAGGAAACATCACTCTACTTTGGACAATAATCAGTAAATTTAAATATGAAGGTACAGAAAGAAATACAATTGTTTAGGTCCATGAAAATGTCTCCTTCCTACTCTATAATAGCATGATCAACGTTTGCCTCAGCACACTGCTTCCCAGGCCTGCTCTTATCCCTTGGTGACCCTCACAGATAAAGTGAATAAAGGTAACTGATTAGATTCAAGAGTTGATAATTATAGATATTCTCCCTTCTCTGCAGTCGTCGCTGTAAATCGACTCACTAAATGGGCAAAATTTAGAAATGCGTGCCTCTTGTTTTGCTCATCTGCCTGTCTTGTTTGTGGATCAGAATTGCACCACCCTCATTTGCACATTAATTTGGTGGGAAACTGGAAACAGCTGCGTGTGCTATTATTTGAGCCTGTGGTTATAGTGTGCGTGCTTCCTGCTGCACTGTGGGACCTGAGAGAGAGTCTGTGTACTTGCCATTTTTTACAATCGGATATGTCTCTGAGACAAACAGATGTTGTACAGACCTTTTACCTGCAAAAAAAGTTTTCCCATTAAATACAACATACAATGCAATACAGCAACTCATCAACCAGAGCAGTCCCTTAACTCCCTGTACTTCATCAACAAGGCATTTCTGATGACAGCAGTAAACAACAGGCAATTTGACAATGGCAGATGCTCGCAGCTCAAATTGTGCACAGGAGATGTTTGTTTTGACAATGAGCCTGGACTAGTTAGGAGGCAACTGTGGGTGAACAACAAGCCAAGTAGTTGAAAAAAGTTGTGTTGTTCATCTTTTGTCAACGTGACTAAGAAGTCATTCAATCATTGTTGCCACGCACAATGGATGCTTTGAAACTCTCTTCTCATCTACACCCACTCAAACGAGCGAACACACAGACTGACAGAGTGGCACAGACAGAAGTCACGCTGCATGAATTTCTTTCAAATAGTGTCAGTGAAATATTTGGGAAAAGAAAAAAAAATCAATCAAATGTTATTCCACTGTTTTTTGGAAACTCATTAAAAGTGGAAGAGGCAACTTGTAAAATTTAAGGAATGGATGGGGAACATTATGCAGTGTTACAAAACAATTTTATAGCATAATCTTAATATCCTGCTCTCGTTTATCTTTCTGAAGTCTATTTGTAGATTAGAGCTCTATTTAAGCTTTTGCGATAATAAACCGGCTACATTATCCCAGGTTGGAGTGGACTGATGGGCCTGATTGATCTTCTGTACGTTTAAAAAAAAGTATATTACAGTTGTAATCACAAGCTACATAACAAGCTACATAAACTATGGTGGCAATTTACTTCATGGGTCACAGTTCATTGGCACAGTATGACCCATAAAATCCTCACTGCATGCAGAGAGACTTTCTGTTCTCTTTCTGTAAAAACAGGCTTCCAAACCAAGTCAATTCTTCACTGAGACATAGTAATTGGACAGGAGTGCAACTGAAACACACTGCCTTTCAGTCATCCTGTAGAAGCTTTCAGTCTTCATTAAAGTCATTTGCTCTAACAAAGATATATATGTACAAGGCCGTTTCCTAGATTTTTACACCCACATCCATAATAATCTAAAGTCACATAGTGTTCTCTCATGGCATTATAAAATTTAAAACTGATCACATCTGATAAAACCCTGTGTGTGAGGCTTTTCCACTGCTTCTTTTGATAAATATGTAATTTCCAATGGGTACACACGTTTTTAAATGATTAAAAGTGGACACATATGAAAGTCAAAAATCCCTGTTGGTGATGCTCATTGGTATTTAAAGTGACATCTCACTGATTTTCTCTCAGGACTAAAGCTGTTACAATAAAATTTTCCAGTGTCGTCATTTGACACAGGAGGGTTTTGTACTGTGTGCCATTTACCTTCATACATGACTAACAGCCTGTCAACGTCCCAATTTTACTACCCACTATTCTTTATTAGCAACATCACTTCATACACTGTATAAGACAAAAATAGATTGTAAAAGCACATGATAAGAAAAGCCTTATCCAAAAAGCCATTGACCAAAGAACAGTTTTTTTTCTATACTTTTTTCATTATTGAAACACCTTCAAGACGGACAGGCCACTACTTTGTGCCACTTGAAAGTCTACATTTAATGAATATGAAACTGTGGACAAAAGCCACATTCAATACAAGTCCAACACAAAAATCTCAAATGAAGTCAATACAAACCTAAGCCCATCTCTTCCAACAATAGCCAGAAATTGTAATGGTAAAGCTTAAAATATAAAATCACACTGAGTGCAATAGGTTGACACATAAAGACTCACACAACTTCACCAGGTAAAGCTAATATCTGCCTACATCTTTTCTCCATATTCTAGTCATTATGAAGCTGCCCAGAAAGCCTAATTGGATTCTCCAATTAATTTAACCTGAGTGATGGACCAGCAGAGAAAGGAGATGTTCTTCTGCGGAAAAGGCTTTTCTGAGCTTGAGGTAGTTCATTTATAAAGTATAAGTATAAAGGACATTAGCAGAGGAGGAGGAGGAAGTGGCAAGAGGAGATAGCAACTTAATGAAAGTTTGTTTTGTGCCCTGGGGTTTCAGAGACAACTATTATAACAAAACCAGAAAACTCCACCATTTTAATAGCTACATGTTCAAGTATCCCATAATCCATTCTACACTATTCTACAATACATTCTACACTATTAATAATAGACTGCAGTTGGGAAAGCAACAAAATGGAGCACAACCATTCAGTGTTATGTGACCTCTATTACTTCATTTTTGCAGATTAATTCACATTATATAGAGGTTATAATTGTGGTTTTAAAAGAATAAAATATTTCAAGGAACGAAGACTTTGGTCCATCCGGGACACAGTTTCTTTCCCTCCCTCCTGTGGTTGGACTAATGAACAATAAACTATCTGCATGACCCCACCGCTTTATTCCTGACACACCTGGACTCTTTTTGCTTTACATACATGTTGATGATGTAGTCAAAATAAATCCATTGTGTCTGTGGTAGTAATAAATTCCTCTGGACAAAGCCTCGCTCACTCCATGTGGAGTCAGAATGACCGAATGCATGGCCTTGTTCATGCTCTGTTCCAATCAAACCCAGTGGTCTGTCTGATCAAATTAGCCCTGTGCACTGCACCTGGATGTCAGGGCTCAGCTGTGAGCCGCTCCTCTAAATCAGCTGTCCTATCTGGGTGAGCATGAGGTGTAAAGGGTCCTGGTGACCTGTCTGGCTTCATGACCACATACTTGATCAACAGACAGCTGCTTTCCATACCACACACACTCACACTCTCATGTACTCCGTCTGGTGTTGGAGGAAAAACTTTGCTCTTGCTTTCCAAATGAAAACCCAAGCCATGTGTAAATGGAATTTGAATCAAAAATCTAATACTAATCTTGCAAATTAAAGTGAAAGGTCTATGTTTAATTTATGTTTGATTTTTCTTTTCATTCTTGCATTGCACTTCCAAAAGGTTTCTTGAGTGTGTTTTCATAGATGCCATTTACTGATATATAAATATATATATCTATATATATATATAGATATATATTTAGGTTCAGTAAGTGTTCTATGTAGTAAGTGTTCTACATAAGATCTTAAAAGCCAAAAAACCTGCAACTACATCTGACATGCCATGGCAGTGCTCTATTAGTCCACTAATACAAAACATCAAGGATTTAGCTCAGAAAATATATTTGGCAAATTATAGTTAATCCAGGTGGCGGGCTTCATCCCTCTCCAGGAGACACTGGCACATAACCTACTTTTTCACTTAATCCACAAGGTGAGCGGAGGTACTAAACTGAGGACATTTGTGTAACATGTCACAAACCGAGCTTGTCTGTCAAATGTGCTCGAACTCATACCTGCTCCAGTTTCCAGTGAAACTCGGCCGGTCTGAAGGAGTCTGCGAGGCTGAAGTCTCTCCTGAGCAGAAACACCAGGCGGCAGTTGTGAACGTACAGTGAGTAGTGATGACGGTTCATTTCTGTAGGAGAGACGCAGAGGTTGACATCTGAGGGCAGCTCACTGTCAGATATCTCTGCACTGATATCAGCATTATGGAAACATAAGGCACTGCAGTCACACAGTTTTCAAGAATCAAGTCTTTAAAATTTTGGTTCGTAAAGTAATTGTAATCATGGTTGTTATTTTTTTAATGATATCTACAGTGTGTAATCTTAATCAGATATTTTAAATATTACATGATGTCAGCGTGTTTACCTTCAGTTGATGTTGTCTAATATTTATTTATGAAGATTCTGTAAATACTTAGTCGTACTGCTATTACTTCAGGTGAAGGTGTATTGTTTGTGAGGACCAAACACCTGAAACACTTTTGTCTTACATCAGCTGGTGACTCCTTGCATCTACTGATTGGTTTCAACTATGACTTGCAAATGATAAGTTTGGTATGTCCATTCCCTGTCCTTGGAGCATACAGAATTTGTGTTAGTATTTATGGTAAGAAAATACTGATTATTTCACCAGCCTTTAGTGTATATCCTGCTAGTATAGCCTACTCATTGTGCTGCTTAATAGATTTTCTTGCTATCCCAGCCCATACTGACCAGTCTTATCGGAGTTACAGAGCAGGGTTTCCTTCTCAGCTCTTAATCCAGGACTTGGCCCGTGTTTCATCCATGTTGCTACGGTGAACTGGTCTGTCAGGTTTTGTGGTACCACCCAGTCTGGGATTTTTGCAGCCTGTCGTCCA
This sequence comes from Perccottus glenii, assembly GCA_024416835.2. Lineage (NCBI taxonomy): Eukaryota > Metazoa > Chordata > Actinopteri > Gobiiformes > Odontobutidae > Perccottus > Perccottus glenii. The sequence goes on from CM044550.2 coordinate 10,647,337, forward strand.
TCAAACCTGTAGATCAAGTCACTGTCTCTGCCGCTGTCGGTCACCAGTGAAGACGTCCAGTTTGTGGCAGCGCTGGGGGCCGGGAGGAGGTCAGTGCTGCCCGAGGAAGCTCCTAGATTTGTCACATTGGGCACAAATAAGAGATGTGATGCACGTGTCAATACCAATCACTGCACATATGCAGGGTATATTGGCCTAACCTTGGCTATGATTACTTATGAATAAGGCAGATGGCAGGGCTTAATGTGTAATCAATGGGCCAAGATGGATAGAGGATGTGGGTATTGATTCATGGCAAATGAAACTGACTTTCAAAAAGAATGTGATGTTAGTCACTGTTAACAAATTCTGTGCATAGCCCAGCACAAAATCAAACGGAGGACGGATAGTACAAATGCTATTGTGGTACAACTTATCACATGACTCTTCATATCCTCCTTTACTTTCTAACCAGTAACTAAAAAAATAATCATAGTATTCCTTTTTTTCCTTTTGAAAAAAACTGTGTCAATAACCTCCTCTTCAGACTGTGACCTTGAATAACATTATTTTTGATCTCAGCTGTATATGCGGCATGCCCTTACTGATCTATCTTTGACAGTCAGTCTGGTGGTGACAAATGCATTTCAAGTGTGTGAATCACATTTATAAAATGTCTGTAACAGTTTATGGATGGTAAAATATCAAAGTAATATAGAGCCATGTAGCTTCAAAATATAAGCATTGACTGAAATCACATGTCAAGGTAAACAATCACCACATGTGTCTGTTACTTTCTGCTAATAAACAGCTCTAATTGTTCGGTGTGTAAAGTGGTGTTTTTCTACCCAGTGCTCATGTGCCGACATCCTGACTGCACTGATTATGTCCCTGAGTAAATAAATACACAAGCAGCTGCAAGTTTCCCTTTTTCCCACATCTTTGTACATTATCTAAAATTAATTGCGCTTTGAAAAAGCTGTTATAATTTATTCTTTTTGCTATCAGATAAAGATTATGAGGAGCCTAAAAAGGACTCTTTAGTGGTGAACCATGCATGGACTGGGAGCCAGGGGAGTCAGGGAGGGGAGGTTATGCATTCAGATGAGCTGGTATAGGGCTTGTGCAGGCCGTTAGTCAAAGACGATGACTCCTGCTCCCCTGCTGGTGGTGCAGGGTGGGTGGGGGGTGTAAGTGGGTAGTCCTCTTGCTTTATGGTGCTCTGGGCACTGACACGGCCATGCAGCAGTTCATCAGTCACTAAGGAGAAAACGCGACTGCATCTGGGGCAGCTAATGCCCTCACTCTGTCATATCATTAGTGACACAGCTTTAGGTTGCCATTCTGGTGCCTTCATTTAGCATAGGGCTTTACCAGGGACACAAGCCGAGATAAGAAGGCAACATGGACCGGCAGCTTTCAGATGCTAGTTTAAAAGGGCACATAAACAGGCCTCGGGCCACATCTGACCCCCTGCTCCAGTCTGGATTCTTCTGAAGCTTTTACCAGCAGCTTACTTCACAGCATTAACTTTCAGATTGTGTTTTAATCAGAAGTCAACTTTGATCAGCTATACCATACGGTATCTTCTACCAGTCTACCATAGCCACAGGTACAACTTTCATGGGATTTACTGCCTCATGCCAGATATGCCCTCTCAATTTAGGCTGCCTGACATTCCAGTCACACAACCACAAAAGGACACACAGTAGAAATATCACAATTGAACCCACCACAAAGTTTCTGCAGAGATTTCTCTGAGTAGGTCTCTCGATCACAGCCTTTTCCGATGTGGCTCGTCTGAAGCTCCACTGTCGCCCTGACCGATGACAATGGGCCACCACAGGTCTCGAGGTGCATCTTTGGAAACAGCTGCTTACTGCCAGTTCCTGGCTCATAGTCGACTCTTTTATTCCAACCTGGACCAACAGACAGAAGAGACAGAAGAGCGTTAGTGTGACAGTCAGGCTTGTTGTCATAAACTGTCTGCTCTTCTGTCTGAAAACTTCAGACGTATTTTCACATGCCACTTCTGTTTCATTTCTTTGTTTCTTCTCATTTTGTCCATTTCAGCTACAGTCAAAACAAGAGATCCTTTCCAATATGTCACTGTCAGCAATGTTTGTGGCAACACAATTCAATAGACTTGTGGCTAATGAAATGCTACATTGTTGTTGAAGTGCACTGAGCTACCTGCCTGCATTAGTGGCACTAGTCATTACTCTGTCACCATCTGACTGTCACACAGAATTGAGTTTTCTGTCCAGACAGGCTATTATTTTGTGTTTTTCTGATGGTTTTGCGTTTTGTTGCAGGATTTTGTGGTGTCAATCTGTTTTTGTTGAGATAAAATTAACTACATTATCCATCTAATTTGGTGTATATAAACGTTATTAAAAGGTGTTGCCTCTTTACTCCAGTTCCAACAGTGAACAGCAATGCATTGTCATCAATGTAAGCAAGTTCCAACATTAGCTAAGTCTGTTTATTTCCTATCACACTGCAGAATCTTTGCATGATTGTCATTTAAGGAGAAAACTACTCCACCATGAAAAAATTAATTGGGTATCTACATCTAAACTTTGCTTTCCATCCGTCACTCAAACCCAGCTTCCTACCCAACCACTGGGTACGAAAACAACTCCCATGTTACACACCTTTCCTGTTAAATCTTCCATGTTTACTTCCCTGCACTCTTTCTCAAACACACATAAACACTGTTTGTGCTTGATCTGTCTCCTCCAGCGATTGCTGAGGCTGTTGCAGCACTGTTACAGACGGATTGTCAATAGCTGTGATGAGAATAGGTACAAACAATGGTGTGGAGTAAACACTTTATAAGAAAAAGATAGGGTTGTTTTTTTATGTCCTTCACTACATACACTCACACTTTTTTTCTACAAAAGGAAGATGAAAGTCAGACATGAAAATGAGCACATGTGGATTCACAGAGCACAACCTCTCAAACAAGCTCTGATAATAAACCGATTTTACTGTAAGATGTTGAGCTATGGTTTGGATGAGTTATTGTTACCAGTGTTGATCCAAGTAACCAAAAGCAGCCTGACTGAGATGAGAAACTTCTGAAATTCTAGTCCAGTCTCAGATGACAAGCTCATGGGGTCTTTGCTGGCACTTGGTGAAGAATGATGTTGATGAATAAATCAGCTGTGGTCTTGGTTAGTCTCAAGAGCAATGTTCAGTACTGCCCTGCAAAGCACAAAGTACAAAGAGCCGTAGCCTGGCCATCCATTCCAATTCTTTTATAATATACAAAAATCAGTCTGGTCTCTGTCTTTTCAAGATGGATTTCTGAAGGGCAGTACCAATGGATTACAGAATAAACTAACCCTGGATGGAAATAGATAGACACACAGCAATCAAAAAAATAAATTTTATTTTTATTTTTAAATCTGTCTTTCCATGTTTCTTTGATTTGAAGTCTCTTCAATGTACTAGTGCAATTTTTTTCTTTAATGAAACTGCCACTTTTCTCAAGATAAATAAATATATAGTACTGTTTATTGCACAGAAGTGATTATGTTGAAACTTACATCCTACAACACTGTAGGGGGCAACATATTTACTGCTGCCATCAATACTGCCACCAATACTGAGAGTTCATTTATTTTGAAGAAGCACATTATGCACATACACACACTATAAGACCAATTATTGGATTTTATACTTAATCTTTGTGCCAATACTGTGAGCAGCTAAAGTCTTTTTGGATGCAACCTAATGGACTTAAGTGTGAAAAGATAAATCCTAACATTTTACTATAAACTTCATGAACAAGTAAACATAAGAACGAGTTTGATTTTAGGATGAACAGTCTGCAGTGTTGTCCTGAGACTCTTTTCTTCCAGGAATACCTGGATCATCATTTTTAAATCTTTCAGAATCATATATCTTGGCAAAATTGGTATCAAAATTTTTTTAAGACTTGAACATTAAAATCCAGTTTAGAACATAAATATTTTAGGACAAAAAAGTAATGTGACCAGGGTTTATCCTAGTCTTAGTCTTTCAGAGCAGAAACATGGCACTACACAGAAGAGACATAGTAGAAGTGGGGTAAGTTACTGCCATCATCCCTCAATGGACGGATTTGAAAACTGAGAGCTGAGCTGGTGAAAGAGGAAGATGGATAGAGGTGCTTAAGAAAATGATGCCTCATCACACTTTCACACTGCCTGCTGTCTCGTGTGTGTCATGGGAACTTCTTGCGTGCTTTAAATGTGTAGATGTGTGAACTTCCAGGACGATGATACGGAGATAGTGTCTTAAAATGCTGACAGTGTGTTAGAGTAGATGGGGGGGGTCATGATTACTCGTCCTACCCATCAGTGGTAAGGCCCATTTCCATTTATAAGAGCACTCTGCACCTCTTCTGATTCCTTCCCTCTGTCCTCCTCTCCTCCACTTCAGAGTACCATTGCTCAGATTTCTCCTCTTATTTCCTGTCTGTCCTTCCCTGCCCTTTTTTCCCACAATGCCCCGAAAGCCTTCATTTTAATGCTTTCATGCATACTCTTTGTACAACATACCACAGACATTACTCTAGAGAGCGCCCGAAAGAGAAAAGTACTGCTCGGAGTTATGTTCTAATGTGAAGAAGAACATTTCCTTTTCAAGTGTTCCATGATTGAAGTGTGCTTTATTCACTCAGGTAAAAGGGGACTGTGAAATGCAAAGTAGAAAAAAAATGACTGACTGCATGTTGATTCTGCAAGGACATTTCTTTATGCCTAGACTCTGACTGCATTAAGAAAATTGTATTCATGCTGTAAAATATCATGTCTTTTTGTGTAGCAACCTTAGGCTGAATGTATGCACTTATGGGTCTGCATTAAACTTGCACGTGGTAAACTACAGACTGGGTTTTTGGGCCATCTTGACTGCATACAGATGGTGATTTTTACACAGACAGCTGACTTTATGCACTGCTAAGAATTTCAGTTTTAGAGACATTGTGTTAGAAAGTACTGTAAAGAAATGGTACAAAAATGCAGTATGCAGTTGCACTAGGAAGAAAAAAGTAAAGCAATGCGCTACGTATGTGGAGACCCTGCTTTTAGGTCCTTCATGAGACAGTCAACATCACTTAAAACATTATTGACTACCTTTAAAAATTAAATAGATGTTACTCTATTCCATACACATGTTACTTAAAAATCTTACTTTATTATTGGTCTAGGCCTAGCCCTTCACAACTGTCCCAGATTCTCAAAAGGTCCAGACACACTCACATTTCAGAGGCATAATAAAACCTTTAACAGGATAATTTCTCATACAATTACTCTATTTCTCAATTTCGCTTAAAGAACTCATCCAAAGAGACTACAATATTAAGTCTAGTCTTACAATAATACTTTTGTTCCCTTTGAGGACCCTGGCGTAAAAGTGAAATTATAAAGAGAAGATATGGCACATTCAGGTTTAAAGAGCCACATCAGACAGATAGTCCCTTTACTCTCTCCCTTTGTCATCCTGCTTGTCATGGTTGAAGACAAAGTGAGACGCTTGTAATCCTGGGAGGCTTGGACTGTAGCTGTGGGTAAAACTGTAATCTCTGCACTAGATCTGCCCTTGGGTCACTTCTACCAACTCATCATATGCATCAAGACTTGAATTAAAACATGCTGTGAAAAGTGAAGCGTGGTTGAGTGCTTCAGCTGATTCGTAAGGCTCCATTACAACTGTCTGTTTTTGCATGAGTTCACTGCTCTTCTCTCTAACTTGTAATTCACTGTAGCACTGACTTGAACAACATGCTGAGATTCATCCCTTGGGCAAAAAAGATTTGTCCCTGAGGCAAAAACTGAACTTTCTCAACTGTTTCTGTTCTTCTTTCACTTTCTGTTGAGAAAAAAAAACATTTATAAATATATGTAGTTAAAAATAAGGAGCCTCAAAATGATAAAACAATCAAATCAAGTCACTCCAGTAACTTTGAGTGACAGGGCCTTCTGCCAACTCTTATTCTCACCAACCTGTCATCTCAACACAAATTTAAATAGTAGATAAGTTACAAAGATGCAAGTTTGTAGCAGTATTTGTTATCTTTGTCTTTTAGTGGGTATCCATAGACTAAACAAGTTACAGTGTTTATGACTGCCAGATAAATGCATCTGTCACCTCTGTTAAATCTGTCACCTCAAAATTAAAATGATTTAAGTTGGCATCACAAAGTTGCACATCTAACTATATCTAGCCATATGTTTTTCCAGAGCATCACACCTTTTCTGGGAGACCCCATGAGTCCACAACTCTGACAAACATGTGGGAAGTCAGCACGGGACAAAGACACATTTGTTGAGTCCTTGTCTTTTGCACAGATGCCATCTTCGGTATAAAAGAGACATTATGGTTCTAAAAGTTTACAAATACAAATATTAGTTGAGATGAAAAAAAAAAGATTGTGTAATCTAAATATTAATTGTCATATTGTCTTTTTCAGGTTTAGTAAACAAAACTATGTGTCCATTTGATATGTACTGTATTTTCAATGAGTGGAGACCATGTTTCCCATTGTGTTTTATACTTACATGACATGCTGGTTATATTTCTCCCTCAGCCCTTGCTCTTGTCTCTACATGAACACATCACTCACTTTTTTCTCAGTCCACCATTGCTTCATGAACTCAGTCTGTCAGGTCTTTTCCATCGTTTTACCCCTGCCACCATTCATAAATCCTTCTCGTCTGAGGCCCAGAACAAGGATAGCAAGGGTTCATGTGAGTTTATCCCTGTGACAACTTGTGTGAGTTGCGGTGAAATACAAAGTGGAAAGTAAATCTAGAGACGAGTGTCAATGAGAGGAATGGATGGAAACAGGACATAAATAGTATTCACAGAGGAAACAGAGGAGAATAGTGTTGAACTGAACCACCGAGGGACCCTTCAGAGTTTGTATTTTAAACCAGTCTTCTCTCTATTTGGACACATGGCCAGTTTGTGTTGATGTATTAAAAAAAATAACTTTTCCTTTTAGAACTGAACGCTTAAAACAATGCTTTTCTGGCCATTTGCTTTTCCCAGCTTTATCATACTTAGCGTATGAAATAATAAAATGTTATTAAGATGCTGAGACAAGATACCCAAAGTGTCACAAAACATTTGGACTTTTATTAATAAAATAAAATAATTGTGCTGTGGCTTAATACCAAGACAAAATGTCCAAAACACCAAATACAAGGCCTTCAAAAATCTATCTAAAGACCTGTATAAGACCAAGGTACTATTCCATTAGAAGGTAAGAAAAATTGTTAAAGAGTAAACCAATTGATCAGGCCAAGAAGAAACACATAATGGAAGCTGCACACAGGCAAAAAGAGATGAAACAATGGAGGTAATAAGGGGAAACAGGCTAATACTGCAGAGGGAATGGAAAGTGCTACAGCAGCAGCCAGACAGCACAGTCTGAGATTACAGAGGAAGTAGCAGGAGGTGGGAGGAAATGGGAAAAGGAAGTGCTGGGCCATTTATTCCTCTTCTATCCCTTTCTTTAATTCATCCTCTTCGCTCTGTTATCAGAGATCAGGACCATTGGCTCCACACACACACACGCACGCACGCACGCACGCACGCACGCACGCACGCACGCACGCACACACACACACACACACACACACACACACACACACACACACACACACACACACACACACACACACACACACACACTATGGAGGTAAACTGAGAGTCCCAATGTAGGCCTCGCTTCTGAAAAGAGAAAATGGCTGAGTGTTGATCTCAAATACTTCATTGTGGCACTCTCAAGTCTGTAGCTCCACTTTACAACTGCCATGTTTCACTGTGGCTCTGAAATTAGAAAAGAACAGCTGAAGGTCCCACATCAAGCGCTTTATGGTTCAACACTGGCAGAAAACAGGGTCTAATCCACATTTCCAATATTATGTGGGTTCCTTTCACCAAAGGCCAAATCTCCCTTAGTTTGGAAAAACTGTCGTCACATTTGTATGGCATGCAGCGTTATGTTGGTTTAGTCGGACATACATCTGCTTTTAGTTGCTTAAAGGTAATACGTTTTTTTTTTGTGTTGTGTTGTACTAGTACTAAATAGTGTTTTCAATTAAAATGCGTGGACAGGGTTTTGACTGGATGACCAGTATCAGCGTAATGTTTCCCAGTAATCCTCAAAATACTGGTGCTCTGTCACAAGTTAAATGAACAATAATACGTGGACAGCCATAAATTCACCAGATGAGATTATTTATGTATTATTAAACAGCTTTTCATATGTTTAAACTGTTCTCTGAGTGATATTTTCCTGGTTGGATCCCTATTAAATCTTATAATTACAAGGAAATGAAATGAGCACAGAGAAAACTATAACCTACAACCCACTGGTGCAATAGCGAGGAAATGAATGCACCCTCTGCTGAAGCAAGCATGTTCCAGCTGTTTGAGTCAGCAGTGGAATAGTACTAGTCTAGTTTGAATGTGATGAGTGTCTGTACATGGGCTTTCTTCAAATTGCAATTTCAGTGCTGCCTGATTTCACTGGGTTCTCTGGAGCTTTAAATGTCTATTTGATAAAATGTAAGCAAATTAGTCTTTTTAGGCCATTAAATAATATTGAAAACATAGTTATAGACCAATGTGTTCAATTTTATTTCACGTTATACTACAAACTTTTACAGATTACACCAACAGAGCTATAAAAAGCCCTATGGCATTTAAACCTCACACAGAAAGTTAAAGTAATATGACTCATGTTTCTTGGGTGCATTTGGACACACTCATACTGACAAACATTACATTTTAGCCTCACTATTTTCTCTTTTAGGAATAACACCTTCCATTAAACAGCCATTTTGGTACCTGTGAGTTTTTAACATTTTATAAAGAAAGCACAAATTGATTTTCATCTGAACATATTGACATACTTTTGCTAGGCATCATGCAAATACTGTTAAATTTTCCTTATGAAAAACCTCCTCTACAGAAGAACAGTATTGATGCGTGGTACATGCATTTTTAATGAGCAGTCACATCTTCCATGAAGATTTCACAGATATTCATTTTTAATCTAAATACAAATGTACCTCCAGGATCATCAGAGAGTGGGTTTCGTTGAATTTCCATTGATTGTGATTTCCACGAGAAACAAAGTGGTAGAGAAAAGTAGATATGATAACAGACAGATGCCATAAAATTAAAACACTGACAACTTTCTCATCTGTTTGCAAAGAGGTAAAAGTAGTCAACAAAAATACTAAGATAAATAAAGTATTCAGTGAAAAAGACAACTGTTTAATGGACAAATAAGTTTAGCAAAAACATCACTACTACTACACTCTACTGCTACTACTTACTACTTGTATCCTTTAACACTGTAGATTTAGCAATAAAAATGTCTTTAAACACAGAGAAACAGTGCAAAAATTAAAACAGAGAAAAAGGGAGAGAATTGTTGGATGTTTCAGTTGGACTTTAATTAAAGTCGGAGCTAAAAGTTTACAGTAAGCTCTAATCTACAGTTTAATGTATTAGTATTTGGTGAAGAAAAAAGAAATTGTCCCCCCTTGGCTGCTGATGGGGGTGAGGGGTGGTCTGAGACAGAGAAAAAGAAAATCGGGTGGTGCCACATTAAGTTAGTGTACCATGGACTTATCTCAAACTCTTATAGATTGTTTTTCCAGACGCTCGCCTTAGGCCTGGACACTGGAAGATTGATTGAATAATGCCTTCTGTCAAAGTGTCCGTTGTGGCGTTCAAAAACAAAATGTATTGGACCAAATACAACTGATAACCATCCCATCAAATGGACAGCAAGCCTCTGCCGCCTCCTTCTCTCACTTATCATCCTTTCTGTCTGCTTCATCCATTATGAGTTTTTACTGTGAGTCTGGGTTGGAGTGGACGCTGGGAGAGAGGAGATGTAGACACACGATACGACAGAGTGGAAAGTTTTCAATTGTCTTCAAACTTTGTGGGAAACAAAATCCTTGTGTATAAATTCTACCACATTGACAATCATAGTATCTCAATTCATAAAAGTGATATTATTATGATAATGTAAGGAGCAATCTTTTTATTTTTGCACAACCACATAACATTATGACTCAGACCTGCTTTGGAGTAAAGAAATAAATCTACAAGAATTATACAAATAATATTTCAAATTCAAGCCTTAAACAGAATATTTAAGATGTAAGTTTGGGTAATAGTGTACATTCATTCTCTAACAATGAGTAAAGTTTAAAAAGAATATTCTTCTTAGAAATTTCTTTTGTTTTATTAAAAACAATGATTCAATTTCACTAAACTGGACACAGCAAGAGTGCCATCCATTTTGACTAAACCAGTATGCCTTGGGATAAGTTGTGTGAATTCAAGTAGCCCACACTAAGCAGTACAGTAAGGAGCTGTGGAGATGGACACTGGAGGATAGCCCACATGAGGAAGTGTGTGGGTGGGGAGAAGAGGAGCTTCCACAGTCTGAGAGAAGTGAGGACAGTGATTAGTCAGGAGAGACACACATCTGAGCCCTGGTGCTGAAAGTCAGAGGGCATGGCTAATTCAAACAGACAGATTACTGGTTTTTACCGGAAGACAGCACATCTATTGAGTGTGTGAGCCGACAGTAACATGCCTTTAATAGAACTACTAGCTCTAGTAAATATCCCCAGATCTGTGTGTTGCTGGCTGCTCAACAGTGCTCATAAGGACCACAGCCCTTTCATCCAGAGGAATATTCATGATCATATATCCTCTTACCATTAGGCTGGAAAATCCCAATTGAACAAAAGCACATGCACAGAAACAGGCTTCAAAGACAGGATTATGACTTAGTTGGAGTTACTGTTGAAGTGTGAGTCTCACTAGTCTGCGTCTATGAGTATCACGTGCAGAGTCGTGATCTGAAAAGTTTAGATAAACACGAAGAGAGACTGTTTTGTGTATGTGGCAGTCTTATGCAAAGCCTGTGTTGACAGTATGTCTCTGCTTTTATGTGCATCATCAATCTGTGATTCTACTTTTGTTCTGCCAAAACAACTTCACTCTTTGTTCTTTTGGCAATAAGGGCAAAATACTCAGCATGTTGCCAAGTGCTGCCACAGTGACTTTGTACCTTTTGCTTTTGTTCATTTTAAAATTGAGAACACATGGTACTCCCTGAGCTTATTTTATTAGATTTTAAATTTGAGGTTATAATTAATTCCTCCAAATCTCAAAATCAGACAGGGTTAGGAGATATTATACTCTCTATACTTTACTCTATACTTAAAACATTTAGGAGTGGAATGAGAAGTGGCAGTCTTTTTAATTGATTGGATCGTGTAGAAGTCCAGTAAGTCAAGTATGAATCCATTGGCTTGGGTTCTACAGTGGAAGAAGTCAACAATATTCATGTTTAATTTTAATCTCATTTATCTCTTGCTTTATTTTGATGAGTGGCTTTGCTCAGAAAGATGTTCCACTTCAGAAAATGCATATGTGCAGCTGCCACCACAATTGCCACAGTTAATCTGTAATGTTTCCATCCTTTTTGAAGAAAAATAAATATACCACACTGTTAAAAGCAGAAAACCTTCTATTGCCCACGGTCAGACAAGTATCATGTTTTAACAGATGTCGGGCCAGGGTTTTCTGACAAGTCTAGAGTGCATGTGTAGTTATGTTTAAGAACTGTTTGTGTTGTTGTGATTGTGGCACACGTCGCAGACACTTGTCTTTGCATTATTCTGTGTCTTGTTAAGGCTGCCATGGCTGCTTTCTGATGTGCTAAGAGCCGTGTTGGCTGTGTCATGGTGCTCTTACTAAAGTGTTGTTGATCGCACCAGCTAAGCTTGACAGGCCAATTCCTCAGGGAAGAGGTGGAGGGAGGGGAGTGGAGAAATGAGAGAGAAAAAACAGTGATACACAAAGGAACACCAACGTAAATACAGCAACACAAAATAGCTTTCAGCAGCCCCTATCAAGTTTTTTCTATTGTATTTGTGATAATGTGTCCCATCAATATCCCATCTCTGTCTGCCTGTGTCCGACGCAAACACAAGTGACACCCAATGGAGTACCGCAATAGAAACTTTAAAAACTTTAATGTGGGACTTTCAAACTCCACACAAGATCTTTATACAATACACAAACAAAATGTCCTTGAAAGTGAAGGTTAGTTGCATATGGCTTGTTTGCGTCAAAAAGAAAATTGGGTTGGGCCTTTCTGGAGTTTGTGACTTTAATACGTTCATTATTTTCTGTAATGTTAATCAGGACTTTTATTAGTAGACCTATCCCACTTCTGTGATGACCTTCCTTTGTGTGAACATTTGGTTAAAGAGGTGAAAAAATATACAAAAGGAGGCTACAGTCAAATACACCAACAGAACAAATATTCACATCTGCGTTTCTTTGAACATTGACTGCTCTCAGTTCTAGATACACTTCTGCTAAACTCAAACATGCACACAAAGTATTGCATCTGTGGGATTTAGGTCTTAAACCTGTGCACACACACACACACACACCCACACACACACACACACACACACACCCACCCACACACACACACACAAAGCACTTGACAGAAGCCTACCTTGCCATCCCGGTTTGCAAACAGGCTTAACATCGATGTGTACTGGGACGCTGTGCAGGGCCCTCTTTTGACCGCAGTCCCAGGCCGTCACCTGGATCTCATACTGCTGCTGTCGGTCGTAGCTCAGCTTTTCTGTGTTGCGAATGTTACCTGATGGAAAGCGGAAAAAAAGTCAACCCTAAAAGCTTTTTTGCAAACATAGATGCTGTGGAATAGTTATGTTTCAGACACAATAGAGAATTTCCAGACCCACAAATTCTCTAACCTGATGGCGCTAAATAATGTTTTAGCTTTTGTTTGGTCATGTTTTCGCCACAAAAGTGGCTTGACAAATATTTATTTAGGTAATTTCCCAGTTTCAATATGACCACATTTCTTACACAGCCAGAATTTCCATTAGTGAAAACTACTCAATTTAGACAATGTGAGGGGGCATAGGTGAGATTGCATGTGGTGAGAAATCATTGTAAAGTGAAGTTTTATGGACTTCCTAACATTCAAACTTTCTCTAGAGAAATATTGCACATAATAAAAAGTGTTTGGGGAAGCTATTATAAAATACAAAATGGTCCATGTCCAAAACACAACAAAAGGAAATGGGTAATGTAACTGAAAAACAGCCTGAGGTTCAGGACTTATCAGCGACTGAGAGAGTATCATTATGAAGTCATAAAATGGCTGTGTGAGCTTTAACAGCCAAATGAGCTTCATTTTATTGTAGTTATAATGGAAGAGCAACAACTACATGTTTATATTGCATATTCACAGCTTTGCTTATGGCTCCAAACAAGATTTTAACTTTAAATGTATTTGTCAGGTTCATTGCCAGGACTGTAAAAAGCACTTGTTTTGTTAACTCACTTTGACTTTATAGCTCAGTATAAGGTTTTTATGACTCTATTCACCTCATACTAAGCCCTAATATAGTAACGCTTGATCAATGGGCCATTGACATTGAAGGCCCTTACACCTCAAAAAAAGTTTGTAAGATCAGATGTGACAATAAAATGGAGATGATAAAAGTATTAATAGCTGAGACAAGGACGTCTTCTGATGCCATAAAAACACAATCATAAAAACACAAAAAAAAAAAAAATCCCAGCTGGAATGGTTCTTTCCATTAAACCTCTGTTGGAATAGTTATCCTCTCCTCACAGCCCCGCGGTTACTTTTAAGATTGTGATAAATAAGTAAGGACTGGCTGGATCTTAGGGAAACAAAAATCATCCAAATGCAATTCAGACTATTTCAATCTGTCTTCTCTTGATCTTGACTCATAGTTTTCACTCATTGAAATTACATGGGTCTTATTATATTTAATCTTAACACTGTATGCAAAACTCCTCTGGCTTCTGTTTCTAATTAAAACAATTCTGTTCAAGTCAACAGAGATCAGAATCCATCAATTGCTCCTAAAGGTATATTTAAATTCAACTTTGGTGTATGTCTACATTTAAGTAATTTCATCTTGTATATATAATCTTTTTAACAGTGTGGTGTGATGTAATATACACCCTGTCACATTTGAGGTCTAATAAAATCCTAAACATCCCAGCAGACTGCTCTTGGTTTTATGAAATGTTTTGTACAAGGCCAATGTGTCTCAGATCTAATTCAACAGTGATTTATGTGTTAAAGTGCTGCATATGGTACCTTTAAATGTAACAAATAAGTGGTCTCTGTAGTGCATTCAAGACCACATCCAGTAACTGAACCTCCTGTTCACTGTTAACCGCAACCCATTTGCCAAACCAATGTCTTTCTCGTACTGAGCAGAATGCATAAAGGGAGCTCTTGTAGTACTAATGTGTGTGTTAATATTTGATGAGACTTCGACTGTAGATGGATGACAATGCTATGCAGACAGTCGAGCGCAGGCAGGACGGGGCCATGCTTGCTGCGAACACTTGCAGAGTGTAAAAAGCACTGAATAGAGACACTATTGACGCTTAAAGACGACTAAGAGTTGAAATGTTTCTGGATAAGTAACTGTGACTGGCATTCAGAGGCAGGATGCTTTGTAAGGTTTTTGTATTGTGGGGTGGAGGTGCTGGGGGAGCTGAGTGTTGATAATGCGGGAAATTTAAATACAAGCGTGCAAGAGGGAGGATTAGATGTAATTCATATGAGAATAGCATTGTTTGGTTTCCTGTTCTTTGTCTCGTTTCACGTTCCACCCTTTCTCTTGACGTGCCATTCCCTTTCAGAGCACATCATTGTCTCTGTTATGCAGCCACATCCCATTTCACTGTGTGCCGCCTCATCTGTTGTGCTCTTCAGTCTTTTTTATCCAGGTAAATACACAAGAATACAAGCAGGCTGCTACTCACACTTTTCAGTATGACATACACTCCCTCCTTCAATTACAACATCAACTTGCCTGCGTCAGCAGACTGGGCCTGCTGTGAATGCAGACATAAGTGAGCAGCTTGGAAATGACTACTGTACTCATCATCCTGCCTTGTCCATCTGCCTCTTTATTGAAATAACATACTATAAATAATTTCATATTTGTTTGATATGTAATGTTGATAACAAATTTTGGCAGCAAGCAGTATTGTTACTTAATTATCTATTTTCTATTGTTTTTAGTCTGTGTTGAACAAATAAAGACTGCATCAGAATTTGTTTACCACTTGCAGCCATTATTGAAGCCATTATTGTTATTGTTACATTTTATTAAAAATGCAGACACTTGTGTATAACAACATTTTAATTTTGCTTCAGTGAATTTTTTTATTTAGTTATAGTTCTTTGGCTGTTAATTAGACAACCTGTACTGATGCCAATGCCTGTTGTTTATCCGTTATCCTGTTGTGTAAAGGTTGTTCACAGCTAGTAATTAAAAAATAACAGCTCACTTGCGCTGTTTTTTTTAAAACTGTAATAGGAACAGAAAATCCTCTCTTTTCTAGCTGTGTAAATGAGAAAACAAGCTGTTTTGTCATTTCTTTGTAGCTTTAGTTACATGATTGAACCCTGACAGTGATTAGTAGAGGAAACAATTTTTGATTGACCAAATGTTTATATCACACAATACTTCTTTTTTTAAAACCACAATAAGGTAGAAAGTCTTGCTTCAGCTTACTGTGGCTTATAATTCAAGATAAAATTCCCTTTTTTTTTTCCACAGCTGAATAGCCACCTGTGGCTTTGGTCTGCTTAGAGTACTGTCTTGGAATGCATTGGTATCCAAACATTTGCCTCATGTTGAAATAATGTACTTTAAAAAGGTAAATGTAATGTGCTTGTAAACGAACAAACTCTGTGTACAGAGAAATCTATCACTAACTATTGACAGGTACCGTCTTGGATTGCTTGACCGCATCTCTGTTTCCTGAAAAAGCGGGAACGAGATGCTGGGTAGAAATATGCTACACTTCTTTGTGTGAAGCACATGTGACAAACACGCCAAGAATTGGCTTAAGTAACTCCTGTTGGTGACGTAGCTTGATCACACGCATATGGGTGTGAGCGCACCTGGAAGCTATAAATACACATGACGCGGAAGCGTCTTCAGGTCAAGTTTGTCTGAAGGTTGTCCAGGACACACGCACAGTCCGGCATTGAAGCGCAGCATTTTGTTTCCGCTTTTTCAGGGATCAAGGGTTACAGTCAAGCAACCTGAGACATTACTTTTGCGTATAGCATTACGCTATGGGAATGGCACCCATTGCACATGAACAGCTGATCAGACTTGGCTTGGCTCCTTGAATAAAGCGGGCTACTAGGGGTTGTGGCCAGCCTAAATAGCGGCCACATAGGCTCTAAGAGTATTAGAGCATAAGCCTGAGGACAGTTTACCATGAAGAAACTCCAGCACTAAAACAATTTGGCAGTGAACTGGATCTGCATGATGTGTCATACATCAATCCTCGATAACACGCCATTTGACGTTGTATTGTCTTTTAGTAGACGGAGCCCTATCACTTAGAATAGTCTCCACTACAACAGCTGGAAACCCAGCATCTCCTAATTGGACCCCCTCAGGGGGAAAACATGAAGGTTCTAGATCTCGGGCTGGGGATGAAACACTGCCACCTGCGCCTGAGAAAGAAGGTTCGTCCTGACCGGAATCCCCGTTGAGAAAAAATATACAGTCAGTAAGTCCACTCCCATATTCGTACACCCGGTAACGCACCCGGGCACAGGAATTTGCCCTGAGCCCACAGCAGAACCTGCTATGATACCTTGTTCAACGTAGTCTGCCCTGGTGATTTATATAAGAGACTACCACAGTATTGTCCTCCTGTACTAGGACATGATAGTCCCTCAACTGCTGGAGGAAGTATTTCAGGGCCAGAAATACAGCCATCATTTTGAGGCAATTGATATGCCATGCAAGAAGAGGGTCTCTCCATATCTCCTGGGCTGGACGACCATCCTAGATCACACCCCAGCCTACAAGGGATGTGTCCGTCGTGAGCATCCTGCGACAACAACATTGACCTAGAGTGGGACCCAAAGGTGAGAAACTGGGTGTGAACCACACAGATACGGGACAAAGACTCTGTTTTACTTTTTGCCTCAGAGGATTGGCCCTTGGATGAAATCCCTTGGCCTCACCAGCGACAATGTAGCATGGCACAGCTTGGTGTATAGAGAAGGCTTTTTCAAAGAAGTTGACGTCCCAGAGAGATAGCCTACGAGCGTCTTTTCCACCTGAGGCAATTGCACTGTAGCCCCTGCACCCACAATAGTCAAATAAATCGAAATTGAGGGCACAAGACATGGGTTGAAAAGGGCTTATTCCACGAGCGTGCCAGCTCCTCGTGGAGATCAGCGAAAAAGGGGAGAGACTAAGCTGCGGCCCCTTCCCCCGGCCACTTGACAGAAACCTGTTGTCTAGTTTGGAGTGTTTAGTGGGCCAGTCAATCTTGAGGCACGCCACTGCGCAAGTTACCACCTCAAACAGCTCTTCAAACACCATATCAGAGCAGAAGGAGTGCTCCGAGGCGGCACCTTCAAGCAACGGAAAAAGTGTCCTCGGCGCGCTCACAGGAAGTGCCAGAGCGTGTCTGAAGAATGGAGCCAGATCCACTTGGTCTGGCGAAAGCGCGAGGGACAGAGGAGACTCAGATCCCTGCTGCTCCGCCAGATCAACACTTGAGCTCCAGGATCTAAGGGGGAGGGTGGCGGCTTGCTTCCCTTTGAAAAAAGCGGGCCAGGCACAGAGGACTTTGATGGGAAGCTGCTCACAGTGCACACACTCCCCCTTCGAGACCCAGAATGGCGTGTTCCTCCCCCAAACACTCAAAGAAGAAGTCATGATTATCCTCGTCGGAGATGTGCCTCTGGCACAGAGGAACACACCTCTTGACAAAGTCCGCTTATTTAATAAAATATATATATAATATATAATGGTTATATATACTGTATATATAGAGCTTATTCTAGAGTATGTGCTTGACGTGGGGCATCTTCTCTATTATAATGATACTTTTCTGCTTTCTCTTTTTTATTTCTCTTTCTTTCTGAAAAGCTGAGGTTTGTCACACACACAATGCGGTCCTGAAGACAAAAAAACCTGAAGACGCTTCCGTGTCACATGTATTTATAGTCTCAGGTGTGGGTGATGTGGCTTCTCACCCGCACCCAACAGAGGATACTTAAGCCAATTATTAACGTGTTTGACACATGTGCTTCACAACCAGTCACACAAAGAAGTGTTCCCATAGCATATTGGTACGCAGCATCTTGTGTAGCTTTTTAAAGGGAACACATACAGCCCTACTAGCAACTCCTTGAATATCACTTTAGGGTATGATGAAGCGGAATAAAGCAGAACTACAATGGTATAAAACCTGTCTCTCATCCTCCCCATCTTTTGGCCACCGCCCTTTTCCTTTCCACTATTACCTTCCTCTGCCCCTCAGGTGCTCTCAGGTTCAAGTGCTCTCGAAGCCTGTTCTTCAGCGGTCAATGACTGAGGCCCCATCAAAAGGAGAGAGTAAAGAGAGAGCACTCCGGCGGCGGCTTCGCCCTCTGTCATTCTCAGTAGGGCCCTAACCTCCTACCCTCCATTCAGTCTTTTTATTGCATTCAGCAGTGGATAATGCTCAATGGTCTGACAGAGGAAAGGAAGCAACAACTCTTGAATCCTGGAGCCACTTGTAACAGTATTACTCAAGTCAAATATCACTTAAAGTAATATGCTCATTGCTACTTGACTTTGTGTAGCCTATTCTGCAAAGGAAAACAAACAAATCAAAAAAACTAAAATTAATGGCATGAAGGGGAGTTGAGGACACAAAGAAATTCTGGTGTTCTACTAGCATAATCCTAATATAGTAGCATTTTCCATTTGTGAGGGACAGTTCAGTATAATCAAGTCAATTTGAAAGAAGTAAGAGACACTGAGAGAGTTATCTTTGCTTAAGTTAAGGCTTTTGTGTGAGATCTTTTGTGATATGATTTGTAGAGACTGATAGCTCTTTGGGCATAGCGTGACTTTGTCCTTGGAAAGCACAAAGAACACATTTTACACTAGGGAAAGACATCTGTCAGTATTAGGTTTTGTAATTTGTGCGAGAGTGATGCAGGCATATGTAGCTAAGCTGATTTAAAACAGAGGTCTTCATTTCTGAGGATACTATTATTTTGTGATGGTTTGTTCTCACCATTGCGGTCTATGGCGAACGGTGTATTGGTGGTGGTGATCTGGTAGTTACAGATCTGGCTGTACTGCGGAGAACAGTCCTGGTCAGTGGCCTCCACCTGAAGGATGCTGTCATAAATCTTGCCTTCTGTCACCCCAGCGTGATACTGGGGCTCCCGAAACACCGGAGCAAACTCATTGACATCGTTGACCTGAATGTGCACCACCGCTCTGCAGAAAGAAGAGGGCAACAGAGACAGAAGAAGTGAGTTAGAGTATTTCATCTCAACAGTAACACAGGAAGCGTGCTTGACCCATTCTTAATTGAATTTGTAATAATGCAAATGACTAAGAACAAATCCTTAAACAAATATTTGCCAAGTTATAAAGATAATGAAAACACTTTAAACATAATTTGAGTGAGGTTTTTAGGTACACTGATGACATTTACCTTACTTTCCCCAAGAGAGAGTTGTGTAAAACCTATGGGAGCATCAGCATTCGTTTCATGGCTCAGTTTCAGATGCTTATAATCCACTTTATTTTTATTTATTGTACTGTTGTATTGTTTTTTTTTTCTTCTTAGTTTCCTTTTAAACCATGTCTTTTAATTAGATAAGATAGATAAGAAGAGGTTATGATCACAGCAATGTCTGAGTTAGGCTGCACATTTAGTTTTTGGATCCTATTTATTGTACAGTAAAATGTCTGCCTCCTCTGGAAATAGGCTGGGCTGTTTCAAACGTAAAACAAACCAATTATATTCAGATGGTTATATATTATTATAAATATCTACCACTCTTGTAAAAGTATTGGATCTTTTTTCCTAAGAATACAATGCAATTTTCAGTTTAGTTTCAGTGTTTAATCATAAAAAGGCCAGCTTCCTACAGTTCACAGTAAATCTTTGATGTCCACACAGACTTTGCACAGTGATAGGATAAAAGTCTATTGGTCTTTTGCCCTGACAATAGACTTATGTGAAATGGAACAAAGTAAGGTCTCATTACTGCTGCTCCTCAAATGATAGTTATGTTAAAGAAGCTGAGGTCAGAACTCACCACGGGCAATAATCCACGGGTGATGATTCATTTTGTTAACCACTAATTACATTGTGCCACCCAACCCAGTGTCCTCATTTAATTACATTTGTATGGAAACCTAGACTTTTCAATCCATCAGCCAAAAACAACTACAGTACACTGATTCCAACCCAAGAGCTGCTCTAATGAACCATTTCTTAAATTGATCTATCAGCAGCTGTTCATATTAAGTCACACATATTGAAAAAAGAAAACTCCACATTCATCACGTTAAAATGTCTTCATCAATACAGTGGCGCAGCCAGGAGGCCACAGACTACAGTCAGTCCTTTGATTCATTGACTGACAGTAGGTGATGGATGGTGATGAGCTTCAATGCAGTTTTGTGTCTTCGAATGGCAAGTCCAATGCAATACTTTGCTTTACAAGACAAAGGGGAGAAAATGAGCGTGTTGTTTATGGGATTAGCTGATGGCTACAGCAATAACTGTGAAAATACCCCATTAAAATAAACAGTAAATGTCTATGCACTGAGTGGGTGGCTGGAGATGGAGAGTTGACCACAAAGAGAGACGACAAGTTTAGGTGGTCATTTGTTTTTAAGCTTGATTTTACAGGTAAAAAGCAGATAAATAAAAAGTTTTGATTTGTGCAGTTTGACTGATGCTATATGGTATAAGAGAGAATCATGTACAGTAATAAACAGTTAAAGACTATAAGGCTGGGGAATCTGCATATATTGTTGGATATATTTGTTGAGGTAAGATTATAATGCATTTTTACAAACAGAAACATGATGTAGGTTTGATATCTTAGCAGTTTATGCAGATGAATAACTTTATTATTATGTCCTCAAATGAAAAGCATTGTATAGATCGAAATTACACAGAATCATTCAAAGTTAATGTACTGGTAATGATAATTAAACCGAACCTTGGATCCACAAATGAAGCCGGAAAATGACTCAAGGCCTCAGTATGGACACAGTGCCAAAAGCAGTAAAAGTTTGCACTAGAAAACAATGACAAATGATGGCAACACTGATGAGCACAGTAAATCCCTTAGCCAGCCTTGTTTTGTCAAATTAATGATAGTTTCTCATAAACATTACCCTCCTGCCTCAGCACACTCCCCAGTGGTGAGGAGACAAACATATGCTCCACACTCCTCTGGGGCTCGTACCAAATGATTGTTGTACTGTGTATGTGGGAGATAACAAAGTCAAGCACACAACAGCATAATATGGGACAGTATGCAATAATTGTGGATATGTTTTATTGCACATTTGAGTTTGAGTTTTTTGCCCGTGGCTCACATCTGGCTTAAAAAGACGATAAACTCTCTAGAGCTGTTTTTTGTTTTCATGTTGTTGAAGTGTTGCCAAGTGATGCCCATAGCCAACATGGCTCCCTGTGACAGCCCTCAGTTTGTAAGCAGGGTGTCACAAAGAGTCAAAACAACATAGAAAAACCAGTGGTGGGTTAAATGATCCCTCGGGCACAGGATGGATCACAACACTGCTCAACAAAGTGAATTACATCTAGAGACTTAGTGTTGGCTGGCCACAAAGAAGGTCAAATGTTAAATGCTGCAGTAAATCCAGTTATAACATTACAGACAAGATTAGTGTTGTGTCATTGGCCTGTTATTTGCTCACAAGAACATAATCTTCAATAAACAAATGCTAAAAAGGGTGCAGTCATTTTTCAGCTTTAGTTGAGCTTTCAGTCTGTTCTGAGTAAACATGCATTCAGCCAGTATGTAGTCACATTTCTCTTCCAACTTTTCAAAAAGCAATCATGGTCTCATCAACATTCATGAAACTTGAAGCCCTTGTATTTTTCTGGTCAACATTAAGAGTTATAGAGCTCTGAGCACTATCAATGAAAGCTTAAAAGGCTTATTTAGTCAGACATCTAAGCAAATGACAATGTGGCTATGTTTTAGGATAAAGTTTTACATGGTGTTTAAAATCAAAATGCATTGTATTACTGTATGTTTATTTCATATTTCCTTACATCACAATTTAATTTATGGACTCTGAAAATCAGGTGGTGGTAAACTTAATTAAAATGAACTCCATATGACCTGTCACCATTATCCCATTTTCAATATATGTCAGTTAAAATGATTTGCAGGATAAATCAAAGGGGTACAGCATAAAACTATAAAAACAGGTGACCTATAGAGAGTGTAGCCGACTGGGATCTGTTCACTATACACAGTCGTGAGCCTGGGCATTTTTTTAACAAACTTTTAAATATGTCTAAAAAATGAAGTCTTGCTACTGACCTAAAAATGTCATTCAAATATATTTATTTATTTTTCCAATACCAAAACAACAACAGCAAAGCAGCAGCAGAGTGGCATTACTCTTAGAGTTAAAATAAAGCAGTGTTATTTGGATACTTTTAGTTTTAGCCCTCTCTGTCTCCACAAACCATTTCTAATATGATGTCCACTGCACACAAAGCCTTGTTAAAAGATGTTAAGAGTGTGCCAGCCTCATGGCTAATTTGCATAAATAAACAAAAGTAGGTTGCTGCAGAGACACTACATTGTTCCTGTTAATCATTGTCCTGCCACTTCACTTAACCAAAGCATTTCAGACCTAATATGACTGCTTTTTCTTGAAATTACAGAGTCACCACAATCTATTGGAGCTTTATAGAAGAAACATTTTTTCTGTTAATTTTAATTAGCAATATGGCTACTAATTAATAAAATAAGTTTGATATATATCGCTCAGCCCTACTTTTAAATAAAGCTAAATTTGTACTTATAATAGGGCACATTCAAAAGAAGAATGAATATGTTGTTAGAGCTGTGGTCATACAATGAATGACTTTACTGAACAGATTGAATGATTAAAGACACTCAAACTAACTACTTTGCAGATCATTAGTCTTGTGTATTCAGAATGTGAGCCACTCTGTTCAACATGGGCCAGTGACTCAATGCATTCAATTAAGCAAATGGTATTGGTTTATTACATTGGGCTAATAAGCTCCAGCGTGTTAGAGTCCCTCTGAGTCGATCAGTCAAGCAATCAATTTAGTCAACTCAATAAAGATCTGCTTTTAGTGCTGATCCCATCAACAATGAACACTGACTCTTTATAGTCCCTGTATTTCATTTTCTATTGTTCAGTCATTCAGAAGCATAGACTGTATAGCATTTTATTTTAACTACCTTCAGTTGTATGGCTGCATTGCACATCATAAGACCTGCCTCCCTGTTAAATACTCTTATGGCCAATATGTCATGTTAGTGAAACCCTAGTGGTTTTTGGATCCTGATGCTATAATATCTGGAAAAGTGCCAAATGTCTGCTTCTTAAATGTGCACGAATCATTAGTAGTATTAATGTGTATTAATTGTAATTCTATGGTCTGATTAAGTTATTATTTTTCAACAAAACATGACATTTGCTCTGATGACATATCTTAGATGCATTGCTGTGTAAATCAAAAAAACAATTTGGATGTTTTTAATCCCAGGTGTGGTTTTAATCCAGATAAATCCTTCACAGATGCATGATAACATCACGTGAAACATGTCATATTACCCTCATATATTCATCTAAACTCATTATGCATCAGCTTTACACTTAACACAGCTGCTAAAACCGAGTCCTTATTGAATGCTTTCATGCACAAACACTTTCACTCCTGGCACAAAGGCAAAGCACTCAATTAATCTTTGTCAAGAATTAGCCGAGAGGTTGAATCATCAATTTCCTTGTGTACGACTAGAATGGAAATAATCAAGCCTAACTATACCAATGGGATCAGCTACACAACACAACACGGAGCAATAAACTCATTAATATGCAAGGAAATCCCACTTCCCTATTGACTAGCACCCTCAGGCAGTACCAAGGAACTCCACAGGGGCCGGTGTACTCACTCTCTGCACAAGGTGAGTATAATGCATAGGGTATCAAGAGCATTTTAAGCCTCCTGCCCCCCTTCCTGCTTAGTGTAATTGCCAGTACAGATAAACCAATCAATGGACAGCTTAGATTAGGACCATATAAACCAACAGAGAGTGGTAATCCAAATGATCAACTATCAAGAGTCTCTGTTTGGGCGGCAAGGTGGCAGCGTGGTTAGCACTCCTGCCTCACCGCAAGTAGGTCCTGGGCTCAATCTTTCTGTGTGGGGTTTGCATGTTCTGCCCGTGTCTGTGTAAGGTTTCCTCTGGGTGTTCTGGTTTCTCCCTACCACCAGGTGCTTTGTTCTTTATTGCTTCAATCATTTAAGGTAACCTCACCAGAGACTAGAAAATTTTGTTCAAAAAAATCAAATCGTGGTCAAAGCGAAACCTGAGAAAATATATTTTTTACATCAGCCCATTGCACAATTTATTCAGTACAAGCTAAGAAACAAGCTAAGAAACTATACCAGTGAAAATAACAACATCCATGGTGAAGACACAGCTAAAAGAAAAATGCAACTTATGGGCTACCTGTGTGACAAAGTGACAATTGCCATTTTGCAATAGAAGTTGATGAATGTGCTCAAAATCCCATTATAGCCCTATATAAACCCTGCATGTAAGTGTGGAGTAGCGGGAGCACAATTTGACATGCATTTGTGCTCAATCAGATCACTGTATGTCCATTTGTTAGCCTCAGCAGACAAGCTTTGCCCCTGTGCTGTAATACCCAATTGCATCTTGTACGGAGACAATTGTCAGTTTCTTTTGTCTGGAAAGTGAAGCAGACAAGCACAGATGTCACACTTCCTGGCAGTATATTCATAATTGAAACACAATAGCACTTTCCTATTATATTATGTTAGCTAAGGATAAACAACATATTCCAACAGTAGATGTTTTTTATTCCTCCGCAGAATAATAATCACATCGACAAACAGCTTTTGACAGAATGAGGTTTCACTCATATTAGAATCAAGTGTGACAAGCCTGACGTTAAGATACTTGGTGGAAGAAAGTGCCGACACATTGACAGAGCTGTATTATCTTGTGGAGTCCCCTGGTCTTCTTCCTGGTGTAATTTATCATGACAGCTTATGCTAACAAGACACAGCTTTTGGCCCACTTCTTTACTTAAAAAGTGACTGTAGTTTGTTAATGTAGGGAGAGTGGCTGTCTTCATGTTGGTGGATGAATGTGAGTAGTGTGTAGTGGTTATGTAAAGCAAAATCCGCCTATCAATCTCTAGCTACGGTATTTGTCTTATTTATATGTAAATGGAGTGAGGTACGTATATCAGTGCAAATTTGACTCAGCGTTTGGGATTTGTGTACTTGTCTGTCCTTCAGCTTGGTGTTTGGAGAGATAATTAGCCCCTCCAAACTGTGGCGAGGTTAGACATCATGGATTCATTAATGATGTCTTAAATAAGTAAAGGGCTGCCAGGAAACTGAGCTTGTGTGTGTGTGTGTACATTCACACAAAATATTTCTGTGTCGGAATCACACACTGCTTTTGAAACACAACTATTTGCACAAATAAACCTGCAGGCGCCTAATCCTGTTTAGCACCACAACAGCCTCTGGGCACTTAACCTCCGGGCACGTAATAAACCCATGAGTCGTGGTAACTGCTGTATATCCTTGGAGATGGGATGAATGCAACATGCTTTATAAAAAAGTGAGATGTCCCTTTTGTCTAATTACCTCATACTCAGAATAAGGTGGGCAGGAAATAACTCGGGAACTGGTAATTAGTGGAATTGTATGTTTGTTTTTTCAGCTCTGCACACCCCAAAGGCTTAGCACTTTTGTTGGTATTGCCTTTTAAAATTCAAATATTTTTAAAGAATTATCTTTTAAAATTTGCAATTGACTTTTACATATTTAATATATTCACCTGTGTTTTTCTCCCGTTGTGATTGTAACAAGTGAGACACAAATCCTATAGCAGCGGTTTCTGTGAGACAGTTAAAACACTTCAGTGCATTGGAAGTGGGACAACTTTTCCATTGGCAGCTGGTGTAATGTGCAGTTTTGCATATTACTGTTGATGCAATGAAACTCAAACGGGCATATATAGAACCACAAGTTAAAAATATACACAGAAAGAAAATATAAACTCAGAATGTTTGGCAAGGGGCTTAATTGCAAACATTTTACTCTAGTGAACAATGATAATGATTTAGTATGTTGACATGCACTCACAGCTTAATGGGTTGTTCTGTACAGTTTTTCTGTTCATAATGAATTTGCCAGTCCACATGGATGTAGCCTCCCAACTCACAGAAAGTAACATCTGATTAGAAATCTAAAGACTGTAATTAGAATAGATTAATAAATGACTGTGTGCCTCGATTCCCCTCAGAAAGTGCCAGTCCTACTTGACATGAGTTAAAAGCTTTCATAGTCTTCTGCATGAGCCATTGACAGGAGCAAAATGGACATTTATTTCATTTACAGCTCATTTTGACAAAGACTAAGCACACTTCACAGCTCACTACAAAAAGCTCATTTGGCAGAGGTCAGCACAACGGCATTAATACATTCATTTGTAATCTGTTGAAGCTGACTTGAGCAGAAACAATCTCAAGAAGTTTTCAGAGAATTGGCTTTAGCTTGGCACTTTGCTGATAAGTAGCCAAAGCTTCCACAAAGTGACATCTTCAAGAGCATTTAAAAGAAAAAGCTATTTATTTAAATGGCAGCCATTAAAGTATCTGTGTATAGAAGACCTTGCTTGTTCTAATGATAATTGATGCAGCTGCAAAATAAATACTTTAAGGCATCAAATAAACAAAAATGTTGAGGATGGCACAGATGTTTTATTCCAAGGTGGAATATATTGTTCACATAGACTCAGTAGGGCAACTTTTGCAGCCTCAGAGGCCGATTTAATGTTAGATAGATAAAGCAGTCTATTTATTTCTATTATGGCTTTGAAGAGTAAACAACAACCCATTTGTGAGATAAAAACAGCGTGAAAGACACAATGAGAGCTATGTTTTTATATCCAGGACACTAACAAAACATCCAAACACCAAAGTCTTTAATGGAGATACAAGAACTTGAAAGAGGGACAGTAGTTAGACAGCAGGGGCTATAACTGAGAAATGGCCAGCCAAAAAACTAGGAGGTAGAAGTAGGACAGTCGAAAGCAGAACAGAGGACAGAGTGACGTTGTTTCTTCGTTAAAAGTACAGCAGGGCCAGTTCATTCATCGATTTAAAAACAAACAGTAAAATCTTTCTAAAAAATTCTAAGATGGACAGGACGCCAGTGCAGGGAGGACAGAAGAAGAGAGGTTAGTGCTTTTTTGCTTCCTGTTAAAAGACAAGCTGCAGCATTCTGGATTAACTGTTAACGTGCAAGGGACGACTGATTAAGGGCAGCGTGAAGGGCATTACAGTAGTCCAGAAGGGTTGAAATAAAAGTGTGCAGTACTCTTTGAAAGTCATTCAAAGACAAAACATGTTAAATTTCTGTTAAAATCCAAACGTGATAAAAAGTTAATTTCACAACAGCGTTTATTTGTCTGTCGAGTTTAAAATCACCGTCCATTATGACGCCAAGGTTGGTGACAAGGTTTGTTTGTGGAACAGATCTGTGGCACGAGCTCCACTGGGTCCAAAGAATATAACCACAGTTTTCTTTTCATTTAGGTTTTAAAGACAAACAAACCTTGACATCATTATGTCACTGGAACAGATGTGTCACTAATTATTTTTAATTAGCAGATAGATCTGAGAATCATCTGCATAAAAGTGATATGAGACACTGTGTTTTAGCGAAGCGGTACAAAGTAAAACAGGCTAAAAAAATGTATCTACATTAAACATTAAACAACAACACATTGAACCATTCAAAGGCCGGACCCTGACACACAGGCAGGTGCCTGACAGTTTCCTAACAAGGAATAGAATTGTGTTGTCATCTGTGTCAAAAGCAGCGGTGAGTTCTAAAAACAAAGAAAAGCAGAGTCACGAGAGTCAGTCATTAAAAGCAGGTCATTAAAAACCTTTAAAAGACTCCATGCTATAAAAAGCTTTGTAACCTGATTAAAAAAATGTAGAACATTTTTTGTTTGTGTCTAAAAACGACTGTAACTGTCCAAGAAGGTGACCGGGCTTTTTCGGTCAGAGCCCCTGAACGACCTGCCTGAGGAGATAAGGCTGGCAGAACCAGTGACATATTTTAATCACTTCTTAAATCCCATTTAAGACATGTATTACCTTATTTACTTTATATATTTTGTGTATTATTTGTTATTAGTGGTGTTGTTTTTTAAAACATACCTCCAACCTTTTAATTCAATTATTCTAATGTTATTCTAATGTATCATTGCATTTTGCACAAACTCTTACAAAAATGCTGCTGTTTTTATTGTTTTACTGTACATTTTGTTTTTAATGCTAAGCACTTTGTAAATACTCTTCTTAAAAAGTGCTATATAAATAAAGATTATTATTATATTATATAAGTACAGCTTTCTTTCATATTTTAGACAAGAAGGGAAGTTTTGATACTGGTCTGAAATTAGATACAGTAAAACTGTCAAGACTGACTTTCTTAATTCAAGGCTCAACTCACTGTTTAAGGAGCTGTGGGGGAAACACTGACGAAGCTTTGAGTTTATTGACAATGTTTGTTAATGATGAAAGTGAACAGGCTCAAACAAGTTCAAAACACCCAGAGGCGCAAAAAGGGGGTATGCGGCATATGCAGCGCATAGGGACGCAGCACCTTGGGGGGCGCCAAAGCGATTGTAAAAAAGAAAAGTACTTTTTATTTTTGTGGTATTTCCTAAATGTAGCTTAGCTGCTGTTGTGTGTTTCTAAATCATTTCAGTATTTCCTCAATACTATATAACATTTTAGAGGACTAACAGGCTACAGTAGGCGCCCTCATTAGATTCCATAAATAGAATTAATGGAATATGGTGAGTGGGCGTGGCTGGCGGGGGCTGGGCGCCGTGAGCGCGCTGAGTGAGCAGGTAACTTTATGTGTTAAAAAAAAATAAGAAAGAGGGAAAAGGAGATGGCGTGTCAAGTTATCGGACAGCTGATAATCAGGCAACAGGTAGAATTTAAAGTGAGACCTCTGTGCTTGGAGGCTTGTAATATTCATGTTAACAGAGTAGCTAACACTGGGAATGTAGCAGCCAAATGGGGTTTAAATTAAGGCTATCCTAATATGCAAAACTGAGATTACTGAGCTGAAAACTGGAAATATAAGGCAGCATGCCATGTACAATACATTACAATAATTTGGAAAACGGATTCAAACCTGGGTCACTCATGTGAAAAGTCCTGTCCTTACCAGCTGAGCTATCCATAAGCTAGTCATGTGCACGTATTAAAACATGTCAGAGAGTGCATTGTTACTGGTATTGGGCATTGAGAACTGGCTCCTACTTAGAATTGTTATAAAAATTGAGATTCTTTTCCTTCTTTCGGTTCTTTATTGGAATCTGATCATAATGTTAATGCTTGTCATTTTGTGACCGTTTTTTTAGTTGTTAACCTTGTTAATAATACCGTATATTAGTGACATTATATCATCTCTTTATAATGTCTGTTTTGTGATGTTTGCATCTGCCCCAGCATCAATAAAATAAGCAGCCGAAAGCTGATTGGACTTAGTTGAAGTTCTCCAAACTGTAGCCATGCTGACTATAATCTTACACAAGTAGTCCATCTATCCACATGTAACCCATACACCCTGCTACAAATATCCAGAATATCCCTTTATATGGGTATAAAACACATTCACCTAGGACGATGTGGTGACACAAATCCATCACTTTCTTTGTGCGCACAGTCCCCTTCACAAACAGGTTACGCTCTGCTGATTTCAAAATTTCAGAGGCTTGAAAACCCCTGCTGCTATAATTCCAGGTTTAGTGAGTACAGTATGTGTCATAGCGAGTGTCTATACGCTCAACAAGATGATAGATTCTGTGCTGCTCTCTGTTGTTGGCTGAGGTGAGGAGGTTGAGTGGTGCGAGCCGGCAGGCGCTGTGGAGCGGACATGGTTAGTTGTCTGAAAGAACTCACAGAGAGCAGTTACAGACAGCGGCTTTACTTGCAGGAAAAGCCAAGTGTGACAAATTGTTTTGATCAGTTGACCTCTTTAAAGTAGATTTGTGGAGGTAGAAGCCACTCTGTGTTTGTTTTCCTTAGAAAACTTTGAGGTCAGGGAAGACTTTCAGGATTCTTTAGAAAAGTTAGATTATAAAACCTTTTGGAGGCCTGCAATAATAATAGAGCAATACTCACTTGTGGGACTTTTTGCCCTCTGTTCCTCCAGGGCCAGAGCCACAGTCATGGGCCTGAATGATGAAGGTGTACTCTTTCTGCTGCTCACAGTCCACCAGGCTGCGTGCCCTCAGCTGACCCTCTCCGGACGTCCCATTCAGCACTACTGCCTCAAACGGAGCCTCCAGACCGTGGATGATAAATGCACAGATTTCTCCTACAAGAAAATCAAAGAGTGATGTAGTCAATGTTAAATTGAAATCTGCGTGAAAATGCAAACATGCAGCTGGTTTACAACACAGAGATGTTGTGTGTGGCAGTTATCACCTTTGATACCCAAGACCGCGGATTGAGACCAAGAGATCACTAAGGCAATATCTCCACATGCGTCGGTATAAAAATCTCACAGAAAACACTGCTTTCATGTCTATATGAAAGCCAATACGATCAGAAAAGGTAACATTTAAAAAAGAAGTCATGGAAGTCAACACCAATCATGGTGTTGTTGAATAAATAAAATGTTGTTATTATGATTTAAAATCCAGATTACACTATTTCCTAAAACAAAGGGATTGGCATGAGATTGGCAGAGAAAAGGTCAAAGAATGTAAAAAAGCACTCTCCAGAATAAGACTCATGTCTGCCTCAATATTTTTGCCATTAAATTTGAATTTCTTTCAAATGTAACCATTTTTCTTTTATAGTCAATCATTTCTACTTTATTTTGGTTTTCAGTGCAATTTTGGAATATTGTGAATTGACAAAAACACATTTTTTTCTAATAATAGCAAATCTTGAGATCCCATCTTTGAACGTTTTCTAAAGCTCACCTAAGGACAATACAGAGCACAATTGAGTTACAGGAAATAAAACTACAGTTCTGAAAGCACTCTTGCAGAAAGATATTGAAGAAGAAAATGAATTTAAACCCAATAAGCCGCAGTTGGACCGAATGGGGTCGGAATGAGGGAATAAGATGGGTGACATTTATAAAAAGGAAGTAGAAGGCACAGGAGATGTTGTTTTACCATGTCTGCCCAGACTTGTACAAGGTCTGGTTTCAAGATTACTGCGCTGGGGCCCACACTCTGACCTGTGACGGCTAATTACACTCATATCACTTAAACTAACACCAAAGACTAAATTGGGTTTCAGCGCAGCTTTGTGTGGGCATTGCTGCTGGCGACTTCTGATAAGAGTGACTTTATTTTCTCATGCTTCTCCTCTCTGTGCTCTTTTATCCTGTTCTGTCATAATCCCCTCCACCTGACTTCACCCCACCTCCTCCACTTCCTTCCTGCCACCTCCTGTTCCTGATGGGGCAGGGGCTGTGCAATGACAATTCACCCACAGAGAAGCCATAGGCAAAATGATAAAGAAGAGTAAATGGAGGAGGGAGCACAGAAAATGAGAGAATATGGAGATGTCTACACTGTCTTCACGCTGCAAAGACTTTTCCCTCTGTGTTGCCTGAACAATGACTTATCAGAGTTAAATGGGCCCACACAATATGGGGAAGCTTGGCTTGCCTCGCACAGCAGGGAGAGTGAAATCATAAAATGGTACTGAGCAAACGGTGTGCGATGGGGAGTGACACAAGATACAAAAGTCTCGATGTGAAAATCCATCACTACTGGAGCAAGAAATAAATCCAATATACATTTATGCTCCTATTAACATACTGTTTACCTGGTGTATGTAAATGTATGGACAAACTTCACAATGCTTCACTGACTGCAAAATAATGGTTTACCTTGGCTGTCACATATACCCCCAAGCCAACCCTTCTAGGAATGATGATGCAACTGATTGTTTGGCTTCATAATGTATTGTCATATTGCTTTACTTCATATGTAGTCGTCTTGAAAGTCGAGCAAGAACTTCACAACAGTGTCCAAGCAAAGTGCAGGAATTCATTTGTCTGCACAAGGAATGGCATTTCCAAGAAAAACTCACAAATAATTGAGGTCAGTATGTTACACTGGCTGTTAATGTATACACTTCCACAAGTCTGCAGAACGGCAGACTTTGCAGAGGGATACAGTGCTCTGCTAGACCTAGTGTGAAGGCATAGAAAAGGTCAAAATTGATTTTAATTGATTTTCCTTACGGAAAATCAATTAAAACCTTACATTAAGTAATACATAAACTGCTGAGATGTTGACAATCGCCAATAGAGTCTATAAACTAAAACTGGATGGTGAAGACCAGTAGTGCCACAAAGCCAGAACATTAAGTTCCTTGGGCAACACACTTGTCTCTTTCTTAAACCTTTAGAATAACTTGATTTGACTTCACTCCAGACATGTGCGGGGGCCTCACTGAGAGCCAGAATAAGACTAGTGCTTCAGAGGGGAAAGTGGAACTGGCCCTGGCGGCAAAGGGAGAACAGATGTTGGGAACCTGGTACTTGGCAGAGGTAGAAAGCTTACAAACCCTAATTACCTTCCTAAACTGTTAGCTAAATATGTGTCTCGGTGTCACATTAGACTTTTAAGAGTTAGATTTATGGACACAAGGAACTGTCTCCTTTAATGGGGGCATTCTAAATTAATGGGTTCAATGCAGTAAGGATTGATTAGTTTGTTCGCTGGACTTTCACCAATACAATAATCAACAATGCTCATTTCACTAGCTCATATAAACATTGTAAATAGTTATTTTTATGCATCCAACAAACTTCGGAGCCAAAGCCTATTGGTGTGACTCTTTTCTTCACCTGATTGCATGCAGTCGTGATTGGTAACTCTCCCTATGGGCAACAGTGCATTTTCATTTAATCAAGTGGAAATTAATGAGTGGCCATTAGTCGATGGGTCTGTGTGCTCAGGAGCTAAGTGGCTGTCCTGTTGGTGTCAGAAGTCTTGCAGCGCTCAACACCTCGAGGGACTCTGGCGCCAGTCCACGCTTGAGTATCTTTGAGGACACGGAGCTCATTATCAGAGAAGGCAGAGAAGCTTTACTGGCAACAGCGGCTTGTGTTTGCAGTGCTGCAGGAGTGTGACAAAGTATCGGGGGCCACAGCGCCTCAGGGCCCCAAGTTATTATCAAAGCTGACAGAGCATCACTGATGAGCTGCCTACATCTGAATATACACAGAAGCTTCTCCAAAAAGCACGCTCGCATATAAGTGCATAGATATGCAATTCACAGCAGCTGTTTGCCGAGCATTGAGTGAAAGGTAAACGCAGATCTTGCGGAGGAAGCAGTCATAATGCTGACAGGAAATAGGAGATATGAAAGGAGATGAAAGGAGGAGCCGGAGAGGATGGGAACATGGCCACTGCCTCCAGGCAGCTACGGTCTCCCAACTGGAGAGTGACCAAAGCTCAGGCATGAATACACTCAGAGATTCAAACCATGCCAATTCGACAGCTCTAATCAGGGCTGACATGCCTTTCATCCTCCTGCTGTGGGAACACAAACCAGATAGACACCAACTAAATCAGATTATGGGATATCACACTGTTTTGGAGCAGGTTTTGGACAATGCTTCACTTAGCTGGCAAAAAAACACACTCACTATGTCTTAATATTTTAACTTTCTATTATTAGGCTGTTTGAACAGGAGTTGCTGTCTGCTGTGTACTATACACAGTTGTCATGATTTTTGCTGCTTTTCCAATTTGGATTTGGCACAAAATTATCTCTTGTATTAGTCACCCACATGCTCCACTAATTCATCTTCTCATTTTAGTCGCAAAAACACAATTGCACATTCACAAGCACTCACTCATAGACAACCAGGCCTCTCATCTGCAGTGCTGAGATAGACCGTCAGCTTTCGAACTCTGCAGTGGGCACAAATTGAAAATACTGTAATTATGCTCTTCATGAAGTTAGTCAACCGAGGAAAAACACAATTGAGAAGCTGTCCATTCTGTAGATAAGTATTAATACTTATCAAGGCTGTGTGTTCTGAGTGAAGCAAATGAAAGCTGGAGTGCTGCTAGCCTATATATGCTGTATGTGTTGCACTAGGATTTTTAATTAAACACATACTTTCAGGGTTTTAGCAGTATGGGGGTGTGTTTCTGTCAATGCCCGATACCTCCCATCTCTTTGGTTAATTACATTAAAGACCCCGCTCACAGAGTTTATGACATCCCACTGTCTTCAAACGCAGCATACACCCACAGTCCACATGTGTCGGTGTGTTGCAGATGCATTTGTGTCACAGCAAAAAGGTAAAGGACTAGACTCGGCTTTTATGGCACTGCCAGAATGTGGAAGCCTGCAGTAGCTGTATCTAATCAATCAATCTGAGCAGAGAACTGTGGGTAGCAGCACCAAGCGTTTCCCATGGAACCTCTTAAATGGTTCTCGAGTAAGGGCGCCGCCATACGACTAAATACAGCGAAATACAGCAAAATATAGCGATATACAGCGATATACCTCCGTCCACCAGAGGGCAGGCTCCAAAAGCGTAAATATAAGGAGAAACCCAATGGCGACTTTACAAGAGTAAAACTCATGTTTACAGCCTGGTACAAAAGATGGCTCCGGTCTCTAGACTTAAGTTTTTACTACGTGACAACTCTGGGGGCTTATTACGTCCGTTTAGGCTATCTAAAAAACTATGGTTTGGCTATGGTTATGGAGTAAAAGCCGAAAAGCCCAGAAGTAACTGCCATTTTATTGCCCTGTCGTAATGACAATATCAGTGAATGGGGACCAATGGGCGGATAGCATCCATATTTTTACAATCTATGAGCAGCACCCAGAAAACACTCAATGGATCCTGAGATAAGATGAGCATATTTTTTGAAAAGTTAAACTTGAAATAAATTCACATGAAAATTTTCTATATTGGTTGCAATGTAATACAAGTAAGAATTTTTTATCTAACAACCAAAACCCTTTTCGATCTGCTATCTTAGGGTAAATCAAGGTAATCTTTCTATCTTTTGTCCAATCAACAACTTAGTCAATTTGAACCATTGGGACATGGCTCCACAACTGACCAATGCTCAATGACATTATTCTGGCAATTGCTGGATGCCAAAATACCTTAACTTTGTCAAAGAATCAACAAATAAATCTTTATTTAGACAGCAGAGTAGATCTTTGTCCTCTTTATGATCCTGTACCTATTGTCAGTCTCTGAGGCCATGAAACAGTAGTGCTATTTTATCTTTGCAGCTTGAAATGCCTGTTTGCTCTGCCAACTGTGCGTGATGCCATACACACACCTTCTTCTAAACGTCAATAAACTTAATCACAAACCTCAGCAGGCAACATGTCAATTACTTGAGCCTTGAACTGGAAAAGCGCCAACACATTGCTCATAGAAGCGTCGACCATCAATAATAATCTGCAACTATGCAACACTAAATGAAACAATACACTAGACACAAACACATCAGATTAATCAGTTGAGTATGTGTTGTTAACACCAACTATGAAAGAAATCACTCTCATCTTTAAGCCACCAGGGGTTTAGCATGTTACAATGTGTTGACACATAGTTTGTTCAAAGCAAAATGCATCACAACACAGAATAAGTTTTGTTTTATGCATATTTCTGTCAGACCACCCACTTAATAAAGTCCTCGACTCAACTTTTGAAAGATGAAGAATTTCTTTGTAATGCTTAATTCAACAAACTTGTAATAGTTTTGTCAGCCAACACTGTGGTCCAGTGTTTGTGATAACTGGTCTCATCCTAGATAAGATATTCTTGGTTTATATTTTTCCTCTTAGTGCAGCATAACAGTCACATTGTGCTTAGTGTTTGAATCTATTCAAATCAAAGAACACTTGACAACCTTGACAAAAGCATGGACACAGAGGTGTAACAACCTGCTGAACTTACAGCAAAACACCAGCAACACAATCACATTAAACACAGAGCGGAATCAATGCCTGCTATTCTACAATAGTGTTCATGGAAATGGCCTCAGGGGAAGCATGCGTCCTTGTCTGTGCAAGGCCAGTTAGAGTTCAATGTGTTCAAATATCCGTATCAGAGTTTATGACCCCCATTAATGCCCCTAAAGATGTTCTGGGCTGCGCTGAGTTACCAGATGAAACAAAAAATGTAGCCTTGTAGACACTTTTTGTGACCATGTAGAGTTTTGATAATTAGGTCAGACCAACCACACAAGACAGGAGTAAGTGTTGTTTTGAAAGTGCATTTTACAC
Source organism: Perccottus glenii (assembly GCA_024416835.2). NCBI lineage: Eukaryota > Metazoa > Chordata > Actinopteri > Gobiiformes > Odontobutidae > Perccottus > Perccottus glenii. Next base: position 10,683,864 of record CM044550.2, read on the forward strand.
CAATTGCCTTTTTGGTAGCACATTCAGTTGGAGGGTCATAGTGGGCAAAGATTATTAAGGAAGTAATAATATAGTTACGGCTGTAAGAAAAAATAGATTCTGTTAAATATTAAAAATGTATTTCATGCACTGTTGCTCTTGTAAATATGTACAGAGTACAAAATGAGGTTTACCAGATTCTTCCATAAAAAAAAAAAAAACAATATATTGTCTTACAGTATTGGGATGTATCATTATAAATCGTAACGTAGCATTTGTATCCTGATACGTATTGTATTGCCAGGTGCTTGTCATTACACAACCCTCGTAATAGTTTGCAAATACCAAAATTGTCATGCAATGACCCAATACAAAGTCAAGCATGAACAGATAATTACAAAAATGACTTTAATGGAACAAATTCTTTTAAGGTAATATATATATATATTTATATTTTAAGAAAGTTAAAACAGTATTTGAGTGATGGAAACGATAACAAGGGTCACGTCAAAATCCTGTTAATGTTTTGATGTCTCAAATGAAGAGGACAGCTACGTCGCTTTCAAGAGAACAAAATGTCTAAGACTAAAAGTGTTAACAAGCTGAAAAATGTGTGTTATATAACCTCGACCAGTAAATTATAGTTTAGACTGCTTTACATGGTTTTCTTAAAAAGATTTAATTCTTCTGATGATTGCACCACAAGCCATTAGTGCTCTTCACAGTCCACAGGAAAAAAATAAAACAGTTCCAGATCTTTGTGAGGAAATAATTACCCTAAGTCCACATTACGTATTGCTACGACACATCTCATCTCAAGTCCCCCGGCTCCAGCAGCCAGGCCCAGCTGTTCAGCATCATCATCACTGAGTCACAGGCTCAGCTCCAAAAGCACAATGGATAAGGCTTCTTTCAGCCGGCCTTATCTTGCTCATTTCACAAAAACCTGGACTGCAGTCAGCCTGGCTTTAGGCTTTGTTTTTTCAATCTATTACCACACACAAGGCAGCAAAAATAACACAGAAAACACTAACAGAGTAATCAATGATGCCATTATTTAATGTGTTTAATGTTACCTTAGTGACAGAAATTGCATTTAGCAGTAAAAGCATTTCAGTACTTTTATGGGGTCATTATGGAAACCTAGAGGCATCACATTCCCACTGACCAAAACACAGAATGTATGCTAATGCTGTTTATGCTCTACCGAGAGATTTGAAGGGGAACAAGATCAAAATGTTGATGCTGCCACTTCCTGGGTCCCAATACATTTGGGGTACTTTATATGTAAATTGCTGGCAGTTACATCACCCTGTTTAAAATCTCCTGCAGCTGCAGCGACAATGAGGCAGGAACCTATCCATAACAGTGGATTCTGTGGTAATGAGTGCATTAGACTGATGGCACAGTGAGAGTGCCCGATGAATGAGCTTGCCGCTGTGAGAGATGGTGGCCTTGGGTGATACGTCAGCCACTGTCGCTGGTAGTGTTTACCTTGAGGGCCCAAACACAGGAAGAGGAAAATAGGAAAGGAGCAGAGGAAAGAGTCGGTGAGTGACGCCTGGTGAGTACAGGACAATATGTCTGAGAATAGCCCCGGAGAAAATAGTGTTACTGAGTCTCTAGAGAGGAGTCATGACAAATTATTTCTTCTCTTCCAAAGAAACAGACATTTGTATGAGAAAAGTGACAAGACGGAAATTAAATATTAAAAAATATGTGCTCATAAGTTTACATGTTCAAAGCAAAATGCAATGGCAAAATTAGTGATTTTTGGGCCATTTTTTTGAGAATATGAATGACAACACAAAAACTTTTCTTTCACTCTTAGTTAGTGGTTGGGTAAAGCCATTTATTGTCAAACAACTGTTTACTCTTTTAAAATCACAAAAAACAGAAACTACCAAAACCACCATACCCTATACCAAAAGTTTACATACCCTGGTGATTTTGGTCTGAAAACATGCATAAGTTGACAATAACAGGTTTGAATGGCTACTAAAGGTAACCATCCTCACCTGTGATCTGTTTGCTTGTAATCAGTGTGTGTGTATAAAAGGTCACTGTGTTTCTGGGCTCCTGACAGAACCTTGCATCTTTCATCTAGTACTGCAGTGACATTTCTGTGTTCTGAGTCATGGGAAAAGCAAAAGAATTGTCAAAGGATCTGCAAGAAAAGGTAATTAAAATGTATAAAACAGGATAGGATATAAAGAGATTTTCAGAGAATTGGAAATGCCAGCAGTGTTTAAACTCTAATTAAGAAGTGAAAAATGAGGGATTATGTTGAAACCAAACCAAGAACCAAAAACTTCAGCTATAACTGAAAATTGTTTGGGATGCAAAGAAAGACCCACAAATAACTTCAGATGAAATACTGGACACTCTGAAAAAAATGTGGTGTGGCCATTTTAAGATGCACAATAAGGAGGCATTTAAAGATAAAAGGGCAGGAGGAAAATTTGCGCATGGGACATACTTGACGTTCCAACATGACCTGTCATTGGCTACAGCAGGATAAAGTGAAGGTTCTGGACTGGCCATCTCAGTCTCCTGACCTCAATATCATTCAAATTTGCATTCATAGTATCAAATGTGCTCAAGGGGCAGGGAGGTAGATGATTCAGGTCAATGATGAAGAATGAGGAGACTCACAAACTGGAGGTGTGACAGAATGATAGTTGGCAGAAGTTCTTAAGTTGCTGCTTTGGCTTGGTGTTTAATAATCTTCTTGCAGCGGTTGCAGCACTTTCCTTTTTTTTTTGTTTATATTGCTGAAAACTAAGCAATCATGTTATAAACAGATGTAATGATGTAATTGAAGTATTATAATCTAACATGTTTGTTATTTCTTGTGATTATGTAGATCTCATTGGGAGCAGAAATCACTAGCTACTACAACGGTAACCTAAAGTGTTGTTGTGCTTTGTCTGCTAACTCCCGGTTAAAAGTGCAAAAGGTCTCTTGCATATTCTCTGGTCATATGACACAGATGTTTTCATGGTGTTTATTTCTGTTTGCAAAAAATAAATTTTTGAAAACTATGCCCCAAAGCAGCGATAGAAAAATTAACCACCCATTGCTAAATTATAAGAGACATAAAAAGGCATCCTGCTAATTTACATCTTTACAGTACATAAGTCACCTGGTTAAAGCTAAGGCAAGATCATTTTTGAGTGTTTGTAGTAGTCAGACACCTTTTGTATCCCTGTAAACAAACTAAAATGCTGAGAGGAACAATGCTTTTCTTTTTTCTCTGCTCTCATTGGAGAGAAGTTTTCAGGCTGTGAAAAATGATTCGACTTTTTTCCAGCCAGGTCTTCTGGCAGCAGTGGGCCACCATCGCTCACTGATACTGTTCAAATTGGGCCAGGGCCCTGAGAGCATGAAGGTAGGGCAGCTCTGCCAACAGAATGTGTGTGGGGGTTGGTGTGTGAGAGCAAGTGGGAAGAAAAGGTTGGAGATTATATGAGTAACTATCATAAACACTGCGTACCCTGTGGAGTTGAGCTTGTGTTGTCTTTGAGTATTTGTTTACAGCCGTGTGTGTTCTGGAGAAGACAGAATAAGAAGTGAGAAGAACATCATGATAAAACCACTAAACACAGCTAGGCTCTTTTGACCTGTGCCTGGCACTGTGTTTCTTATTCTGCATGGTCTCTCCCTTGAACCACCTAAGACTCGGCGTGATTGGCTGCCCAACCTGTACTAGCGAACAGCTTTATTCCTCCTATCATTTATTCCTTTTCTCATTTTTTCCTGTCGCTCACGCACTGCCATTTCTCAAATTCAGCTTCTTATTAAGTGTCTGTCATCTGTGCCATTTGTCCATGCTCCTGCTGCCTTTCTCCGTTCCTTCATTTGCCCTTCTTCTCTTCCAATTTCAATTCACCTTGCTAGAAACAGCTAGTATTGGATTTCTATTCTAACGTTGTATTTCAGTTCCTTATTTAACTACATATGACAACAAAAGACAGTCCATTTACGTTATACGACTTTACTGTCCTGATGTACGGTCCAGCTCTTCCGTAACAGCCTTCCCATAACAAGACTCATCCTTTATCACCACGTAACAGCTCCTCATTTCTGCAGCAATAAAACCAATATTGACAGGATTGAATGCCCTGCCTCAGACTGAAAAGAATAAAGCACATAAATAACTATAAGTACTGTTTGTAGGCTTCACCAAAAGTTGCAGTTTATACTCATCTATTGAAGTAGGTAGACTGTGTAATGCTTTTCAATGTCAATTGTTTTCTTCCAATAGTTTCATTTACATTAAGAGTTTCTTAAATTAATTAACAAAACTATACTTCATTATTGTGTAACTGCTTCAAAACAGCACTTTGAAAACATTTTTTTAGTAAATATTATACATTAGACAAATACAAAGCTAAAAAGTTAAAGTTTTGCTATTTCCTGTTCTTGTTCCTACAACTGCCCAGAGCAGACAAATGTCGCACTGCTGAAGAAGTGCCTGTTTCTGGTTTGAACACAGTCTTGCATCATCATACAATCATCATCATCATACAATAAATGTATTTTTGTTATTGTTATTATGTGACATTTTTCCACTGGGTTTGTTTATGCAGAGCCACCATATCCACAGGCTGTAGAAAGGACGCCTCAAGAACAAACCCGAAAACAAACCACACCAATTTTAGTATTATCATATCAGTTCTTCCTTTGGCCACATTAGCCAATTTAGCTAAGCCAATAAGATGAATAATACAGTATATGTGTAAATATAAAAGCAAACATTTAAACATTTCTGTGATGTCATGAACATAGCATTAGTAATGTCAAAACAACTGATCTTTGTTTTTTTTAAATCAAGTGATGTCACAATCTAAATTCCAGTGATATGCTCAGAAAAATGCCCTAGGGATATATAGACAAATAGCTCAGACATAATCTCTTCTATTTGGAAAATATCCAATCAACACATTTGTGACAATTTCTTGTTTAAATGTATGGAGGATTAAAAATGGTTTCAGTTTTATAAAGCCTTTATTGCAGTATGCCAACACTTCATGAGGCTGCTGTGAGTTTTACTTCATTCAGAAAAAAAAACACTTCTAACTCTTCAGCCTGCTTCCTCTGCTCTGAAGCTTGTTAGAAGAAACCAGCTGGATCATTCCCAGGAAACCCTCTGGAGGAAAAGTTAGCTTTCCTCTTCCTCATATCCAATACTCTCAATATGCTGCTGTCATAAACTGTCAACAAAAAAGATAGCCTTTCCTCTGAGCGTTAAACTGCTGTACAGAATAAAAGCAACCAGGGGTGATGTATTTGTATCCACTCATTTAGTTTAGACTAAACCTCTGCAACATTGCCCGCCTCCGTCCCACTCTCTCCACGTCCGCATGCCCTCATCTTCTCCAGACTTGACTATTGTAATAGCCTCGTCTACGGCCTTCCTCTCACTGACCTACACAAACTTCAATATGTTCAAACCCGTGCTTCCCGGCTCCCACACCCCCTCCAGAGACCATATCACCCCAGTCCTCCAACAGCTCTACAGGCTCCATATTCAACACCGCACCTACTTCAAGATTCTGCTCATCACCTACAAACCCCTCCAGAGCCTGCCACCTGGCAAAATAGTGTATTTTTTGTGTAAATGTAAAGCGCTTTTGAGTTGTTTTGAAAAGTGTTATATAAAAGTACTGTATTTTTATTATTAATATTTAACATACTTTAAGGGTGTTACTTTTCAAGTATTCTTTTAACCTTTTGACTGCATTTAATTAGTCTTTCATTTTCACAGCACAGACCATTTTATTCTAGATCTAATAACTACGCAGCCTGGTTTTTGGCTCAATTTATCTGTGAGCCTGACTAGACTTTTCATAAAATACTTGCTCCGGTTACTATAGTAATATTTTAAATGACTACTTACTTCTAAACTATAATCTCCCTCAGCTCAGATGACATCAAAGTGTGCTAAGTTGCAGACAACTAATTAAAATCTCCTTTGTTACTCACACCTTACTGGTATGCCTCTGCCAGGGCACTAATTATCTTTAGTACTTTTACAAGGCTCACATTATCTTTACTGCAGCTCCTCAGTACGCCACATTAGCTGCAGAATAGATGCTGTCAGCTCTTCTGGACACAGCCATAGCTAAAGCTGAGCCAATGGGAATGGGCCATTCACCCACAGAGCTAATGTCACATAAAGTATCGTCATATCAGATAAAGTCTAGTGCTAATTGGCCACTTAAGGCTGTAATGACTGTACTGACCAATTAAAAAAGTATATTGATACTTTGTCTGTCTAATGCTTTGAGTGTTTACCTAGAGCATATGGTGATAAAGTCTTCATTTATTTGTGTTTATGGGACTTTCCTGGTTAAATAAAGGTTAAATAAAAAAAATGAGCACAATGTTTTAGTTTTATAACACAAAAAGTTAACTTTGAGGTATCGGCAGCCACAATGAAATAAAAAAGTGAATATCATTGCCTCAATGTCAAAACAGTATAAAAAAATGTATTCCTTATTCAGTGCTTGGAGTTCCCTTTCAAAAGCTACACTTGATGCTGCGTAGCAATACGCTATGGTGAACTTGATCACCCGCACCTGGGTGCGAGCGCACCTGGATGTTACAAAAGCACGTGCCACACCTCTCCCTCTGTGCAGCCAAGCAGACGGCCCGTTCCATTGGCTGATCCATGGCTGCTTTGGTTGCTACGGAGAGGCATCTGTGGCTGAAGCTCACCAACATCAAGGGGAAAGACTGGCCCAGACTGCGTCACTATGCTTTTCTCCCGATTGTCCTGCTCCCAGGAGTCCTGGCCAGGGTCCGTCAAACAAGGGTCTCGCCTTTTCCTTGTGACGCCTCATTGGGCGACTAGAGAATGGTTTTCAGATCTAATATCTTTCCTCGATGCCTTGACACAACTGATTTTACTTTGTGATAATCCTTTCAAGACAAAATGGGAATTGTTCCTTACAGTACCAAGGTTTTAAACTAATACAAAATTAAAGACTCTTTAATTAAAAATACAGTATGATAAACATGCAACACTTTCATAGAAACACGCTGCAGTCTATTAATATTAATACACAGCGCTTGAACATTGATTCATTAAAGCCAATCTCTAAAGTATTTATGACAACACCCTATGTGTCAAAAGGCAATTAATAATGCATTATTCTCAGCCTACAGCAGATGATAGACAGTGGATGGAATCTCCGCTGCACGCTCTTTGGACTCTTGATGCATGATCAGTATTGAAAAACAGTATGAGAAAGGCCTTGTGCATTTCAATGCATCATTACAGAGGCTATACGCTATCAAATTTATAGGCTTAAAATCCATCTTTCTTGTGGACAAAATTAAATAATAGGGGTGTAAATCATGAGCCAGCGTATGCACAATGGTCATTGTAATTTTCAATCAATTTTTGAGACTGTTGTGCCACCAGCAAATTTGGATTTTAGAATTTTTGCTTATACACTTCAGTATCCTGTTGTGTCCATGTTTTACCATATTTTATGTGTGCTCTTTGTGTAAATCTTTTTCTTTCATTTAACTAAAGCTCAGGTGGCAGTGTTGATTATTTGCACATTTGGACATACTGTAGGACATAATGGTGTAGTAGATAGATTTTTTTCAGTTTTTTCATTACGGAAGATCTGGCGTTATTGGTACTGCATCCAGTGTCATGCGTGTTTACTATGCGCATGCTTGTACAAGCACAAACAAATAACAACCAAAGAAGAATCTGCCGGTTTTGAGTGCACTGGAGGACAGTCTCTTCCTTGTGTTTGCAGGATTCATTTTCAACTTTGATGCTAGTTGCTTAGTTTACTTATGGCGGCAAACCAAGAAGTGAGAACCAAGTAAATGAGTATGCACGCGCATTACGCCAAATCCGCTGAAACAGCAATAGTTTTGATCCCGAACCTTCTAATTTTTTTGACTGTACAGGCTAACAGAGGCAACTGTGACGATTTCAGATCATTCAGATCATTCTGCACATCAGGCTGTAGCTGATGCATGTATGGATTAGAATTTTTTTTATTTGAACCATTGAAACTTCCGTAATGCACCTTTTAAGACTTTCAGTCAAAAAGTCTAAGAAAGAAACACAATTTATTTTTTATGTTTTTGTCATTGGGAAGAAAATATGTTAAAGACAATATGACAACAGCCGGTTTATTCATGTCATTGCTACAAATGGAATGGAAAACTATTCAACCATGAACATCATATACCCCCAAAGTGCTAATGAGATTTTCATTAGAGGTGAGACTGGACATGTAGTGTTGAATCACGATCAACCCCTAAAAGTGTTAGTTTTGCCTTAGTCTCAGGTTCTGATGGTCTTAGTCAGTGCAGTCTTGAAAGAGAGGAGGGAGAATGATAGATACATTAAAATATAAATGGCTACATCAAAATTAAATAAATTTCTACAAAAGATTTAGAAATTATAATAATACTAGATTAGATTTATATTGCGCTTTTCTCCCAAGGGACCAACGGACTCAAAGTGCTCACTCCACAGTCACACACTGGTGTTGGCAAGCTACATCTGTTGCCACAGCTGCCCTGGGGCAGACTGACAGTGACGTGTCAGCCATTTTGCTTCTACAGCCTCTCCAACCACCACCAAACACACTCACACACCAGTGCTGTGGCACTGGAGGCAAAGTGGGTGAAGTGTCTTGCCCAAGTACACAACTGCAGCAGCAACTGGGAAGAGTGTCGTTAAGAGTGTTACATTAAGCTTCTATTCACCAGTGTTACAGCTGGAACACCACTGGAGGCAAAGTGGGTTAAGTGTCTTGCCCAAGGACACAGTATGAACTGTGTGGAGAGCGGGAATCGAACCACTATCCTTCCAGTTGAGTGCCCCAAGCAGGATCAAGCAGGAATCAAACCGCCAACCTTCCGGTTATAGGATGACCGCTCTACCACCTGAGCCTGTGAATAAAGTACATATTCTGTCTTAGCTGTCAGAGCAATGTCAGCAGATGACTTATCCAACGTTATCAATTTTCATCTCTTATCTTTCATTTTGCCTGAGAGAAATGATACTGCACAGGGGATTTTCTTGAGATCTGTAAGTCCGCTGTCACGGTGACAAGAGCATCACTGAGGCGGCAGCAGAGCGTTAAATGTCACCGTGTCAGCAAGGAGTGACACAGAATATGCCAGAGTTTGGCATGTGGGTAATGTCCACTTTGACAAGGCCAAGCTCATAGAAACATGAATGATCCCGACTTGCACGCTGCAGGCAAATGACACACATAAACACAAGTACAAGCCAGGAAAATCCCTGAAGAAGGATGGGGATTAAAGCCGTGTGACAATGCATATCAGCTGTACCTGTCAGGGTGAGATTTATTGGTATCACAGGTTGGATTTTTTCGTTTTTTTGAGTGAGTGTGACAGATGTCGGCAGAGAGGAGGAAGAGGGGAAGGGGGGGGCAAGGGCATGTAAATTCAGTTTGTTACACAAGCAAGCACATCTGTGGTGAAGTTTTCATTTACTTCACTCTGTTATTCTCACAAAATACACAGGGGTATGTGTTTGTCAGCGATGCAAGGAATTCTGCAAAGAGCTGAACAGAGAAGTGCAAACAAACAAACAGTAAGTATTTGAAAAGTGGCAGAGAGGGGAAGAAGGGTTGAGGTTATCAGTATTGAGTAGCAGGCTGTGGTAGAAACTGTGTGTTTAAATGAACTGATTCATTTCAAAATAGTTGACATTGTATTGTTGACAGCTATGGCATAACGAAGCATGTACTGCAACACATTTTAGTTGCTTAAACAAGACTCCACTAATAATGGAGGTCAATGTCAGACATAGCCGAGTTTGTCATGGATCAAACTAAAATGATAAACTACTAGTTGTGCTCTTACACAAAAATTGTGTATATCTTAAAGTCAACATCAATTCTCTGATTGGAAAATCTTTCGATAATAACATTTATTTAAAAAAATATATAGATCCTGGTATTCCCTGTGCAAAACATTTCAGTCCAGATGTTTTACTACAACTATGGTGAACATATTTTCCTAATAATTAGTGCATGCTCCTTCGGTGTGAAATACATGGGGCTTACTTCAAACAAGTAAATCTGTTATTAAACATCATTATGGAGATATATTCCTCCCACAGGGCAAGTAAAAGCATGGATCCTCATGGGACGCTTTCACTCAACGAAAACTATAAGGCTAAAGTAAGTATGGAGATTGCATTGGTGACTGATCTGGTTCAGACAGTATTAGTTTGAAATTTCCTGACTTGTTCAATCTCCTAATTGCTTGGGTGACATACTTTAACAGAAATATTGTAAGGTAAAGCCTTCTTGTTTCTTTTTATAATAATAGACGGTAGGTATTTTAATTAAACTAAGATTATTTAATTTTTCTTTTCTTTTCATTTTTTGGTTGATGAATGGATATGAAAACAATTAAAGCTTCATCTGCTTGCTTTTGATGTATCTGCAGTCTGTTTATACTCGGGCTTCTTGATTAAATGCTAATTCGATTCATTGAAGACATTTCCTGTAGATTTTTATAAATGTGTTAGCTCCAAAATTATGCACAATTCTCATCTTCAAAAGTGAATAGCACCCACCTCCACCACACCACCAGCTCCTTACCTCATCACAGGCCTGTCCAAAGCCTCCAGAGGAATGGTTTTTAAGTGTTATAACAGTCTGCTTTGTAGGCACTGTGTTCAGCTTTGATTATGATGACACACTGAGATAAGTGCCTCTGTCTCAATGTGAGGACAGTTGAAGAGCAAGAAGCACCCCCCAAAGGACGTATGTGTGTTGATAGTAAAGGTAAAGTTGAATTTAGTGCGAAGTGTGGAGACAGAGTCAGTCCCTTAAGTGTGAACAAGAGAAAAGGTCAGGTAACAGTGTATGAGTTACAGTGTATGAATACCTAAAATATTCAGACTTGCAGGGTGAATAGATTTGTCTTCTGGACTATAACCTACTGTATAGCTGTAAATGTACACTGTAAATGTGAGTTACTACAAAAATAAAAAAAGAATGGGGCATGAGAGGAGGCTGAATCCCCACAACTCGAGCTGAGGTTTGAAATAGAGACTGAGGGTTGAACTTAATAGATTGACTTAACAAAGAGGGATGGGACGCAGTGTGGATGGTGGTGCAAACAAATCAGAGAGATGCAGGTGGATTAAAGTTTAATCTCACACTGTGGCTGGCCTCTTATTACATTAGAGGGCACTGAGAAACCTAGCACCACGGCTGACCTTCGCTAACTCTGTTTCATTGAACTTGATCACACCAATGATCTCAGCTGCACTCCCTGAAAGATGAAACACATGCTACAAAAGGTGCATCTCTGTCATTCGTCAAATATTTTTGAACATACATTTGAAAAGGTTAGTGTTGTTGGAATTGATAAAAAAAAAAGAAAAAATACAAAATTCATTTTAAGCTCCATCTTTTTAATTCATCTGTTTACCTACATTTACTTTATTTACAGATCAGGCTAAAATAGCAGAGACGCCAGTTACACTCAGCGGCTCTTTTCATTTCTGTCAGAACTCTAATGTCCTACTAGGGTCAGAGTTGCATACATTTAGTCCTTATTAACATTCCTCTAACATTATGCACCTTTCCCACTCGTTTCTGGCCTGTATTGTCAGCAACAACATGATTCTGTTTCACATTTTGGTGCCCTGCTGTTAGCATAATATAATTAAATGTGCAGTGTATCGGATTTATGAAAATAAATTAGCAGAAATTGAACATAATGTTTGTAATTATGTTACAATGAATGCTGAATGGATGACATTTTTAGATTTTGTGTGTTCCTTGTTGAAAACAAACATCCTTTTCAATCTGTATTCAAGCATCCATTCAATATCATTTAATAATGTTTAAGAATTTTTGTCTGTGCAGCATGTCCATGTTGTAAGAAAATTCATTGTAAATTATATTTAACATATTGCAAGTACAATAAATGAATATAGTGGATGGTGAGTAAACTCCAAATTAGAGTGCCATGCCCCAGCATGGACAAATCCAATACTGGATCAACCAATCTCTGTTCTTGTAATTTCACTATGCTACACCAGCACTAGATGCCACCAACAACCCCACAGTCTACATTTAAAACGAGAAACGCCTTTTTTAGATCTTTCAAGTAACCAATCAATGTGTCTACAATTAGTGTTGCTCTAATTAGAAAGCATTGTTCTGAGCACTGGCTGAGACACTTCATTCATCAATATGAAATTAAGCAGCAGCCACTTAGCATTGCATTACTATCATGAGTCCATTTGTATCTTGGATCAATTCATTTGTGAGTTCACAGCAATCATCTCTCAAGGCGGTCCACAGGAGCTCCTTTAATGTAACACATAAGGCTCAAACGTTCTCTAAAGAGGGGCACAGGGAGGGACAGAAACAGGCACAAACTGTGAAATTACCAGCAATTTCTTTCTGAGGAAAAGTCACTTATCGCAAATCAAACAGAGTAAATGAAAGGAACAGTGCAAATCAAATAACCTATCTTAACCACCATGGCAATATCCAACTGCTAATAAAACATCCCGCTCTGAGACCCCGATTTCACATCCTGTCTTGTACGGCTGTGACACAGGCAGAGGCTCTTCAGACTACAATGAGACATGTCATTGTTGCTAATGTATCATCACCATGTATCATTAAGAACGATGAGAGAGCTATTAGGTGCCACTTTATCTCTCCTAGTGTCTGTATCTGTGACAGCGTTCCTCTTCTCTCTTCATCTCTCTGTACAGTACACTTTGAAGTTGCACAGACATGTCTTTGAATAAGTTAGTCACTTAATTTACTAGGACACTTTGTAAGGCTAGTGTCACATAGCAAAAAGTGGTGATGATCCGATTTTATTCATTGAGATCAGATCTGTTCGTGTCAGTGTAAACAGGCCAAACAACATTTCATTTTACTGTTTGCAGATCAGAATTATGTCACTTTACTTGGTCAGCTCAGACCTAAATTTAAGTCTATATAGTAGTGAAGTTAAATCAGTGCAAGTCATAACTTAGAAATGAATTACAACTTCATTTACGGCTGGCTGGGACAGAGCATGCCCTCGCTGTTTTGGGCATGTGAGCAGAGTATTCCTTGGCCAGTTCAAGACAGACGCATTTGCACTTACATTTACCTGGAGGGGGGACATGCAGACGCCACTAAGAAAAGACTGCTGCCATCCAGCTTAAAGAATGAGTGCAAACCACCACCTTAGTTTATGTAGAATATCATTTATAAAAACCTGATCAAATAAAAAAAAGTAAAATTCCATTGAGTGTAACATACTGTAATATAACCTAAAAAATCTGATATGGACCGCTTTTCCCTGTTGTGTAAATATAGCTGTGTTGTGATCCTAAACGCTGAACTGCGTTGGTGAGATCTAGGCCATAAAACTGTGTCTTCTAGCCTGTGTTTACTGCCCACATCTTGACTCTGCTTTGTGTTAAACTGTATTTTCAAAAAGTACTGCCAGTTGATGCATCTCCTTTGTGCCTGTATAGAGTTCATACAGTTAGTGTGAAGTGAAGACAGAAGAAATAAAAAGAAAAGAACCTTGAGTGTAAAGTTATTGTTACTTTATTGTTAGTGCTTACATTAGCAATCATAAACCATTTATGATTCAAGACTTGCTAAGGTATTAAATTTAGGGAATAATAAAAACACAAATGGACTTCTCAAAAGACTTATCGATGACAAAACCAGGATGAAATTATTTTAACTTTTATTGCACTTCCCCTTTTAATGTAAGTCTTTCTTCAGACTTTTACAAGACAGAAAAAGCCTGATAAATCTGACAAGGCTTTTTCTGAGCAGTCATTACAGCGGATTAAAAATGATCAAGAAGGCACCAAACACAATTTAGACATTATACAATCATCCTTGTAAATTAACTTTGATATAGCTGACAAACAAGCAGTCTGTATATTTAAATTTAATACTTGCAAATGAGGCTTTTGCACTTTCTTTGAACATGTGGCAGTGGTAATAATTCACAGTTATCAGCTGAAAAAAACAATGCATGCAAACAGCCACATTGTTCTCACTTATCGTGCTACAGTAAATTGCACATTATTTTTTTTATACATTGTTGAACTTCAGTGGCCCCCACATATGGCAGAGTTAACAATGGCAATTAGCAGAGCATTGTTAGAAGAGTTCAACAGCAACCAGCACTTAATTATACCAACACTTAACAACAAACATTTAGCATGCTAACAGGGTAAGCGTTATACTTACGCAGTGGAAAGGTATTTACACTTTATTTTGAATAGTTGATATTATGGAATTATTACTTTGAATCAATTGTGGCAGAATATGTAAGACAATAGACAACTACACATAAATAGTCACAAAAGCTGGAAGATCATGTTTGACAGTAATATTTTGCATTTGAAAAGCATTACTGCCAAAGGTTAGCCATAGCATCCCAGCTTTCCTAAGCAGTGAGCCTACAAGATAACAGAGACCTTAATTTAATTCAAACCAATGAATTAGTTTTAAGCTGTATTTATCCCAAAATAAACCAGAATGGGGTTGTCTCAAGACAGACAGCCTTTTACAAAGTCCACAACAATGATGGTCCTAGACACACAATAATCTGCACAATGACACTGATACCAGAGAAAACAGCATGTCGTGAGGATGATAGCGCATTACATTAAAAATATATCTATTATAGCTTATAAAGCTAGTGGCTATGGAAGTAGTTGTGAACTTTAATACTGGAAAATAATGGAGAGGATGCTGTCAATTTGCTGTTTGACATTGGGTTATAATCAAGCCTCTCTCATGGAACCTCTTAAATGGTCCTCGAGTAATGTATATACGGCAATATACGGCAAAATCCAGCGATATACCGCCATCCACCAGAGGGCAGGCTCCAAAAGCGGAAATATAAGTATAAAACTCATGTTTATTATGCAGTAAAAGCCGAAAAGCCCAGATGTAACTGCCATTTTATTGCCCTGTCATAACGACAGTATCGGTGAATAGGGGACCAATGGGCGGATATACTTCCATGTACCCCAAAGGGTGTTCAAATAAACAAGGTTTTTGGAGCAAACGTAACTTATGTGGCTTTCCACTTCTGTCTCATGTTGTATTTTTAATGGCTCCATCTAAGCTGCCCACAGATTCACATATTGACAGTGTTTTGTTTTTGCTTTACAACTGAATTTATTGGACAACAGCATTTGCCAAATTGTTTCTGAATTCATCTGATTGGCTTGATGTTTAGTGACTTACACGATGAACAGTAATTGTAAACTTTTGTGTGGTGAGCTAATGCAGTTCAGCTGAGATATTCAAGCAGGTGGAGTACAGCCTTAAACTGGTTGCACAATAAAAGAACACACTGCTATTGTATAAAACAATAAACAGGAACATAATCCTATTAAAGGCTTACATTTTGATGGTGTATAATCTGCTTTCCATACTTTCACACTCAGCCACATTTTTTATATAAAGTCAATGAGTAAATAAAAAAAAAAAAACATGGGCATTTAGCAGCCTTCAGATCTGTCAAGCTAAACTTAACTTGTATTACAAAGGGTATGGGATGTTAAACGTCAATTTGACAGTTTAGAGTTTAGACAACTATCGAACTGAGCCTTGCAAAAAACACTTTTCTGAGTGGTGGTATGATTCTGTGATCAACAGTCCGCAGAGGTCCAAGTCACCCTTAGTACAATAGCTTTGGTTCAATCTCTGACAGAATCCACAGTGAAAGGCACTAAAGCTGAAAGCCTTTACTTTGATGTAGAAATGTGTCGACTTAAGACACACTCACGCATGTGCGCATTCCTTCAAAGACACAAACGTGAAAATAATCAGAACATCTTGTGCCTTAAAATCTCTTTTGTTTGGTCTTTCCAAAGTGTGCAAGTCAAATTTAAAGCATTGTTTAGTCACATCATCTTTATTTTATAAATTTATTTTACAATCACAATCATATCACTATATTCATATTCTTGTCTCTTAGCAAACTTCTTTGAGAAAAACTTTCTGCTAAGCTCTTCAATCATTACTTTGATAAATCAAAAATAATAGCATCTAACTAAAACATTTTGCCATTATAACCCAAGTATTTAAATAGTAATTAAAAGTTTAATATGCTGCTAATGTGTTTACTTAATTTTCCTTTTGTTGCTCTGTTGTTATTCTTTTTATCTCGCTCACAGCATTAAAAAGCCTGTCATCGCTCACACTGACGGCCTTTTATAATCACATCCCCAGATTCTAATTACTATAGCGTCTAACACAAATTTGTCTGCGGCTAAATCATGCTTTTCATGCAGAAAATTGCCCAAATTCCTAACAGCGCTCCCCAGGCAAGCGTTTATTCTGCTTAGCCTTATTGTTCTTATCCTCTCCCCTGGCTCATACACATGTTTCTCCATCCACAGCATCCACAGTGGGCACTTTCCAAGACTTTGTAAGAGGTCCAATCTTTAAACATTTCCATCATGTCAAATAAGGGAGCACTTAACCAAAATAATGTGTAATAAAACTGCTCTGTGGGTGTTTATCAACCATTGACTTTTCTCTTTAATCAAACATAAAGTGTGATCCTCTGAAAATCACAGGGTGCTAACAGTAAGTGCTTTTGATTGTCTGTAATTGAAAAAGCTGGTAACAAAAGTGGCCATCTTTTACAATTATTGGGCATTTTGGTTGGGGCAATTTGCTAAGGCAGTGAGGGGGGTCTTCTTTAGAACAACTAATGTAATTTTTACAATTTAACAGAATTTATTTTGACCAGCGTCTGTGGCAAATGGTTGGGCTGAATGGGTGAAAAATGGATGAACTGTAAAATGGACACTGAAATAAGTGTTTCAATTTCCAAAGCAAACCTTAGGGTTACAAAATGTATCATAATTTCCTGAAAAATACATATAGATACTATATGTTGTCACTTGCTGATGCAACCACTGTGACCAACCAAATGGCTGGCAGATAGATGCATTAGATTCATTCTCACAGTCGGAAATCCCCCCCATTCCACATTTTCAGCCACCCTCAAAACAATATTGGTTATCTTCTGCCTGTATTTCATAAATTCTCTACATTGGGGGTCTTGTTTTGAGTGTGCATCTCACAGCCAATCATTACTCATGGAAGAAAAAGAAAATACATTACGCTGGAATCCATTCAAAGCCAGATGGTTGTTTAATGCAAAAAAATAAATAAAATGAACTGGTTTTAATTTGCAAGCATAGGGCAAAAATGTTCTCAAAACTAAACTGTTGCATACTAATAAGGAGGGACAGCATTATTTCAGTTTTATTAGGGCTTTCTGCATGCTATTACAATTCCTTCAGTAAATATTCCTCTCACAGCCTTCCAAAGTTTTTACCATTAAAGCACAATGATACATACCGTTTAAACAAATTCATTAAGTACTTTCATTATGAAATGTTACCCTGCAATTATAGATGTGCCCTAAAAGAATAATAATAATTTTAATAAATGACATTCAACGACATTCAAGTACTCTGACCTGCAGTTTGCCCAGGACTTTTTAGACAGAACTCCAAATGGAAATGTTTTTATGATGAGTGCTGCAGGACCTCTACTGACCCCTCTCAGAGCCATAGGTCCAACTGTGTCTGGGCCAACAGCTGCTGGCTCAGCTCCTGTCACACGGTCAGCCCAGAGACGAGCACTCACAGCCTGTAAAACACTCCTGATGGCCAAAAGGAGTCACACCATCCATCATGCAGGTGCAAACACAGTACGTACTAAAACCAAGGGCCTGCATACACAGCCACACAGCTACACACATGCCTTTGAGCCATCGTTTAGTGGGAGTTATCGATTGGCCCGCTGTAATTAACACGTACTCCTACTGGGAATAAATCAGTGCTGATGAATCACTTTTTGAGCCCAAGTGCTGTGCGTCTCCCTGTGTGCATATGTGTTTTGGTGAACAGGTTATGGGGTCATTAGGTTGAGAGAGTCCCACAGAAGGTTGGACTAAAAGTGCCCAGTGTAAATCAGCAGCACAGAGCTATCATGACCCAAGGCTTCAGGGGTCGACTGGCATTGAAAGAACACAAAGTTCCCAGGAAGCACAAAAGAATTTGTACTAAATGGAAGTCGCAACTATATGAAATACTCTACAGTTACAATAGGGACTTTGCATTAAAAATGAAAAGCACAACATACATTCTTTACACATTTTACATTATACCTACATTTTCTGCAATCCTTTTTTGGAATCTAAAAAGGCTATCTTACAAAAACAAGTTGGCATCCATATCTTCTGCAACATCTTGAAATGACAATACCATTTATGACATCTCTTGAGATAATGGGTTCTTGTTATAGCTAGGAAATTTGATTTGTTAATGTTAATGCAGATAATTACTTGTAGATCTGGAGATTACATTTTTTTTTTATGTTGCCTTGCCTTCCGTCAAATCTCTGCTGACTGTTCAATACTCTAAAGCCTGCATGCATCTGCTTCTGACACATACTTGTTCACCTGGCACCTGTAAAACCAGCTACAATACATGTTACTTATTTGCTTTTTGAAAAAAAGCAAAGCACAGATATACATTCACACGATGTACAACACTAAAGTATGGCTTTTGGGTTGGAATTTTTGTTACCAGTAAACATCGCAATTTCACACTGATACTGTATTTTCTTTGTGACCATCACTGTGCAATGCTACATTATGCAAGGGGATATAAATGTGACCTGCTCTGTCAGTCTTTCTTTGAAGCTATTCCAATTGTACCAACACATCCCCAATCCTAGCAGTCCAGGCACCAAGGAAATGTCAAGCCCAAGTGTGGATATGCACAGTAATGTCGTGCATTTACATACTCAAACAGCAAATATATTTCACTTGGGAAAAACTCTCTGCTTTCTTTTCTATTACACACTAAAACTAACATTCCTTCACACTAAAATTAACATTCCTGAATATGTCATTCCTGAGACTTTCCATGACATCAATACTTATTATTTCAAAGTATGCTTGAAATTGACTGTACTAAAAAAGTAAAGCAGAATGTGCGAGGCGGTGAATGAGACATTTCTCATTTTAAGACATTTTTATCCTTGATGGTTTGTAATTTTTGTGATAACACGTGCAAATAGAGATATTGAAAATATAATAGAATTTAGTGCTTTTTAGCATTAAAAAGGTGACAAAAGGTGTCAACTAAAAATTAAATGTAAAATTATGAGAGGAACGGAGATATGTAGCAGTTTATAATCCATAAAGGAGGTTGGTTTCATATTTATTTAAGTTAGTCATACATTACATACACACAATATGAATAGTCAAATCCATCATTCCATCATCAGCTAACATGTATTTGGTGACCCCAGACACCAGATGCCTCTGCAATACTTTGCTTGTATTTCTTCTAATATATAAATCTGTGATGAGCAAATTCATGTCTCGCTCCACTTTACAACCTCTTTGTATTGTTCCAATTTCTAATTCAGCCTGTCAGTGCGGCTGCACTAAAACCTTCAGCTCTCACACTGACAGGAAGAGCTGCATGAAAACTAAATCTCAAGAAGACAATTTCATTATAACCAGTGCAGCTTTATTGTATTGCTCATGCAGCAATCCAATTACCAAGTTAATTTAATCAGTCAAGCTTTTATTAGCCAATTCATATATAAAATATTGTTGTCAAAGGATTTTAACCTTTCTGTCCATGGTTAGCTCTAACAGAGTGAGATCTCACCTGAAAAGAAAGCATGAGGACCCTTATTTTTGATGCTGAGTTATAAAGGTCAAGAAGAAAATTGAGGTTGGGATAAAAAATGTTATAAATTTTCTCTTCATTTTCACTTAACCTTACTCGTGTCTGTCTTTCTGGAAGGATTTAGGAGCTTTTCACAAACAGCACAGGAAGCACCAGAGGAAGACCACAAATAAAGGCAGGTGTTAAGACTTGACCTTTTTGGCTTTTATTTATGTTTGGTTAGTAATCAGTGGGTGGTCACAAATCTGAGTTTATGCAAGTAAACTGATAAATATGAACTTGCACTTTGAAAGTAAAATACTTTAAAATGTATAGCTAGTGTTTTGTAAAAAACTAAACATAAATAAATAAAAAACTGTCAGGTATTTACTATTTGCTTAGCTTACATTCCACTCCTGCTCTATCCTGGAAAAGTGATGGTAGCTAGGTTATCACAAATGCTTTAAAAGATACATGCCTCTTCTGGATTTGGGATTTGATGAATATAACAGCTATTTAGTTTACTGCAATACATACCCCTTGACCTAAACTGGATTTTCTGAATCATGGCATTTATAAAAGCATTCTCAGTTCCTTTAAATCAGTAAATTTTAATGGCATGGATGGCAAATGACATGGATTTTATACAGCGCTTTTACAGGCACTCAAAGCGCTTTACATTAAGCTTCCATTCACCCATTCACACACACATTCATACACCAGTGTCACAGCTGCAACACCACTGGAGACAAGGTGGGTTTAGTGTCTTGTACAAGGACACAACAACAGTATGAACTGGGGAGAGCGGGAATCGAACCACCAACTGCCAACCAACCCGGCAACGGAGAAGCGAAAGAAGATGGATAAATGCTTATTATTATTAATCAATTAATCAACAGGAGTCCATGAACATTTGATGGAGTATGAGAGGAGCTATAAAAGTAGTGGAACGGTGATATTTTCCATCTGAGAAAAGGAGCTTTTCCCAGAAAAGGAGCTAAAATGTTCAGTGCTGTTAAGGCTGAGAGCCATTCATGCTCGAGCGTGTTGTAAAATCAATGGCATATTAGGTGCACACACAAAACAAGAATTTGGTATTTCATTATGCCACACAAATAAAATATGTTAATGCATATTTCCTGTGTGCTCTTTGGTTTTAATGGCACCTAATGCTTTTCCTGCTTCATTACCTCATTGTGTAAAGAGTTATGGCACATATATGCTCATATTGGTGCCAATTTCTTTCACCAATATACTGTCTCAGGCAGTCTCATATATATATATATATATATATATATATATTAAAAACTTTGTCCTTCACCCTCCGAGGGTGGTCTCTCATCCTTCGAGCTCGGGTCCTCTACCAGAGGCCTGGGAGCTTGAGGGTTCTGCGCAGTATCTTTGCTGTAACTAGTACTGCACATTTCTGGACCGAGATGTCTGGTGTTCTTCCAGGGATCTGCTGTAGCCACTCTTCCAGTTTGGGGGTTACTGCCCCGAGTGCTCCGATGACCACAGGCACCACTGTCGCCTTCACCTTTTCCAACTCTTCTCTGAGCCCTTGGTATTTCTCTAGTTTCTCATGTTCCTTTTATGTATATATATATATACATACATACATACATACATACATACATACATGAACCGCCCAAGAACCACCATTTTTAGGCCTCACATAAAACACACACAACATTTACAAGGAAACATACAGCTGCTGTCAGCCTTGTGCCAATGTGTTTCCACCCAAACCTGAGCTACTTTTGTTGATTGCTGCATTTCCTCAGAGCATTCCTGAGGCTAAATGAGCTATAGGATAAATGCAGCTGGCAGCGAGCCCTGGCGGAACAGCTCCATCCTTTAACACTCTGATTGATCACATTACAGTTAATTAAATATTGGCAAATTGCTCCCATCCAAGGTTGGGCCATTAAAGTTTACACTTCAGCCACATTTATCACTTTCTGTGTCTCTTTTATCACCGTCGCTTGTCGCTTTTGCCGCATGTCAAGTGGATGATGATAAATGCCAAACCATTCATTTCTCTCGCTTGTACATTTTTACCTCCTCATTCTTTTTCCGGCTACGCTCCTTCTTCTTCTTGCCACTGCCTTTTCATTTCAAAGTAAAGGAAGTATGACAGCTTCAATAAAGGAGTGAGCTGTGCTAAGTCTTTTCCGTATTTCTGAGTATGCGTGTCTGTGAAACTATCTCAAGAGGGATCAGGAAAGGGGAAAATGACAGGGAAGAGCTAGGAGCATGAAAATGACACTATCGGTCAACTGTAGAGGCAAAACACAATTGTTCAGCTGTCAGTCGAGATGTGACTCTGTTAAACTACCATAATGCTGATGGGCAGGGGTATACTCCATGTCTGGAATTCAGGCAGCTTTCATTTATGTATAACGTAACATAAGAGAGGTAGTCTACATTTTTTGTCGGGAGTTGATCTATCCCAGAAAACCCTTAGGCCCCACATAAAACCTGGTGGAGGGTTTAGCAGATAGAGATGGACACAAATTGTTGTCCACTTGGGAACGGTTGCCGAGTGATTCATTACTAATGCATTCTCTTTACAGGCCTGAGGGGATGTGAAGACAGCGTATCGCCCCTGATAAGCCACAAGGCGCCCCTCAAAAATAGAGCTGTCCTTTTTATTTGGTTGAGTTAGGAGGCAGGACTCGATCCGCTCTTTAAAGCCTGTGATTAAACGTACAGCAAAAAAATTTTCTCTTGATGACACTCAAAGATTGTTCATTAAAACCCAGTCCAGTGCTACATAATGAGCCTGATTAGAGCTGCATCTCGGTTTTTCACAATAACACAAAGGCATGGTTTCTAAGTGATTTCAGTAATGTGCACACGTTAACAATATCACACAAAGAGGTAAAATAATTGGGTGAACTGAAGTGTAGACAAACATCCTAATGGGTCTCCAAGAGTAACAGCAAATACTCAAACTGACATCCACAAATCCCAGATACATGGACTAATAATGTTTATGTCACAAATGTGCATAGGATATTGACATTTAAAACCTGTATGATTACAAAAATGATCTTGTTTGCTCATGCTATGGGGAATTACCAGCTATTTCTAGATCGATACAAGACATGTTGAGCTTGTTAGTGGAACAAATTAAGCCGGTGAATAGGATTTACATTTGTGGTTTATTGTAGCAAGATGATTCAGTCCAGTATTACATTTAAAACAGACAATGTGGTCGGACAAGATCACATGATTCATTTTAATCTTCTATCCCTTAAACTTTGTTTTGAGGGTTCACGAGCGACGAGGTGTCCCAATAGTTATTTGGATCAAAGGGAAGGAGCTGTACACCCCTCCAAATGGAGATTTTTGAGGACCACCCTTGAAAAAAAGGGGTAGATAATTTCCCATAATGTAGTGCGTTCACCGGCACTGCGGCTGTGAGAGAGGCATAAAATGTAACTAATCTGGGGAAAAATAAAGATTTGAAATGACGACAGTGCTGTTTTATGTTCCTTTAATCTTGAACTTGTTTATGCACTGATCCATTTTCTCCTCAGAAAGTCTCACATCAACAGGTCACAGTCTTATATTTACAGAACTATTTAACTTTTTTATTAGTTAATGCATATCACCACTATCAGTTTTTCTGTCAATATAATTGATATAACGTTAGCGAGGTTGTAGTAACATCCTTCAGTTTCTTGTGTCTGTTACAGAGGAAACAGCAGCTGAAACTGTCAAAATACTGTGTGATGATGACAGATGGATTATTAGACCTTATTGTTATATTATCTTATCTAATAAAATATACATTATAAACTATATGAAATTATATATAGGCTGTATTTTAAAGACATATATACGTATATGCATTATATGTTATATGATATATTTTATAAACCTTATATTATTATAGATCTTATTATACATCTATGCCCCTACAGGTGTGTGTCCCAATTCTTAGAGGTAACCCATTCGGGATTTGGGCCTAATGTTTTTCAGATGTTTTTGTATTACACATTGTTACTATGCTATCTTAGAGATGTACATTTTGTGTTTTTGATGAAAATAAATGTGTATGTGTATATATGCTCTATAAGTCTTGTGGCATAGGCTGATTCAGATTTTGTAAAAAAAAAAAAGATGTGATTTCTTTGTAGTATTATCTTCAGTTTTAAACAGGAAATGTAAAATATATATATATATATATATATATATATATATATATATATATATATATATATATATATATATATATATATATATATATATATATATATATATATATATTGACATATTTTTTTAGAGAGAACTTTGTAGGATCTCTAAACAAGATCTATACTTCATTCCACATAATGGCTCATAGTGTGTATACCCAAACCATTTGACTTTTCTCTATAGAGATATAAATGGCAATGGCCTGATTTTCTCTCCTCCAGCCTGGCAGCCTTTACACTGAGTAAATAGTGCCAAGCTGAGATAATCTCTGGCTCATGCACACTTTATATAAGTGAGTGCTCAGCTTTCATATGTTAATAATATTGTTCTGGCACACATTCAGCCACAATTTGTAATAAGTCTTGAGAAGGTCTACATCATCTCGCTGCCAGGTCTTGTTTTATTCTGATGACCCTTTGAGCTGTGGCATCCTGGGAGATCTGTCTCTGTCACCATCTGAGAGTCTGACCTGTGATAATATTAGAAGATGATTTAGTCTTGATTATGTAAAAAAATATATTGTGGCACACTGTAAAATATTGTTACTTCATATTTTCTGTACTTCACTTTTTCATTCTTATATTCTGATGCTAATTCTTTACAAGGTAATGACAAAAGGTTGGCTGATATGAAAGAAATGGGATGTGATTAAACAGGAAATTGATAGCAGTGGTGCCCGAATGGAAGGAAATATGTGCTCCTATTGCTGCCTCAAAGGTGAAGCAGAGTGCAAGGCAAACCTGAGCAGCCCATGAGTCACTGTGCACATAAATAAGTTATTGTGTGCAGGAGACTATAGGGTTCAAACCTGCCTCTTTTTACAACAATAGCTCTGACGTAACAACAATACAGTAAAGCAGCTATGGGTGCTAATGTTGCACTACAGCCACGTACTGTAAAATAGGATACTATGTGGTAGTATCACACATTAACAGATATTTGATTAACAAATATTCTTTTCTGTGTCTGTGTGAAAAGACAATTGTCCACAGCGGGAAAAAAAATTATTTCAGCTTGAATTAATTTGAATGTTAGCTTAAAGACATTCAAAACAAATAGCCTATACAAATGTTTTCATATGGCTGTGAAAGGTAAAGCTTAATGACAACTTACATTCATGTTTATTCAGGATGAACATCTCTAGTCTGTCTTTATTGTCTGGTATATAAAATGGTGTCATGCAGAGATGTCTATCAAATGAAACTATCATTTGCTTCATGGAAGACTTAAATTGAGATTTCAGGTCTGAGATGCCAGTACGTTTCTGAAAAACAAAGATTTAAACAGCCAGACGAAAAGTCAAAAGATGTTTTATGTGGCCTGAACACACAGCCTGCAGTCATTTCTTGTAAGGCCTCACCTCTTTCTTCCACCTGACAGATACCTTTACTCACAGCACACCTCCTGTTGGTTGTAGCTCCATGACATAAGGCCAAAAACCATACAGATGCCTCAGGCTAAGATAGGGGAAAATGTAAGACTGATAACAGAAGAATTCTCACTGCACAATGAAAGCTCACTGCTAGAAGCTAAAGAAAATGGCTTTTATTCTTGGTAATGGGGCATTTTACCACTGCAATCCAAGCGCGGAGTAGTGGAGATTAAATATTAAGATCTTTTTAAACAGTTAAATAGTAACGGTCATATTGCAACAAATGAAAAGCATAATAAATAGGATGGATTGTTTCTGAAACATGCATGAGAAATCCAGCAGCAGACAATAAAATGAACTGACAGAAGGTATGTAGACTATATATTATTTGGGCCAATAAATAATCTACTGGTTGGTGAATCCAGATCACTATCTCCTTCTGAGTTGCACCTCCATTTTATGCTCCAGTGGATGAAAATAATTTAAGTCCTGCAATATGCAAATATTCTTAATTGGACTGTCTCAAGTTCCCAGGCATCGTCAACTTTACAAAATGACTGAGGCTGTGAGCAGATTGGATTTTGGTGGCCAATCTTGTACACTTAATTTTCAGTAATTTTGTTCGCTCTCATCGCTGTGGTCCTGATACATGCCACTTAAGAGAACATCTATAGCCGCTGTAAGACGTACAAAAGACACAACTCTCTGTCTTGTCATTTTCATTTTCTCTTCCATCTTAATGCTCAATTACACCAGTCTCCAGACCTTCAATTCTCACTGAACTCCTGTTGTGTTTGTCCCTCTTTAAACGTCTATAACTGTAACATTCCCCCCAGAGCCTGCATTGTTCCCATTCTGTCAGATAATATTTTATTCTGCATTCCAATTTAAAGCATGCTTTTACAAACAGATTTTTTCTGCCCTCAATACTAGTGGTTTTTAACTTGTATGTATGCAGCTTTATAAAGATAGATATCACAGGGAAAGCACACATGTAATTCTATGCTGTATTTGCTTCTCTATCTTGTGTTTATTTCTAAAAAAGGACAAAACAAAGAACAGGATAACAATAAATGCATTCATTAATTCATTAATTTTCTTCTGCTAAGGTCCTGTTAGGGGTCACAGGTGACTGGAGCCTATCCCGGCAACTTTGGGCCTTAAACGGGGTACAACCGTTAATCGCAGGGCTGACACTTAGAGACAGACTTTCATATTCACTCACTAGGGATACTTTAGAGTTGCCAATTAACCTATAGTACGTGTATGTGTTTGTACGGTGGGAGGAAGCTGCTGTACCCGGAGAGAAGTCACGGTAACACGAGGAGGACAAGCAGACTCCTCACAGAAAGGCCTGAGTTGGCCGAGGATGCAATAAATACATTTGAAATGTATTATTGACTGCTTTGTGGGAAGTGGACTTCTTGTAGGCAGCCTTGTGTTACTAACAGTAGTTTCTTTGGAGCTTTGGTTCTACTGAGAGTACTGATTTTCTGTTCTGGAGTTGGTCTTATAGCTGCATTACCTGAAAACCCCATGCATGGAAACACTTAGCTTCAACAACAGTTGATTTATACATGTTAGGCACCATGCGGAAATGATATTACCATCATGACATCCAAAAGGATCAGTGCAGATAGGAAGCCGCTCCACACAGAGGTAAAGTGCGATTACAATCATGAAAGCTGCTTTCGGCTTCATGTGGAAATGACATTCTTTTTTTCGATTCCAGAGAAGTCAGTATAATAAAAATAGATAACAGTTCATGATTTGTGTGGTGATGTTTTAATAAACTCTGTGCTTGAGGGCAACCTGACATTAAGAGCATTGTTATCATCAGGAGATATTAAGCATATTGTGTTTGATTCATTTGATTCACATCTTAATGCCTCTACACCTTCCTGTATTAGGTTTAATGTTTTTAGCTCTTTCATTTCCTCACACAAGACAGTTTTAAGGTGGCAAAAACTTTTTATTCAAGAACTGCTTACACAGGGGATTCTGGTTAATGTTCTCTTTTTTCAAAACCAATCTTGTTAAGATAGCTGCTATTTTGGATGTGTATTTGAATGCACCAAACATGCTTGTTGATTTTTTTTACATTAATTGAACAACAAAACTGGCTTCTAAAAAGTGGCACTCAAACCCTTGGAAAGACAAACAGATGCTGACCTGTAGTACATTTCCAATAAATGTTACTGGTGAAATGATGTACTTAAGTGTCATCGTAATGTCTGTTGGAATAATTCAGCTGTCTCAGTCTGTCCAAAACACACTGCAGCAAAAGTAGTGACTACCTCTCAAGTTGTGATCACGAAGCATAATAAAAGGTGATGGAATGATGACAGACGGAAAGGGTGTGATTAAAGCTGAGAGGAAGCTGTCAAAGAGAAAGGGAGGTCCTCTTTGAAAAACAGACGAGAGAGGTCTTACTCTGACGGATGATTTGAAGACAGGACTGGGAACAGGATCAGAGGCAGAGCAATAAACAGCACATATTCAAAGGTGGACTGGATAAACCTCCGAATGGAAGTTGTATTTCAAAAACAGGGTTGGACTCTTTGAAGCACAGCAGCAGAAAGCGATGAATGTGATATTGACAAACTGCTACAACATTGCTCTGGAGTGCTTCTTCTTTTTGAGCTGGACACAGTAGAAAAAATAAAATATTGAAACAACATCCTTCACTGTGTACCAGACTTTTGCTTCTCCTCCTCGTACACGTGTGTGTCTGTCTCCTAAGAGGTCTGCTCATGACAGTTTTGTTGACACTTTAATTGGAGGCCTTGAGGCTTGAATAATAATTGTCAACAAACGCAACAGCAGCAAAAGTTTAAGTCTCTGCGTTGGCATGCAAACACAGTCACACATCACCTGAGAAAGTTTCAAAAAAAGCATCAAACGCACACTTTGACTCATGCCGCTTCTATTGATAGAAATACTTTAAACATTTTTCTTCACAGAGAAAGATATGTGATCAGCCTCTCCCAAGAGCTTCTTTGTCTTTTTAGATGGATTAATCAAAGCTTCGGTTTTATGAAGCTAAAACGTACAGAATTGCTGACACTTGACCAAAGGCACAACATTTAATCAAGTTTGACTGATTTCATTTTCCATAAAGCCCCTGACACACACTGTGATTTTTGTAATGAGATTATGACATGCACAATGTGCAACTCGACTCGGCTTAGACCAGATTGTCACGCTGTACGATTAGAGATGCAGAGGGTGTCATGGGCAGAAATTCAAGTCTGTCGATATATAAGTCTGTGGTTTGGAGGAAAACTGGGTTCCTGTGTTGCAAAGGAAAAAATGATTGTCATATAATTAGTTTGATTACATAGGCATGAATATATAAAACAAAATTTAATTTTTTCCATAAATTTCACTAAACATTTACACCAAAATATTTGTTGAAGGCATTCTGGTTGTAGGGCTAAGAGACTGGTCTGCATTTGATCCTCGTGACATTATCTAACATTCGACCATGTGAGAAACAATGCACAGTGTGGATGTTTTTTGGAAGTGAAAGGGGGACCTACATAAAGTAGAATCAATGGGTCAAAAAAGACTTTGATTCAAAATTAGGAAAAATCACTAATAAAAAATAGATAAATAGAAAGAACACTCAGTGGTCACTAAAGAATAAAGAGTGTGACATGAACAGAAAGATTAGAGTCAATAACTCAATTTGTTCGTTTACAAATTAGTTTAAAAAAAACACTCGGGCAGCAAGTTTTTCCAAACTGCTGGAGAGTATTTCTGATATGTGCCTCACTTTCCACCAAAGAGAGTCAGCTCGGGGCAAAAACCCAGTCATTCAGTTTCATCAGCACTCTATACCACTGTTTAAAACATTCAAGCATTTCTGTTTCTCAGTGGGATGGAGTCAAAGTAGTTGTCTATTACACTCAGCATAATAGCATTCGAGTAAACCTATATCATGTTTTTTTTTTCTTCTTCTTTTGACATCACAAAGCACTGAGTCAGTTCAATTGCCTTTTTCCTCACATGTTTGAAACTCATCAAAAGACAAAAAACGCTGAAAGGCTGTAAAATAAATCTCATTACAAAGACTATTTCCTTCATCTGCGTGGTTCAGTGAGGAAGCAGATTGCATTTCAGTACTTCATTAATAAATTAGTATGTGAACAATGGCAGAGTGATGGCTCCATTGTCTTGAAGCCAAATGCCAGCAGCAAGACAGTCATTATGTTGCGTGTGCTTTTCAGCTCAAAGTCTGCAGAAATAAGTTTAAAAAAATAGTGGTGGCATTAAATAACACTTGGCTATAGCATCAGATTAGCTTCATCCTGTTTTGCATAAAACTTAGATTCAATTAGAAAAGTTAAATAGAGTTGCATCTGTGTCTTAGGCAACTGGATCAACTCTTGTAGCTGAATGAAATCTGACAGGTGGAAATTATGCACGACGGAGGAAGAAAGTAGGGTCTTGTTCTAGGTCAAAATAAAGCAAAGTGTTTAAAAGAAGTTGTTGGCAAGAACAGAAAAAGCAGATGGGTTTAAGGCAGCCTCATGGTGGGAGTAAGGCTTTTAGATTCACTATCTGTGCAAAATTATTTCAATTTGTTACTTTTTAATCATGGTTTTAAGTCAGTGCTTTGAAGTTGGGGGTATTTTTGGAGGGAATTTGCACAGTGGCACCTGTTACCTTATTAAAAACTGCCCTTAGCCCTGCCTGTTAAATTTCTATTCCCCACACGAAACGAGTTTTAGAAGTCATAAAGAGTGTCTCATCAGGCTTCAGTTACCATCACCTCTTTTCATCCAAACTGTGAGATAAAAGCAAGTAGTCATTTCCAATTATATCCATTTACATAAAGCACGTCTTTTTTAGTGTGTTTTAAAGGATTGCTACAAAGATTTTGTTTGAAACATGACAATTCTTATTATCAAAATGAACAGGGCAGAATTAACACAATGACAATAGAATAGAACTGTATAAAACTGTTTTTGATACAGCAACTTTAAAATACTAAAGAAAATAAAACATAATGGTTGAAAATATGGACTAGTTTTTTGTGCACTTATGCTTTTGTACCTTGTGTTGTTAAAATTGCTTCCATTGTTATCCTCACTTGTAAGTCGCTTTGGATAAAAGCGTCTGCTAAATGACTAAATGTAAATGTAAATGTAAGCTGGCCCTCCCCACACTCTTCATTCATTTATTCTGACACCTTTCAAACAATCCTCCTCTCATTCCTCCCTTGTTAATAAGCACACTGCAGCATTTGTAGCTCTCCACCTCCAAACTGTAGCTCAGTGCTAATGTGCTAATGACATACTTTTCATAATTAGCTCGGGATCTGTTTTCCAATCAGACAGACAGTGAGAAGCTAATTAATCATAGCACATTAGCCAAGGCTCTATGTTTACATGTCTATTTACCTTGCTTTATAGCAGCATGATGACAATATCATACCGCCTGCTGATTTTGGACTAATGGAACGCTGCTGGATTCTTCGATGAAAGCTGAGGTCAGAGATAATTGATTTTTCTTAATGCCTTGGGAGGTAAACATTAATCATGCAGAAAAACTGAAAGCTGGGTCCTGCTGTCATTTCTTATTTGTTGATAATGATTGCTAAAAAAGTGATTAAAAACTCTCATACTCCCATATATACAAAAGGTGTCTGCCATGTCACACAAAGAGAGTGACTATTGTGCATTCAGATTGAGTGGAAAGGTTGTGTCTACCTGTCCAAACTGCCAGCCTAGTCGTGTGTGGGTCACTGCTGAGACATTAGCTGCTGTTCAATAAAAAGCCACAGCGGACCATTGAAAGTGAAAGGATTGACATATGAATACAAAGCTGCTCCTCAAGAAAATGAGTATGTGTCAGTGTCGGTGTATACACATGCAGTAGAAAAAGCACGAGTGACTGACAAGCAGCCAACCTTGATTAAAAACACTACTTACAGCAACTTTTGCCCATTACCTCACTATCCCGCTACTTAAAAGGACCTCCCAGTATGAAACGCTACAAAAAGCCACTTCAACTTAATAACCTAATGGACAAGTGAGTGGGCCTCACTTAATATCCTGCACTGAAAAGTTGACTCCACACAGCCACTTACAAGCAGCAGAGAGCATATTTTCAAATGGATTCTCTACATTCAGATGTGGG
Organism: Perccottus glenii; assembly: GCA_024416835.2. NCBI lineage: Eukaryota > Metazoa > Chordata > Actinopteri > Gobiiformes > Odontobutidae > Perccottus > Perccottus glenii. The sequence continues at coordinate 10,715,300 of CM044550.2, forward strand.
TATCAAACAAAAGAAGTTGCAGAATAATATGTTATAAACCATAAGGAGACTAATTGGCTTTATACCAGGGATGGAGTCCTCAAGCTCTGGACTCGGACTGGAGTCGAGTCTTCAGGCTCATTTTCAGGACTCGACTCGAGGAGAAGCCTCAATGCCTCAACTCGGACTCGTTCATTCATTCATTTTCTACCGCTTAGTCCCGTTAGAGGTCGTGGGTGACTGGAGCCTATCCCAGCAGCTTTGGGCCTGAGGCGGGGTACACCCTGGACAATGGCCAGTTATTGCAGGGCTGACACTTAGAGACAGACAGTGACAGACAACTATTCACTTTCACATTCATTAGGGACACTTTAGAGTTACCAATTGACCTAAACATGCATGTCTCGGTGGGAGGAAGCCGGAGTACCTGGAGAGAACCCACGGTAACGCGTGGAGGACATGCAGACTCCTCACAGAAAGATCGGAGTCGGCCGAGAATGTTTGAGTCGGCCGGGTTTTGAACTCACAACCTTCTTGCTGTGAGGCAGGAGTGCACGCCACGCAACTCGACTTGCCTTTTTATGGCTCGACTCGAACTTGGACTTGTTTATTCTCAGACACAAGGACTCGTGAATAGAGTCGGATTGAGAACTGATGACTCGGACTTGGACTTGAGCAAAAAGGACTTGAAAGTCACGCTCAGCAACAACACCACACAACCTCTGCCTGTTGCATGTGGTCAAAGCGGGACAAGCTGCTCTTCATGTAACTCCTAGGACTCTAAATGTGACCCAGAAGTTCAGCCTAAATAAATACATTTCAAAAATATTTCATTAAATGTGTTAATGAAATAGGCTTAGACAAAACTAAACTCTCAATCAATGTGTCAGTTTGGCTCCCACAGTTTCAGATTTGTAACTCACTTTGGTTTGACTTGGACTCGACTTGGACTTTTCTTTAGTCCAAGGCTTAGTCAAAGTCATCTTTAGTCTGAAAGAAGACTTGACTCGGACTCAACTTGGACTCAAATGGTCCGACTCTTTGGTGACTTGGACTTTGGACTCGCACTTGAACACTGAGGACTTGAAAGTGACTTGGACTCAAAAACTGGTGACTCAACTACAACACTGCTTTATACACATAATGCAAAAACGCAAAAACAGTTTCAGTTCACACTTGTCTTTTTGCGAAGATGTAAGAACATTTACACAAGGAAAGACAGAGAATATATGAATTATTACTATCATTGTATTAAAATACATTTTATATATATATATATATTTTTAAACCCCTAAAATATCACATTCACCACAGCTGTGTGTTCAATAAGTCATGTAAAGAAAACTCCACTAGACCAGTTTCAGAGAGGGACTTGTCACTTCTTCCAAAAATCATATGTTCTATCAAAGGAGTCAGAAGTATATGCTCCAGACAAGTGTAGCTTATGTCAGGAATAAAAATAGGTTGAGGTTGAGCAACATCAGAATACAAAAGATGTATATCAACATGTCTTTTATTGTTTGTTGTTATCTGTGGCATATATCTATTTGTATCTGGTGCTTTTTTTTAGAGAGTAGCTCATACTGTGTCAGACATAGACACAGCCATGCATAAAACAATGAGTCTATCAGTGCCAGTGCATTTCACTCTTCCTGACAAACTGTCGGTGTGATTTTGAAGCTGTCGGAAAGTCGAAGTGATGCCTGATGTCAGTTTCAGCCCCGGCTTTGGAGCGGCACTGCCACATTTCCTGTTGTTCCAGACCAGTGAGTGTGGTGACTGTGCACCCGCTCAGCAGTCTGAGAGGATTACTGGACAGGTCTACAGGGAAGTAAAAGACTGGATGGAAAACTCCCACAGCTTGGGTGGGCTTATTGGTTTCACTTTTGAGTTACACTGCAGAATAGAGCACTGTCATATACTTACATTACATTATTTTTGCATTATTATATTTTACCTACAGTTTGACAATTATATCCCTAGTAACCTTTTGCAATAATACATAAACTATCAATACAATGTTGATGCCTATTTCTGCACAGACCTGGCCAAAGATACAGAATGGATCATAATAAACTACATGTAGAAAATCTGTATAAGACAGAAATCTGTCACACACAAACATGATAAAGGACTCTATAGCCCCTGCTGCTCCCAATAACCGTATCTTAATTTCTCTGAAAGTTAGACAACAGAAGCTTCATTTGGGTCTGTGCAATGCTCCCATTGTGATAATAAGTTTGATCACTATTGCTATCTTACTGTTATGTTTATATCTCATTTTATAAAGTACCTCAGACTTGTCTAAATCTTGTATGTAAACTTAAAAGTTTCGACAGAAGCAGTAAGAGATCTGTCAGTCAGACACTGAGTGCCTTCAATGTGCTGTAATTAAAACCTGGCTGGCCTAATTAATGGGGCTTAACCACTACCTGTGCTATGCCCTGCCACACCGCCTCGACAATTTAGTGAAAGAAGACAGCGTTGCCTATAGCTAATTACTGGATAACTGTCTGTGCCCTCAGCTGTGTCGGCCCGGTTGGACACCATTGCTTTGACAAGGACATGTTTGCAGTTTTTTGGAGTTTGTGTAGGTGTCCGATAGCAACACAGACGGAAGTGGGTAGAAGAACAAAGTGAGATATATAAAAAATATATGTGGGAAGCTGTTGACAAGACAAAAAGGAAGAAAAAAAAGAGTAAGGTAAATGTAAAGGAGAGCTGCAATATCTCAGTTTGATGATGTTAATGCTTCTGTTTATTAATAATTAAATGTCTGAATGACTTATGAAACTCAGGAATACATATTTGTCCTCCCTGCTGTGTGGGAATGTGTGTCAGTGATTTCTGCAGCACTGTGTGTTTTCTCCTTGTGCGGCTGTCAGTCTTTTGAGAGCCAGAGGACATATGCTGGTCAGCCAGCAACGCTCCCTACTGTCTCATCATTTCCTCCTTCTCCCCGTAGGGTGGCCATTACTCTGAGCCCCCTCAGGCCATGCCACAGCGGCATACACACAATAAGAAACAATCAAAAATCTTGGAGTAAGCACATACACTTGCCCACACACATTATACCTCTCTATCATTCATCCAGCCCGGCTCGAGGGCTGAGCGGGCTCCTGTCCTGCACCATGGCCCCACATTAAGGCCACATTAGAAGCCTGGCGGGAGTTAGCCTGGCTAGCCAACTCAACAGCCTCTAGCTAGTATCCTCCCACAAGAGCTGGCACCCTTTGGGAGAGCTGGAACGACCACAATTTAGAAGGGATCTAATCCAGTTTAACTCTGTTTTCCTCTGGTGTCGTAAGCCACCATGAGGCCTGTTCAAAACACTCTAAATTGATAAATATAGGTTGTGATTTGTGCTTTCAGGGAATGATTGGATTAAATGACTGGAGCCTCAAGTGGGGTTGACAGTAAGAAAAAAGCTGAGATACTGGGAACATGAAGCCAATTTCAACACCTTTCACAGTTATACCACATGATAGCTTTAGATGGTTGTTGTCCTGAGTCTGTCCTGCAGCCATGCCTCCCAGTCTGGATTAACACCTAAGCCATGCATGTCGTCTGCCATTGCCTCTATTGCTGTGCTGGTTTAAAAATGGATCATACCTGCATAAGGAATGGGGGCGTCTTTGTCCAGGGCCACCAGAGGAGGATCCAGCAGAACTACATCAGTGTTTTCTGTGATCACTCCGTGGTAAGAAGTCTCTATCCATGGCTTGTGTTTGTTTACTGTTGAGACAAAAAAGAGAAAAAATGAATACTGTTTATCTTATCAGCATAATGAAATGTAAAATGTGATACCACAGCATGATAGTGTCAAAGTGTTTTCCAAGTGCCATTTTTCTTTTTGATAAATACAGTACTAAATGAAAAGAATATGTACTTTGGAGAAATTCTCTGTGCATAGAGGGCACATTGTATTATGGAGGAGGGAGGCTTATGTCCAGAACACTATGCACTTGTAAAGCACTGTTGCCACTTCTATTACGATACCTACATTTGGTTTAATGTATGCAGTACCATGTTCATTTTCAGTCTCTATATGCAATATATAGGACACATGTGCATTTTACCATTGCTTTTGGCAACACTTCTGCTGCTCTAGTTTTTACATGGAACACTCATTTCGCTAATCTCCCCTGCTACTTTCTTTTGCGCCCTTTTGTTCTTTTATTCATGCAAACAATCCCTGCAGGTTTCAAAGCTCAGTCCCACGCTTGATCAATGGTCACCACTGTGCTGCCAGCAAAAAGACCGTATCCAGGCATGAGTCAAAACAGAGTTCATAAGCTGAGGGTCTGATTTAGGGCCATAATTGAGTCACAGCCCCATGAGTCCTGTTCTGCATTCTGCCAAGCCATGTATTGTTTAACATCTTAGAGTTAAATAACAAATGTTGAGTCACAGCCCCATGAGTCCTGTTCTGCATTCTGCCAAGCCATGTATTGTTTAACATCTTAGAGTTAAATAACAAATGATTGCAAAGGGAAAAAAATGGACACGGCTAAAGAACCGAGTTTGCATTGGATTATTTCAGCTGTCACAAAACAGTAGAAGATTTAATTTCAACCCTTTTCTAAAAGTCAAATTCACACTGGTGGATTGAAAAGGCACAAGAGAACAATGTAATTTGAGAACCCTAGGGAAAGACTATTTATTGAGAACTAAAGAACACATTAAATAATAATGTTCTATTCAAAGAAGAGAAACAAAAGAAAGCAGATATTCCTAAGTGCTAATCAGAAGAGAATTGTCACACACCACTTCAGCACTGAATGCTAACGGCAAAGTATTTTCCAAACAGCCCAGGCAGACAAATATTACTAGACACCACCCAGCTCCAGTATGATTACCAAAGAATATTTGTGATGTGAACAAATGCAACTGTATTCCCTTTTCGTTCTAACACTCAAACAGAATATTGATGTGATTATTTGTTTTCATTGCACTGCATCACCCATGAGCCTTGAAATTGGATTCAACAGCACTATATCACTGTAAAAAATGAAGAAGCGCCAGTCTCTGTCTCTCTGTCTATTTTTCAGGCACAAAATCTGTTGGCAGGAAGTATGCATTATTTGTAAAAAGGGAACAGAGGTGGTTTCGGTCGGGTACCCATGTTTTTGGGACACACTGTAGCAGGCAGTGAATCCTCAGGAAACATGCTAACTCTACAGTGATGCATATTCATCATGAGCCTAAAACCAGAAAGCATGGCCTTGATACAGTTAGAGAGATCATTTACAGGGGCAGAGAGATGGGAACACATTAGTCTATTAGGATGTGATAAATATGCATGAGTGTGCTACAAGAGTCAGCAGCAGTATGATAGTGGAAGTTCAAGCTTTAAATGCTAAAGTCATTTTCAAATAGTTTGCTGACTCTGCAGTGTGCAATGGATTAAAAAAACATAGCACATTTAGAGCTCATTGTTAGAACGTACTTTTTCTTTTCCCTTTTACTCACATAAGAGAAAAAATTAATACTTTTATTTAAGTTACATTTAATGTAACTGAGAATATATTTTCCAACATACTTGTTATTGCTAAGCATATTCAAGATTCAAGACTCAAAGTGTTTATTGTCATGTGTACAGACAGAAAGCATGTTTCCCTGTACAATGAAATTCTTACTTTTTAGAGTCCACAGTAAAAAGTCACACAAGTAAGTCACACAAGTAAGTTAAAGATAAAAATAAGATAAGTATAAGTAATAAAAGAGCAGCAAATATAAAAAAAAAAATATATATATATATATATATATAAAAAATATAAAAAATATAACAGGGCAAAAGAGTAAAGTAGTAAAGTGATAAAGTGATAAAGTGATAAAGTGAGGTAGTGCAGTAAGTAAACAATTGTTCATGTACTGTTGTGATTGTGATTGTAGACTCCTATCTGCTGTTTAGGAGTCTTATGGCAGAGGGAAAGAATGAGTTCATTCTGGAAGTCCTGCATTTCACACTTCTGTACCTCCGTCCTGAGGGTAGAAGTGTGAACAGACCATGTTGGGGGGGTCTTTAAGGATGGAAGCAGCTCTTCTGTGGACTCTGCGGTGGTAGATGCTCTGCAGAGAGGGCAGTGGAGTCCTGGTGATCTTCTGCAGTCTTCACCACTCTCTGCAGGCGTTTGCGGTCCATGACAGAAGTGCTGCCGTACCACACAGTGATGCAGCTGGTCAGGACACTCTCAATGGTGCAGCTGTAGAAGTTGCTGAGGATCTTGGGCGACATGCCAAACTTCCTCAGCCTCCTCAGAAAATACAGCCGCTGTTGAGCCTTCTTGACCAGCTGCGTGATGTGAGGTGTCCAAGTGAGGTCCTCATTGATGTGGACGCCCAGGTATTTGAAGTTGCTCACCCTCTCCACTTCAAGTACCCGGATGAACAGTGGCTGAGGCGTTCTCCTCTCCCTCCTCATGTCCACTATCATCTCCTTTGTCTTGTCCGTGTTGAGGGTGAGGTTGTTGTCTTCACACCATGACACCAGACTGGCCACCTCCCTCCTGTAAGCTGCCTCGTCACCTCGTCATATGTGTCCAGTACATCAGAACTAGGTCTAGTCTTTTCACTGAATATTGTGTTAATGTTGCTCAACTAATATTTTCTTCTACTCTGACATGTATTTGAGATTTGGACTATTCTACCCAAGTTTTAAAGCAATGAATACTATTTGTAGGATTTTGCTTCAAAATATTCTGAAATATCTTTAATGTGAGTGGTTGGAACTAGCATTTTTAATAGTATCAAAGAAATCTTGTAATACTGAAATACCGTATAAACAATGCTGCTTTCTGTTATTGAATACTGGCTTTAATCAATCCTAGCCCAAATCAAAACATTTATACTAAATCAAATAATTTTCCAAATGGTATTCTTATATAAAGAGACAAAGACATCATTTAAGTGAAAAAAGAAAGCTTGTGAAGGAAGGTAATCTCCTGATCCATCTTGGGACATGTGCGTAACCCCCCAAAATCTGTAATACAGAGTATAACACCATTTGAGCAGAATGCGTGACAGCTAATGAGGGGCCAGGAGAATTTAAGAGGCTTGTACTTAACTTTATATTCTGTCTTTTTACAGCTTAGGAGCCCTTTTGACCTTTAAATCCTTGATGCCATGGTGAGTGCTGCTCACTGTATCTACTTACTGCTGGCAGGCTGTCTTACCAGCCTTAACCTAAGATATACTGTGTAAGAGCACACTGTTAGCAGGTACATACTGCATTGGAACAAGGTTTAATTACACATAGTTATGTTCCAAGGTAGTGACCTTAGGGGCAATACACCAACCAGAATATAATGTTGTCCATGCTGTGTTTTACCAAAATATGTGACTATTTCAGAAGCAACATCTTACTATACACAGTGCTGAGATCCTTTAGCATAAATTAGGCTGATATGTCTGCAAAGCATTCTGCAGATATAAAAATAATTTGCCTGCAATGTCTGGTGGCAACTCCTAGATTTTAACTTTAACATGTAATTATGGGTTAAAAGCAATAAAATTGTCATGACTAGACTAGACTATAAGGTTATAGCATTTCCTTTTAGGTTCCTTGTACTGCAGTGGAAAGAAGGAGAAGCAGTAAACCACTGGCATGTCCTGAAAAAGTTAAATCCTTGTGGGCCACATCTCAAACTTCCAAGACTGAAAAGATCTGCAGTGTTAGATCACATTTCAGAGGACTACTGAGTCCAAGCACCTCAGGGCTAGTTTGGTAAAAGGGGGCCTTATGTTAACAGCATACAATATAATATGGATGCACTGCAATATCTATTTTATACTGAAATCGTCAATAGCTTACATCTTTTCATTCAATTCAATATTTAGAGTAAAGAGGTCAGTGGTCAGCATTGCTTACATCACACTCCTGCTGTAGATATGTGTATGTGAGACAGAGAAGGCTACTCATCAGAATTCATGAGGCATTGAGTCTTCTGCTAAGACATATAGCTCTAATGCCATCTTAATATAACGGGGTCAGCGTGTTGACAGTTTTAGACATGTCCTGGAGCCCTAATCACAAAACAGATAGATATGCTACTCTTATCTTAGTAATGCACACCATCAGCGGTGGAGGCAGGGAGAAAGTGGATCTAGGGTTAGGCTGGTGAAAATGGAATAGACTAGACCATCAGTTGGATAGATTCCCAGGGGAAACATTGCAATCGCTTAGCAAGATCGAACCTGCGGCTGCAAGCACTAATGCCTTGACACTAAGTGATTAGCTCCCTCCTTTGCGGCTTCAATCAAAACTGAACACAGTTATTCCTCTAATCAATATGATTGGAACATGACACTGGCACCGGCCAAATGTGTTTGCATCATTTCACTAGGCAGGTGTAGCACACACAAGTCAGACAAAATTACTTGTTGTTACGCTGTCGTTTTTCTCAGTAAAGGTCTTGGAGCTTTGTCTGTTAATGACACAAACCAATAAGAAGATTTGTCCTTTCGACATTTTGATTGAACTATGCAGTGCTCATCTACTTCTCTGCCTTCAGGCTTCAGACACTACTTAATAGGATGTGTGCTTACAAAACACACACAAACCCACCTTAGACAAAACACTGCAGATGCAACTCCAATTTTTAAAAGTCAACACCGTCACTGGCCGTCAAAAGCAATTCGTAAATGGCATCTGATAACCTCTATTTGTGAATGGACAGAGGTTGATTTTCTAAGAAGCAATAGCTTTAGCACTGGTAAACAGAGGAGTCAAGCAGGTTCTCCTGTGTTTGTATTGTTTTTACATTTTGTTTATTCAGACCTAAGTTAGGATTTATATGACATGGAATGACAAATCACAATGCTTTTTTTTTTTAATGTCACTGAACTTTATAATGCTTATGGTGGCATAGCAAGAACCTGGACAGTCCCAATAAAAACATTCTTTAAAGGATAGGTAGGCAGAATTTGGAAATAAAATAAATATTATTTCCTACATTTTTAGTTTGTTCATAGACCACAGTACCTGAAGTGGTCGTAGGCTGTAGACATGAGGGCAGATGAGTAAAAAAAAATCATCATCCTTCATTTACAATCAAATGGACAGGCCCAACAGATAGAATAACAAGTCAATTTCCAAGATAACAATGCCATATTTATCTTTAAAAAGAGGTTAATTATTTTATTTAACCTAAGATTCTAATCATAATGCAACACTTTACAAGCCAGGTCAGCAGTTTCATTTTTAAGAAGTTAATTTGTGAAGAGACACATTTATTAAACCCTTTGGAAAACTAACTTTGATGTGACGTTATCTTTGCAGAAATGAAAAGTTTAAAGGCCACTGAATCGTCTTTGTTCTTCATATCAATTTAATTAGAGGGGTTGAAGGATACAGTTATCAAACCGTTACAGGCTAATATAATCAGGTTGTGACAGCTAAAAGGTGAATGATGTAGCTCTCTTGCCCTTTACTGCTGGCTGCTGGACAACGTGACTCTCTCCCGTCGCCATTTCATTGTCAATTAAGCTGAGAGTCGCAGTTCTGACTTGAGGCTCTGAGATGGCAGAGGTGCTATAACGGCTGATTAATCTCTGACCGGGCAACAGGAAGCCACCATAAATGTGCAGGTGGGTGACACCTCTGAACAAGCTGGTGCACGGCAATCTGCATTGGCCCAGGGTGAACAAAGGGTGGAAGAGAAACAGTTGTAATTAAAAATAAATCTGTAGGAAATTAAATTCTGATTGATAAGGTCAACAAACCGGGCCGAGATGAATACATCAGCATAATGAAAAGTAAACGTAGCACAGACAGTTAGCCATTACTGCGACCAACAGGCAATTACAACTACATGGCAAACCAGGAGCTCTTGCCAGTGCCTAATAGGCTCAGGGATGTCCATCAGCTGGTCACTACAAAGTATCAAGAAACATCCCACTTTGTCACTATAAAGAGAAACACTCACTTTTCCTTCCCCCGCAGTGATACCTTGTCTCCTTTGAACCTTAGAGATCTTTGCAAACATTAATCTTTTTTCCACTTTCTTTTTCTGTATGCTGGCTTCGTGCTTCACAGAGCAAGCTGACAGGAACCATCTGTCGGGAAAAGGACTTTATTAATATAAAAGCCTCTTAGTAGATTTCTTGTTGCGATATACTGAGTCTACATTGATTTTGACTTAAGATCACTTATCTAAAAGGATATGCAGAAAGGAAGGAAAAAAGATCTTTACTGTACATGGGAAACCAATTTTGAGTTGGAAATATAAAAAGGAGGTCACCTTAATCTATTGCTTATTGTATTGGTTTTATGACAGAACTATTACAAGTCACGTTCACACAAGAACTGTTGAGACAACTCAAACTCCAGTCTGCTACCTTGGACAGTCCAGTTCATTTATTTACGTGATACTGGTAAATTTTATTGCTTTACACCAGACAAAAGGCCTCATCATGATTTCAAACCACAATCGACTCTTGTATTCACACCAGGCATTTGCATGCATCTTCCTGATTGGGAGGAGGAGAATTTATTATGAGTCACCATAACCAATATAATGCAACCATTTTAACCATATTAGTCCTCAGACCACAATTTTTGCTCCTGCACACTATTTGACTCCACTGCAGCCATAAACCACAAGCTCATCTAAAGAAACATGAGGTGAATCTTTATTTTTATTTATTTTTTTTTTTTGTTGCTGGATAGAAGCGAGGTTCATTATTCAGTCTGATTGTGCAGTACAGGAAACTGTCCCTGCCAAAAAACTTGGGTCACTCTGAGGCTGGTCCTCCACAGACAGTGACCATCTGACCTCTGCTGTGCATCTGAGCAGCACTCAGAGAGCACGCACTGAAAACAACTCCTCACTGCCTTCAGGCCATCTAATGTCCGAGATCATAATAAAAATAATGACAAAAGCATAAAAGTAATTCACATGCACTTTGTGACCTTTTTAACCTCTTACACCAGATCTGTTTTTTGGATTTAGTTTCTTGAGACGATGAGATGTTTGTAGCCTTGAGCAACAGGAGATGAGATGTGTTTCCTCTGAGCTTTTTGGCTTTGTTGAGAGTGGGCAATCTAACAAGTCAGAGGCTGCCCCGCACTGCCCTAGCAGTGTAAATATTTGAGTTAGTATAAACATGTATAAACCCAAGCAAATATTAGTGTTTCTATGCAGGCTCATGGCAGAAAGTCTCTGGCCATGATTTCAGTGCCTACACCCTAAGTCTGCTCAGATGTGTTAGCTCTTGGCAGGGCTTTGCAGTTCGATTCCCGCTCTCCCCACATTTCATACCGTCGTGTCCTTGGGCAAGACACTTAACCCACCTTGCCTCCTGTGTCTGTGGCACTGGTGTATGAATGTGTGAGTATCTTTGGTGGTGATCAGAAAGACTGTAGATGCAAAATGGCTGCCACATCTCTGTCAGTCAGGGCGATATAAATCAAATGCATTATTATTATTTAGTACAGCCACATATATATTGTATAGTATATAGGGCTGTATTCTCACCTCAGCGAACAATGGCATTTTTATGTTGACATTTTTCTCTCTTCTTCTCAATATTGTCCCTGCAGTAAGATGATTGAGCCCTGGCAAAGGTCAGACTTTTATCATAGGCTTGTTTTTTCCCATTCACCATGGTTGAAGTGCAAACTCCTTTTTTTGAAGCCACATTGGAAAATGCAAAGGCACAACTACTAGTGACTTTCTATATTTCTATAACCTGCTAAAATATGGGGAGTCGACTCTAGTTATAAAAAAGGAAAAACAAAGTGACTGACAATGTAAAAGTGTTAAATACATGGCACATATACTAAAAGCATCCATCTGAATGACCCAAGAGCGGGTAGACAGGAGCTGCAAAAGCCATTACCCCAACTATCATGACCCCTCTTTATCAAATGGCTTCACAGGCACAAATGTTCCCTCTGTAAGTCATTTGAGAGCCATTATCTTTATCCATTATTGTATGTGCACTTTGAGGTATGGCATTTACAGTGTTTCCGTTTTTTCCAGCATACGAGATGGAGGTACACCTACATTATTGACAGGGGTCAGAAATCACATGAATTTCAAATAGTGAATATGTTCAGATGAGAGCATGCTGTGCAGAATGCAGAACAGGAACTGGGAATACATTACCTCAACCACAAATTCTGGTTGCTTTGTACAGGGAGGTGTAACAGTGATTTTAATCCCTTCTTAAAGGGACAGTTCTCATTTTTGAGAGACAGTCCCATGGTACCAACTTGTACCAAACAACACAAAAAAGATATGATATTTTTAACATCTATCGCACAAAGAGGGTAAAAAACATTGTGCATTTGGTAATAAATCTTTATTATAAGCAAAAAAAAAAATGTTTCTTTGTTGCCATGGTGCTTGTTCTGATATTTACAGTTGAAGAAAAAATAAACTTATTGTAAAGCTAAAGCTATTATTTATAGTTTAGTCCGTGTGATTACTCCTGTTTGTATCTCCAAATTGGGGGTAGACTTATACTACAGACAAGACACACCCCAAAAATCTCAACTATCGAAGGGCTGTTGATCATAAGGTCAACCAAAGAGTCTGGTGTTAGAACCCTGCTAAAGTTGGTTGTTGCCACTTTGTTTTGTGCCATAGGCCAACTGTGAAACATGGAAGCTGAACTCACTGTGTTAATAAAAGTATATGTGGTGTAATCCTTTTAGCGTGGCTGTGCTTTTATACTGAAGGACAACATATCTTAGTAATCTGGTTAAAGTATAGCATGTGTGTGGATGGTGTGTGATCCTCCCATATGAAGCTGGGCTCTTATATGCTGTGTTTTTTATTGATCTATGTTTTTCTTTTTTTCAGTTTCAATCGCATCTCTATTCGCTTTCATAAGTCAAACACACCCAATAAAAATACCCTCTTTTATCTAGTCGGTCACTCTTTTCATCTCTTGTACTGTGGATTTATGTCCTTAGACCTTTTCACAAACACACACATGCATGTATACTTCCACAGCACTTAGTCCCTGCTGCTTCAGAATGGCTGGGTGATTCCTTCTGGCAGTCCATTCCATTTTGCTGCTCTCTATCCTTCTCATTTCACTCTGAAAATCGAAGGCAAGTTGACACAGAGATGCAATAAGGGGCGAGAAACCCTACTGGGAATCTCACACAAGACTTGTGTAGTAACGAACACTCCTCTCATCTTGAAGCTAAGGCTGCAACATGCCATTACCTCTGGTCCCAATGTGGTGCTCATTTCCCAAAATAGGGAGTTGAGAGGAAAAGAGTGGTAACCTTGAGGTTACAGAAAGAAATCATATCTAAGGTAATGATGGTGGGATTCATGGGTCGCACCAAAACACTGACTCAATCTGTGCTGGCAAGAGTAAATTTGTAAAACCCTAAAACTAGCAATTTTGCAGACGTCTCATTGTGGAGCTAAGCAGTTTCAAGCGAGGCTACAGTGGATGAAGCAAATGGAAGAAAAAGTTGTCAATATGCAAACGTTGAAACTGAAGAAGAACAATGTGACTGGTGCATCCCAGTCCTATGAACTCAATAACAATTTGAACTCTGACCTTTGACCACTGAACATGAATAAGCTCTCAAACTCCAGGGATAGGTTTCTGTAGAAACTGATGTGTGTATATTGTCAACTAGTTAGCATAATAATTGCAATAAGATATTTTTTTATTAGCAAACTAATAGAGGACTATAGTTTAACCTAACTTTAAATGATTGTTTTTAAAAATACTATATAAATAAATGCAATCTGTTTTCTCACCATGTGGATTAACCTGAGCATAAGTGGTGTGTGTCCGTGAAGCCCTGACTGTGAACTGTGAGAGGAGAAAGGCCTGGGAGGCAGTGAGTAGATAAAAAGGGCAGCCTGCTTCATTCACATATAACCTACGTATATAACTATATCTGAGAGCTGTGCCTAGGATCACACATCAAGATTCATGCCATTTGTGCATTACCAGTCAATCAGTAGCCAATCACATATTGCTCTTGGCACAGCAGCTATTCAAAGGATCTATATAAACCCAATTAAGGAGATCCACTTTGAGAAATAAGAATGCTAATGTATGTTAGAGTATCTCTTTATGACATATCTGTTATTAGCATTTACTATGGAAAATGGACAAAGCAACCCATTTCGCCAAATCCAACCACATTTCAAAATCTCCCTAATTCTAGTTACTGCTGGATTCTCACAAGGTTCACAAGATGTAGCAACCCTTTTACTGTTATTAACGTAAACAACATAGAGCTGCTCATTTTGAATAAAACAGCTGTCACTCACAGCTGAGAAATCCAATCACGACCAGTAAATCATTTAAAGTACATGCCACTTGCAAATGCTTTCTATGGAGGCCTCCCAGATGGTACTGTGGAGCTGATCTAATGTGCCACGTTTTTCTTTTGTTCATGTTGCAAGGGGTAAAAAGTCAACCTCACAACATTACTGCAGTTAGTGAAAACACAGAAATAAACACAGCAGCTCTAAATAAGTGTCAAAAAAGCAACTTTGGAAAAGAAATCCACCACCATCTTCAAATCTGGTTGCATAGTGGAGAGTAAGTTCACCATGTTGCCTTCAACTCTGTTTACTAAACACAACAGGTGAACATAATGAACACCCACAGTTTCCATTCATGCAGAGCCTACTTATGTTCACACAAAATCTTGATAAATAATCATCAAGCCATTCTTCTCACTGCCCACTGCATTCATAATTTTCCACTTCTTACCTGTTGATCAAGGCACTATAAGTGAAAAAGCCATCATCTATTCAAAGTGTTTATGTGTTACAATATCCACTCTCTCTCCACTTAGACTAAAAGTGCAAGTGGCTCTTTTATTTTTGAGTGAGAGAATAAAATGTTTATTGAGTATAATTCTGATAAAGTTGGTCTTTTGTTGTTTTGTTTGGGAAATAAATTGAAGTAAAAACACACACACAGTTCAATCAATTACTTGAAGTACATTGTCATCACACGTGCACTGAAAAGCTATACCTGCCTTGTAACAATGTAAACAAGCCTACACCTTTTCCAAGCATTAAGTAAAAGCATGTTCACCACACAGCCACTTTATCCCCTGACCTCATTTCTGTCTGATTGAGCCTTGAGATGTGTGTGTGTGTGTGTGTGTGTGTGTGTGTGTGTGTGTGTGTGTGTGTGTGTGTGTGTGTGTGTGTGTGTGTGTGTGTGTGTGTGTGTGTGTGTGTGTGTCGGCAGTCCGGCTGGTAAATAAAAAGCCAAATTACAGCCAGCCAGGAGCAGGACAACAATGCCTGGAGAGTAATGGCAGAATCTGAGGTATGTATGGAGGAAGTCATTTGCAGTGGTTATTGTTGCCTGGCACAGTGTTGGTAGCCTTGACTTCAAACAAAGAGACTGATAAGCAGTCAACAGAGCAGCTATTCTCATCATGGCTGGGAAAAAGAGAAAAAAAAGGAACCCACACAACGGAAGATACAATATCAAAGACTATTCAGGACCGCAAGCACACACTGACATCTCTGCCATTGAGAATAAAAGGAGTGATGGTTTGAAAAAGAAGGACACAACAATGAACTGTAGACAGCCTTGGAGGGTTCATTCAATAGCTGTGTACAACATAGCTCTGGGGACCAGCCAAAATTGGGAGGCTGTGTGCCAAAACATTTACACTTACAGTAAGTATTGTGCAGACAAAGCAAATGTCTTTACAGAAGAAGTGTATGGATGAACAAATTATTTTAAACAGGCCAAACAACTAGGATGAGAACAGATTTTAGGAAAATCTCAATGGCCACACAAGGTTTGCTGGAAAGTTATTACTTGGCTTACTTGACTTTTTTTGTGCATGACACAACATTTTAAAGGGGACTCTATAGAGGCTTTTACTGCTGAAATGTACTGTATTTGTTTTTCTATTGGACCTCGAGGCAGTAGCAACCTGTAAGCAACACAAGAAACAAGTTCAAAGATATTCACATTGTTGAATTAAAATCATTCGGGTAAGATAATGAAAATCAGTTATTAACCAAAACCTAGTTCATCCATTTTTAAAGATTCACACAAAAAAGGCCCAGCTAGGTCGAATGTCTGTCGAGTCTTTTGTTGTGATTTCACAGTTTGTAGTCAGAGTTAGATGAGTAAGAGTACAAGTCAGAGCCTCCTTCTGTTAGCCCTCCATGTTTGGCATGTGAGGTGTTATCCAGCAGGACCACTTGATTAGTTCCCGTCAATCTTTCATTTCCATTGCTCAAGGCCCAAGATGACAGGGCACAGAAGGAAAAATGAAACAAAGTGAATAATTGTGAGGAATGTTGCACTAGAATTTCACTAAAGTCTCCAAAATATGTAATACTATTAGAAAGTCAGTGGAGGTGAACAATCTGTGAATTGTAATAGTTCAATTCACCTCATCCCTGACCTTGCTTTAGTTTCTCCTTTTAATAATTTAATAATATTCTTAGGCACTAAATGGAATAATCAGCTATGAAGCATGATCTCAGCTTAGCTAAAGAAAGGCATTTTGAGTGCTTTTTTAAAAATTGCTATCATTATTGAACAGCTTAAATGTTGTATAATTTGACAAGCTCTTTTTGTTGTCAAGTTACATCTCATGTAAGACCTTTATAAAGAGACAGACTAATGCAGTTCTCACATATGTTCTCACAAAAGTATAATATACCATTTGGTCACTGGCTCA
The DNA here is from genome assembly GCA_024416835.2 of Perccottus glenii. NCBI lineage: Eukaryota > Metazoa > Chordata > Actinopteri > Gobiiformes > Odontobutidae > Perccottus > Perccottus glenii. The sequence continues at coordinate 10,731,933 of CM044550.2, forward strand.
TCTTGTTCTACTGAAGCTGAAGAGGCCTTTCAGTATTGAAGGAGCCCAGTGAGACAACATATGCACTGCCACTGGATGTGTTCAGTCCACTGTCCCCCTGTATTAGGCTTTGTATGAACAGTAGACAGTTTGGAGCAGTCATAAGGCATTCTGTCACTTGAGTTAAACATGCAGTGTGCATTTTCTTTACTTTAAATTTACTGAAAACTGCTCACTTACCACAATGTAATAGAAAGGATTTGTGAAAAAAAAAACTCATCTAGGCTATAATGTCAATGATTTTTCACTGATGAAAATGTTTAGCTTGTGACTGCACGGTTTGGTCAATCACATGATCGAAGACGACTAACAAGATTGATCACACTAATGCATCTTCCTTGTGGCTGGAAACAGACATCCCAGCTCGTTTTTTATCATTCACAATCAATGGTAAATGCCAGAGCTGAGTGTGAATTTACTTGTGCAGACAAAGCCCTGAGCTGCTCCAGTTGACAGAACGCCAAGAACATATGTATTACAATGGCTGCTGTCTGGTGACCGCAGACGTCTTCGTGATAAATTAAACTGAAACTAGAGAAAAAAAAAACCTTGTGTCATCATCAGTCCAAATAATATTTGGTTATGAAAAATTGCTTTAATCTAGAGTCTGCATAATGGAGCACAGTCATGCGTAGTACGAGGCAGTCTTGTGGGGACGCCACAATGACGGCTTGAGTCATAACTACAGAGAATGTGTGTGTAGAAATTATTAATCATTTTCAGATTTACATTTTGACAGGCAGGAGTATTTCAGTAGCTGTAATGTTGTGTTGTGACCTAACCATGAACTTAAAGCAAACCTCTGTATAACCCCTTTAACAATGTTTACAGTCACCCCATAAGAAACGAGAGAGGGACAGCCCACACACATGACCTTGGTGGAAATAAAAGACAGTCCTTGCCCCTTGCAGTTGTATCCATCAAATTGTGCAATAAAGTGACATAGCCCATTCTCTTAGAAGCTCTGTAACCATTTACAGGCTACAGGCTGTACTATAACACTCTTCACTTACTGTAACATCACTCCAACTTGCCCCCTCTATAGTCCCCACACAACACGGCAAAGATCCATCAGTATTCCAGGTGGGTCGGGTCCACATGAATATTTGAGGAGCTCCCAGGCTTTCGCCACCAAATGAGTAAAGGATGCTGCCTGCAGTTCAAAAGCCTCTTAGCATCAAAAAGAATACAGCACTGAAGTATTTTCACAAGGAAATAAAGGGTCAGCTACAGGATGGGACAGGTTAGAATTAGTTACACCACTTTAGAAATCAATATTAGACGATAGTACTTGTCAAATATATACATTTGAATATAGATTTAAATCACATACTGCTTTGACTTTGAATAAGTATAGGAGATAGCCTGGGGAAAAAGTAAAAGTTAAGTTTTAGTATTTAGTTAGTTGGGTCCCGTGTTACTGTGGGTTCTCCTTGGCCTTAACCTTGTACTACAATTTGATTCTCGAGAGATTTGTGAGTTTACAAACTCGTAAAGATCAATCCCGACTTGCTCCAAGCAAAGTATTTTTGGTCCGAACCCTGGCGTTACCGGCTTGTTGTGTCCACTTGAATTGAATTGAATTGTATGAGTGAGAATCTGTCCATCAGCGTGCCAAAAGCTGCTGGGATATGCTCCTGCCACCTGTGACCTCTAAATGATAAGTTAGAAGTTAGAAAATGAATATCTATAATTCAAACAGTCTTGTTTAATGTTGATATTTTAAAGTTCACTGATTCTACTGCTGAATGGTTTGGGAATTTCTGTGTGTGTCTGTGCAAGTCTACACAATGGAAATCAGTATCACAGAGTGCAGCTCTTGCAAATGCAAAGTAACAAAGGGGATGGGATCTTATTGGCAGCTGATAAAGATCTGCCTGGAGTTAGCCCTGAGTGTGCATTCACTCGTTGGTATTCATCAGTCATCTTTGAGATGGCGCACTGATCCACAGTCACTTTATGTCAGCCAGGTTAATGTGAATACAATGATCAAAGCCAGTCAGTCAGATAGGCCACCATTCTGGCTCAGCCCTCTTCGTCTGGAAAACCAGGTAAATATCATCAAACACGCTCACAGTTAGGAGCCAGCTCAGTCAGAACAGTATATTGGTGCATTGTGGGAGCTTCATATCTAATGTAATGTAATTAGAGAAAGGTCAATCTCCCTTCTGTCTCTGTTCTGACTGCTCCGTAAGCCATCCTTCTCTCTCCTGCAGTCTTTCCATAACCCAAATACTACAGGGTTCTCAAAAGGCTCTTAGAGGAATAAACCTACTCAAATGTCTAACCTATACACAGAGAGCCATGCAAACATCAAACGTGTGGCTCCTTCCTGCATCAAAATTGAGATGAGATTAGATTAGATTAGATTAGATTAGATTAGATTCAACTTTATTGTCATTACACAAGTACAGGTACAAGGCAACGAAATGCAGTTTAGGTCTAACCAGAAGTGCAATAGCAGTAAAGTGCAGGATATATACAATGGTTGCGTACGTGCAGGATATGGAGATGTACAGGATTTACAGGTAATATGTACAATGAATATGTATATGAATATGTACAATGAATATAAATATACAGATGGTTATTACTATAAAAAGGTGAGTGTGTGCTATAAATATAATTACAGGTGTCTCTTTTCTATAAACAGCATTTACAGTTGAATATGTACTCTAAATGTAATGTGATACACACGCATCGCGCCGCACACATACACACACTCACTCACATACACACACACATACACACACAACCATACACACATACACACACTGACATACACACATACACCCAGGGGAATTAGACCGGGAGAGCTATACACACACTCATTCACACACACACACACACACATACACACAAACACACACACATACACACACTCACATACACACACCACCATACACACCTACTCACAGGGGAATTAAACCGGGAGAGCTATACACACAGACACTCACATACACACATACACACACACACTCACTCACATACACACATACACATACGCTCGCATACTCACACACACACTCACACACACAAACACACTCACATGCACACATACTCACACTCACTCACATGCACACACACACACACACACACACACACACACACACACACACACACACACGATATACAGATGTCTCTGACTATGAACAGAATTTTACAGGTAGGTGTATACAATTGTAGCTTAATTGTTAGCTTAAGGTAAGCAGTAGATTAGGTTTTGAGAAAAAAAAACTGCACCATAAACAGTGGGGCCCGGCGGGGCAAAGTGACTCGGGGCCAAACAATCAGAATTGCAACGGACATGACAGTATCTATGCGACAATCTACAAAGAAGTGAACAAACGAACATGGCGTGCAAATAGGCTCGTAGCGCTGTCTGCTGTTGACGTTTTAAATGTTTGATTATTTAGAACTGATTAAAGAGCAGAGGCGGACAAACTTGGTATCTTGACTGTTTTGAACAAGGAACTTGGGTCGCATAAGTGTGATGCAAGGCAACACTCCAGCAGTGATTGGTCGGAACGGAACATATCTGAGGAACTGACTGGCTTATGGAGCTTTGCCAGACTAGGTATAGAATATAGAATAGAATAGAATAGAATATACAGAAAGCTCACATCAGGCTGTGCCAGACTAGTTTTAGTCTGGACCACTCTCACTGAGACCAAGTGATGATTAAAACCAGACCAAGAGTAATGACTCCAAGACAAGACCAAGACTTTCAGGGATGAGAGAAGGTTAAATGACAATAATAGTGTGGATTAATAAACTGGCTGTGGTCTTGGCTTGGAGGGTTTGAAATCTTCAATAAAAACAAAATCAAAATGAAATAAGTTCAATTCTGATACAAGAGACCTTTAAAAAGACCGGGATCAAGAACAGTCAATAGTACTAAAACAGTATTTGACACGATTTGCAATGGGAAGGTGGTGCTTTTGAATCTAAATATGTTACAGTATTCATTAATAATGTACAGTGCATAAGCAAGGAAGTATATTCATTCAAAAGGTGCTGTTGGAGACATGTGTGTGGGCTCCAGGTGTGAAAAGAGATAAAGCTTCACTGACCATACCTATTGTTTCTGCTGAAGCTCACGGTTTTGAGGGCAGCAATCATCATTTTTAATATTTTATTTCTCTTTTATTCATACATTTTCTTCAACTAGAAAATAAAGTCTGTCCTTCATTCTCTTGACTGGCAAATAAATATATAACACCTACGCATGATCAGACTGCAGTGAGGGAGAAAGGCAGGATGAGTGATGGGTAAAGAAAGAGGTAAAAGAGAGAGAAACACGCTCATCCATTTTTCATGGATCCTCGCTGCAGCTCAAGATTCCAGACTGGAGAATGAGGAAGACTTACAGCCGTGAATAGGAGAGAGGAAGATGGTACAAGCTAATCTGCTCTGGTTTTGGCCGTGTCCTCGCGTGTTTGCTTAACTTCAGTGGGAAGGCCAGACAGCTTTTTAACCTAATGCTGTCTGCAGCATGTTCTTCAAGGTTCTTCTGCTTGTTGTAAATTGATCAAGTCAACTGCCCACTGAATATAGAGTGTCCTTTTTCAACTATTTATAATTGCAATCACTGATCATGCAAGAAGCTGAGTTATATTCCACATAACCAAGTATCTGGACTCACATACTGTTGCATGTAAAATGCTCTTAGTCTTTCCAATTAAATGACTGTGTTATTTGTTTATTTATTGACTTTGACCCATCTGTAGCACAATGCTGTCCTCTCAGAAAACATGGGATTGCACAGATTTTTGGATGTAGGTTATGTTTTTTTTTTAGAGACAAAACACTTTCTCTCAAAAAGCAAAATGCTGCTGGCTGTAATAGGCACATGAAGTATGTGAAGCATGCTCATGTCAAACTGCTGTCAGTCAGTCAAACTGAGACTGAACGTCATGTTTATCTTCAAGGAACAAACACACAACTAAAAAGTAATCAATGCCTCAAAACTGCCATCAATTAATTGCAAAAAAATCAAACTTTTAAAATGTTACAATATTCAGAGCTTTAAGACACAAACAATGATGACATTTAATTATGATCTCACAAATTAGTCACACATACAGTATATACACACTATCAAAGACGATATATTTTTTAATAATAATAATAATAATAATAATAATAATAATGGATTGGATTTACATTGCACTTTTCTCCCAAGGGACCAAGGGACTCAAAGTGCTTACAGTCTGTCCATTATTCATTCATACACAGTCATACTGGTGGTGGTAAGCTACAACTGTAGCCACAGATGCCCTGGGGCAGACTGACGGAGACGTGGCTGCCATTTTGCGCCTATGGCCTCTCCGACCATCACCACATACATTTACTAAACATTCTTACACATTCATACGAGGCAAGGTGGGTTAACGACAGAATGAACTGTGGGGAGAGCGGGAATCGAACCACCTACCTTCCGGTTGAAAGATGACTGCTCTACCACTGAGCCACTGCCGCCCCCAATCTTTCTCTTTTTTATTAAAAAAATAAAATAAAATAATAATAATAATAATAATAATAATAATAATAATAATAATAATAATAATAATAATAATAATAATAATACATTTTATCTTTCTCTTAGCGTTGATGTGCAGTATGTGCATGTCTCAGATAATCTGGATAACCTTTCTGATGATGATCTTTTACATTATGACTCATACATTTCCAGTGCTGGATTATGCTAATGCAACATTTGAGCCACTAGCAGTCAACAAGAAAAAGATAGAAAAGCATTTTTATTTAGTTGTTGGTGGCACGTGATGCAAAATGCAGTTGACTAAACACTATACAAAGCAAACAGTAGGTGGTAACTATGTATGTTTATTGTTACTTGGCCAGAGGCCTGCTGTGCTATTAATGCACAGTAGGACACTGTGTGGAGTAAGGATTGTACACTGTCACACTGTCAATAGGAATGATTGGTCATAGTCATGGTTCAGTACAACTTCAAAGCTATATTTTAGGAAGTCTTAAAACAAAGTAAAATCCTACTCAGTCCATGCATTAGTTTATGTAGATATTCATTTATTATATTATATTTACTACTATTATATTTACTATATTCTAAGAATACCTTTAATTAAAAAATTATCCACAGATAATCTTGTTTACAAGAGCCTAGAGACATGTATCTCTTTGGCAATTGAAGGTTGTGTGAAGGTTCTCAGTCATCCAGGTCATCTTGAAGAAAAGATGCTTTTGCTTTAACATTTTCTTGCATTACTTTAGATAAAACTGAGCCGAGCTGTTGTTTCAACTTTGGACAAAAAGTGCTAGTGGGAATGGTCAGGCATTAAATAATGAAAAGTGTAAATTAAAGCATAAGGTCCCCCTATTCAACTTGTTAAATTTGAGTTCAGACATGACTGATGTATAAACTCCTGCTTGTTAGTATCAGGTATCAGTAAGTTTAAATTTTCAGAGCATTTGTTTTGCAAATCCACTTTCTTATGGTAGCTGTAAGGATTCTTCTCCAAGCTGCTTAGATTAGTATTGCAAAAATAAGACCTTTTCATGCTTTTTAAAGATTAAGCATAATATATAATATAATATAATAAGCCTACACATCTAACTAGATTTAAAATAACAAACCATAGTCAACATGACAGGGCTTTAATAATCAAATACCAACGCACCAAGTGATGGTGAAACTCAGCACTTGGTGCACTGTGCCGGGTGCAAAAGCTGAGGGATAGCAAATGAACGGCAGAGACATTTGAAGGTCATTAGAGTCAGAGGAGCCACACAGCAGCAGCTCCAAGCAGTGGAGGAACAGCACAGGAACATTATCTGTTTTTGTTTCACACTGCAGCAGTATTTATGAAGCGTGGCCATGCATAACCATGTAAGCCACCATATCGGTGTGCATATGCACGCCCTCGACGTGGATAAGAGAGTAGTTTAATTATAGTCTGATTATGCCTCAGCATATTTTCCTCATCTCTTCCTTCTCCTGTTCTCCTCCTATCTTCCATATTACAAGGCCTCTTGTTCCTTAATAATGAGATGCATTAAAATGGATAGATTACACCATCACTACTACCCGACCATCCTTCCTTCCTGCCTGCCTGCCATGCATTTTGAAGCATTGCACAGAGTTAATTTGGTGCCTGTTACTGGCCGTGTATCCAGATTGTCTTCTGCTTCATATTCTGCAGGCATCTCCTGCTGCAATATCCACACAGCACTGAGTACAACTCCCAGAGGAACCCCAATCCCAGTTAATCACTAGTTAAAGCAAACGATTTGTGTGTAGGCTGGATGAATGGTACACTTTGTGGTTTAAAGTTTAAGTAGTGTAATTATTGCTTGTGTTATTACAGAGATGCCATGAGACAAATTCCACTAACCAATGTAAGCCTCTAATGAAACTTTAAAGCCACTTTAGAAGCACTTCCAGTGAGAACATTGATGCAGAACAATTACTATTTGGTGAAACTCTCTACGTTTACATGCAGACCTCACTCCGATTAAGTTCATAGCTCGATTAAGCCTTTGCAGCTGGAGTTCACACCTTGTCCATGTATACCTGCACAAAAGAAAACCGAAGTACTGTGTCCAATTGGGCTAATGCTGGATTCATATGTCCTTAGTATTTCACAGCATTAAGCCGTTGTTAAACAACAAACTAAGAACAAAGTGTAACTCTGTAACTGTGGCGTCCGACAGCACTTGAACACATCAAAATCTATGGCAAACATCCTATAACAACCTTTAAAGTTAAACTTTTGTAATTAAAATCACTGTACACCTGTACATCACTGCAGTACACTTCTCTCTAATCCTCAGATGGCAAACAGCTTTCATTGACATTATATAATGAGAAACTTGTGCAAGTTTACTCATCTTTCCTTTTTGTTGACACTCTATGGCAGCACTGTTTGAGATTCTAACACTTGTAAAGCTCTGTTTGTTCTCAGTTTAGGTAGTCATACAGTCAAATATAACAAAACATTTACTTAAAGAAGAAGGGAAAGAAAGGTTCATTAACTTGCCTGATTACTTGCTACTTGAGCTGACAGTATCTGTATGAAGAAAACTCGTACTTTGCCAGTACGGTTCAATCTTGTGCATTCCAGAACAAAAAGTAGCAACTTTTGGATTGTTTATTAATAATACATATACAAAAGTATATAAATAACAGAATATGTATGTTACAATGTCTAAAAAAATCTGTTGTACTCATCATTATTTTATATACAATAAAACATACTCGGAATAACAGAGAGTTGCATGGCATTTATATATATTTTTAAAGACACTAATAAAGCACCTGAGCTTTTCTAGGTAGAATTGCTAGTTATTAAAATATAAAGAATGTCACCTGTAAAACTGCTTGCTTTATTTTCATTTTTAGACTTCATAGGAGATATGCAATCCTGCACAAAGACCGGCTGATTCTGTTATCTGCAGATTTTTATTTTCCTCGAAAGCACAACAAACACCTCTATATCCATGTGTGATTAGTCTTATTCTCCTGCTGCCTCTCGGCCCCCTTCTTGGGGCCCCTCATCTTTAATGTCTCTCTCTTCCTCAGTAGCTGTTCCACACTGTCAGCCAATTCCTGCCTATCTGCAGCCCAAAAGTGGCTGTGCTTGGCTGATTCCACTGATAAGAGACTGAATGCCTGCTGTCCAAGAGGGAGGAGGGATGAGCATGGGGGACGCAAACAGAGAGAGAAAAGAAAAGTGTTTGGCATTGTTTTTTGAAGGCCAGATGGGTTAGAGCAAGTATTCTTTGTGCTAGGATTCCAACACACATTCAAAGACTTTTACTGTTAATTTGTCCAGTTCCATCAAGTGATTTTTAACAGGAGTCGATGTGCAATACTTGACCTGCCTTGGACTACTCCTTAAAATGTCCTGCTTCTCAGTCACAGGTTGCTGAGACTGCATCTGCGCGGGATGATGAATCATTTGCATTTACATCAAAAGGTGATGAAGGGAGTAGGGTAGGAGAGAATAAGGCAGGGTTAAGGTCAAGTTGTTCTTCATACAGGAGACACTAATCTCTTTTAGAGAATGAAAGAGAGCTACCCTGGAAAGAGCTGAGCTGACTGAGACAGGATGGGAACAAAGTGGAAGAATGGAATGTGCACTGGGGCACAAGCACAAGATGCTTTGAAGAACATTTGGAGCTTGTTGTGTTGCTACTTTCACAAATGTGCACCGACAGGGCAGAAGAGTTGATGAATGAAACTAAGAGAAAACCCATCACAGTCTTTATATAGCACTCTTTATTAACTGCATGGCCCAACTCACTATTAAAACATAACATTATAATCTGCAGAGCTAATGTTTGTAGAAGCCTTCCTGGTGTGACATTTTTTTTCTTTTGTACGGTTCAGAAGACAATACGACGTGACAATGTGACGATGCCAGCCACAGGAGACTTAGTTAAGTAGTCCAATGGTGTGTGTGTGTGTGTGTGTGTGTGTGTGTGGGGTCACACATCTTAGTTTATATCATGTGTTTCTTTTCATAAGCTGTTCTCAGGTAAATAAATACATGAGAATGTATCTACAGATCCTGCTATTATTGTATGGCAGATACATTTTAGTTTCAAACTAACTCAGAATTTCCTGCTTAGCCAGTTTTATGCCAACACTTCTTCTTAGCGGTTTGATCCATGAACATGACATTTTGAACAGTGATGTTTTGACTTGACAGCATTTTAGGTTTTACAGGAATCTGCTAACATTTTAGAAATAAAAGTTTTTACTCTAAAGATTGGCTACTCATATTTATTTTTTCATAAATACAGCAGTAGAGCAAAGGGAGTTGCTGCTCGCTGTGAAATGAAAAGTTGAAATGAAAAGGGGCTTTATACTCATTCATATTATCGTGAACATGCTCTAAATCTTAAAAGGGATTACATTTTCTGTTTGAAGTACAACCCATGACGTTGCCTTCACTATGCTGGATGCCAGCGTAGGCTTTACTACAAGGTTGTTTCGCAACTTTTGGTGAAGCAAAGATCATCCACACACAAACACACAGGAGCCTATACCATAGGGGTGCATGTTGTAAGCAGGCTGTGCCCTTTTCTCAGGGTTTCCTGCTGTGCTACATAGAGACTAATGCTCTTTTCCTCCCCGTGTCCCAGTACTAACAGACAGCCACTCATTTCATTATTGCCAAGAGATCAGGGACTTAATAGATAAACTCCCAGAGAAAGAAAAATCACAGTTTGAGGACCAAAAAAATTCAGCCACATGTGACCTGTAAAAGTAACATGATGTAAAACAATGTATATATATATATATATATATATCCATCTTGGACTGCTCAAAGCCAAATATATGTGTCCCTGTCCAAACTTGGCCGGTGTGTCCAATGATGTGGCAGGTCTGAGCTTGTATTAGGTTTAATGATGTAGTGACCATTTTACAGTTACAAACGTAAACAAACTCCAGGTATTCACTGAAAGTACCAGCCCTCTCAGATGGTGCTGTGGCTCAGATCTATCTGGCAAGTTAATAAAAATTACCCATGTTGATATAAAAGTCTTTATTTAATTTATCACTTACAAAGTAAAGTGAACAGTGAGTGTCCTTATCAAGGTTTTTTTTTAAGTGAATTTGTTGCTTCCATACACACATATCAATAAAACCCTTCCATATAAGCCTTCCTTCCTCCTTCAGATGAAGCCTCATACTTGCGTACTGCCGTATTGCTCCACTTTAAATCAATTTCACATCCACTCAATAACAAGCACTATATGAGTCCACCTCGTGAAGTCCACAGCTAATGAATCCACCTCGGCCCAGGAGAGCCAATGGATTTCTGGACTTCCCAAGAGCCGCACTTAAAGACAGAGCGAAGTTGGCTCTGAGTCTTCTCGTGTTCATTACGCCGCTGTCTATCTGCCAATTAGGTTGTAACTAATCAATTAAAATCCAATCATTGTCAAAGAGCATAACCAATCAGCTTTATGATGGAGGGTCTAAACATGAGCATGGTGCCGCTGCCTGTTTCTGAACAGATAAAACAAGTAGAGGGCCAGAGGTCGCTCCCAAGGAGAACTACACCCTGCTCAGCTATAGGCTACATAAAGAAATGATAATGATTTAATGTTAATGACATTTTTAGAAATAAATATACTTTTTTTTTTTATGTATCACTGCCCCTCCCTGTATAACATGGGTTAAAGTAAGAAAGGAGCTGGGGTGAAGGTGGGATGTCAACCAATGGAGAAGTCTCTACTTGGCTCAAAAGAACAAAATAAATAGTCTATTATAATTGCTTGTGGTACTGGGAGCATGCAAACCAGATGTTTGAGCAAACAGTGAAAACTGACCTAATTTAAAGTATGAAAAGAATAAGAGGAAAAAATACACACACTTCAAAACAATAAAAAAAAATCACACATGACTTTATTGTTGTGGGTTCATTGCAGTTGCTAGATGGAAGTCGGACCACTTTGATTGTTCATAATGAGATTAACTTTTGAGGAAGTCTAACGAGGCTGTGCTGTTAATAAAGGGAGATCAGATAACAGCAGTGCAGAGGAGATTAACGAGGGGGAATTAAGGGGCAGAACAACAAAAAGTGTTTGTTCTTGAAATGTCCCACTAGGAGCCTGAAATGTTGAAACTCAACACTGCTAATATAAACCACTTCAGTGTATTTTTGAGCAATGCAGCAGGGTGTAAAGTATTAATGATAAAAAAGGCCTGTGAGTCATTAAATTCAGGAGGGAGAGTCTATTAGCTAGGTAGGAACTGTGAAGGTAATCCCCTTGATACGTGTTGTGCACTCTCCCATTCTGCCTTTTCTCCACCCTCATCCCTCTATCACTTTGTCTTATCAGAGCAGCAGCCTAATGATGATGAAGCTGCGGACTCAACAAAGGAGTCAGAAGAACATTACCTATGTGGCACACACACCTTTGAGCATGTCTTGTGTAATGGTTCTGGGCTGAAGCTGTGGGTTTGCATGGTGATAGTAATGGTAATTGGTGTGTAGTAATGGCGTAGCACACAGAGGCCTGGCTGTGCCTCGCTTCTGTTGTAATGGCTTAGACCTTCACTAGCACAAGAACTGTGGCCAAATGTTCACTGAAGAATCAATCGATCTATCAACAAACTGAAAACACTTGGAAACACAAAGATGGACAGATGGATGGTCGGCAGCCGGAACGGTGTGTTCCAGCGTTGTTAGGTGAGCCACAGCTTGATGCATTAAGCAGCTCAAGCTGAGGCGGAAAAGAGAGATTGATTTTAAATGTAAGTCAAGAACACAAGACATTGCACACATACTGTATCTGTTTTGGCTGTATTGGCTCAGCTTAACATGTTGACAGAGAAGTCAGACAAGGCATAAGTGAATACAGTAGTAGCTCCCAAGGACAGCTTTTCTCTGCTAAGCTCAGGAAAACAGAAAATAAAAAATGTGCTCATGACTAGACACAATTGTAAAATATGTAATGTAAAAATTGAATTCAGTGGGTTTTTGTGTGGGTTTGTGTGTTCATTCCTGAATATGACAACATTCTCTTGTTATAGCAAATCAACAAAAACACTATGATGCAAAACATGAAAATCATGAGTAACATTTCTGATTTATATCAGAAATGTTATAGAAAAGTTAGTTGTGAAAGAAAAGTGTGGAGTAAAATCTTGCCAACTGTGTTTAATTTGCATATAGACTGGCATGTCTAGGTAAATCACTATGCAATGAGCAGCACAATGTTAATGGCACCATAACTTTACAGAGACCTGAAAGTACTATCTATGCTGTGCTATTTTCACGCACCTATATACATAAATTATTTGCCATTAATAATTTAGCCCTTTGTTCACAAACCAAGGACAAAACCCAAAACAAAAGAGAGAAAAATGTGATGTTTTATTGAATAAAGCAATAAAACAATCTGATCTCATGCCAAAGTTTAACATAACAATATTATATTAGTAGTTTATCCCACTTTGTAATGACTTTAAATGCCCCTAATGCCTAGAATCTTTGATGTGTCTCAACATGTCTTATAGTGATCCAAGTGGTTTAATACTGATCTATACCAAGCCCAGTGGGTCAACATTCAATGTAAAAGAGCACCATCTGCTCGCGAAAAGAATGAATCGGGCCATTGACCAAACATCTTATTTTGCCTTGGGATGGGAACACATTTGATAGAAAAGTGAAAGTGATTCCTTTGAGCGCTTGTATGCTTTTGTCTGCTACAAAAACCCGCTGGGTGTGTACTTTATGTGCCCACGTAGCCTACTGTGCATGTTCCCTTGCAGCAGATGGATAAGTACACATGAGCTAATGAAAACAGATTTAGACCAGACAGACATTTTACACACATATCCGATAAAAGCAAACATATGTTGTACAAAAAAAAACCTGCACATTAATTCCACTGTCTCCCATTAAGAGATATGAAATCTTATTAATGTGCATTAGTGCCTTTGAGTGGGGATTTGGATAGTGAGACGATTGAATTAGGCCAGAGCTTAGCTTCCCTCAAAACAATTATTTGTTTTTGCATCAGCTGATTAAAAGCAGTGTGAGGACAACAGTGACAGCAGCACATTGAGTTTTAGACCATTAGGCACAAAATGCCTAGACTGCTATTGGATTTAAAGATTAATAAAGCATATAGAAAGTTTATACATGTTACATTTCCTGAGTGAACAACCAGTTCTTTAACCATTCTTTGTAGACTGTGTACAGCGTATAACCGCGTGTGACTGGTCAAATCTCCAGAGCTTGGGATTTATTCAAGTCCATCATTCAGTGCCTAAGAGAGTCGTGCTTGGTCAAACTCTATGTTGACTTAGTGTAAAGCCCTTAAATCAGAACAGAAAGATGTATGTGGTCTTACAAAAGGAAAATGGAAAATGTGAATTTCCATTAACTTAACTCTCCTTAGTATATGTCAAATGCTTGAGGTATATAACAAAGTCTATGTATGTCCTTGTGTATCTCTAAAAGGGAAAATCAAACGCAATTTAATTCAACATAGAGAACAGATGCAGTAAAGCCAGACACCAACTAAAACTAAAAGCAGAAAGAGTTCCTGATAAGACTTTTGCCATTTTATATTATTCCACTTATGTGTATTGCTTTTTTTAATTTTACCACTTCCACAACCAATATATGACAAATACAAATTAATACACTTTTTAGGCCTTTTGCCTTTATTTGATAGCAGACAGTAGGTCGACAAGAAACAAGAAACAGAGGGAGGGGAATTGAGTACCCAAAAATAGGGGCAACAGTCATCGCTATTCATCCCCTATATGTGAACAAATGTTTACATGCACGGGATGCCTTGGATGCCTGGGATGCCTGGGATGAAATGCTTCCTCTACTTTGAGTGCTATTTGGATTTTTGAATTGCAAAAGAAAGTGAAAAAAATAATCACAATAGTGCTTTACGCTACAGGGAGCTGTCAGACATATGACCTTGGTGAGGTTTTTCACAATCTTTGCTGCTGAGACATTGCACTCAAGACAAAAGCCTGAATGCTCAAACATCCAATTTACAGTCCACAGCAGCATGCATGCTCATGTTGAATAGATGCTGACAGAAACTGACCAACAAATGCTTGCCTTAGCCTCCTCCTGTATTTCGAATCATGTAGCACAGAACAAGAAAATAAATCTTTTTGGGTATTTCAAGTTTTAAATAAGGCCAAAGAATCAAAACTAGAATTAATTGTTATTTTTTTTTGTGTGTACACATGATGAAGCTTAGCTAATAAAAAATCAAACATGCAAATTAAGTAAGAGGGAAGAGGCGTTGGTTTTAGCCTAAAGACAATAATATCCAATATTTTCAAATGCTAATTACATCTGGTTATCTACGAATGTAATTATTTAAATCCAACATTAGGATTTTTGGGATGGCAGAAATGGCCATTTGTGTTTTTATGAACCATGCCATATCGTTGCCGATGCATGTAATTATTGTTTCTTTTATGAGGCATATACACAGCGATTGTTATTCACACTCACATACAGCATATTCTACTGTACCCTCTCTGCATCACTGGCTCGTGAAATCGACTCATCAGTAATAGGTAGAGAGAAAAAGAGTCAGAGAATCGTAGCCGTCAAAGAGAGAGAGGTAACATAATGTGCGGAAAGACAGAAGAGCTATAAATATAATAAAAATATATAATAATAATCTAAGAGTAAGAGGCTTCCGTTGAATTCCCGGTGAGTTGGCTGATGATGCGGCTTATTGTGACACAAGGTTATTTTTGAAGAGCAAGATGTGTTGCAGCCAGCAGGATAACGGCTGGGCTACAGACAAAAAGCAAGGGCCGTTCTACACAAATGAAGCCAGTACGGCAGGCCACGCATTGATCAGTGAATGCATTGGGCTTGGCTCTGGAGAGTTGATCAGACACCTGGCAAAATGCTCAACATCCACACAACATCCAGCTGGTGAGAGTCAGAGAGGTATCAGTCGTTCATATTCTATGTTACTTGGATTATAAACGTGCAATTGTAAAAGTGCTTGTAATGCAACATAGAGATAAGAGAAATAGAAATAGAGATAAGAAGAGCTACAGACAAAATCACTGAAATAAAAATGAAATAGCAAAAAAGATTTTGACCTTGAGCTACTCTATAAAACTATAAATGCAAATAAATCACACATATTGGAAACTTCAAATGTGTGTGAAGCTTACTTTTTTGATGTAATTTGATGAAATGGCTGCATTCAGTGGGGTGGTGAGTAATTAATCTTAGGTGTAAATCAATGGACTGTGAGTGACCCAATAGGTGAGTGGTTAAGGCACATGGGTGTAAATCTCTCGAGAACACACTGGGTCGATTTCTGTCCGGCTTCTATTTTCTCTGTTTCTTCCCCTCTGTTTATTTCCTACACTGTTCTATTGTCTTTACCCTTCCATCTATCAATTAGATAAGATAATGAACAAAACAACAAAAGTTTTCGGTGTAAAAAACAACGCAGTTTAAATAGTTGAGGCATTAAATTATCATTGGATTCTTCTCCCAAGATTTGACCCACACTGACCCACTCTAATGGTGATGGAGTCTTTTAACATCCTATTTTGACATGTGAGGCTTGCTATAGACTTCTTTGGAATCCCACCTGCCACCACGGAATGCTTTGGGTCATTTATAAGCTTTTTCTTAAAAGGTGTTTTGGCCGAAAGTGCAGTGTGGCAGCATATGATGGTGATGTCTCATATTGCAATTCAACAACTCCCACCCCACCTTTCTACAGTCTGTGAGCACCTATGGTAGCCCTGCAGGGACATACTGTCTGTTGTAAAAACCCAATGAAGAAGATGACTTTATAAGTATATCAATTTAGTTCATAATTGTCCTTACCCTTTATCTAAGATGTAGAACGAGAAACGTGAATGTGCTTTATATCCAGCAGTGCTTTGTTGTCACTGGGGATATAATGGCACTAAGTAAATGCAAATGTATGTATGCAGCTATTTTGAGGCGAGAAGTGATGTAAATCTTAGCATAGCATGCTCTGAGGCTATTATTTTTTAATAATTCTTTTCAAAATATGGTCCCCATGGGACGAGGTATAAAGTGGTGTTGCTTTAATATATCTGTTTACTATGACATTATACACAATGCACTACATAAATATCAGTGATTATTTATGTAAAAGTAATTTGTTGTAAGCTTTTAAACAACAACAACAATCAAATATGTACAGTGTCGTACACTGTATACCAAATCCTAATTATCAGCATCAAGTGCTAAAGAACACCATCAGCATCACTAAAGTACAAGATAAGCCAATAACACATTGTGGATATAATATATGGGAAAGCTTACAAATGGTGCACATGAACTCACAACATACAAGCCACATGTGATGTTCTCACAGCTTCACTTTTCCTGGTACACTCTGTACAGGGTTTTGGCCATTTCAGTGAATGCTGTTTGATTGAAGGGATATCATCAGAAAAGAAATCATGATTGTACCTGCCCGTCAGCTTTTCTTTACTTTACACTACAAGACTACATCACTGATTTATTTGATTATACATGTTTCTAAAAAGGCTGACGTCAGTATCCCTTGTTCTTATTCACAAATAATAAGGCGACCACCCTTGGTGAGTAAATGACTTGTGGTTTTGCTGTACTTCTCCTTTTCTTGTTGCAAATCACCTTTGTTGTAAATTTGAGATAAGGAATTGTATGGAGAGGAGATTCATTCAAATTGTGTATGTGTATAAAGGCCAAAAATGAGTCTCTCGCCTGGCAGACAATACATGTGCATGCGCAAGCTGTCGATGGCATATTGTGGAGGCACAAATTAAATCCCTGCAGGGTTCTTCAAAGTCTACCCATAGAAAATGTCACATATCCATGACAATGCCTGACCCAAAGTATTGACCAAGGAAACCAAATTCAATTTAATTAAAATATTTTTTTGATCCAAAGTGAACTTAAATGGTTTCCATGATTAATCACATTTCTGTAATAATGTACAGTGGTAAGGTCCCTCTATCTCTCATGTCCCACCTAGCAAAACACCCTGTGTAAACTGAACTAGCATCTACATCATGGAGATATTAGGGGGATGTCTCATTGCAATCTCATAGAGGTGAAGCTATGAGATTTCTTCACAACTCATAGCTTCATCTCTCTGTTTTGTTCTCTGGAGACTTCTACATTGTTGAACTCTAACAGCTGATTAAGGCTCACAGATGATAGCTGATGTATTTGTTTATTATTAAGTACAAACAGCCTGTAAAAAAGTGTATATCATTGCAAAATTATGTCATAGTGCTAAAATGCTGGAGAGCAATTGAAAATGAATAGGATTATACTGTGTGTGGCACTCTCTACACTGCTGAATGCATGCAGCCATGGTCCATGCAAGTGTGTGTAAGTATAGAAAGCTTTGTATCCCTGGATGTGCAAGAGAAGTTAGAGAGCGATCATCCATCAGCCTCAGGACACAGCAGTGATGGTGATTATAGCAAAGGGGGATCAGTTTCCCTGATTGATCTACCTCCCTCCTTTTTAGGTCACAGTTCAAGAATGACCATTTTACACTTTTCAGTGGCAAAAACACACCCACAGCCATAAATCTATACTGTGTTTGTGTGCATTGGTGCATCTGACTCACCCAGATTTCCGGTTCTGCTAAATAATTCAGTAAGATACCTCTCAGCTCTGAAAATATTAGATGAAATATTGAAATGTTGAAATTGCAACACAGAGATGAAACAAATAACATATGGAAACAGGGGATTGGAGGGAAAAAATCAAGAGGAGATAATACTTGAAACTAGCAATAGCAAGTGCATACTATCCTAATTCCAACATCACAGTTGTATGAAGAGTGTGCCCCAGTCAGGCCTTATAGATAAATGTGTGCAGAGATTAGTATTTATGAGCACATACCACTGCCAGTTTCCATTTTCAATAAATGAAATTGGATTTAAGGAAAGAATGCGACACCCAATTTACTTGCCAGACAACATTAAATAATATACAATAATATATATATATATATGCACAGAGAATCAGGCTTCTTGTGCAGTTATGTTTTTATAAATGTTAAATTCCTACAATGCGTAGTAAACTGTAGTAAAATCAGGGGTAATCAGTCAGTGGCTGCATGGAAATTAGAAAATAGAAACAAGGTTATCCCTAGAAATAATCAAATCACTACTTTATTTTGTGTTGTTTTTAAGTGGATGAAATTTAGAAACTATCTTTTAAGGACCTGCCTCATTTCATTTGAGATTCCCTTTCAGACCTTGAGCACTTGGTCTACAATCATTTCTACTGTTTATATTTTATTGTCCTTAATTGGCTGTTACACTGTGTTTTGTAAACATTTATAAAAGCACACCCTCGTATTGACCTGTCCCTTAAAAAAAAAAATCATTGAATCTGCGTTGTTGTACTATTTTTCCTTGACTCTAGCCCAACATGCCTCCAGTGCTCTGTGATGTAATAAATATCAAACCTCTTTCTTTGGGCATTGTTCAACTAAGAGCCTTGGAAGTGCCACAGGAGACGTTAAGATGATTTGGGTCAGACTGTGGAGCAGCTTGGCCCTTTGATGCTACTGTTACTCTGTCCTCTTCATCAGTCTTTTGTTTATCCCCCTCTAAATCAGCCCCCACTCTCAGCCTGCATGTTGTCTCTCTCCATCCATCCTTCCAGTTCACGTTGGCACCTCGGAGTGGGCACCCCAGTGGCTGCAGACACTGCCAGATTGCAGGCGGGCCCCCGGCCTTGCCTGGCAACATAATCTTTGCTTTTCACACATACAACCTCACACCCTATAGCTCTCACTCCTTCCCTTAATCTGCCTCTGTCTAAAAGCCCACCAAATCTCCCCACATCCGCCTCTTTATCTCTCTCTCTCACCTGCCTTTTTTCTCCAGCAGCTGCCAGATGATGGTCCCTCGACACTATAGTCCAAGAGGTCCAATCCTCTTTTTCCATCACCCCCTGCAGAACTTTCTCCAACATACCAAGCCTTTTATCTTCCTTTCTCCAAGCCCAAACTAGACAGTGCTTCATGTTTTCTTTACAATAACACTTATCTCGAGCCCTACCCCTCATGGCCTACTATACTATCACCTGCTCTGATCAATTGCTCTCACATGGCACACACAACAACAAAAGCAGCCAAGCATTTGTCAGGTTGCACAGCACAGTGGTGTTTTCCCTCATAGTCTAATGCAATGACTAATTGGATTTAGAAATTGATTCAGGAGCGGGTGGGGAAATTGTCAAGCTGAAGGAGGGAAGGAGAAGAAATCTGTGAGGGCTTGAGATGGATGCCTAAACGGAGGAAAAACTGCCTTAGTCAGACATTTCAAGCTGTGCTGCTACTCATAAAGCATTTTGCAAGCTCCACCTCCAAACCATCATCCACCTGCCAGCTCATGTTCTCTGTACTTACAGTCTCTGCAGGGAGCACCAAAGCTTGTCATACGTGTCCACACATTACAAATATTAGAAAACTTAAAGTAAAATCCTGGGAAAATGGTGTAAAAAATGTGGAGAATATTTGCCCTACAGTATGGATTTAGACTTAAACATGCTGACTGCTGAGCTACATTGAGCTTATCCATAGTGAGTTTTCTTTATGGAACCATATGTGGCTCCTGTTGCAATTTGCTCCAAGAGATTTTATTGATAACACATAAAACTAAAAAAAAATCTCACCGACTCATTGTGAAGTTATGATAAGAACACATTTTTATTCATCATGTGTTGAAAATGATTTGTAGTTGCCTCACTCCAGCATCTCTCTCCAAATGCTTGAGATTCAACCATATAGCATCTGTGGGTCTCAATACTTAGTCCGCCCAAAATCAAATGTCAAAATAAGCTTGCTATTTTTCCATCTCGCCACAGTTAATTCTCAACAACAGTTGCAAAGAATTTGAAAGTGTTCAGTAAGGTTTACTCAATGAGGCAGTGTGTGTTACCTTTTACAAATGACACAGAGACAGAACTTAATATGACACAACGAGGAGAATGGTAGCTTGTTCAAAATATAATCAAAGCAAAGTTATTTTCTAAGATCTATAAATAAATATAATTCAAAATTTTGGGGTACATCATTTTTAGCTGTTAAAACTTTTAACTGCAATAGATAATGCTCACGTTCAACATTATTTCAAAAGAAGGGTCAGCTGTGCAGTTTGGAAAAAGTATGGAGTGCAATGGTAAAAAGGGCTTGGGGGCATATTTAATATATCTAGTTGCACACTACAGTGTATTCAGAGAAATACAATACACAGCTTCTTTATGGGCGCATTGGCTCAGTGGTAGAGCAGTTGTCCTTCAACCGGAAGGTAGGCGGTTCGATTCCCACTCTCCCCACAGTTCATGCTGTCGTTGTGTCCTTGGGCAAGACACCTAACCCTCCTTACCTCTAGTGACACAGCACTGGTGTATGAATGTGTGAGAATGTTGGGACAACGGATGGAAATTAATCTACGGCTACAATCTGGCATGTTTACATTCATGTGGTTGTGTCTCATGTATGTTCATTAACATGCACTGTCCCAATCAAATAAATAAATAAATTAATAAGTTACATGAGCCTTCTTTATTAATGTATATTTAATAGTCTATGATAATGAAAAATTATCATAAGGATATGGCATAAGATGCAATAAAATAAATAATAAAATAAAAACCCTGCCCAAAAATGTATTAAGCAGACATCAGATCAAATTATGGCCTATTACCTCGAAGCTCATAGGCTTCAAGTGTGTGGGGGTGTTTGTGTGGTTATTGGCAAAGTAAGAGATTGCAAGCATTATTACACTGATTGGCCAAATGTGTGGGCTTAGATTAGTTATTGTCAACAAAAGCAATCTCCTCATGGACAATATAATTCGGTGAACAATAGCAGCTGATTATACACAGCTCTCATCTTAGCACAAGCCAGGGCTCTCTCTGTGATAAGTGTATTTGATGAGAAAATGGAATAAAGTGAAGTTGTGTAATGCCGTGTGTTTGCACAAGGTCATATGTCTGTGTACAAGACTAAGAACAAAATCCTATTCGAGTTGCGGTTTGGGCGTCCTGCAGTTCTTAAATGTTACAGACAGGCAAGGACATGATTCATGACCTTTCACTAGTGCTGGGAGTGAGGACAGGGACATGGGGCGGTGTCATTTGGCAGTTACCATGGCAATGGCAACCCAGCGAGGGGCAAGTGGCTTGGCATGGTGCGGTGTTGTATCAAGACCTGGCATCAAAGCAGTCAAGTGGACATGGCATGCTGGCAGCTGCCAAAGAAGCTTAAGCAGTGTGTGTGGATGTCTGTGTCAAGCCTGGAAGCAGAGTGCACTTCTGGTAGAAGAGATCAAGAGAAGCTTTGTCTGTGCTAATGTGTGATAAACAAAAGAGACTATTTTAAGAAATGAAACAGAATTATTATACAGTTATGAGAGAAAATGTAGGTTTAATGAACAGACTAGACAAGAAAATGACATGATTAGCACAATTTATTATTCAGCAGGCCTTTCTCTATAGGCATCATTTCAGTGTAGGGGCAAGTTTCAAAAGTACTTGAGACCATTTACTGAGGCTCCTTCTCCAACATTTTCTTTTAGTTTGTATAGTCAAGCAGGGAGAATCCAAAAAATGTATCAAGGCAGATAGGTTGGTATCACACAGGTTTATTGCCAGATCTGGGATCAGACACAGACATGCAGAATCTGATCTCGAGTATCAGAAGACCAGTTCTTAAATACCTCCCAGCAAATAACATCTGGTTTACATTTCCATCTCTTTCCTATTGTAGAGAGGGGTCTTTGTTCCAGGAAACCATAATCATATTACGTAGAGCTCAGTAAAATAATGCCTATCTCACTGACACAGTACTCTCAGCTCGATAGAATCCTCCAAATTTACTTTCCTGTCCTGGAACACAAACTTGTTGCAAGACAACTCCTGTAGGGATGCACTTTCCGGTTCAAATAGAGGGAACAGAAATAGGCTACACTGGACCCTAGCAGAGTCGTATTTGTACAAAATACACTAAAATGAACTACTGTTTCAGGAGACATGTTTTTTCTTCCAAACTTGTCACTTGAAAAGTCTTTAAAAACAAACGACGTCTGTAAAATGGTGGTTGCTGTCGAAACAACACAGAGAGCCTGTAGAGTAGGATCTGCGCCCTCTACTGGCTAAATGTTATGCAGGGTGGCTTTAAAAAGCCCCCACCCATATTAACAGTGACACTATTGAATATAATTTGTTTAACATTTGAAGCTATAGATTAAATTTGAGTCATTGTGAACAGTTGGTCTTGTAAAAGCCAAGAACAAAACAGTTTTGTGCAATAGCTGAATGTATTCTAACTAAAATCTGAACATTAAGCCATGGTCGATATGTTTCCAAAACTTGTTTTGGTTTTCCTTCTGAAAGTGGGTGTTTTTCTAACTCCGTCCTGCTGACAGACAGCCTTTGTGTACTTCTGCAGAGTGTATGGGCATCTTATCTTGTTTTGTCCACCATCTCAGTGCTCAATGTCTATCTGTGTAGGGTGAACGACTGTGTGATCTTTCCAAGTCCATCTTCCAGGCAGCACTCTGGGCTCATCTATCATTGCCTGCTGACTCAAGCCAAAACCAATAATTTATTTCTTCTTCAAAAAGTTTCAGCTGATGGCTACAGCTTTCCCATCGTGTCTCTGTATTCACATCGCTACACTAGGAGCACACACAGACAAACGGGAAAAAAACATTCTGCAATGTCTTGACTGCACCATTGAATACTCTTAGAATGACTCTTCTAAACACACTATCCATCTTTATAACTTTTACAAGCAAAATAACTATTCACATCCAACATACACAATTCATGAGCATTGACACAGATAAATAAATGCCAAGAATAAAATAAATAAACTGAAATGAACAACATGCTCAGATTGCAGATACATCCAACACCTTCCTCCTTATCTTCTTTTTCACATGTAAAAAAAAAAAAACAATTTGCAATTCTAAACATAAGGTTGGAAGGATGGGGAAAATAAGAAAATGATAGGATGATACAGGTTGAAGGGGTTCACGTTGACTCACTTTTCTTATCAGTTGCCATATTAAAGCTGCTGTTTTCCCTCTTTATCTCCAGTTTCCTCCCTCCTTCCTCACTTGCCGCTCTAGCAATCGCGTCCTTCTTGTCAGCACAATATTGCAAGTCGCCGATGAGATGCCAGATAAATGGCCACGTCTGGAGTGTGTTGTCATCTTTCCATTCCTGATGCAGGGTGTAATGGACAATATTTGTGTATGTTTTCAGGAGCTGAGGTTATAATTATAAATGTTTGAAGATGGAGTTTTGCTTTCCAGTAGGGAGACTGCAGATTGCTGGCAGGTCTCAGGAGTGTGATGCTAAGAAGGCATAGCAGAGATGGTGACATTTACCTGAGCAAACCCTTGATAACGTAGCAGCGTTTCACAGCTACAAGAGTGAAATGATGATAACATTGACTTGTTGGCCTATCAGTAGCTCAGAATGTTATTCATACGTCGTGGGGAAAGACTAGTCGTAGTTCAATGTCAAAGACGTCATACGCGAAGGCCGTAATGTAAATGAATATGAGCCGATACATACGTGCATGAAAAGGGACTGCCTGTTAAATAATGGAGAGTGATTTAAGGTCTTATTGACTTGCGACGCATTTTGATTCTCATCACTGTCATTTTCTTTATAAAGGGTAATGGGATCAGCCATCTGACCTTTTCCCTTTATTGTAACTTTATTAGCATCTATGGTTTTCTGACACATGTGCAGAGGAGGGATATGCTGAGACAAATAATTTGCAGCCACAGACACTGTATTAGTGTTGAGCCACATTCATTTTCATTAGTGGTGTTGTGGTTAGAATTTTACAATACATATTACATTATTAGTTTTAGGATTTTTGGCTCAGCAGAAGGCAGATTGGGACACTATAGTACAGTATTTTGTCTTTCACCTTTGTGTTGTTTATGCAAGAAACAAAACCATAAAGTCACTATTATTAGTACAAACCATGTACATGCACATAGCTTGGCCAGCCAGTCATCCAATTTTTTTTTTTCTTTCTATTCTGAACAAACATTCAGTCTGATCTTTGTGGATTTGAGTTGGATTTCCAGAGCAGGACCAACAGAAATAGAATAATCTCCCTCTAGATCCAGACAAATAGACATAACCAATCACAGAAACAAAGCATGTCATAAAGTCTGCCCCTTTTAACATTAACAGTTACAACTGTATATAATTTCACTTCAATGGGTACAACAGGCCAAGCTATTAACACCAAAACTGTCAAAATAAATAAATATGCACATAAGTCTTGTAAAACTGATGATGCAAACGAGTGAAAAGGTGCATTGGTTAGCTGAGATAACCATATAGTTTTTACCTTTAAAAGTGCTGTAATTAATTTGTCCATTTGTCAATTATAAGGTTTTCATTTTCACTGGCTGAGATTATCTCATAAATTTATTAATTACATGTACAGGTCACCATTAAAATTCAGAGCTAGCATCCAGATTTACATTCTGCACAGAGAAAATGTATCGAGCCTGCGTGTCTCATCTGAAATGATTCTGAACTCGTCTGCTGCACTCTTAACCCCACCGAGCCTTGATAGAGTGCAGCGCGTGAATGTGTTGACACCCTCGTGGGCGTGCCGAGAAATCCCGATAAGGGCCCATACACAAACAGAAGCACACACCTCTACTACTCATAACTACAAGGCTTTGACACAGAACAGCTGTGAGCTCTGGGAAGTCTGTCTGGCTGAGTTTTCCGCAGAGAGAGAGAATTTACTTAAAGTTGAAGCTGAAATTAAGTTATTGAGAAGCTATAAAACACAAACTGGTTGTGGTCATTTAAGCATTACATAAAGACTTATTTAAATCTTAACATTTGATAAACAAACAAAGCTACATAGGGTGCAACATTTGTTTTATTAATTCCTTTTATAACCCAACAAATACTTCCTAATCTAACCTTTCTTTCAAACTGAGATGTGACACTTCTTATTACAAATTCAATTTAAGTAATACAACTGAATAATAATTAAAGCACACTCATTTCTATGTAAATATGTAAAGTGTCTTATTAACTAAATTTAATTTCACATTTTCCAACAATTAAACTCTAAACCTGTCTCTATGGCCGTACAGGAACTGACTTCATTCGAGTGAACAGTTGCAGACATGGTGATATTGTGCAGTGATTGTAGTGAGATTAGAATGGGAAAAGCCTCTATAGTTTAAGAAAAAGGATCTTGCTGCAGCAGTAAGTTAGCATACATTCACAAAACAGACATGGATAGCAAAAAGGATCTTATGAATGGCAAGCCATTGGCTCTATCGACAAAACCAAAGTTGTCTGCTTTTACTGTTGATGTAAACGGAGTTCTCAACGAAGCACATCAAGTCTGAAAGATCACCTGCACGTGTCCATTAAGCCCCGGCCCACGACACAAGGCGTTTATATTGATCTATTACTGCATAGAGAAATCTTAGACAATGTGTGGGGGGGCTCTGGTCTCGACTTTGCTTAGAGTCCCCAAAATGGTCAACACGCCCCTGTGTACAACACAGGAACAGTAAACTTTAATTAACTGTGAAAAAGGCTTTTCCGGTAGCATATGTTTCTCCATTAGTTTGCAGTGCTAAATGATTTGTTATCACTTCTGGTCAGCTGCAGTAGAGGCTGCTGTGCTGTCATCTAATCAGAGGGCAGTTTATCTTAATGTGCAAATACCGGACGTACAATTAAAAAGCTTCTATCACTCTGAGGTGCACCAAGGAGATGAAGATTTTTAAAGCACATGAACACACACTAAGCCAAAAGGGAGACAATGGCAATTAGAGTTTAGGCTGACGACCAAACTAAATAATAGGATAAAGCTAGCTGCTGTCCTGTGTTGCCAGCTGGGGGGTTAAAAACAAATTGACCGTCTTGTTATTTTCCTAACTGAGTGCCATTGGCAGTGCTTTCAGAGGCCAGTCATCCTGGCATGTGTTAAATTAGTTCTATTGACAGTGTGTTTACCGTTCTTATTCCAATCACCGCAAGCACAACTTTTGAGCTGCAGCTTGTAGCAGTGATTACATGTCGGAAAAATAAAAGCAAGGCATACACTGCTCACGGGTGAATACAATAGAGACAAGCGTTTAACATAACTGCAAAAGCACTGCAATAGAGTCTGTTTAAACACTGTGTCTTGTGTTTTATGACCAGAGGCAATGCGGTTGACAGTACACAGCTGAATTATGGCACTAACCATACCCAGAGAATATTATATAAAGAAGAAAAGACATTTAAAAGGCATAAGCATACCCAAAGATAATGGGCTCTAATTATAATTCTAAATAATTCATATCTGATGTTAGTCACCTGCCCTACACAAAATGGCTGACCATAAACACACAACAAAAGCTGCAATAGTGCTCCACTTCGCCAAGTATGAACTTTCTATTTCACACCTCCATTGGTGCGATTAACAAACTGCGGGTGGTCCACTTTGATAACATTGCAATGCATGATGGGAGAGAGACCCTCTAACATGGTTAAAAGCCGGAAAGCCGGGAGGAAATAGAGACTAAAGTGGCCAGGAGATGGAAGCCTTCTAAAGGTAAAAGGCAAGTGTAACAGCTGTTCTCAAGGCTTTTAGAGCCATGTTATTTGGACTACTTAGCCCAAAATGTTCCACACTGCAAAGTGTGATGCCGAGAGAATTTTTATCTACCACAGCCCGAAGGGAAGTAATGGGTAGTGCTAACAAGAAAGTCCCTCAAGGTTTTCAGATGCTTAGAATGAGAGCCTTGACTCTAATGTGTCCAACCAGCCATTTTCCCCTATATCTCCATGTAATGTATATATATATATATATATATATATATATATATATATGTATATATATATATATGTGTGTGTGTGTGTGTGTGTGTGTGTGTGTGTGTGTGTGTGTGTGTGTGTGTGTGTGTGTGGTCATGGAAGAGCCTCTGGTCCTGGATTGACCTTGACAATATACAGTAAGTGTATTTCCCAGAAGATTGTATTTATATATTCATTTTCATGCTCACACACAGACTTGTGATGTTGTGAACACCTACATTTATTTGTGCACATATTACTGCTCCACCTTTCCACAAAACATTTTCACATTTAGAAGTGACATATACATAATATTTAAAGATGAAGAGAAAACATGAGAGGGAGCTGTGTTAAAAAGAAGACATCCTTTCCTCACGCTTCTTTCTTACTTCTACACTGGCCGTTTAAAGATGCCGGTATTTTTAGCACAATTGTTTCTTGCAGTCTAGGTGCGCTCTTGCTTCGACACAATCCATATTTAGACGGATGCTCAATCAGACCCTCGAGCTATATGACTGAGTTTGAGTCTTCATGCGTCACTTTGTCAATGTTTGTTTGATTCAAAGACAGCATTTTGAGTCTTGATTCTTACAGGATTTAAAACAGTTTTCCCTTTTTAAGTCTTTGGAGACTCTGAACTAAAACTAAACTTTTCTCTACATTTAAAATTAGAGGCAGGCTTTTAATAAAACCTTCAGAAACTGCAGAAATCTAAACTCATTTAAATTCAGTGGAGGGCCTAGGGAAGATGGGGAAATCTGATTCACACCTTTCTGGCATGCATCAGATTGGTATGCTCATCACACACGCTCTGCTGGATTATACACCAAGAGTTGTCTTAACAAACCTTAAGAGTTCGCCAAATACACAGCTGATGTAAATAAACAAGAGCTTTGAGGCTGGCAGGGAACATGAACTTTTGTGCACACCAAATCAGCATTCAATATCCAGTGTGTTGCAAAAGTATTGAAGGCAGAACATATTTACATTCACAAACAACAAGTGTGAACAAGTGGTCTATTCTGTTGAAAAAAAAGCATTTCTGTACCACTATTTAACAGGTAAATAAAAAAAACTGAAATATATACACACACACACACACACTGCGACCCGGCCCTGGATAAGCAGAGGAAAATGGATGGATGGACGGATATAAGCCACAGTGTAATCTAATAAAAACAAGCAAAGGACCATAAATTGCGCCCAACATATTTCGGAGGCATGAACTAACTGAGCATGTTCCCAGAAATGCATTAGCTCTTTCCACTGTACCATCGAGACTTACCAGACCTAAGCTAACATAATTACAGCAGCCTTTGAAATTACTGTTTGACAGCCATCTCCTGTTGTCAGCTTAAATAATCCTTTCTACAGTATGTCTCCCAACCCTTACTCAACTAGTCAGATAGTTTATCACCCCTGATAAAAAATATAAATGTACACATAAAAAAGCCACAGTGGTAGCAGCGCCGCCATTAGCATTAGATAAAGTACAGGGTCTATTTCACTTGCCACTAGGCAGGTGGTGTAGTCACTCATGTGTGGTGATTCATGTTTTCTAAAGAAGGTCTGGGGCTCTTTACAATCACCTGCATCATGCACTCATAAGTGTAGGCTACATGATGAAAGATGTTTTATATTGTTTCATGCAGCTTTTCACTAGGAAATAAGCTGAAAGCTGCTAAACTCTCAAACAGGGCCAGGCTGGGAGTAGAAAATGTACTCATCGCAAATGGCTTTTTTTTCCCCTCTAAATGGATATACACAGAGAAAAACAGCCACCTGAAACTCTGCTTCATGAAATGCATCTAAAACAGTTCAACTGGGTTGTAGATGGATGGATTGTTAAATGTGATAAGCCACACTACAGCTCATTTATCTTAGCTGTCTCAGGAACTCACCATTTATCAAAATTACAGCTTGCTTTCATTAGATGTTCGATGAAAACCCAAAAAGAAGAGTGATTTGCACAATAAAGTGTCGCAAATACTTAAGGTGGAGTTATCTGGGCTGCAGTTCTTCTTCTGTTTATCTTATCACTTACTGTGATTGAGTTTCTTTCAGGTTATCTGTCTGGCCTCGATACGACGACCTCACCATTCCCTTTCGCTGACCACATGTGGCCTGTCCTTGAGGCAGGGACTAAATTATACGCAATTTATGGAGCTTCACTTCATTTTAAATCCTGCTGAAAAGGCCTTAGAATATATGAGAAGAGTCTATATAATTTATAGACATTGTAAATGACCAGAGTAGGCCTCAATATAAACTATGCCTCAGTTTTACAGATTTCTATGAAACAGTATATCAGGAATGAAAAAATAATACAATTATTTTATTGCTAAGGGTTGACTCATCAAGTGTAATAACCTGATTAAACATATAATTTCCCAAGAGACAAAATACAAATTGAATAAACTGATGATTACATTTGCCAATAATGTGCAGTTAATCAGATTAAGTATTTTAGAATACATACACACTTTGAAAGTAAAATATTTACTTTTACATAGTGAAATTGCAATACAATACATACAAAACTCATATTTATCATGTTCAAATATGCAAAATACTGAAGCATACTGGCTTTAACCTACAGAAGAGCTTACCCTTTCTCTATTTTAGAATTCAGAGCATTTAGAGCACTGCATGCTCAAGCCTCTGTACATCAAACATCTGCTGACCCCATATTGTTCCCGGACCTTCAGATCTGTTGGTAGTCTCAAAACTTAAAAAAACACAGCCCTACTGCAGTTCTAACAAATACATTGTTAGAAAAACAAAATCATTTTCAACCAGAAACAACAAAGCACCAAGTCTCCATCAGCCGCCATTTAAAAGCTACGATTCTAAAAATAGTTGATTTGTTTGACGTCACTAACAACGTAGTGGACCTTTGGTTAATGACCACATAACTCTTTGCTGTTTCTCAGTAACCTGATTAGACATCCGCTTTTTCTAATGGTTGTAAGATGCTTATAAAAGTGCATTCATCTTCTGGTGCTCAGAGGCAAAGAGTGAATATGATGCATGTTACTATACATCATGAAATGACAGATTAAGGAGTCTTTTTGCAGACTTCAGCACAGTCAGTGACGTTAGTGGCAGAGATTAAGGGTCATATCCTCCGAGGACTTTAACAAAATACTGTAGGCAGGATTAACAAATTACTAGGACTTCTTCCCCCCTGGCTCATGTGCAGTACAGAACGGTCCTTACCAGCCTGAATATGTCATCACTCTCACCCTTAGGGCCTGCATGTCGCTAAATCTGACAGATAGAGGTTTCACTGCTTCTTGTACTCTTCACAAAACAGACTAGATCAGCAAGTAAAAAAATAGCGAGGCACACTATCTACCACCCACAGCCTAGCAGCCTGGCAATGCATTGGCAAGGTTGTGTTCCCCTTCACTGCACTCTTGTGAAAGATAAGGCATCAAAACAAAAGCAGCAACAGCAGAACAATTGCTGAAACTTCTAGGATCAGTGGCGTCCCCACCAAAGGATGCAGAAAATGAAGAGACTGAAGCCGAGGAGGAGAATGGGAAACAGTGTCAGAGTAATCTAGCAACAGCTCTAGTACCAGGAGGAGCAGAGCAAGGAAGAGTGGAGAAAGTCAAATAAACCTCACTTCTGTACGATTCTTTTATCACTTGCCTCTCTGTGCCATCGCTAAGTCAATCCACAATGGAGGAAATAAGCAGATTAGCTTGTTCGCCCATCAGAAAAAGGGATTACATTTACCCATTTCCTCCAACACCATAAGTTTAGATGAAAATGTGTCTCGGTGCAAAACTTTTGACGAATCCATGAGTGAGTGATGTACCAGGAGGCTTTTCTGTGTCCTTGTCACATTTACTGTGACAATCCAGATTTACTCAAAGGAAACATAGAACAACCAGAGTACAATGACAAATATGATCCCCACACATGTTCCCCCCACTCTCACTCACATTTATGTGTGTGTATATATATATATATATATATTACACATTTGGGTTAAAGTTTCCGTACGTTTTTAGTCTTTTAGAATAAACAGACTTATGTAAAGTGGATCCGTGAGTTCAGAGCACTTTCTGCTTGAAGTCAGCCTCTGGTCGTTGTTTCCTTTGATGTTAACAAGCCTGGTTAATTGCTATGGTAAAAGACGCTGGCTCCTGCTCCTATTACAATAATTATCTGGCCCTTACCAGAGTGATTCCCCAAAAAACAGTGCATTTTTGGGGAGGTCCCTTTGATGTAGCCAAGAACCTGGAGTGGGTAATAAAGAGCTTTATTGGTTTTGTTTTCTAATTTTCTTGTTTGAAGAGATTTTAATTCAGATTTATTGAGAGTGCTTGGTTCTATGTCAGCCAGTGGAGTGTTGCTGCTTTGTGGGACAACTGGCCAAAAAAACAATTTGAAAGTAGGACATATGTACATATATTGAAAAAGAACAAGTTTTTAAAGAATTATGTTGTGGTAATTTAAGGAATTATAATGAAGAGTGAATTTATGAAACCATACTATATCAACAGCACATATGAGCTCAAAACTAAATTAATGAAAATTATCTATTATCATATTATCAACCATCTATGATACCAGTAGATGGAGTCAGGAGCTACTGAAGCACTGACTGATGTAATAAATCCAATGTGTAAGGTGTTAATTAAACTAAATTAAATTGTGTACTCCAGGTGAATAATGGTGTGTTTAAAATGGTTTGGAAACATACAATTAAGGAAAAATAACTTCTTTTTTAACTTTAACCATAAGTAAGACACTCCATTTGTTTAGAGGAGTTCACAAATGCAGCATCTACTGACTTCAAAACCCAATGTCT
Source organism: Perccottus glenii (assembly GCA_024416835.2). Lineage (NCBI taxonomy): Eukaryota > Metazoa > Chordata > Actinopteri > Gobiiformes > Odontobutidae > Perccottus > Perccottus glenii. Next base: position 10,764,159 of record CM044550.2, read on the forward strand.
ACCAACATAGGAACAAAGAGTTGAAATCCACAGATCTTTAGAGCAAAACAAACCAAGCCAACAAAAAGATGAAGGAGAAAATGGTAATAACACAGAGAATGAGGGTGCAGGAACAAAAACAGACAGATGAAAGTGACTCTCCCTTTGTCATTACACAGACGGACACATCACCAGCTGAAGGACGGCCCTGACTCCAAGGTGTTTTCAGATGCCCTGTCTCCCTTTGAAATGTGTCCTCTACAAAAAACGAGAAGCTGATTATTCCCTCCGTTCTGACGTCATTGTAGTGCAAAAGGCCAGTATCTTTAGTGTAACCCCCACTGAGATGAAAGTGATAATAATGAAAAGAACAAAGCTGTCAGAGACTTCATGGTCTATGGCTGACACAAACTGCAGGGATGTGTGATGATACTGACAGTAAACCCCAAAGTGAAAAGAACAAATACGACAAATCCACTTGCTGGACCACATGGACTGACATTATGACCACTTGTTAAGTGTTAGAGTGTTAAAAATGTGTTAGAAAGTGTTAGAAATGAAACCTGAAATCTCAATCTTTCCAAAAACAGTGTCATTGCAGAGAGTTTTCTCTCGCCACTGTGGGCACAGCACCTCAAATCCACTCATAGGACGTCATGTCCAGAGTTCAACTCACTTCCTCAGCAGAAAAAGGAAGTCCATTTCTGCCCATTTGGAAGTTCCATACGACTTCTCAGCAGCTGCTCTAGTGTACCTGGGACCAATTCACTAACACAGTAAGCACTGGTGCCTTCTGCCTCACTCCGTCTGCAGCTTGTGCCGCGAGAGCACTACAAGGTTGATGCTCTGAATAAGCACACATAAGCACACATAAGAACACAAGAACAATGCAATTCAAGGCTACTGTGCACTCTGAGCTCCCAGAATGCTGCTCAATGCTCAGATAAGATGCTTGGTATTTTTCCCTTGTGCTCTATGGCCATGTGTTGCAGCCCCTTGCTGACTAGCCCTCATGAAAACGGTTTCTGCTGCTGTTACAGTTGTGGTCTCCTACAGTCAAGTTCCATGATCCCAGAACCTTTTACAAGCCAGTCTATAAAACTATGACCCTAAATAAAAGTACATGCTTTTGAAAACATCCAGCTTTTTTCTCTTTAGCAGAAAAGTGTAGTTTGTGTGGAAGAGATAAACATTTTAAATTTGTTGCCTCACATCCAAAAGTTATACCTCAATATAGAACTGAAGCTGTAAAAAATATGCCAATAAAATGTAATTTTGATATGGTACTTCAAAACAGTTAACTTGTCATAAACTCAAAAAGCATCAGTCTGGAATTTCTGGAGAACAAAAAATATGTTTTTGTCATACTGTAAGTCACTCTGTGTTAATAAGGACACACTGTGCCCATAGTCAATGAAAGCACAAGTAATTCTAGATCAAAAACTTCCATCAAATGAGGCAAAATTTGATCTCTTAAAAGTGCATGTTGATTGTGATCTTAATTAAACCCCCCTCCCATCACTAATCTCTCTCTTTGCCTGTCAGCGCCTGTGTCTCCTTGTGGATACATCTCACCTTTGTGTGGTCTTTAAGAGGGACGGCTGTATTTGAGGACAAGGTAGAATGATTGATGGTAAAGATACTGGGAAATGAATTGCTGATAAAAGCTCTGGGCAAAGAAGGTTGTAGGGTATGTGTGTGTTTGCACGGACGGAAACAAGAGGCAATGACATAACGACACATGCCAGGTATTATTGGTGGCACGGCGGATTCACACCTCATGTAATGAAACATCCACACATTCTTCACCACATCCTGTTTGTTGTGATGCACGTGTCTCTGCAACTATCATGACAAGACAGATCACAGACAAATTTAAAGGCCATTGGCAGGTGTGATTAAAAGAAGTCTTGATGATAAGAGGAGAGTCCAAAAAGACTAAGACAGACACACTTCAGACCTTGGATTTTAATCTGGATGCGTGTGGCCAGTTCAATTTGTGTTATTTACATTTCTTCTTTCGTGATGTCTTGACTTTTTCAGCAAGAATATGAATTACAACACAAAAACCTTTTTTTCACTCATCGTTAGTGTGTAATAATTTTCTCAGATGGTAATTATTGTTCAGTTCCTGTAAATTCTTGGGCTGTCTTGCATGAACTCCACGTTTAAGATCTCCCCAGAGTGGCTCAATATTGAGACTGAGATGGACAGTCCAGAACCTTCACTTATTGCTGCTGTAGCCAATGACAGGTCGACTTGCTTTGGATCTTTGTCATGTTTGAACATCCAATGATGTCCTTTGTGTAGCTTTCGGACTGATGATTGCAAATTTTCTTCCAGTATTTTCTAATAACATGCTGCATTCATCTTCTCCTGTGCCTTTGTAGCTCACACATCCCCAAAACATCAGAGACCCACCTCCATGTTTCACAAAAGGAATGGTGTACCTTTAATCATAGCCCTGTTGACTCTTCTCCAAATGTAATGTTTATGATTCAAAAATTTCAATTTTGGTCTCATCACTCCAAATGACTTTGTTCCAGAAGTTCTGAGGCTTGTCTCTGTGCTGTTTGGTGTATTATAAGCGGGATGTTTTGTGGCATTTGTTTAGTAATGGCTTTCTCAACCAGGGGCGCAGTGGCTCAGTGGTAGAGCAGTAGAGAGTGCCAGGGTATAACTTATGAGCGCAACTGTAGATGTGTCCTCCTGAGACTCAAGAAAGAAAAAGTAAAATAAATCAGGAAATAGACATAAGAAAGCTGACCCTACTCCTGATCCAGGCCATAGTATTGTATGTAAAAACAGAGCAGGTAATTGGCTACAATCTTCCTTTAGCAGCTGGAAACTGCTCTTTAGAAACTCAGGTTTTAATATAACTGTGTTTTCTGTTTGAGAAAGAATTAACTTAGTGACAGGTTTAAAACCCTTCAAATACGTGCCTCTGGATTTCAATATCCTCTGTTTGAACTGTAAGAATCCCATTTGTGCAGAAATGAATGAGTGCTTTGGCTAAGACTGCTAAGACTCACAAAAATGAGAGGGTAAGCAAAGTCAGGCAAAAAACACCAGTGCCAAAGAGCACAGCAAAAAAGAACCTATAAAGTACTCTCTCAATAAAGTAAAATCTCACTTCCTTACACTGCAAATGCAACGTGCATTTGCAGAAGCACACAAATCCAACATCAGCTACTGAGAGACCTAAGCTAAGTTGAGGTGTAAACTCACTGTAGTATCTCAACTATGAATTGCGTTTGGCTCAAAGACATTAAATTACTGCAGTTCCTGCAGACCTCAGACTTTTATACACACTTTGGTCAAACTCTGCCATTCTCTTCCACCATTTTCCCTCTTTTTCATTTTCTTTAGTATCATGTAGTGAAGGATTTAACATCTCTTTCTGTGTTTAGCATCTCAAGAAGGAGTTTACATTTCATTGTGGTGGGGTTGTTGTTGTTTTTGGCTGGAAAAAAGGAGGAAAGGGTTTGGTTTAGAATTACACTGTAGCATTTATTTGGGAGAAAGGGGTTTTGCATTCATTGACAAATGGCCTGCTGTCTCACTAGCTTTCTGTTTGAAGTGAATGTGCTGCTGTGAATGCTGACTCATATACAGTGATGAGTCTCCAAAACAAACACGCAATACTGAAGCCCCACTATTTGAGGCGGAGAGCGGCGGCCCCACATGGCCCATTGAGACCCGAGGAAATGAGCGAGAGAGATCGAATGGGGAGAAAATTAGACAAGGAGTGAGAGATAACAAGGTGTTTATGGAAGACGACTCTCCACTATGTTCCCCCCAGCTCACATTAGGGTAAACAGAGTGCTGAGCTGAAAGGAGCGCGTGGGGAAATGCTCCGCTGATAATGGCCGTGATGGGAGACGATGATAGCAATCACGCTAACCACAATAATCACAACCAATTCTGTGGGGACTTTTAAAGCATCTCAGCAGTGCCTGCGCTCCACAACGAGGGTATTTTTTGAGAATGTGTTGATAGATTGCCGCACATAATAGACCCACGAGAAGTAGACCTGCAGTAATGGAGCATTGTTGACTTCCCAGGTGGAGCATTGGAGAAGCTACCAGCACCGACAGCTAACTAAAGTCAGCAATATTAGAGCAGGCTTAAGTAAAAGGCAAGCAAACCAACCCCAAAAAATATACAGCCCAAGAAAGAAATACAATACAATAACAGAATAGCAGGTGCTAAAAATTAATTAAGCAACTGTTGTATTATTGCAAGATTATTGTAAGATTATTTATATCTTAATATGTACTTGGCATGTCAGGAAAGGGTATCAAAGCACACCTATATATAAATTATATTATAATATTGTAAATGTAAAATTGTAACACTGGTGTAAGAAATGTAACACTTCATGTAAGTTGCTTTGGATAAAGTGTCCGCTAAAAGTACTACTAAATGTAAATATTATATTTTTATGCAATATGAGATATTGACTAAACACAGCTGTATTACACCCTGGAAATGATAATAGGTTGTATATTCTGCCCTATTTAAAGGTTAATTGTGGTATTGTAAAGTAAACACTGTTAATGTTCTGGCTTCAGTGTGGACACATATTTAACCAGCTTGACTCCAGCTGCAATGTTACAGAACCACAGTTGCTCCTCTGGGAGCCGTAAGCTTCAAAACGCTGAATGTACAAGTGATATAGGTTGCACCCAGTGTCATTCTCCCTCCATAAGTCTTTGTTTACAAAATAAAAATAATAAAATAAAAGCCTTTCTCTTTCATTCAAGCTAATGCTATCCTCGGAAGTGGCTTTACCCTGTTGCATTTATCACATACCACAGTGCTGTTTTGTGTATTGTGAGTTTTGTGTGTATTTCTCTTCTTTACCCTTCTTAATGGTCTTGTCCATTTCCTCCTTTTTAGTGGCCCACAAGCCAGCAGTAATCAAACAATTACCGTACAAGCTGGATAGTATTCAAACAGCTCAATGCTTATTACCACATAGGACAACTTGGATAAGACATTGCACGGGCGAGTTCCTCAGTCCTGCTGTGTGTCACCAACCCAGGGACAAAAGCTCTCATCTCACCCCCGAGGAGATAACCACCACCCCAGTTTACTCACCTTTCAGCCATGAAGAAAAGAAGTAAGGAAAAGGTTCAATTGGCAGCTGCTTCGAAGTGAGGCGGTCAAAGTCATATCTTTGACACGGTGTAAGGTTTTATCTCAGCAGTTAGAAATCAGATCCTTAAGACTGATCTCAAGAGGCTGTCACTGCTTGAAGATAAAAGGTTTTTCAGGGAGCATAAGTGATACAGAGAATGAACCATAGTTAAAGGCTGTGATTGGACTTGTTGTGAATGTGTCCAAACAGTGCCATATAGAAGGAAAGAATCACTCTGTATTGAGTTAAGTACTATACAGTAGTCATGGCTTTTATTAGCTGCATTGTTTTTTTGTTATTGTTTCATAAGTAAATTGCACAGAAAACAAAAAATGTCATCAAGGTAAGATTGAAATCATTAATTATTGATTAAAGCCATTTAACCCTACTTCTCACTAAACACTCCGCTTTTATCACAGCAGTCAGACTTCAGATCCCTAAAACTGATCTTGAGTGGCCACGGGTAATGGCTGCTCAAAGATTAAAAGAAGTAAGCAGTGGTACAGGACTCTGTGACAGCTCCAACGCGGTTAAACGGACGGATGGCGGTGTATTTTAAAGTGCTTAATTAGTGCAGATAAGGACTCTCACTGTGAGTACTTTAGGTGGTATACGTGGCTTTGTTCATATTCAGTGAAAATGATCCCACTCCAGGCTGCAATGTCCAATTAAAAATGTAATGTTATATAATGGCTATTTCAATAATAGCCTACAGCAAAAAGCCCCATGTTCATCTCAGAAACTGTAATCAAAATGGCAAAAAGAAGTCACTTCAAAATTAGATTTAGGTGCCACGGCAGTTGTCAGCACTTGGTGACAGATACATCACACGTTTGATCAAAAACTAGCAGGTGACAATACTGTGGAGACATTTTTTTTCATCCCACTTCACAACAACAGGGCTTTTTGAAAGGTGTTATGTAGGTAATTGAGCACAGTTGTAAATGTGTCTAGTGCAGTCACATCCTCACACACAAGGACGCAGTCTTGTTTTTGAAGTAAAACTAGCTTATTTTAAACTGCCTACAAATCAAGAGCCTTTTTCTTTCTTTTTATTTCTTCTTCTTGTTTTTATGCCAGTCAAGTCAATGCTCAAGTAAAAAAAAAATTGTAACGTGGTATGTTCTACGGTTCAGTGCATTCCCAGTTTCGGACATTTTCTCATTTAACCCTAGCAAGCACTAGCAAGCCAAAATTATAGAATAAAATAGTGCTAAATAAAAATCCCAATGTCTTTCATGTCCAGTTCAGTTAAAAAAATACTGTTCTTATGTTAATTTTTATAAAACACACATGAATACAAGGTTATGAACACAACTAGTTTTGTTGACTCTGGTCATGTTTACAGCATAACTAATGCCCATTGCAACTGTTTAAATTGCAATCTACCCTTTGTTTTTCTGTACCTTTCCCTGCTGTGTTTAGCCTGTCTTCCATTGGTTATCTAACAAACTGACTATGTACACTATTTTTCTTTCTCAAACTATATGCACCACTGCTCAAACCCCAAACAAATGACAAGAGGAGCACTTTTGGAAGGTGTGCATCTTGGAACGGACCATGGTAGCTACTGAAGCCAATCTCTGTAATGACGCTATAGTAAGAATTGTCATTTCAGGTAGCAGACTCCATTAATGGGTTCAGTGTAATGAGGCTTGTCACTACAATTTACTTGGTAAACATCGCTTTGGTGCAGAGTTTTGAGCCACTGGTACAGTTGTGGATGTCTGTTTCCAGTCGGCTTTGGCAAATATTAAATGAATCCTGATAATTCTAATAAAACTGATATCTAATAATATCAGTTTCACATTATGTGAGCCGAACACACTCACTCCTACGCACCTGGCCTACGTGCTTTTAAATATAAAAAAATAATCAGTAGAGCATACAATTTTCTTAATATGCACTGCACAAAGTAAGTATGCTTAAAGTACACATTTTCAGTTTTAACTTACAGTTTAGTTGCTGAGGAAACCGCAAAGATTTCACAGTGTTTTCTGTCCGTTTAGATTTTAACAATCAATTTTTTTACTTTTATCCTTTTTAAGTAAGTTAAAAAAAGCCTGGATAATCAAAAAGCCACAAAGGGAGAGATGTTATATATTAAGTTATATATTTTTATATTTTTACATTGTAAAAAAAAATACCCTGTCAGTTCTAGTGTTATATTAACACAAATAAGCCCGTCATAAAAATAATAATCATAGGCCTAAATAATTATTCATATCCTGGTCACTTTTTCACTTAAACTATTTCTGAGGAAAACAAAAAATAGTGAGATATTGATCAAATGCATTGCTGATTTTCACCCAGTCCTATCAGTCCCTAAAAAAGTTGTTATAATAAGTAGTGTTTGTCCAGCATTGCTGGATAAATTTGGATTTAATATCTTTAACTATATGTCCTTAGCATCAATTGGGCCTGTCTATTAATTAGGTCAGCACACCCTGTGAGCAATAGTAACCCATTAAGTCCAGACACTAATATTAAACACAATGGCATGATGGGATCCTTGACGTACACATCCATAATATCTCAACACTGTCTTTTTCTCTCGTGAGACTTCCTCACAGCTCTATGGGTAACTCAGATATTCTCCAACAAGCATGAGCATTGAGACTGCTGCACTTGAATACAAAAAGCATTGTCAGGATTTGGAGAAGTTCTCACCGACTTTAGCTGTTTTTATGCAGCAGGACGGCAAACAGGGTGGATTATGATGCTCCCTCTGAAACAAACACCACAGTGGGAAATGCCACATCCCATAAGAAACAGCAGGCTGTCAGCCAAAGCTGCCCACAATAATACACAGCAGCTCGCACTCACAATCATTTCTTAAAAGCTCAGCAAAACACCACAAACACGCCACTGCCTCGTTCTAAGCTGTGCTGACATCCATTGTCAAGTGTATCCCAGGAGATCACAATGCACTGAAAAAAACCTCACACACCCTTCTATATGGTCTGTGATGTGGCTCTACTGTATGTCTCCTGGAGTTAAAGGCGACGGGAGTAAGCAGGAAGCAGCAGGACAAAAAAGTAGCAGTGTGATGGAGCTGCACTACGGATAAAGCGGAGCTCTTTTTGCGGGGATGGCACTTTTCATAGAGTTTCTTTTCATCAAGTGATGCTGAGGCTGCTCTTCTCTTTTTTAAAGCAGTGGAACAATAAATGCTTTTCATCATTGTGCGGAATGAGAACACTCAAATCCCATCATAATTATGGCAAGCCCAGATGGGAATAGTCTTGTGCTAAGTGCTCACACTCACTCTGTGTCCTCTAATTAATATAGACCACATATCACATTCTCATAATACTCAAACCAGGTTGTTTTCAATTTTCCATTATTCCCTTTTACCGAAGAGCAGACACTGTCTTAGCTGCTTCATTTAAGAAAGGAAGAGAAGTGCACACTTTCAAATTAGCACTCACAGTTGTCCAATTAGCCTAGCTGTTGTTTGAGTTGTGGAGACTGGTCCATTTGGCACAGCACATTTCTACTGTTTGTTTCTCTAGAGACTGAAAGCAAGGACAGGGCCTTGTTTAACTGTATTTCATGAGTATAGTGTCGTAACAGAAAGAGACACTTGAAACATGTGAAAGACAATAATGGACACAATGATGATCAATTTCATAATATTAATAATGATAATAATTATTACTATTATTATTATTATCATCATTTTACCTTGTCTTAATCTTAAAGAAGATCAATTGTAAATAAAAATGCCATTAACCTGTTTTATTTGAAAGTATGACTGCTGAGGCTTTGTATTTAACTTTAGCTTTAACTTTTTTAAATCACATTGTCCAGTGACAAGACATAAGGTAAGTCCATTTTTTTACCCAAATAATGCATTTCTATAGGAATGTTAAACTCACTCTTTGATTGACTTTATTTAAGAAATGAATTAATAATCTACTGAATTGTTTCATTACAGTGTGGGTCATTTGGTTAATCAGAACAGACTGGGCTTGGAGTGAGGGGCTGAAAGCCATCTAAACAAAGCCTATCAATGACTTAGACTAAAAGTGTAAGTCATTTCATTTAGGTTACAACAAAATTCCCAATTTCCGTATCTCAGAAACCATTAATCATGTGGTGAACAGAGATGTCATACCAGTTAAAGGTAAAAAGATTTATTTTGGGTTTTAAGAAAATATGGTGTTTTTTAAACACGCAAAACATTTACATTAGTTTCAAAATAACAATATTAAATCACATCTAATTGTTGTTCTTTTTGGGGCTTTACTTTGGATTGAAGTTTTATAATAATTCACTAAGATCACAATCTGCGCGTGACTTATTTCTTCAACCAAACATAGTTCTCAATATTTCCTGGATGTCAAAGAGGATAAAAACAACCCCCTACTGACAATGTTCTACTGAAGTGGAAATGATGGGAATGGCTGTGTATGGAAGAGCACAAGAAGAAGAAGGATAATTGTTTTATTGCTGTCACATTGTCACCAAACCCAAACATGCATCCCGGCATTGTTCCCATGAGTCTGTGTTTCCCACCCACTCTTGTATCCTACATTATTAAAAATGACAGGAACCTTGTTGGCTCAATTTCTGACACATCGCTGTTAGAGAGGCACACTTGAGTGAATGTGTCTACAGAATTCACAAACACCACTTGTGGAGAAGACGCAATGGCACTAATGAATGTTTCTGGTGTTAATCAAGGCTATAAAACTTTAACCAACATCTGTACAGCTTTCGTAAACAGCACCACTGCAAATCCCTTTTCCTGTCTCGGATGACAAGAGACAGATGACATCATTACAGCCACTCCAACTCACAGAAACCCACTTCCATTTGACTTTGAAGGCTGCATTATCCACAAATGGGCAGCAGAGCCAAGTAAGAGCTATACTACACATAATGGGCAATAGTTTGGTACATGAAAGAAACTGTGAAGAGCATATTCACTGCTGATGTGTTTCTCTTGAGGTCACTCTCCATCTCAAGCCCACACTCTTTTTACATTGCTCCATATTTCACTGTATATTCTCTGCTTGACTTTTATGTGTTTCCACTGGTGCATTCAGTCAGATTTTAAACAGTGTTCATTTGTTTTGCCCCTCGTAGGAGTCCCTCGTCATGGTGCATTTACCAAGATGAAGTATCAGGGTTTAAAAGGGTGTATGATCTTTTAGTGTTATGCATGATTAGCTACAGCATATCTCTAAATATTTAACTTGATAGTTTTGAAAGTAACATCATGCTATCATTATGCAGATGTGTATTACCTTGTGAAACACCTGTTTGCATGTTACTCATAGAAAGAGTGTGCATGTGAAGGAATAACTGCATCTTGAGTCACGGTAAATATAAATAATATCCTGCCCTCCTTATATTCCATGTAATATGATGTCTGCTTTTCATTGTGTCTATTCAAGTGTCAAATTGTCGTGATTGTTGTCATTCCCACGTGCTTACATTTTGTTCACTTTCAGAGAATCACATTTTGTTCACTTGAAACTTGTGATTTCTGCTGTTCACACAATTTGGAACCAGATCTGTGTCACCTGTGAGGGAAAGAAAATGCCCTGCACTGTGATCCTTTAATCTTGGAATGGAAGTATCTGGCTGTATAGATGAGGTACAAGGTGTCCTCTACTGCTCCACAGGTTGTTTGTGCCCGCTAGCAACAGGAACGGCCTTGGCAGCCAAAGTGTATGTCACCAGTTTTGGAAAGAGTATTACTCCACATACAAGCTGTATTTTTCAAATTCATGCACTGAGGAGGGTGTTTTGACAGTATGCTTTTCTGAGATGAATGTTAGGAGCCCTGAATAGATGGAATAAGATTGTTGTAGACCAGACATCAGACTGTATCCTACTTTATAACCATTTATCTAATAGTTTGTCCTCTATCGTGTCACAAAACAAAACAAAAACACACAGATACTATCTTTCTCATCACCTTTCCTGTTCGCTCTGTCATCAACAGCCGGTCAAGGTCACAGGTTTTTATTTTTAGTTGTCCCATAACAAAACAACTTGTCCTACCCCACACACTTTGAAAGACACTTTGAGCATGAGCGTCCGTCCCCAGGCTCTGGTAGCATTTAAACTGAGACAACGACTACTGCTCCCCAGACACCCTCACAATCCTCATCACACTGCCACCACAGAATAAACAACATGACAGTGACCTAGCGGGCAACGCTATTTAAAAAACAAGCAGCCATTTTAGAGGGGCAAAGAGGGAAAATCAAACAAGCCATGCTAGTTCACACTTGATGTAAATTTAGACTGATAACACAGGTGGCAAAAGTGACAGATTTAGTGATGAAGAGATGCATTGTTACAAGAGCAGCTCTGAGCAGCAAGATTTATTTACCATTTGAAATAAAATAAAAATGACTTTAGAGAAGGTGTTCCGTAGGTGTAATTATTCATTATCCCAGTAATAAAATCAGATTGTGTTCACAAATGAACAGTGCTGCTCTGCATATAAACTGTGGAGGAAGCCTGACAGGGTACAGAGAAAGACTATTGCAATGAATTTATGACAGAAAAAAGAGCTAGCACATATTTTTTAATTTTATTAATATTACTTTTGCTTATATTTTAACAAGTCTGTGAATAAGATATTAAAGATTAATGGATTAATGTGTCTGATTACAAAGTTCATCAGGGGGTGAAGTCATATGTTCCATAGGACTTTATTAGCTTTTACGTTGCCATCACAACACTAGTCATAAGCAGCAAGGGAACACAGGGAACAGGCTGTACATGCATTTCATTTCAAAAACATTCACCTAATTGCCCAGTGTGCTTCCTTCTTGTGGCCATTAAGTCAGAGGTAGGCAGCTTCTTGTATTATTTCTATTAGTAGAATTTTCAAAATGTGAAAAGAATCATGGCGTACATGAAATGATTAAATTTGTATTTTATTATACAAATGCCCTGCTTCCACAGTACTCCTATGTCTCAAAATGTAGATGTGTGCATACGTATTTGTGTTAATTTGGTGAGATATATGTACGTATGTTTCCCTGAGATACTCGTGTGCCCCCATTGCTGAGAGTCTTTGGTGAGCTAGGCACCATTTTCATGTTGGGGAGCCACAAAACAAAAGTGAAGTTTTCCTTTTAATGATTTATCAAGTTATACTGTTACTTTAAAGGTGCACTGTGTAAACATGTGTAGCATCCAGTTGGACAAATGGAAACATATCAATTAAAATATGTTTTCAATAGTGTATAGTCGCTCGAGCTCAATATAACCCAGTTGTAGGAGACATTTTATTTCCATTACTTCTTGTTCCTTCACCTGCCCAGTGTGGACAAAGAGAGGACAGCTCAAAGAGAAGGAAGCTCATGTTTTGTTTTCTTTTTTAGGGCAATTACGAAATCAATTGATGTTGTTTCAAAGGATCATTTAAATTGATGTATTACAGTTTGTTTCTTGTTCAACTATGATAAAAAGGCAGTTCTTGTTCACTTATGATAAAAAAAGGCATCAACAATAATAGAGGAAGTAGAATTGTAGGTCCAAGTAAACATGGGATTTCACCCTTCAAGGATTTCACTTTTATTGCACTTCATGTCATGGAATTATTTTGTCTCTTGCCCTTCCCACAAACCAAAAGCTGAGAAAATCCCTTATATTCCACACACTCTGCAGCAAGTCATCCTTACTCTAATGGCAAATAATACCTCCATCAGCAGTGGAACCAGACGAGTTAGACAAACAGCCCATAGCCACCGCCTGGGCCTGGAGCCAGACTCTCTTAAACGTCCTTCATCTCCCTTCTTCACAATTGAAAACACTTTGTATAATTTCCAAACCCATCTAGATGTATCTATCAGTGCATTGTGAAGAGGGACTTTGAAATTCTTCCTGTTTACAAGTGTTACAATGAATAAGCAAACAGACAATGTGAGAAAGCTTTGAATATTCATATTATATTTTCCTGGCACCAATGGCGTATCATGTTTGCACTTTTCTAATAAAACATTTCAACAAATACAAAAGTGGCAATTCTCCATTGTTCATCCAAGTATATAGTATTAATCATTTTAACAATAGTGAAAGCAATTTTCATGTAGTCTAGAGTTACAGATGAAACAGATGCATGTACTGTACATAACAAAGGTTTCCCATTTCAGTGAACGTTGGGTATTTTCTGATTGGGGAGTTGGGAGCTGATATCCACTTAAGCCTCATGCCAGATGTTAAAATAGAGCAAGAGACAAGAGTCAGCTGTTGAAAGATTAATAAATGCAGCTGAAAAGCAGGACAGAAAATGCTTTTAGAGGTACTCGGCCCAGTGGGGGTGAAGAGGCATTGATTTCGCTGCTGAAACCATCACTGTCATGTGACAAGATGGTGCTCAGTAAACGATGTAGGCTCTCCATAATAACAGCCCCGGCCTCTTAATGACCTGTGAAGTGCACCTGGTAAGAGTTAAAAGGTGTTTAGCATCCTCGATCAAAATCATGCCCATTCTTGCTTCAATTTAGAGCCATTTTCCGGTCATTGGACAGATTTCAGGTGTCTAGATCGATGGGGCAGAAAGTGACATCTAAGTGATTGATCAATATTGTAGACATCTGTTTGTGCCTCATGCCGTGGCATCACCACGCCAATAGGATCATCGCACTTTCCATTAACAAGATCAATACCGATTCTACGATTGCAGGCTTTCAAAGTTTAACAGATGTCAGGAAGTAATCCTGTAGTTGGTCAAAAGAAGATATAAAGGTTTGTATTGTCTTTGAAATTCAAGCTATGATACAAAGCAACAGAGAACAAAGAGAAAAAAGCAGATGCGGTCATCCAACCAAGAGCGAGATCATCAAGAACAGACCCCAAAAAAGATTTACAGCACACAGAGAGTGATATAAAGTGTAAACAAGTGACAGATTGCCTTCCATCCACCCTCATACACACACACATACACGGAGCATTCCAGTCCTGCAGATTCGGCCTATTGCCCCAGCAGCGTGTGCCAGTAATGGCACTGCGCTGCATTAAACGCGAGGTGGTTGCCAAGCAATAAACCATGCATGTAACACAGCTGAATGTGGCAAGACTAAGGTTTAAGGAAACAGAAAGTAGAAAAATAACAGAAAACACAACATCAAAGGTAAACAACAAATAATTTGATACAAATACGTACATTGTTATATATGGCAGTGATAGATGATGAAGTGGTAAGTGCATCATTTCTATAACTGTACCTAATGATCGCCTTTCTCACCTGACAGACTTGTTTTTTATGTGATTTTAATATTCATGTCTGTTGCCCTTGTAAACCCATGGTGAAAGAGTTTTTAACCGCTCCATACACTCTTCACCAGCATCACTCTTTTCTGATTTGTTCACAACCAACCATAGCACTGACCCCTGCACTGCTACTGATGAGCTATTGAACCATTTAAACATCAAGTGCTCTAAAATCCTTGATTGTTTAGCATCAATAAAACTTAAAAGGCCTAAAATCAGAGTGTCACCTTCGTTGGATGACTCTACCCGTGCACTAAGACAGGCCTGCAGAAGGCCGGAACAAAAATGGAAAATAATTACAGGTATTATATAAAATTCTAAAAGAATCCCTACAATCCTGCCAACAATCTGTTAAATTAGCTAAAAATAAATATCATTCAAACCTAATCTTATCCAAGCTCATAAACCAAATCAAACCAATAATCCAAACTCCCTTTTACATCCTCCTACTTAAAGCCACTGGTTGTTTTAGTGACATACTACCAGCTCAACCTTTTAAAGATGTTTTTAATACCATTAGTTTCTCAGTTAAAGAAATTTTAAATTATTCTTTGACAAATGGAGTCGTTCCCACCTCCTTAAGCATGCTATTGTACAATCTTTGCTCAAAAAGCCTTGTCTGGATGGCAAGCTATAGGCCCATCTCCACATTACCTTAATGTGCCTAAGGTTCTAGAAAAATGGTTTAATCTTTTATTAGTAAACTCAACATTCCAGACAAATATCAGTTGGGTTTTGACCACAGCACTGAATCTGCACTGTTGAAAGCGCTACAGTAGCCGACAATTAGACACTGTGATGTTTGGAAGATACTGGCAAGTAACCACAAGGACATCTATTTTAATTTAGACATTTTTTATTCACTGCAGGGTGGTTGGATTGGAAGCAAAGCCTGACTGCTGGCTTGAAATACTGTATGTGAAGTCAGCAAGTTCTGATATAAAAGGGCCATTAGTATCAGCCTTGAAAAACCTGCATCAGTCAAACCCTGGGGCAAGCAAAAAACACACATATCATCAAAACTTCTTTACACTGGCACACACTTCCATCCTGTGTCTATTCAGCCATGTAACTTTATGGACATCTTCTTGTCCATAAACTGCAGAGATGGACTGTAGAGGACAGAGAGTAACTCTGAGAAAATTGGCCCAGTAAAACACTAAACCCTAATCTATTGCTACCAGCTCAAATCCTTTTTGCTATTAAATGCTTTCTTTTCTTTACTGGTGGTATTTTATTAACCGCAATTGTTCAGTGAAACCTTGAGTCCTCTTTCATTCTGGTTTTGACATTGATAGAGGACAAGGAAAAGTGGAAAAGGAGAATTCTTGGCAAAGTACGGAGTTTCTGATCTGTGCAACCACAACCAACAACTGTTCAGAGTGGACAAACTAAACCCAGTCAACAATCTTAGTACTGATGGGGGAGAGGCATATTCATGTTTCTTTTTGAAACCACAATCACAATCTCAAAAAAGGCAGAGAACATTTATGGACTGTGACGGAGCACGTCCGTCAGTGATCGCGGACAGCGCGACGGCCTACACATACACACACTTTCACGCATTTGTTCATCGTTTCACCCATACAGAACATGCAGAGACTAACTTACTTTTTATCTCTTCTTCTGCCTGTTTGGGAACAGCATGGTCAAACCGGGCAATAACTTCCTGGTGCGTTAAATGTATTGTGTTTGCGCTGTGGCGTGCATCACATGACTAGAGACATTAATTACCTTTATGTATATTTCCCTTGTGTCTTATTGTGTTTGTGTTATTCATTATGTGTATAAAGTAGGTACACTGTGAATGAATTGATGTCAGGGGACAATCAATGTTTTTTTCTTTATTTAGTATTTAAAAAATACTGAGACCCAGTGGGAGGGGCAAAGGGGGATAAAAGAGGGCCCATTTCGGACCTTGAGGGAGAACTAGTTACACTGAAGGTAACATGGCTAACATGGCTGATGTGGGTCCTGCTGAGATCATTTGAAGGGATTTTTGGACATTTGTTGCACTTTGGAAGTGGCACAATAAACATCTATGGACACTCAATTTCTGACTACGCCTTTCTATGTAAAGAGCTCCGTGACATGGACAATGTCACTTGTCATTTGAAAGGCCTGGTTATTTAAAGACATTACACAGCACAGAAGTTTACTGGGCTGTATTACTGTAAAGCCGCAGGAAATGCAATCCTCTGAGTACATGATTCCCGCGAAGTCTCAAGAGAGGCGAGGGCCTTTATCGCCGCTTGCGGCTTTAATTCATTTTCTAACCCTTAGTCCCGTTAGGGGTCGCGGGTGACTGGAGCCTATCCCAGCAGCTTTGGGCCTGAGGCGGGGTACATCCTGGACAATGGCCAGTTAGTAGCAGGGCTAACATTTAGAGACAGACAGTGACAGACAACCATTCACTCTCACATTCATTCATTAGGGACACTTTAGAGTTGCCAATTAACCTATACATGCATGTCTTTGGACGGTGGGAGGAAGCCGGAGTATCCGGAGAAAACCCACGGTAACACGTGGAGGACATGCAGACTCCTCACAGAAAGACCAGAGTCTTTATAATGAAATGCAGCCAAAAAATAATAATTGCAAATACTGTACCCAGTGTTTTTCTACAATTGGAATCAATGCAACATATCTAATCGTTCTGTTATTGTGTGTTCTATTGGGTTAAAACACTTTTTCACATGGACGAAGCTGTAATGTAGGCGGTTTGGGAATGAGTGTGAATGGATGTGTGAAAACTGATTATGGTGGTTACCCATAAACAGGGGTGTAGCACAAGATTTTGGGCCCTAGGTGCAAACCATCTTGGTGGGCCCTTATAATGTTCGGTGCACATAACCTTTAGAAATATACATTTCAAATCCCTTTAAGTTTTTACAGTCTAGTTTATTCATCACTATTTTAACTTTATTAGCCTGCTGGTTTATAGTCTGCACTGACTGGTATTTAAAACTGATTTACTTGTTTCATTTTGATCCTATTTGTGGAACTCTACATTCTATAGTGTTGATAGTGTTTATTAAATGCTTATTACATTGTAAAAACAGCATTTCATCAACATCATTAACATAAAAAATAAACTAAATTTTAATTCTGATCTTTAATATTATTTATAGCTATTGCTATTGTTGAAAAAGTTAAGAAGAAAATCATTTAACATTTAAGTAAATGCCTACTAACGGGTCTTTGCATTTGCATTTGTCTGTAAAGTCCAATTCTTTGGCCAACTTGCCTGAATAGAAAGTAGTGTGTCCTGGGACATGGTTGATCTTAAATAGTTTTTGGTGGAAAATAATTTGTCTATCATTTATATTCTACAAAGAGAGAAAGACTCTATTGCAGATTTGGGTAGACAAGGATATATTCTGTCTTTGAAATCAAACTTATCATTGGCCTAAGTCTCTTCTAAACCTGTGCATCTATAATGAACGACCCAGCGTGAATATCACAAGGTTAATTTGCATAATTCATTCCTTGAACAACGTAAACAACCCGCAAAAGACTATGACTAGATTAGAGTGACAATCTGTGTCTCCCCTTTTCCCTTTGCTATTAATATTCCATTTTTATTTACGTTTCTTTGCTTACGTTTATGATTCCAATTTCCTTCTTTCGTTTACGATTAATGTGACCCCGTACTGACGCCATAGGAGCTTAGCTCACCTCTTTTCAAAGAAATGTGTCAGTAGCTCTTTTCCCTCTTCACACCTTTTCTCCCTCTCCTTTCTTTCTTTTCTCTTTTGGTGACCAGATTTTACTTTCTTGATGCAAGACATACAGTATGTCTTCTTCTGACTGAAGGCTGAACCTGCCGCTGACAGATACTTCCTGCTCCTCGGGCTGTCAGTCACTCAGTCACTCTGTAGTTCAGTTAAATCAAGCAGGCACATGTGGACTAAACCATTTTGCTAGGGCTCTCAGATAACCGACCAAAATTCTGTCTCATAATCACTTTATTCAGTCACGGTGTATAAAATTACAACATTTGTTATATAAATAATTTGAAAATGCAATATAAAACCCATTTTACCCAGGGCCCCGGGCAAACAGCACCCTTCCCCCCCTCCAGTCCGACGCCCTGCTTATAAAACCCATTAAAGACGCTGGCAAACAGAGAAAATCAAGAGGGAAGTATTGAAAATGTCACATGGTAAACCGTGTTCACATGTCTAGGTGCCAGCCATAATAAGCTTGATTATTTATTATTATTGTATGCCTTTTATTGTACAGAACTGTATGAGCCAAAGACGTGCTCTCTAAAGTGTCCCACAGTCATGCTTTAAATCCCCTTTTTTATTGCCTGTGCATCTCGGCACTGCTAACTGTACCTCTGTATTTCATCATGCAGCTTCAGAGGCTCGGGAGAATACAGGACAGAACAAAACAAGTTTGAATGTAAGAAGAGCTAACAAAGCCTCGGTTGTTACTGGAGGCTCAGTTGCAGCAGCTAGGAGTGGCTCAGTACACTTCAAAACAAAAGGTAATCCAACAGCCTCGCCACTGGGAATAGAAACCTGCTTTGAAAAAAAAAAAAAAAAGGACAAACAGAAGAAAACAACTGTGCCCTCTTTCAAATTGTATCAGTCATTTACGTAAAAAGGACATTTAAGATATTTTATGTGATACAACTTCAACTTAAAAACCTGTTCAGCATTAAAATGTGAAAGCAGTAAAGTCCGATAAAAGCTATAGCCAGTTAGACAAGGAACCGGAAGAGCGAAAGCTTGTATTCAAGCCATGCTACATGTATTTCAAAACATTTATTTATATGAATATGCATCAGATAACAACTTCTCATGCTATTCAACAAAATCTCCCACTGTGTATTTCCTCTAGTCTTTATTTGTATTTCAATTTCAACCTGTCAGTCAGTCTGTCATTCACCTATTCTGTGCTGTTCCTCTGCTTGGCCTCTTGTACTAGTCCATTTCAGATTTCCATCTCTTTTTTTAGCATCTGCATACAAAACACAGACACTGCCACACACATACGTATCCTCCTCTAAAGGTGCTGGAAATGGATAGAAAGTGGCAAAGGCGTGATTATGATGTCAATTCATAAACGCTGCGCCCCGAGAGACTTCATGGATGAAAGCTTCAATGCCACTGGAAAATTACCCACCAAGCCAGGGACAAGTCATTTCCCACACAGCGGAGAAGCACAGCAAATGTACACATACCGTAACAGACACACTAAGCTAAAAGACATAGTGGCGACTCATGGGGTGGAGAAAGGTAGTGGGATTTAAGATGTGTCAACAACAATTTCTCCTGTCCAAAGACTTCAGCAACAGACAGTGAATGAGGCTTTAAAAAGAGGGTTATTCTTCCCTTTTTCAAGTATAAAAGTTTGGGTATTTTTTTGAGTATAAACATATTTTAATGTAAAAAGTTATCTAGTGTGACTTTAAGTGGAACCAATGTTAATAATAGTTTTGATATAAAACACCTGGAAGCAATGTTTTTCTTCCTATGTCCAACCTTGCCAAATAGCAACTTAAAAATAAGCATTAACATACAGTTTAAATGTGCTATATGATTTTTTTTTTAATGCTTACAATTTAAAAAGCACTGTTCGGACAAAATGAAAAAAAAAAAGAATAAACAAGTCTAAAATAACATTCTCAAGGTGAGTCAGCTATACATTATTCTGTCTGACAGTGCTGGCGAGCCAGGGCAAATCTGACCTCATGCTGGGACTGTCCCCTGGGCTTGACTTTGGACATAGTAACTGGACTAGCTGTTTTAGGGAAAGCATTACGTCTTTGTCCTCACAGACACCGTGAGACAACAGGGCTTGCGTGCAGCCCACTACAGGTGACTCAGAGGGCACAGACTTACACACACACACTATTTCACACAGATGGAGAGACACTCTGGACACACACACACAGACTCAGAGGGCACAGAATTACACACACATACTACACACACACACACACACAAACACTACACACACAAACACTACACACACACAAACACTACACACACACACACAAACACTACACTACACACACACACACACACACACACACATTACACACACACACAAACACTACACACACACACAAACACACACACACACACACACACACACACACACACACACACACACACACATTACACACACACACACACACACACACACACACACACACACACACACACACACACATTACACACACACACACACACACACACACACACACACACACACACACACACACACACACACACACACACACACACACACACACACACACACACACACACACACACACACACACATTACACACACACACACACACACACACACACACACACACACACACACACACACACACACACACACACACACACACACACACACACACACACACACACACACACACACAACACACACACACACACACACACACACACACACACACACACACACACACACACACACACACACACACACACACACACACATTACACACACACACACACACACACACACACACACACACACACACACACACACACACACACACACACACACACACACACACACACACACACACACACACACACACACACACACACACACACACACACACACATTGCACACACTACACACACACACACACTACACACACACGCACACACACACAGACAGCCACCCCGACTGTTCTTGAGCATCAGGTGGCCAACATTGGAGTGCTCGAAAATACCACCTGGGAAATGCCACACAGCTAGACATAATCTATTTGTTTGAAGCCCTGCAGCATAGCATAAAAGGCAGAGGCCTCATTGATATTTAAATGGTGCATGTGTGAATGTGAATGTGAGAGTATCAGGGAGGAGAGAAGCAGAGCAGCAGCTGTGTGTTTTCCGGCAACAGAAAAGTGTGATTTTGAGTTACAGTGAAGGATTAGAAAGTTGATATTTCAATACGTTTCTGTAGCAGAGATGGATTGTTTCATTCTGTTAAAACATATTCAAGCATGACTAATGAGAAAAGGGGACAATGGAAAAAACAAAACAAAATGTTTAGGCAATATGGGAAGAGCAAGCCTGTTGGTTGAAATGTTGGGCTCAGTGTACACATGAACAGTACATGTGAACACATCCAAGTCTCTGAGTTGAAAATGAAAAGTGTACAATGAAGAGTTAGGGTTTTCCAAATATGAGCAGAGTGCTAGTTACTATTCGAATTATTAATTCATTTTCTTTCACTTATTCCTTTTGGGGGTCACAGGTGACTGGAGCCTATCCCAGCCACTTTGAGCCTGGACAGTGGCCAGCTAGTCGCACGGCTGACACTGACAGACAACCATTCACTCATGACCTGTACATGCATTTCTTTGGGTGGTGGGAGGAAGCCACGGTAACATGACACAACTAATATACTACAATGGAACTTGTTTTATAAGCAGGAGATGTCTTAGCACAGCTTTGTCACAATATTTTTACATTGTTATGTAGCAGTAGCGGGCTGTGCATTTTACACCTAGGCCTTCAGAGGTGTCACACCTGAATTAAACCATATCCTAATACTGTCATTATAATGCCACCACTTTAGAAAACACTATACAATACAGAAATGTGCTGTAACAGGGTGTTGCATCACAGTTAGTCTCCAAAGTACCTCTTCCTCTCCTTCCTCAAGAAGACTGTTGCACAGTTCATCTTTGAGTTTCAGTTCCTATTGCCATGGAGGCTAATGCTGAAAGTCCAGTCTGTCTTGCCGTATTTCTGGCATAAATTCATTTGCTTTATGGCCAAGAATGACAGCTCCATAAAATTATTTTATCTTGTGTATGTAGCTAGCTAGGCCTCAAGGCAGATTTTATTCACCCTGGCAACACATGGCTGAAATCTGATTGGATAACATCTTCAGCCTAAACATACACTGCTGAAAGCAGCGCAACCAAGAAAGCCATTAAAGCTATGAAATAAAGAGAATAGACAATTGGGAATAATTTAATACAAACGAATGGAGAAAATAGATATAACATAAATCATTGATTCTAATATTGTTTAGGCCAACAGAGAAGGACTTGCTGGCCCTCACGGCCCACCACTGTATGTCTAGTAATTTTCTTAAAACAAAGTTAAGGACACATTTTTTTCATCTTTTGCTCTGTGTTGAGACATCTCAGTGGATACCTGCGCTCTGGCGATTGTCACTGTGCTTCTCTGTTTGTGTTTACGCAACGGGACAAAGACAAACATGTTGGTTGGTGAAACATGTTGGATGATTTTTCTTTTTCACCAGCCTTTTGCCCGCTCTGCCATCTGTTGTGGTGAGAAGCCATGAAAGCTTCAGAGCTGGATGCACTTATTTTTACTCTACAGAGGAAATGTTGAGTCAAAACAAGAAGCTGGATAGTGCTTTGTTTTTACAGGTGCTAAATATTTATGAAGTTGCTTAGATGGTGAGTTATTACAAATCCAAAAATAGCATAAGGCAAAATATATTGGACAAGAAAACTATTGTTTAAGTGTTAGTCATTTTAACAGCTGATGTCTGGAATGGCATTTAAACTAACATTGACACCATCTGTGGAAACGTATTGGTCAAATCTAGCCTCAAAATACACTAACCTCACTGGCACTGTTTGTCTCATTGGGGTTGCAAAATGAATGTGCATATTTAGGGATAAGTACTGTCCTTTGGAGTGTGGTGCAATTATGTGGCTTGATATCCAGTGAAATGGCCTCTACTCTCGAGTTGATGCCTGGCTCGGAGCTCGGTGTGGGGCCCTTCCACTCTCAGAGACAGATGTTAGGGCTGGGTTCGGCCATCCACTTTCACCATAATGAGAACTCAGGGGGACCCAGGCCCACACACACACACTGAACATGAACGTGCTGAAAAGGAAACCTGCCTCAAACACAGGTGAGAAATATACGTAACACAAAAAAACTCCAACTCTAGTTTACGTGGCCTGGCCTCAAAAGTTCTGAACCCGATCAGATAACATTGGTTTATATCCATGTGAACTGGCCAAACTACAGCAATATATATTTTTGATCTTTAGTATCGCAAACTTATATATAGATATGTTTTGTAGCAAAGTGTAAATAGTGAGATCTGAATTAATGTGACACTGGAGTCCACTTCCCCTTGTAATACAAACATAATAAAGTAAGGTAGTAGTTAGGTACATTCACTAATTAAAATTGATATAGAGCTGAGAATAAACAGGCGACCTTTAAACAACCACAGGCATACATGTTAACATACCAGTATGCAAGTGACAGCATATTTAAATAGAGGGCATGCAGAACCAAGCAAAGGATTTTTGAGTTTAATGAAATTAAAACAGTCCCTTAATTATTCCCCATTATTAGCTCCTAGCCCATGGTGTCCAAACACATTTGCATATGTTTTCATTTGAGCAGATTTCAGGCCCTCTAAGCTGTTCTTCTAATATGTATTTTATGCCCACGTTGTTGCTTGACACTTGCAGTCTCATCAGGCTAAGTTTGACCTTAAAAAAAGTACTGTGAGGCTAACAAAGTCAACAAAAAACTACTCTGAGGAGCAAACTAAAACAAAAATGATTAAAATTTTATCCTTTACATGCCCTTAACCCAGTGCCTTTCCAGAAGGAGAACTCTCCACGGGGTCAGTGAGAGAGAACAAGAAAAAGGAGCGTTACATCCTGAGGGAGGGAGAGAACAGTGTGATAAGACTGGGCTAAGCCTAACCACCGGTAATTACCTCCACACTAATGCTACGACAGGAAAAACCCAACGGGATGGACGGGAAAGATGAGGACGAAAGATTGGGAAAACATGACATAAAAGCAAGACAGATTAGATTTATGATACTTTCGACTCAAGGATTAGACAAAGGCAGACAAGGGGAAGACACAGACAGGGGTAAAAGGGGGGAGATGGAACAGGAGATGCACAAGGGGAATGTGTGATGGGGGTGGGGGGGGTAAGTGACGGGAGGAGCAGGTACACAGTGACCCAGATCCATGTGGAGCTGCCAGAGCCATGGCTAGAGCCTGGACACAAAAATACCAAGTAACCTTTTTCTTTTTTTTTTATTAATAACTCTGCCATCCGTCTTTTTTGGAGGGCCATATTTAGAGTTTTAATGAATGACTGGCCAATCAACCACCACCTACCACACTGCGGAGAAGTGACCAATGAGAGCTTACATAAGACAATGCTGCTATTTTAATATTACTGTCTTCTCCTATACGTTCTACTAAGGCTTACGGTTCAACACTTTTTAATGAGTTGTAAGTACTGTACATTCAACTCACTTTGTGACAGTCATGCATCATGCTTGCCAAACTCTGACCTTTTCCATTTATGGTAATCACTATGGCTGTCTCAAGTGAATCAGAAATTGATTTACTTTACAACCATTAGCAGCAAGCGGGCATAGTCCATCTACTGATCCCATCCTGCTGCCATAGCAACATAGCATTTACACATTAAAGTTAGTAAAGACCCTATTATCAACATTAGGGCATTTTCCAAATGATAAGCCCCAGTTTTAGTGTCATGCATAGCTTTATTGTGATACAACTGGGTAGATAAAT
The DNA here is from genome assembly GCA_024416835.2 of Perccottus glenii. NCBI lineage: Eukaryota > Metazoa > Chordata > Actinopteri > Gobiiformes > Odontobutidae > Perccottus > Perccottus glenii. The sequence goes on from CM044550.2 coordinate 10,789,094, forward strand.
AAACGTTTTACTAAAACAGGTGATAGTAAATTAACATACATGTGTGCTAAATGCATTCACAGTAAACGGAAAAAGTGCAATATTCATCTGTGAGCAACACAACAAAATTAACTTTTCAGGTTTTATATAATACATTTACTTTATACTGGGAACTCAACTCTAACCATAACTTGTTCTTCCTAATGTCTGTGTTAGATCTATAACTGTAATATGATCACACCATCTACTACTACCATATGATGAGAGGGTACTAAGCGATGGGAGGAGCACAGTGCACAGTGATCCAGATCCTGGATGCCACGGTCAAGAGAAAAACACAAATTCTGGGGCTACAACATGGTAGTTGTTATACTACATGCAAATGGAGGTTTGAAAATAATTGTGACAAATTGTGTGGGTTTTCTGTGTATGTCTGCTGTAAGAGCTGTCAGCTAGCTCTGTTTTCTCCCAACCCCCAAAAAAACCACACAGTAACAAATGAGGCCCTGAGCATCCCGTTAATGAAACAAGCCTGCTGAGAGTTCACGTCCCATAGGGTTTGACCTAGACCCAGGTAAACACACACATGCAGACACACACACACACACACATATGCAATTACTGAATTGGTGCAAGGGAGCACCTTTACAGCCAGTGGAAGAAGAGTGTGTGTTAGTGGCCCAGTTACAGCAGAAGGATAAAATTGCAGCATCCGTGACAGGCCTCCTACACAAAGGCAGTCCCACCTGTTCACATCAAATGTTCCACCTGTGCCAGCGCATTTGTGAGTAAAAAAAGATTCCTAAGAATGAAGGACACTATGTTACATAAGTCATATTTCCCCAGCACTGGCTTTTAGAAGTCATAACACACGGTCACAGTGCAGACACATCCCTTGCGAACTTGTCACAAAGCAGCAGGATTCATGGATCATTCTGCTACATTTCTATAGTCGCTGGAAAATATGACCCAACAGCCGGTATGTGAGAATTGCTGGCCACCACTCAATGCGCCTCACACTAGGCTAGTTTTTTAGATGGTTTTTGATTCTTGGCTCTGAGTCGCTGATGGTAGAGTGAGTCATGGATACACAGTGAGAACTCAATTTCTATACAAATTGCAATCAGTCAGTGACGACTGGGAAAACATGTACAGCCTCTATTGGATAAATTACATAGAGTGGAGAAAAATGGACCCAGTCAGCAATGGGAAAATGGAAAGTGGAAGTGAATGTTGACTCCAAGACACCTGTCACCCATAGACTCCCATTCAAAAATGTAGCTCCAAAATTTTAAGTCAACACTGTAGCTACTACAGGCTATTCTAAAAAAGGAGGTATAGAAGTATGACCAAGAAACACAAAGATTGACTTTCCTTCCGGAGTCAGATCCTTAACAACGTGTTCCACTAATGTTTGAAGGTACCTACTACTTTACTGATTGTTAGCATCATTAGCTACAACAACTGTAGCTAGGTGTTCACTCCTGCCTCCATAATGCCTAGTATTGTCCACGGCTTCACAAAATCTTGGGGATATGCGTGATATCCTTGCCCTGTAATCCACTATGAATGAATGTACTACATGTATAACATAAACTAAGCTGTGCATAAAAAATGAAATTCATGTTCATGTTCATTCAACGTTTTATGTCTACCCAAAGAATTTGTATATATTTTATGTATTCTTTTTTTTTCTATGCATCAGAAATTAAACACTGCATAACAATCAGTACTTGAAAAAGTATAATTTTCAAGGCGTCACTCCCCAATAATGGTTTCCTGCATAACAATTATCTCCTTGTGTATAACCTAAATGTTGCTTACTGTTATCATTAGGATGCTGCACACTTCCAGGCCATTGTCGCCCGTCCATCTGTCAGTCATCAATCACTGCACAGCCTTATCATCGCTGTGACAGTCTGTCAGGTCCCTGGCGTGTTCTCACATATCTCCACCCCTCTAATATCCCTGCACGCTTGTTTATGCAAATAAAAATTCACACCAAGATAATGGACAGACTGGAATCTTTTCCTTCTTTCAGCACAATGGATAGCTCCTGTTACCGCAGCTTTTTGCTGAGTGGCATTGGCTCATTTCAGTACCAAGGACAGCACCAGGCTCTCAAGTCAAATCTAGTGCATAATTTGTCTCTAGTCATGAAAATTTCATGAGCAAATACCATGTCTCAAGGAGAATAAAAAAGCAAAACAACACTGGCATTGTTGCTTTCAAAGTACTTATAGTAATTTAGAATGCATCCAAACAAATTAAATATATTACAATGAAATGAGCCGGACAAACTGTTTGGCAAAAAGCTCTCTCCTCAGGTAACTTTAAAATACAAAGTAAAACAGTAATAAGGAAAGGAAAATGACAGGCTTGCAGGGTAAATCTTACTTCCAGACATCATAGATTGAGTGTCCTTCTACTGTATTTAATACTTCAAACAACAAAAAGTGTACTTTCTTAGTTTCTGCTCAGCAGAGTGCAAACAGTTCAGTTTAGCTGTGGCAATTTCAGAAATACAATTAACAATTCATGGTTTTTGGCATCAATTGCAGTCCATGTCTTATCTGATTTAAATTTCTTTTTAATAAGGAGCCAAGATCTATAGAGTGAGCAATACAATATTTACTCCTAGTTGTAATTCAATTTGAACTTAAGTTTCATATCTTTATCATATCTTTGGACATTTGAAGTCTATCTACATAGATGAAATGTATAAACTTCCTTGACAAGTCACATTTTTATTTTGTGTTTTTATGGTACAAGTGTCTGTGCAGGAAAATAGAGAAATGTTTGGGTGGATATTAGGGGTTCTAGCTCAGCCAGGGCCTGCTCAGCCTGTAAGTGGCTAGCATATGGGATGACAACTGTTGCCTTCATGGGGAAATGGATGGATTAATTGAAATTGAGCACAGATATGTGAATGGGCACACAAGTGATAAGCACTTAACACAGGGAAAAGCGCGCAGGGAGGCCTTGTGTTCTGTGGGATTGTATGTGTTTGTGTCAGGCTTTTAAGAGAATGCAAACTAATGAAGAAAATAGCAATTACAGCTTGATTAATATGTGTTTACCAGTAGACGAATACCTGTGCATAATCAGCAGTCGGGCAAGCCATTAGCAAATGCATGTTGCTAACAGTTTCTAATGATGCTGTGTGAGTCGACTGACAATGTTGAGGAGCTCAAACGGCCAGCTGAAGCTCAAACAGGGCTGACCTGAATATGGAGCCATCCTCAGGAATGAAATCCCCATGGCCTCACTCTGGCTCCATAGAGCAGTCTGAACAAGCAGCTCAATAGAAATGTCTCCAATGACAGCAAAAGAAAACTCAGCTACAAAAGACAAATTGCTGTGGTCTTTACAACAATCAGTCATTTCTTTCAGTCTAAGTGACATGTCACAAGTTTAAACTAATATCTACACCTCAATGTCCTCCCTCATTGATTTATATGACTGAAGAGGAGCAATTATTTGCATAGAAAAATTTATAAGCATAGATAAATAATAAAGCTGTTGTCTCTTCAGACAAAGCTGTCAACCGAACCAACAAACCAGACATACTTATAGTTACAAATAACACTGATGTATTTATTTTACTTATTTATTTAATTATAGATATACTTGATGGTAATGCTAATGGGAATCAGATCTACCAGACGTCTATATTTATACTAATAAGAACATAGCAGATGGTCCCTCCATATTTTATTATATGTTACAACCTAAATAATCTAAATGCATTGAAGTAGAAGAGCTAGTTTAAGGATAATGACCATAATGATGCTTTTTATCCGTGTGCGTGCGCTAAAGGGATGGGATCTACTCTTACCTGCACAGAGTATAGATAAGTGATCGTTTATTGAAAACAAATGCATATGTTATTTATAAATGTGTGTCCCAAAGCACAAGGCTCACTCAGCCCACTTACCTTGTGTCCATTTCAAAAGTCTCTCAAGTGCTCCTTTTGTCAAGCATGAAGATTTATGAGTCACACAGACAAAGATCTGCAACTCCTTCTGTGACCCTCTCCAATCCTCTAATTCCCTCTATGGTGTCTGTCTGATCATTTCCTCTGAGGTCAGTGAGTCCCAGCTGGTCGAGAGGGACCCGTCAGACACTATCTGTCTGTCTAACCCTTTTCGACTCATCAGAATGTGTTCATGTGTGTGTCACCTCCGCACATTGAAAAAAATAGAAGCAAGTCCAGTGGCAAGATTGGCCTGGAGGTAAGTGATTGGAAGAAACATGAGCAAATGGATGAGAGGAGCACTGAAGAGGCCAGAGAAGTCCTTTGAAAATACCAGAGAGCTCTAGGGAATGTGTTTAAGTGGCGTCTATTCACATAATGTCTGCCATAAGAACAAAGTGGCCTAGTCGAGAAGCTGCCAAGACACTTGAATTCTTAACAAACTTGATTATCCCAGACTCAGTGAGGCAAATATTGCTAAATCCCACACATAATCTGTGCATTAATGTACCACTTTGCCTCATCATTTACTCATCTAATCAGAGAAAGTGGTGGAGACATAGGTTCCTGCCCCACTACCAGTTTCATAATTTCTTTAGCTATAACAAAAAATTAAACAGATCCTTGGAGTAAAATCTGCAAAGCTGCTGGCCTTTCATCTGTCCAAATACTGGACACTGTCACCCTCTTTCTCGCTTACACTTTGTAGGGCAAATCAATGGGCCTTGGTTCTGTGAATATCTGCTGCCAAACATGGTCAGTCATATCCGCTTAAAGGCATGGAATAAAAAGATGATGCACACTCGCTGAGAAGTGCCTACAGTTCAGCCTCCTCCAACTACACACAGTCCCAAACATCACCTCTGGTACCTCATCTCAAAGACAGCTGAGGAAGAGGAGACAAAATACAAGCAAAGGGAGTCAGATACTGTATATAGAGATAGTATAAGGAGGATGCAAGTCTCAGGGGAATTCTTTAGGTAAATCCATGCAGTGGATCTGTTATACAAAATCTATCTTATTTTTAGGCATACATTCAAAGCTTTCTTTCAAGAGGAAAACTCTGCTTTGGATTTGCTTCGTAACAGACACTCTGAGGAGCTAAATACAGTAAATAGAAATGTGTGGACTGTGGAACTGGAACTGGAACTGGCGGGACTAGGATCCCATTGACTCCTAAGTCAGAAAATACTGTGTTACTGTGTAATACAAAGGGATTATTTTAGTGTTACAATTTTAAACTCGTTGACTTTATTTATCACACTTTAACTTCAAAGATTGTATTAAACCGAGATTACTCTAGCAGTGTTTCTGCTGCCTTTGTACAAAGGTTAGGGGTCACATAAACACTTTCTCCTATCCAATTCCCCACAATAGAAGACAAAAGTTTACGTCCACACAGCCTCACATCATTCTATATTTTCCTCTCCACCAGCTTCAGGACTGTCCAGGGATCAGTGACCTTCCATGTCTGCATCTACTAAGCCCCTCCAACTTGACAAACTACAAGGCTGCACTGAGATCCACAGCTTTGAAAATCCCAGGACAAAGGTCTATTTGTAAAAATATGTGCTTCTGCTCTACAACGTGGATGAACCCTGCCCTCACTGGCCACAGCGGCCCAGGGATTTGTTGCCATGTCCTATGTCACAGCCTTATTTGAGGATTTATAGAGTGCTTCCATAATGCACTTCCTGTCTCTGAGAGGAGGGGACATAAATCTGCCTCTGTTTTTTGTCACCTCCCTTTTTTATTTGCTAATGGGATCCTCTGACAACTATCCGGTTGGCTTTTCTTTATCTCTTACAGCCACACATCAATGCACACAAACAGAGGAGCTACGCAGCAAGCCATATATTCAAAGACCTGTGTCAATTAATCTTGTACCTTCACAAATAGGCGCAGACCGGCCACAGCCTAAAGCTTGTTACTGAGCGGTCTCTCCTAGAGGCTGAAAATTGTAATTGTAATTCTAACTCTTTGCATGCTTACTGACGGGGAAATGTGTTTATCTGGATATAATAAAGCAGCAAAAGGTTCCACCAACAAAGAGTCACACAGTGGGTAGCTGAATTAAAATACACTGTGCTGGTAATGAGCTATCTAAATTCAGAGTTTATATTGCTTGGAATTACACAAAAGCAAAGCTATGGGAAGCACTGGCAAAAACTTTATAGGTCTTTCTGTTTCGCTGCCTGACGATTTTTCCTGTCGAGCAGATGACATGGTCAGTCCCAAAGAAATCGTTTGAGTCACAGCATGTATCTGCAAAGCAATAATTCCTTTGTGAACGTCAGTCTTGGGGCGCGTGCACAGAGAAACCAACAGCTTCAAGCAATGACAATTTATAGATAGACACTTATTGGACACACACGAAGCTGCACAGTGAGTGTGAATGGATGACTCAAGGGTAACGGTGATTAAAGGAAGTTGCACGTCCAATGCTTTTCCCGGGAATGAAACGGTGGCTAAACAGAAAATGACAGCAGTAGCAGTGCTTCAAAGTTATCTGCAAAAAAGCTTTGCATTTTGGATTATTTGTTTTTGGCTCCACGACAGCAGAATCCTTCAGCACACTTGACACAGATGCAGTATTCACTTGTCAATCCATGGGATGTGCTTTAGGTTACAACCTGATTTTATCCATGCAAAGGCAGTCCAGGGTCAGTCTAGCAACATAACCCAGAGACAAGACTCTCATTTTCCTGGATTTAACTGCAGTGTACAGTGGCCCAAGGGAATCAATTAGAACCATGGTGTGCATGGTTTTTCTACCCCCACTGACTTGGCAGTAATTTGTTTACTTCCCAGCAGAACACTGGATGGAAAAAATCTTTCTGACAATGCAACAATCCTGTTATGCCCTGCTAAATAAATTAACTTATCAAGTTAAAGCTCAAACAAGTGATGCACAAAAAGCAAAATGTCTAGGATATGATGGTCAGCTCATTATTGCTCTCCCATAATCCCATTAAATTAAAAGTGCAAGTGAGGCAAAATGTTGACCTCAGAGCCAGGTCAAGGCCTAAAGCGGGGCCATTAGCATATGTTTCTCTTCCACAAAGCACAGGGATTGCAGCTGCAGCCAGCCAGTGGACCGGCGGGGAGCTGTGTCCTGTGTCAGAAGGTTTCAGTGTCTCTCTCCCAGTTGCCAGACCAAACTGACAGGTGTCACCTTGTTATTTCGCTGCGTACAGAGAAGCTCATGTCTACGGGGAGTTGATTAGCACGAACCTGTTGCCGTATTTACCCGCTTTACCTACGGCACATGCCATGCTCACTAGAGAATTGAGCAGTCCCACTGCAGCGGTAATAGTGAGAAGCCTAAAATTAGCTGAGGCAGTGAAGAGAAACTGCCAGCTGCATGGCACACATTTGTGACATCTGGATATCATTATCAGTTCTCTGTATCTTTAGGGGATAGTTGTTGGGATGAGTTAATGAGACTTTATAAATCTAACTAACATTTAGAACATATTTTACAAATGAGACAATGTTCTGTTTCTCCTCTTGCATTCAAATCTCCCCAGTGGCCAAATACAGTGCTACATCTTCACAATATATTCCAATGTTAAGAGGCTATGTGCAATATAATGACAGTGCACATAACATATCTGTGCATTATGTTCATTATCTGTTTGCTACTACAGTATGGACATTTAATTTGTTTACTTTCAGTCTGAACTTCAAAACTTGGCCTTACGTCTCCCCTTTTCTCACAATATTCCAAAATAAATTCTTGAAATTGGTAGTCACTCATCAATTTAAGATAATTTAATAAAAGATAAAAAAACTATTTCAAACTAAAACAAAACCTAAGCAATAGAAGACATATGGGTATGATCTGTGTTTAAAGAGTTAAAGACCTGTGTTGAATGTAAAAGAGGGCTTTACAGCAGGGCGAGTGTGTGTTTAGCATCTCATTCAAAAGAAGCATCCTAATTTAAAAAGATTTGGATATGACCTTTCCCAGTGAATGGCTGAGGCATTAGTTTGAGTTTGTTATTCACAAGCCATTAACAGACTTATTATCCATCCAAACTGAGCTGAAATGACAGTAGTCTTACTCAAACATTAGAGCTGAATCTTTTCTTTATGTTTAAAAACAACCTTAACAGCTAACACCTTGCATGAAAACAGTTCAAAGATTTTAAAGCAGAACTGTAGCTATGATAAAACTCTCTTCAGGAATGTGATGATGCCACATGAGATGAATGATAAAAAGGTCAATGTGAGCTCAGCTTTTAGCACCATAAACACTGCCAGTGCCTCTAATGAAGCCATAGCGGAATGCCTTCAATGCTACTGTGTACGATAGCAGTGATTATTAAGTGGCCGCAGAGCGCCTCCAACTCCAAAGCAGCAATGAGGATCTTTTGGCTCCAAATCCAACGGACGTTTGCGTCCTTGTTCAAAACACCTGCAGACAAAGCATGCAAAACAAGCCATCAAGTTGCCCTTCACCCAACATACCTTTGGTGCGAGCGGCGCTCAAGCCCTACGGCCAACACGCCGGCTATTCTCAGCATCTTCTCCGCGAAAGAACGACCTCAGGAAGAAGCGACCTCTTTTACTTCTTCTGTCCTCTTTCTTCTGTAAGTCTTTCCTCAGTTCGCGGTGTGTCCTTCCCCTCGTCTCTCTTGCAAACAGTTGACTGATGCGTGGGGCAGAGCGTGGACAGCGCGCCGCAGCCTCTCTCCTTGTGTGCGTGTGTCAGTGTGTTGGGATTGGTCGTAGCGGCGGCAAACTAAAGTGCTTTGTGCTGAGACGGGACTAGAGAGCAGCCGCGCACCCCGGGACCAGACCGCGCCACGTCACAGGGAGGGGGGAGAAATGGATTCGAGCGCGTTTTTTCTTATCCTACCTCTCCCTCTCTCTGTGTGTCTCATCCTCCGCCCTCCACTCTCTTCTTCTCCTCCCATCTCAGATCTGTGGAGCATCCCAGCCCACTCCAACTCACAGCGAGTCTGCCATCCGCTTAGCAAGCATCCAGCACCAAATAGGACCTGTAGTTGTACGGTAGTCTCTCTGTTATTAAACTGAACTGCTAAAAAAAATAGAGCAGGTCATAATGTTTCATTGCAAGAATCTCTCCAAATTCAACGAGTTTAATCCTCTTCAGCAAATCCATAGTTCCTGCGGGACTCTGTTGGCGCTGTTACGCAGAAGATTTCCATTGTGGTCATCCATTTCTCAGCAGATTTGAAGCAGCATGTTATTCATAGATGTTTGTAAATATAATTAAACACATCTGCAAGGCATTTTAACTGCTACTTTTTTAAAAGTATAACTATAAAATATGTGCAATTAACTTAACCCGTTCCTCTGTCAACAGTTTATTAAGATAATGTCTATCTTGATTTTTGGGAAATAAAAAAGAACTTATTATGTACAAAGGTGACACTGAGGTGTATGGTAATCACTGTGCATTATTTAAGCATGTATTATTTAAGCAGGTTTTATGAGCCAGTGATCAACAGAGGCCACCCAGCAATGTTACAAAAGATAAGAAGTATTTTTCATTGACACTGTATGAATGTATTAATAATTTGCTTACACCTGTTATACTGTATATAACCTCCTGACCGAGAGCAGTGCTAAATGACAACTTAAAGAGCACTTGCAGAGACATTGTGTCATTTGACTAACTGAGCTAATTGTTATTTTACTCTGTCTTTGCTGCAGGGTTTATTATAGCAGTCAGTTAGAACCACATTGTCTTCCAAAGATATATGCACATTTCTTGCAGTTTTATTTTCTAAAAGATCTGCCCCAGGAATTAATTTACCTGCAATCTAATCATTTAAGTAAATCATTTTAATATGATTGACTGATCTTTTTCCAACATTTCTGATTTCAGCTTCAAGTCAGAGCTTTGGTTTGGTTGACATTTAATAGTTTGTTTCTTTATTGAAATATGCTACAGAAGAACATATCCCTTGGGCTCATTCTTAAGGTGTGTGTGGTTTTGGTTGTTGCTAGGGAAGAGGATTAATAATAACTTTTTCAATTTTCCCGAGTAGCCTCTATCTCAAAGGAACTTTTCTCTTTCGACTATCTCAGCTGGTTAAGGATTATTCTGGGAGGCAGAGGAAATATTGCCAGCCTTATCTTGAGGGGGAAAAAATAATACCAACAGATGACAATGCACTGATTTGAATGCACACCATTCAGTGTTGAAATTAGACACTGGTCTGCTTCTCACCAAGAGCTGTGCAGGGTAGTTTATTGTCTACTAAAGAGGATTTTAGGGAATATATAAGGAGGTAACGAGATTACAAACTTGTCTCCTTTATAGGGACTTTTTATTGAAATTGACACTTTTCTGATTCAAATAATTATTTTATAAGTAAATAACAATACAGGTCCTGCATTAATTTGAGTGAACATTTTATTTTTACCAAATATTACTTTAGTAAATATCTGTTTTGTTAGTCACCAGATTAATGCTAATAAAAGTCTATAGTTTGTTTGCACAAAATAACTGTTTACATAAAATAACAATAACAGAGTTCATATTTTTAGGACCTTGGAGGCTTTGTAAAATGACTCAAGTGTAGCCCCAGATCAAAGCCATTAATCAGAAGAAACAAACAGAGTAACCCAGAACAGCAGTGCACCAATCTTAATCTGAAATGTAAGTCACCTGGGAGAGCACCTGGGCAACTTATTTTCTCAGTTTAATATGACTTCAATATCAGTGACCGGGCCACATCAGGTAAAATACTTTTTTCCATCAAGGCTATTTTCCAAATTACAATCTGGTGCAAATGGGCAATTTTGAGAGAGTTCACTTTTTTTGCTCCCTGGCTTTCAATGCTTTTTCATTATTGGCACACATTATGCCCACTAGGCTACCGTATCCTCCACCTGGGGATTACTGAACTGCCAGCCATAATACTAATATGATACCACACTGTGTCTGCCTGTCTCTTTCCAAAGCTGAGAAAAAAAGGCTCCACTAATAATATGCAATCTAAGCAGACTCAGAGGTCTAATGTGCTATTCTGTCAGTATTTCACTTCTGAGATATGTCAGTCATTTTATACATTACCAGAGGCTATTCTGGTAAATGATGATGGGAACAATAAAGGTGATGAGGATATTAGTGTAAATGGATGATTATAGTGTGCAGAGTAATAAACAAGTAACAGGATGTGAGACCTGTCTGGGTTTGAACACAGCAAGAAGGATTTAAATAAGAAAAGTAAATATCTTTCTAATAGCCTTATTTCCTGAAAAAGGCCACTCTGTTTAATTTCTTGACAAGCTAAACAATGTCAGAAGGTGAGTGCTCATAGAAAGACTTAGTAAACAGTGCAGCACAGAGATTAGAGCAGCATGGAGAAGAGGGTTGATAACAGTTTCATTGCACCCTAATGGAACAAAAGTAATAATTTTGTTTCATATTGGATTTTGTTCTTTGAGGAGAATCTCAAGGCTGCCTTGAGCTCATTCCACATCCATTTGTGAAACAGTGCAGCACACTGCTGTGCTAATGAGTCACCCCCACTGCACCTGGGTGACATTTTGGAAACTGTGCAGCTGGGTCATGGGCTTTTTAACCATGGTCAGAAATAACTCAAAGTATGTCATTTACATCCGTCTCCTGGCGTCTATGAGTCACATATAGTGACGTTTGTTCAATGACCTGCTTTTGACAATGACATTGTTTTTAGTTGTTTTTTTGGGGAATGCCAGGAATGCCAGTGTGTCAACCCATTGTTGACACACTGGGTTTGCAAAACAGATTCATATTTGACGTTGGTTGGTATTTTTTATCAAAGAGATTTTAAATTTAGAATTATTTTAAGGTAAAACAACACCTGATTTTTAGTGAGTGACATTTTGCATTGAAGAAAAACATTCAAGTAACAGCACATAGTGTATTTATCTGTGAAAAAACAAGAACTTAAGACTTTATCTAGGATGTATTATCAAGATTTAATAGTTGATAATGTCCATCACACACCAGAAGCTTTGGCCAATCATTTTCTCGCTCCTGAAAAGGTTCTAAATGGTCTACACCGATGTCAACAAGGAATGTGCTCAAATCACAAGGCGGTTGAACCGCAGTGTTTGTATTAATTACACATACATTTCTGCAAATGACTCAAAAGTAATTTTGATAAATATTTTAAACACACGTTTGGTTTAAAGATTAGGCCTACTGTAGAAAAACACCATGTTCACCTAATGTTGTGCTGTGAAAAAAGCAAAAGAGGAGGCAGCGCTGGTTTTTCTTGAGAATATTTGGTGGTGAGTTGATCCAGTTTGTGATGGTGTCAGACCTGGGCCCACAGAAAACTGGGAATTGCGCCCACAAAATAGGATTAATAGTCTAGATTAATTTGTGCCGCGGGGGCAACCTGGGGGCAGTGGGCAACCACTGAGTAGTACCCAGACACCTGCTCCAGAGCTTAAGCTTGTCTTTTGGTTATGGGTACTGACTGGAGCATTGACCTATAGTGTTGATATTTTTCAAGGTTAGTAGGAAACTAGAGCACCCAGAGAAAACCCATCTGGACACAGGGATAACAGGAAAACCCAAGAACCCTGCCTGCCAGTCAGGGATCAAACTCAGGACCTTTGTGCTTTGTGACTGCATTACCCATCTTGCCATCCTGACAACAAAAAACACTTCACTACCACAAAACACAACTGCATATGTCAGTTGAAATTATCTAAACAGTAAAAACCTGTAAACACTTTCTTCAACATCAAATCCCACCTTTACCCCATATGTATTCTTTGGCCATTTGGCCTCTCTAATTATTTACAATTCCCAACAGACAGTTCTCCTTTGAACAATGATATATACATTAAGTAGAGCTTTTAGTTGTCTATGTCATACGTTTAGCTTGCTCTAATTAATTAAAAGTCATTGTATTAGTATTATTAGTATAAAATGACTCAAAAATAATTATAAAAAATATGTTTAAATGTTCATATTGTTTTATGTTAATTTCTGCTTGTACTGTAGATAACATGGTCTTCTATAATTTACTATGTGGGAGACATTTTCTTCTCTGAATTCATAAAGCAGCAGTTCAGTAAGTTTACCATATTTATCTTTAATTCACACACAGAGAGTCAGAAAATCCTAAACACTTCTGGGTTGTTGTTGTTTTGCTCTGGTCGGCTTTTCTTCCTTTTTTAAGCAAAGCAGGCCTAGGTGGAGACCCATGTGCACATTAAGTGTGACAGTGAGAAAAGCACACTCATGCATCTTAATTTGATCATTTACTGAACACATGGAGAGAATAGAAAAGCCATCTTCTCTAAAGCCAATGGCCCATTGTGCTCTTACTTGGTGTTTAATCTTAATAAGAGGTAAATGTCTTATGTGTGCACTAACCTTTAAAAAAACATTAATTTAAAGGTTCATGGAAAATTAATCTACATTGAGCTGTGGTCGTAAATGTAAAGAATAATGCTACTGTATCTTATGGCTGTGGGTTAAAATCACACGTCAAGAAGGAAATACAGAATTTGCAAATACCATACACAAACATCATGAGCAGATTTGTTTTACTAAACATAACCACTACCTTGTACAAAAGTTGAAAGTTAACCAATTCAGGAGTCACATGCATGTCTGATGCCACAATCTCCAAAATGTTTTAGGTTCCATCCACCACCTTAACCTGCCCCTTGCCTATCAAGTTAAGCCTTAAAATTATGACACAATGTCTTGGGAAACACAAACATATAAATAAAATGTCATATTGGGTTGAATGATTTCTCACAAACAAACATACATACACATATACACTTTCAAAAACATGTTGGATTAGGTCACGTCCTAACAAGCACTGAAATACATTTAAAGCAGTGAGTACATGGGCAGGCCTGGACCAGATGGCTGCCTGCTGCTGTCGCTGTTCTTCTCCTTTGTGCAGCTCCTGTCGAGAACAGTTCCTAACCTTCATCTTTCATCTTGTGCCTTTGGGCCGTCTTCCTGTGCCTTCCTCCTTGTCCACCCTTCACCTTATCTATCCTTTAACGGAGGGGTCACTTTGTCTTAAGTGCTCCCCCTTCCTTGTTTCTGTTTGTTCAATTCTTCATGCCGTATCTCTCTTTGCACTCTGCCTTTGTTTCCGTGATGCCTCCATCTTCTCCTCAGCCATCCGTCGCCTAATCACTCCACTGTCACAGTGTTCAGATCTCTCTATCCAGCCCTCTACACTGCCCTCGCACTCTGCTTAGTGTGTGACAGAGTGCAGTGCCTCCGCATATACTCCCACTGACAGCTGGCTCAGACAAGGGAGCACCACAGACAGAGGAAATAAGGAAGAGGTAGGCTGGGAGCTAGACCATCATCATCCCCCTGGTTTTACCCCCTTGGATTTTTTGAAAAGAAGTGTGCATAGTGCTGCTTTGAAGCCGCCTACATCAAGCAGAGGTCCATCACAGTGAAGACGCCTTCTGGCCCTGTTTTGCTGTGGTTTACTGGCAGGAAATCAGCCTGCACAACGCCCCAAACTGCTCTCAGTCTCATTACTGAATAGAAGTACTAGTAGAAGCCACTTCCTCTGGTGTCACTAAAATATACAGTCCAAACAGTCTATGTTCAAAACAATAAAAAAAATGTTTTATTTTTCTGCCACTAGAGGGACCTTAATTTAAAAAGTAACCTAAAGATTAAAGTTATACTACTTTTTATTAGACAGCCTTGTAATCATTAACATCTGTTGCTTGAAGTTGTTTTGATTGTTCCATGACAAAAAAAAATTTTTTTTTTTTCAAAAAACAATTGATGATTGAGTCAGAATGGAAGGACGTGAGGTGTGAGAACACATCTTCCCACACATCTGAAACACCTTGTACCATGACACTTTTGCTTTTTTTTCCCACAGTAGCCTATTTACTAAGCACTAAAAACACAACCTTCTCATGTGAACAAAGTGAAATAGTGAAATATAGTCAGATGGCAGTGTGTTACAGATACATTATTTATATTATATATTATTATATATATTATATATTATTTACTATATTTATTAGGTTTTTGAAAGTGTGCTGTATGATCTGAATCTACATTGTTAGAAGCAGATTCTTTAAGTCCTACAGGTCATACACTGGGGCCGTCAGCAGATCACAGAGATACCTTGTCTCCAACTCACAGCTTTCTCTTCCTTACCACACTTTTAGTAGGGACTGACCAGCTACAGTGTGGGTAAAGGCTCATGTATTGTAATCATGTAGCAGTAATGTAGCTACAGCATGTAATCATGTAATCATCACAATATCTCACCCACTGACATATGCCACAGCAGTAATATGTTTTCAATTTGCCTACTCAAAATGTCATGGTGATTCATGCTTTCCTAACATTGCTATATTTCTTTTATTCATAGGGGATGAGGTGCATGTTAGATACTGTAAATGATCGGATAGTTTTGTACAATCGCCATTCTATTTTTTGTGTTGTTATTTATGTGTCTCTCATTTCTTTTCTTCTGTGTTCTTTTTGTTGCATGACACTCATGACAGTCACCAAAGCTCCAGCTGACTGTGAATAGCTGGCCTCCTCTGGTCCAAAGCAGACTTGGCAGTGATGCTTGCTAAACTGAATGTACCTGTTCAGGGTTTTTGAAGTGCACTTGTGAATGTCAATGTGTGTGTGCAAATGAATGCACATTTTCTTCGCTGTAGTTACCCTCAGCAGACAGTCAGCTGACCATGGCAAAGCTAAGAGCACATTTGTACCATGGCCAGATTTTCCTATTCCTCCAGATCTGGGATATCTGCAGTGCACAGGAGACGAGCTTGGAGCAAAAGAAAACCTGTCCTTGATACACGAGAAAGGCAAGGATAAATAAGACCAAAATGCCTGCTGTAAAAAATCTGTTTTCATTCCAAACAAAAATATAACAATGTTTGGATCACTGGCACATCTTGAAAGGTTTGAGCAGTAAATTGGATCAAAGTTTGCATTTTGAATTTGTGCTGTTAAACCAGAGAAAAGGCTTTTTAACAATTGAAAGTCTGCACTAAGAGCTCACAAATTGTAACCCAGTATTTGTTACGTTCAGAAACTTTCGGTTTCACACTAAAAGCTGACTATCAGACTTTCCATGACGCTGAGATTACTGTTGTCGTGACAACGGGACGTGCTTCCGGAAAACGTCTATAATTGTGGTGAATGTGTTGCTGCAGAGGTTTACAGTTGAACTAGAGAAATACAATAATCTGACTATTGTATGGTTGACATGTTACTATTGAATAGAATAAAAACAACTGACACTTCAAAAGATTTATACATGATTCAAATCACTGTAAGCAGTACATCACTTGTGGGGAAACACAGGGGAATATACTCCCCCACCTCCTAAATGGAGACCAGGACCTATTCAACTAGATCCTCTTTTTCTTAAAGTAAAAGTTAATGTGGCCTGTTTTCAAACATTTCTAACTCTGATTAATAACTCAGTCTGTAGAAACTGCCCATTAGTTTGTTAAAATGGCACAAGTTAGACACAAAAACCTATAATTCATAATAACATGTGTTCCTTAAACTTTTTTTCCTTCTCGATGCTGGGGGAATACTTTCCCTAATATTGTCTGTGAAGGTTCTCAGTCACCCAGGTCATTTTTAAAAAAAGGTTAAAGCAAAAGGATCTGGACCCAGTGACAGCTGAGTTGAAAACTCAGAGTCCATATCTTTTTATATCCATTTCCTGTTTTTTACCTTTTTTACCATTACCTTTTCCCGCAGACCTTTTAACAAATTCTTTTGCTTTTCCCATGACTCAGACAGAAACGTCACTGCAGCACTGAATGAAAGGATCTGCAAGGGTCTGTCAGGAGCCCAGAAACTCACTGACCTTTTATACACACACACTGATTACAAGCAAACAGATCACAGGTGAGGATGGTTACCTTTAGTATCCATTTAAACCTGTTTGTGTCACTTGTGCATGTTATCAGACCAAAATCACCAGGGTATGTGAACTTTTGATCAGGGTCAGTCATTTGGTTAGTTTCTGTTGTCATTATGATTTAAAAAGAGTAAACACAATTGTTTGATAATAAATGGCTTTACCAAACCACTAACTATGAGAAAAAAAAAGTTTTCTGTGTTATCATTTATATTCTCTGGCCAAAACATCACAAATTCTGGCAGGGTATGTTAACTTATGAGCTGTAAACAGTGAGTTTATTTACAAAAATAGGCATATTGTCAGTATTACATTTTTCTCCTTTATTCTCCTATATAACCATTTTTGGGTATTTTTTTTGTTTGTGTATGGTTAAGGGGAGGTACCAGCTGAGCACCCACAGGGAAAAACATACATCGTCAGGTCACAAGCCTGTTTCTCCCTTGTCTCCCAGCCCTACAGCCTCTGCAACTTAGTCCTCTGTAATCAGATGACCAAATCCATTAAAAAAGTGAAACCAAAGTAAATTAAAGTAAATGTCTGGCAATAGATGTGTCCAGACAGTCACTGTGCTTCTATTACCTTTTATTAAATAAACATGTATTGTATTCATTTAAAACTTCCTTGTTGCATTTTTTAACTTGAAGATAATAAATAAACAAATTAACAAATTAAGCCATTTAATAAAAGGTCATTTAAAATAACTTTGGTGAGCTACTTGGAAAGTTGTTGTGAGCAACGTGTTGGAGACCCCCAATTTAATAAATGTATTTGCAATAGGTTATTTTCTATGTGCAACCCTCTTTTGCCCTCTTTTCTTTCTCTGGTGATTTTTTTTCCAAAATGTAATTCAATGAGCAGCACAAGCTCAAGAAGCTTTAGTTATACAAAGCTTACAAACTTTAAGTATAAACCATAAGATTTTATACAAATGTGCAGTTTTGAAGGTGGAATGTTATGTAATAAGATGACCCTGAAACTTTTGATTTATCTCAGACAATATACTGTATTTTGAAATCCACGAGTTGTTATATCATCCTAAAGGTTGCGTATGAGTAAAAGCTGAATCACATTAGACTCAAATACATTTATGGGCAAAGGCATATCTCTGCAATCTTCCTTGCATTTAATCTTTGAATTTTATTATAATTCTGCGCTGCTTTGTCTGTTTTTCAGTTCTTTTAAGTCTTGGCCAAATGGAGGTGTGTCTGTAAGAGCATGTAGCATTTTTATATAAAAACAAATCCAGATATAAAACAAACCAGAAATAGCCTTGAAGTATGGATTTGCAAGTGATGGTAGATATGGTAAAAGGTATGAACAGAAGATTTGGATCTTCTGTAGGCTACCCACAATACATTAGGGTTCTTCAAATAGTACGTAGTTGCAATAGAAATGACTATATAGTATGTACCTATACTGTATTTTGTAGCTTGGTTTGGCTGATTTAAAATAAATATTGAATGCATAAAGAGCAACAGAAGAGGGTGACAGGAAATAATGTGTTATTCCTTTGTAGGTCATAAGCCAGTCAAGTGAACTCTGTGCTGATCTCAGTTCATGTTAGCAAAATGAACAGTTCTCCAAACACTTTGCAACATATATCCTTCTTTCTACAACATAACTTACAAAAAAGTAATGGTATGTACATATTTTTAGATTTAAAGAATAGACCACATTTATTTCCTGCAGCGCTGTATTCCTATGCTCTAGAGTGCAAACAAATTGATTGCAACCTAATTCTCAATGGTGCACGTAAAGTGGCACTGGTGCAACCAGCCGTTTGATGAAAAAAAAATAGTCTGAATCCGGTTACGATAGCACCTGATTCCTGTTCCTAGCCACTGTTCCTTAACCTTTGTGAGCTACGTCATGAGGTCAACAGTAAGATGTTAGGAGGTTTCTTATTGATATTGATATTGAAGGAAAGGTGCTTCATTGTTTTTTCTACAATCTGACTCTACTAACCTCTCATTGGAAACATAAGGGAAGTTACGTTGACACACAGCAACTTAATAAAAACTACACATCCCAAAAATGGACTACAACAAGCAAACCTTATCCTCTGCCGAGCACTGCGTTTAACGTAGTCTGGTCAAGCCTCTCCCATGTACCTCTTAAATGGTCGTTGTGTAAGGGCGCCGCCATACTGCGATTTTACGGCGAAATACAGCGATATACCTCCGTCCACCAGAGGGCAGGCTCCAAAAGCGGAAATATAAGGAGAAACCCGATGGCGACTTTACAAGTGTAAAAATAATGTTTACAGCCTGGTACAAAAGATGGCTCCAGTCTCTAGAGCTAAGTTTTTACTACGTGACAACTCTGGGGGGGGGGTGAATTTTTGATTGTTACGTTGGTTTATGCTATCTAAAAACTATTGTTAAATGGCCGTTACATCCGAAAAGCCCGGATGTAACGGCCATTTTATTGCCCATTCGTAATGACAATATTGGTGAATAGGGGACCAATGGGCGGATATCATCCATATTTATAC
Source organism: Perccottus glenii (assembly GCA_024416835.2). Classification (NCBI taxonomy): domain Eukaryota; kingdom Metazoa; phylum Chordata; class Actinopteri; order Gobiiformes; family Odontobutidae; genus Perccottus; species Perccottus glenii. The sequence continues at coordinate 10,808,430 of CM044550.2, forward strand.
AATCTATGAGTCTGGTATACCAGACCGTTTTTCTTTTTTGCAAAAGCAGGACGCTCTGGTCCCTTTCTCACAGCAAATCCCTTCCTTGGCGATTTTGTGGATGGACCAATCACATCGACATTTGTCTGCAGCAGGGTGTGGTTTGTTGGCTACGTCATACTCAAGTGTCTCGACTTGCGCGGTCCAAAACATTCAACATGACGGACGCTTCTACCTAGAGGCAGTTTATTTCTGCTCGCTCCTCTCAAATTATAAAAAACAGTGAAACTGCTCTGGTGTCCGCTCTACTGCTGACCATGTTTACTAGCAGTTACGTGGCTTCCCTGTTGACAACCGGCTGTGTAGTGTTTGCTTTTTTGATTGGTTAACATTCTTCAAACCCCGCCCTTAAAATTTAATGCAATCAACATGGTACCTGACTAACTTGTTTGAATAGAATAGGAAAAAAGTTAGTTGCGGTTGACCAGGCTACGTTAATACGTGCAAAAATTTGCACCTAAGAAAAAAGGTCAGGCGGAAAATGTATAGAGCCCTGCTACAAGGTATGCTTGTTTACATGCAATGCATGGGAAATGAATGTGTGCCACAAATTCACTCTAAATGAAAAAATAATTAATCTAAATAAATAATTGAATGTAGATCCATATGCATGTGCTGTATTTGTCACATAAAAATATAACTTCCTTACTGCTATGAAACAAATATAAATCTCAAATGTGCTCATAAGAAAGGATAATAATTATTGTGTGTGTATTGATATTTGAATTGAATTAAAATGTTTTTAATTTTAATTTTGCAGGTTGCACATTTATGGAAACAGAACTGAATGATGTTATATATCTTTCCTGAGCATCTCTGTTTTAGCCATTCTTTCTGGTTTTATAATAAGGCCACTGCTGGCACAAACCTCGACCACAGAACCCACATGCTCATAGCTCACTTTACAAAACCTTCTCACTTCCTTCATTTGCCTTTTGCCGTTGTTTCTATATAAAGTCAGGACATCTGACACCATGCTTTACCGTGGCCCTTTTCAGTTGCAGAGTGGAGTGGATGTGGTTTCCTCTTTCCGACAGCTGCCCATATATGTTTAATGTCATCGTTACCTCTACCTAAGGTGGTATACGTAGCTGCACAACACAAACAACATGTGCTACATTCTGTCTCATTTTTGGCCTGACATACATGATGACTGCATTTTGTTGTATTTATTTTTAGTAATACAAGGCAGATCTTCATGCAGGTGTTTCCTGCAGTGAGTTGATTGAATGTCACGTGCATGCTGTGTAACCAATCATGTGAGTTTAGCCCCTGAACATACCACCCAGCAGAGAGGGGCGGGGGGTGCGCAGTGCACTCATACACATGTGCCCTGAACAAGACAGAGGGAGAGAGGAGTGTGCTAATACAAACATGAGTACCAGTAGGAAAAGAAGCAATGTTTGAATGCATTTTAATTACTGTGAAAATGCAAAGGCAGAATTTGCACAATTTAGGCGATCATAAGAGAGTAAACCTGAGGCTACACAATACACCTCTCTTGTTGAATCCATGCAGTGTATCTGTGCATGTGGAATTGCATTGTTTAGTTTTGAAATTTATGTTTTCATTTTCTAGGGTGAGATACAGAGGAAAGAAATTCATACATATACAAACTACACATGCAGATAAACTAAATGTTTTTTCTGTTTTATTGCAAAATGTCAGTTGTGGGCACAAACATTTTGTGTTCAGAGTTAATGTTTAGGTGTTGAAAAAAGCTAGAATAGCATAGATGTTGCAAACAGGAATAGCTCTCTTCTATTATAATTTTGTAAAAGTAGCTCTTTGAAGAAAAAATGTTGGAAGACCCCTGTATTAAATAACAGTGTTTCCCCTACCTTCAAGTAATTTAAGCAGAGGGGAGCCATCGGGGACCTCTGGGGGGGGGGGACTATAGTACATGTTTTTGGTAGTAGGGGAAACCGAAGTACCCAGAGGAAACCTACACAGATATGGGGAGAACATGCAAACTCCAAACAGAAAAGCCCTAAACTGGATGGGACACCTTGCCACTGTGCCGCCAATCCGATACCAAGTAAAATGCAGCCTGGTATCGGCAATACTAATCCGATACTTTGTACAAAAACCTAATGTGTTTAGAAATCAAAATCAAAAGTAGTGTATTTCAAATTATAGCTTTATATACAAAACAATACAGGACATCAGACATCGGCCCACAGTTGCTGTTTTCTTGCAAGTCCTCTTTATATTCTATGTAATTGACTTTAAATGATCTACTCTACAAACAGCCTTCCCTGACTAAATCTAGACAAGGCAATATTATTTATATAGCACAATTCAAAGACTGGGTCTTCAAAGGGTTTTACAGAAATAAAAGACAAATTTAAAAATACATAGACACGATTTAGAAAAATTAGTAAATTAAATGACGAGTCCAGATTTTTGCTGCATGGAACTTAAACACTGTTTCACCAGATTTAGTTCTAACTCTGGGCAAAAGCAGAAGGCCTGTCCCAGATGTTCAGAGTCCGAGAAGGTTCATAAGGAACTAGCATGTCAGAAATATATTCTGGCACTAAACCATTAAGAGACTTGTAAACCAGCAGTGCTGTTTTAAAGTCTATTCTCTGAGCAACAGGAAGCCAGTGCAGAGATTTTAAAACTTGTGTGATGTGGTTGTACTTCCTGGTTATGGTTAGAACCCGAGCAGCCGCGTTCTGAATAAGCTGCAGCTGTCTTAACCCTCGTTTTGTGTTACAGTAATCCAACCTGCTGGAGATCAAAGCATGGATAAGTCTCTCTAAGTCTGGTTTAGATCGTGCAACATGTCATCTACAGCTCCACATTTTCTCTCTCTGTACCTGGATAGAGCCTACCTGCAGGACCCCACACATCACATAACGCTGCTTACTTTGTTTACATTTAGTCATTGTTATTAACTGGACTTATTGAGCAGTGTGCTGCAATCCTTACATAAATGCAACCTTATTTTGTATATGACTGGGACAGCCGGAAGAAGAGGTAGTTCCTACCAACTGGATATCATTTAGAAGAGCTCCCAATAGTAGAGTTACTTTCCACTGTGTCTCTGTTAATGATAAACTTCAGTATCGATTCGCTTAGGGCTAGCTTTTGGCAAACTTTTAAAGTAAAGGAGTTTCTTCGAGCCTTGAACAACAAGAAATGGAAATTGTTGAAAATGCAAATGCAGTGGGGATGTTTTCTGTCTACTTTATCCAAACAACAAGTCAACCTGGACTTATGTAGAAATCATTTATTTTCATCTTATGGACTCGTCATCATAATTCTGCATCTACAGTTTAAATCTGTGAAGTTAATTACAGTCATTAGCTTGCAGCTAAATGAGAAGATAAGTGCTAGTGTCACATGAAGCTATGGACTGGAGTTGTGTAAATGAGGTGGATGTGTTAAAAAGTTAAGCATCACCCCTGGACTAAACTACTGCATGTCATCTGTTTTCACTGAGAGAGACCCAGCATTCATCTGAAGAAGGCAGCCCTCAGTCTGTTTTGTATTGCTTGACCTGAACAAAACAAAACCTTTCACGTCAGATTAACCTATCCTGAAGAGTTTAAAAAACATTTACAGCTTACATGTCGTCTTAATAAATACACTATAAATAGATTTCACAATAAAGGCTTTTTAACTATCAAGAGAACTTTACCATTACCTCTAAACTCACCCAGATGAATATTAGCCCTCCTTAATTTATGTTTTATTTTTTATTTAACCTTTATTTAACCAGGAAAGTCCCACTGAGATTAAAAACCTCTTTTTCAAGAGTCCTATAGCCAAGAGGCAACAACATTTACACAATTATAAACATACAAAGAAACATTAAAATAAGACAGGTTATGAAAAACAATTGCACATTATTGAGGCAGTCTCCATTGCTTTCAGCTTAGTTTTAAAAGTGTTTAAGGACAAGAGCTCAGTCAGTTTCCAGTGCTTCTGCAGCATATTCCAAGCAAAAGGAGCCGAGTGGACAAAGGCTTTTTCCCAAACTCAGTGCAGGCACAAGGAACAGAGAGCAACAGCTGATCATTTGATCGCAGGGAGTAAGAGTCAACACTTCTCTGTGTGATTAAAGTGGAGGCAGTAATCCTAGCATAGCTTTGAAAGTAAAAGTGTACCGATGTCCCTGCCTCCTAGTGGCCAGAGAGGACCATCCTGTGAATACAATTCACAGTGATGCGTCATGGCTCTACAGTTAGTAATTAACTTCAAAGAAGCATGATAAACTGTGTCCACCATTTGAAGACATGAAGAAGAAGCATTCAAAAAAGATTTAAAAATTTAAAAGATCACCTTAAGTTGTGCCTCAGCTCAGAACATCTCAATCATAACAAGGAAATGCTTTTGATTTGTGTTTGGCTGAAGTATTGTCAGTGTTAAATATTACTGCCCTGTTACTTGTATTGGAAGCTTTAATTTTGTAAGGACACTCAGTTGCTGTACAGAATGTGACGTCGATACGTTTGATGATAAGCTCACTGGCGGTCAATGTTACAGTCAGGTTGTTGTTGCACCGTGCATAAGATCAACATCTCAAGCGAGCTGTTCATAATAAATATACCCAACAGCGGCTAAAGGGAAGACCGACTGAATCTTCTTTTATATTACACACAGAAAGTTTTTCTTCTGCAAATAAACCGTACACCTTAACAGTCAGGTTCCAGTTCCAATGAACAGTAAATGCTTAACATAATAATAATAATATTAATAAAATGAGGTCAGTGGCTGTTGAGCACAGTTTATTTTCATGTCTAAAACAGTTATTGTCGGTGTTGAGCTTGAGCGTAGTGTTGTTGCTGTTCAGCTGTTGTGTGCTCTTGTGCGGAGCAGTATGTGTGTGCGTCTGTAGCGATGCCTTTCAAACTACTTTGACACACATAGTGTTTCCTTCTGAACCAGCAACTATATAACTTGTTATGAAGGTCCATGCAACAGGACACTGAAAGAGAGCGCGGGTACACGTGTCTGTGTGTGTGCACATCCGCCGTGCCCACTACCGAGAGCAGAGGAGAACAGTAAACTGCAACTATGCAGCGACAGAAATGACATGCCGTTGTGTAAATAAGATTAATAACATCCTGGCTATTTAGTTTTAAAAGCTTTTGCATTAGATCTGCATTTGAGCTGAACAGATTCTCTGAGATCATTAAAGACGCTGCTTTACTACTACATCAGGTCAAACAGCAAGTCAGATTAATAAGTGACAGACTTGACTGTACATTAGAGTTGGACATAAGTGGTATAAATGGAATAAACTTTTCAGGTGTAACTTTTAGTCAGAATTAATTTTGGTATCCTATGTAATGTGCATGTGCTCTAGTGTTCCTTTTTTAATGTATAATAATAATAATAGACATTGTATTGTATTTTAAAATAATTAGCTTTATTTACAACAATAATAATAATAATCCAAAAACAAGAGCAGTGTCCATAATTGTATTAAACACATATATTATCAGGAATTATTTGTGCTTTAGATGTAGTTACCCCCAAAGCTACAAACCTATGGGAAACATTGACTGATATACATTCACATATATTTTGGGCCCAGGTACACAGCATAAACATGTATACATGTAGTTTCACAACAGTTACCTGCACATTGTAACGAATTAGCTCGAATCTACATCCTCTTTTTTTTTCCAGAAACCATCAAAAGAAAAGTAATAGAGTAGTGGGTCCAGACAGCAGTTCACACTTGCCAGACATAACAGAGGTGTAATGGCCTTGTTAAGGCTTTCAAACATGATAACCAAAGAAACTGGCAAGAAAAATAAAATGAACATTATCAAATTCATTGCAAAAATCAGCATAACATTCATCTTATTGTCCACTTTGGCCGAGGTACTGAGATGTCTGCGAACAGTCAATAACACCATCAAAGTAGACACTATATTGACGACCAGAAGAATCAGCACTAACGCAGGTTGTAAATAAACGGTAGGTGATATGGTAAAATTCTTTGTGTCTTCAAAGCACAGAGAATTATTAAATGTATATTTTGTTTTATTATTTAACTCTTTTATCAATATTATACTCTCTGGGACGTTTATGAGCACCACAACAAGCCAAACAAAGACAGCAGCTTTCACAGCGTTGCAGGCTGTCCTCACGTGGCGTGATCTGAGAGGATAGACTACAGCAAGCAGCCGGTCCACACTGATGAAGGTAATGAAGATTGAGCTGGAGCGGATGTTGTTCTGAAAGAGCATTGTGATAAAGTTACAGGTCATATTCGACAGTTTCCAGGTCCCTGTGGCGTAAAAGTAGACCTTCCAAGGCAGTGTGATGATGAGCAGCAGGTCTGAGATAGCCAGGTTGATCATAAAAACAGCGCTGGGAGACTTGAGGGTATGCCTTCGAAGAAGTATCCATAGTGCGACAGCATTGAGAGGAAAACCCACAGCTATCACTGTTCCATAAAAAAAAGCATAAGTTGTGTTTTTGTCTCCTGCATTTTCATCCATATGCCTCGTGGTAAAGTTAGAAGCTTTCTCTAAAATTTAGAAGTGGAGGCGTGTAACTGTTACTGTGACATAACCACAGTTTCGCTCACTTGTAAAGTGAAGCACATTGAGACAGGAAGTAACTCTGTGGCAACTCAGGAAGAGAAATTCACACCATATGTTTACGCTAAAGTAGAACTGCATGGTGGACTGGAACATATTTTCATTCTGCAAAATTGCCCACTGTAACTCGACTCTACTTGATCTCTGACTTTACTATGGCACATTTGTGAAGGAGCAAGGATCAAAGGTGATCATAAGTTAAAAACATAAATGTGTAGGTAGAAAATATATAGCGCCAACAGAGTAAATGACATGTGACTTGATCAATTCTCTCAAAGTGATACGTATATATGGTAAATACATCTAGACTCTCACTATAATCCCTTTGAGTGTTGAGTCAGTAACATGTCTGCCCCAGTAAAAATGCTTTGCTAGAAACTGATAAAAATGTGTATAGCTGTACTTTCATAAAAGCATTCTGTAACTTCACCTTGAACATCACATCTCTTCAGGTCCAACTACACATAACAAGACCACATGATTTTTCTAATGACATACGTGTTCTGTACAGTGTAGTTTTACCTTGACTGTCAGCACAAGTTAGACATTTATTTGAAAGTATGTAGACAAATCCTATCTTCACATTCCTACCTACATCTGTAACCTTGTGCAGGACAGGAAGTAAACTACGTAAACAATGTTGTGGTTACATAAAAAATTAAATATAAGAAATGTAGGTGTATAGCCAATAAATATAAAAACGTGAGTAATTATTGTGTATCTTTAAAAGAGGCTGGAGCTATAGTCATACACAGCTGCATTAAAAAGTGGAGGATGATCATTGTTTCTAGTTTAATCACATTTTCTAAACTTTAAAATCAGTGTTGCATTTTCTATATTTAAGTGACTTGTTATTTCATGTCACATTTTCTGCTTGTTTGTAATGTAATGATAAATAAATGGCAAGGTTTTTATTCACAAAGCAAGTACTGTAAGACACAGACTAAACAGAGAAATAACTATATTATTTAATATAACTAAAAAAATAACTAAATTGAGTCTTTGAGAGAGTATATTTAGCTTTTTTCGACCAGGTTATCTCAAAAAACAAGACATGCTTCATTTAAGAAAGCATTGCAGTTTTGTGTCGCTTTTTCAATTTCTCATTTACGCCCAAGTTAAGATTTTAGCTGATACACAGACTGTGCTGTGAAGCTCTGCCTTTCATTAACTCCACCACACTGATGTAACCACAGCCAGGCGGTTATAGTGGTACAGTGGAGCATGCTAAAGATAAACACTTTGTACCCGATTTAAAAATGAAACCAACCAGACTCATACCTCTCAAGAAGTTTGGAAAAACTGTGGTAAGAATATAAGAGCAATATGAGTTTTTTGGGATTGTTTATTTAGACTGAAATTAGTTTCTCTGAATGTCTGACAATCTATTAGCCATTCACAAATGAATATTCAAGGTCTTAATCTAGAAATGTCACCATCTGGAAAACTGAAGCAGTAGTGCACACCACACTCCAGAATAACCCAAACTCAATAGATTTTACCGTATCATCTAATTAGTACTACTACTAAAGTACTAATTTTTCATATAAAACTATTTCAGAGCTAACCTTTGCAAAGACTGAAATCAAAAACCCTGCACTAATCACAGCAATTATGTCATTCTGCCTGACTAGCATGCTTAAATAAATGGTGTGGATCCATTTGACTGGCTCATCAATGTATGCAGGTCACAAGACAGCCTAAATTGATTTCTCTGGTAAATGTAGGACTGCCATTTTCTCTGGGCCTAATATTTAAGAAACTTGAGTGATTCTCAAGACAGATAATCTTTGTTATTAGCGCTTCAGGTAAAAACACTGCTTTAAAATGCAGGGCTTGAAGCTGGCTTAGACAGCTAGATGGACAAGAAGAGTTAGGAGAACAAATGTAAGAGTGAGCCTGGCATGTGAATTACTTTTTTCTTTTTCTTTACTTTTTTATTCACCAAGGCAGGTTCAGGAAAAAAAGTGTTTAGGTGTGAAACCACTAACCACGTATTGAGTCAGCTGTGGACCGATTTGAGGCTGCAACATGAGTCAGGCTTTGTTTCTATGTTCTCGTTGAGCTTGTATGGGTTTCCTATAAATTCTATATATGATTTTTAGAGCTATAAAATTATTGGGGTTTTCCAATGCACCAAAATCTAGAAAAGCCCAAGTAGCCCAAGTAGCCTACTCAACCATTTTAGAGAAGAAAACCTCAGGTGAAAGTTAACTGTTTTCTCATCGTCTGAGTAAAGTGCTCTGTCTGGTTAACGTCTTTATTGATGGCTTTTATCACAGTTTATTGAGAGTGCGCTCCAGACAGGAAACCTGTAGGCCTACATGTGTAAAATCAACACACCCGCTGCCACTCTGCCAGTATCTCAGTGGACTACTGAGAAGCCTGGACAAGGGGCGGGGGAGGGATGATGCAGTTTCCAGGGACACGGAAGGTCCCGGGGGACCCGCTGCCGCTCTGCAACTCGGACCATAAGACGAGTTGCAGAGCGGCAGCTCCTCACCCGCTGCGCTCTGCAACTCGTCTTATGTTGCAGACGAAGTTGCAACATAAGATCCGCATGGTCTGCAGGAAAAGTGCCTGCGGACCATAAGACGCAGGCACTTTTCCTCCCACTATTTGGTGAAGAAAAAGTGCGTCTTATGGTCCGAAAAATACGGTACTTTTCACTCTTCCACAAGACACACACACAGACCTAAAACTGCAGCGCAAGCTTTTACCTTTGACCTGATCCTTCATGTAGCAGAGACCTTTTAATTTGGGATTCCATTTTAACCGGTCTCATAGGCTGCTGCAGGATAACTCCAGCTGACCGCAGCTCAGATGCACACTAAAGACATGAGTGGCACCGGCACAATGGTGGTTATGCACGGGCTGTAGCCAGCTACCAGTAGCTCACAGCCCACTGTCCTCCGCTGGGACACGGCGTGGGGATAATGGAACGTCTATGGTAAATATTTATAGTGCACAGGTCTCAGATAGGCTACATAGTGTGCTGCTCGGTTTGGCCGCTGTTTTACAGCTCCGATGTCTATGGGTGTTGGACAGACAGACACCATAGTAACATGAGGAGGATATTCAGACTCTACACAGAAAGGCCTATTTTAGGTATCAATATTAACAGGTGTTAGTGATCATATCATGACGTGTAGATTGCACATTAGTTTTCTGTTGTCTTCCTGTTCAGACAAAGGCCTATTTTATCTGATCAACAGTTTTGCAACAGTTGGTTTCCTTTGCACTAGTTGCAATTGATGCAACTTGGCATTTGATCAGGTTGTTTTGCAAACAGTTAAGTAAAGTAAATATAATAGTCAAAGAGAATCAGTTATGGCAATGTTCCCTTTTTATCATTTCAGTATGTTAAACATAAAGTTACTCATTTGCTTGAGTACAGAGCCAGAAATTAGAAAACAGCCAAACAATAGAAATAAAAGAGAAACAGAAGTTGTTCAGAGTTGAGCCAGTATAGAAGAGGTCAGTGGAATCACCTACCCTTTAACCTGTTACGTGTGAACACAATAAAGCTACGGTGAATAATAGAGGGGCCAACTGAAATATTTGCCCATATCTCTAATGAAATCACTGGTCCATCTTTCTACGGTGTGGATAAAGTGTCCTTCTCCCCTACCAGGAAGGCGAAGAGACAAACACCGCAGCGCTCACTTCATTAAAATTTCCATTTGTGCAGCGGCAGGAGTCACTATGTGTCTCACAGTATCAGTATGCAGTTGGTTGTTTGAAAACCAGCGTGCAGTGACCTGTAGGGTTCTCAGTGTGTGTCTGAATGCACATGTAGCAGGATTGCAACTGTCTGACAAGCACAGGTCATCATCAATTCAGACAAATACATTTTCCCTTCCTCTGTTGCTCAGTCAGGTAAATATCACAGCTGTAAACATGTCGATTCGGCTGTGAAACACTAGTCTCCTTTCCCCTCCGTTCTGTTTTCACCTACTGTTTAACTGAGCAATGTGCATAATCCTAAAACTTTAAAGGATTATACTCTTTAGACAAATTCTCTGCCATTACCAGCCGGGCCAAGGCAATTAACCTGTTTCATATGTTTCATCTGAGGCCAAGAAACAAAACAAGTTAATCTGTCCCAAGCTGCGAGGACCTCACTTTATTAGGCCCACGGAAAGAGAGCAGGCTGAAAACTCAAATGGTGCTTTATTGCCTTCCATTTTCCAATTAGTGGTTGCCATCTTAAATCTTAACAAGTTTTGAAACTATGGGCTGATTACCTATGCAAATGAGTAGAAAGCTTTAATAAAGCTGTCAACAGAAAATAAAGGACTTTAACAGAAGAGAGCACTGCATTTGGTAGCAATGCCTGCTGGGCTAAACAACGACAAATTGCAAATAGTCCTAGTTACACAAAGCAGAGTCAGGACTTTTCCAGGCCCAAAAGTCTAAAAGGAGTGTAACAATTAACTTCTTCTATAACATTATTTTTTGCTGTAGAAAAATGTAAACTAACCACACTATAACCGTGTCCATAACCGCACCTTTGTCTTTATAGAGTGCATTAAACAATTTTGTAGTTGTGTCCAAATGGCTAATGAACTCAAATGTAGTGCACAAAAAGTAGTGAACAGCGATAGTCACTGTGATCTATGCTGTTCACTGAAGAGTGTTGTGACAGTTATGATGAAGAAACGAAACAGCTTCACAAGAGGATGTATCAGCACACACCCTGGTGGAGCTGAGTCTGCGGTCCACCTCCACCTCAAGAAAAAGAGCATTCGTATAAGGACAGCAATGTCTAAATTTTGGCCAGAGAGGCCAAATGGTTTGAGAGGGGTGTGAAGGAAGCCATTTTTGTTCAATGAAAAAGCCTTTGTTGAACAGAGGAGGTCGCCTATGATTCTTGTTGCCCACTGAAAAACAGTGTTTTGAGACCTAAATCAAAACAGTTTGACTCTAGAAGGACAACAACACCTGAATAGAAATGGGAATCTAACAACTCACCTGAGCCCTAATGACTCTCTCATCAGGTGTCACACTGCCCTTCCATGATGACTATGTACCAGACTATGTAAGACCAGTGCAGCTTGGTCCAATCAGAGTTAGTTTACGGTCAAACCCCTCTCTCCATAAATAAAGCTCAACTCTCTTACCAGTTGGACTAAGAGTTTAAAAAAGTCTCTTGGAATTAAGAAACAAATTGTCTTCACCTTTAAAAAAGTAAGTCCAGATGTCTTTGCTTTAACCTTTTCATCAGGATGACCTGGATGACTGAGAACCTTCACAGACAGTGATAGTGACTATATGGCCAGAATAGACCATAATCAGTGTGGTTTGCCAAAAGAGAAGATGTCTTTTAAATTCTAGACAAAACTTTTGAATAACACAAGTTAGAAGCAGTTTCTCCAATAACGAATGACCATGTAATAAAATATAATAATATTAATACAATAGTATTAAATAAACCACTATTATGATGGGCAATATCTTTTCACACACCATTTCTTGACTTTTACACACAAGACAAGACAAGACATTTATTTTTGTATAGCCCAATATCACAACAACAGTCGCCTCAAAGGGCTTAACAGACTGCACTAGACAACATCCCCTGTCCTTAGACCCTCCATCAGGGTAAGGAAAAACTCCAAAAAAACCCAGCCGGGAAAAAAGAGAAACCTCAGGGAGAACCACAGAAGGAGAGATCCACACCCAAGATGGACAGGCCGTGCAGGAATGTGTCCAGGACAAATGAAAAATACATATAAATACACAAACATATTCACAAATAAAAACATTTATATTGGCAGTGTCCAGTGTCCACTCTGAGTGTGCAATAGTGGATGGGGCCGCAGCCAACATCAAGGTAGACGACAGATGGGTGGGGGCCCTCACACTGGAGCACAGGCGCTGGGGTCACACATCACCCAGCAGGTAAGAGGTTTGTGTCCACCCTAGGAGGAGGGAGAAAAGAGGAAAAAAAAAAACAAACTGTAATATGTAGATGTGATAATATGAGCGGATTTAGTGTGTACCTACAGCTACAACCAGTGTAAACGTGTACCTACAGCTACAACCAGTGTAAACGTGTACCTACAGCTACAACCAGTGTAAGCGTGTACCTACAGCTACAACCAGTGTAAACGTATACCTATGATCAATCAGTCTCCATACGTTTGGTGAAATAAATATGTTTTGAGTTTGCTTTTGAAAACTTCAACAGAGTCAGCTCGCCGCACTTCCGCCGGGAGCCCATTCCATAAAAATGGGGCTCTATAAGAAAAGGCTCTGTAGCCAGCAGACTTCTTCTTTACTCGAGGAAGTTGAAGGAGGCCAGCGTCCTCAGAGCGAAGAAGCGAGCTGGAGTATACCGGGTGATGAGGTCAGATAGGTAAGAGGGCACGCGTCCACAAAGGATTTTATATGTTAACAGGAGAACTTTGAAATCTGCTGAAACATGAATAGGAAGCCAATGTAATGAAGCCAGGACCGGAGTAATGTGATCAAACTTCCTGGTCTTTGTTAAAAGTCTGGCGGCTGTATTTTGGACCATTTGTAGTCTGTGAGTACTTTTCCTCGGCAGTCCAGAGAATAACGCATTGCAGTAGTCCAGCCTGGATGTGACAAATGCATGAATGAGAATTTCAGCATCAGCTAAAGAGAGGCAGGAGCGAATTTTGAGATATTCCTCAAGTGAAAAAGCCTAGTTTAGTGACCTCACTAATGTGCTGCTGCAGTGATAGTGTGGAGTCAAAAATGACAACAAGGTTCCTCACAGTGTTGCCGTGCTCCAACACACAATTGTTGATCGAGACAGTAAGATTGTTGAACTTTGCCGATGACTGGCAGGACCAACTAACAAGAGCTCTGTTTTATCCGAGCTCAAATGGAGGAAGTTTTGAGACATCCATGTTTTAATTGAAAAGAGGCAGGCCTCTAGACGCTTGATGTCAGTAGTATTATTCGCTTTTATTGGTAGATACAGCTGTGTATCATCGGCATAACAGTGGAAGTTTACTCCATAACTTCTGATGATTTGTCCCAATGGTGTAACATATAGTGAAAAAAGTATGGGACCAAGCACAGACCCTTGTGGCACACCGAATTTCACTGGTGCCGTGGAGGAGAAAGATTTATTAAAAGAGACAAAATGAGACCTATCACACAGATAGGATTCTAACCAAGCAAGAGCAGAGCCAGAGATGCCAAACACATTCTTTAGTCTGTTGATTAGCACTGCATGATCGATCGTATCAATGGCAGCGCTGAGATCTAGCAATAACAGTAGAGCCGATGAGTCCTCGTCAATCTGAAGGAGGAAATCGTTAGTCACTTTAACTAAAGCTGTTTCAGTGGAATAAGAGGCCCTAAATGCAGACTGAAACGGCTCGAGGAGGTCATTTTCCGATAGATATAGAGTAAGTTGTTTTAACACAACTTTTTCGAGGACTTTAGGAAAAGGTAAATTGGAGACAGGACGGTAATTATTTAGGCATCCAGGATCCAGAGTAGGTTTTTTGAGTAGGGGTTTGACCACAGCCTGTTTGAAGAGGGAAGGAACAGTGCCAGTAGACAGGGACAAGTTTATAATGTTTAACATAATTTGCCCTACATAGGGCCACAGTTCTTTAAGCTGTTTTGCTGGCAGGCAGTGGTGGACGAAGTACACAAATCAAGTACTTGAGTTAAAGTACAGATACACTAGGTAAAATATTACTTCAGTAAAAGTAAAAGTACTCCCTTTTAACTTTCACTTGAGTAAAAGTACAAAAGTATTTGCCTTCAAATGTACTTAAGTATCCAAGTACTATCATTTATTAAGGCTATAATGCCCATATAGATTTTGTCAGTCTCTTGCCCCCTTTAGGTGCCAGGGTTTATTTAAAAAAATACAGATTTTTGAGATCCAAATTTCAAAAGGCTGTGGTTTGAAAATGATAAGAGATAGAGTCCTACTCTAAACTACAAAAATGTCAGGTATGACCCAAAGTATATAGGTACATACATTTTAAGCATCTAATTTGCATATAATTTGCATACCATGACATTATATTTTGGTTATGTTATTTACAGTACATACACACTAATGAACATATTATAATAGTTTTTTTCTTATTCTGAAAAAAAAAATTATAACAGTAATTTGTAAAAGCAACATTACCAAAATAAAGAATAACTACAACTTCTAATATACCATAACTAGTAAAACGTATGCAAATAGTTATGAGAAATAATATACACATGTACTGTAGGTGTGTGGTTGCAGTTACTTTATCTTTTCTTATCCTTCCATGTGGCATAGTTAGTAGTTTTTTAGAGTGTGGGACCTCTCATAAAGCACAGCACACAGTCATCACTTTTATTACTATCGCTGCTTTGATTAGAGCATTCTCGCTGACTATGTTACACCTGCCTCTCCCTCCTCGACTGGGTAAAGTGTCAGGATGACCAACACGTATTTGTCCCAAACAGCTGTCAATAGAAGCCGCATTATTCCCAAACTCCCTGTCACTCCAGCTGCCACGCGAGTACACGCGCCCGGCTTCTATCACCTGTGCTAAAGGTAGCTGCAGGTGCTAAAGGTAAAGCTGCAGGTGCTATGCGCTCACGGCTTCCTCAACATCCCCTTCACTACCGCGGCCAGAGTAGTTTTCCTAGTTTTCCTCCCGTTTCTTTCACTGATGTTTGGTAAAATGTGGGAAAATCATCGTGTGCTTTATGAGAGACGCTGAGAAAGGCGAGCAGCGCCGTTGTCCAAGTTACGCACGCACTCACTCGCTCATTCGCACTTTCACTCGGCTGAAAAGACTCTAAAGGTAGATGTTCTCCCTCAGAATCAGAGTCAGACATTACTAATACCAAAGCTTTATCACAGGTGTATTTTTATTTGTTATTTTCATGTTTATCAGCTCGCGTGTAGAGAATGAGGCTTCTATTGAGCCGGTCCTGACACTCCCACTGAGACGCGTCTTTGAGGTCTTCTTCTACGAAATTTTTTAATGGCAACACAAGGAACGACTAATTTTGCAAAATGTAATTGAGTAAAAAGTAAGATATTTGACGTTGAAATGTAGTGAAGTTAAAGTAAAAAGTATCCCTTAATGGAAATACTTAGTAAAGTACAGATACTGGAAAAAACTACTTAAGTACAGTAACGAATTACATGTACTTCGTTACTGTCCACCACTGCTGGCAGGATATCCAGAAGGCACGTAGTTGCTTTACATGAAGAAACCACACCACTTCCTGACTTTTACACACCACGTCTTCACTTTCACACACCACTTCTTCACTTTCACACACCGCTTCTTGACTTCTACACACCACTTCACTTTCACACAACACGTATGGGGCCGTATCTTCACAATCAAAACGCAGGAATCTGGCGGAGACGAAAGCTCATTGAGGGCCGTGTCCAAATCCAATTTTCAGGGTTAAGACAGTGGTACAAATAGGCAAGACGTGAGCTGGCGCAGGTACCATGATTTATGGGTCATGGGTGTTTTGCTTTTAACCAATCACAGGCCTTTCCTCCAGTGCAGCGCCAATTATTATCCATCTGTCCATCTTCTTCCTCTTATCCGGGGCCAGGTCGCGGGGGCAGTAGTCTAAGCAGAGACGCCCAGACTTCCTCCTCCCCAGACACTTCCTGAGACATAGTCACTACAGCGTTGCCTAGGTTTTCCCCGGGGTCTTTCTTCCCGGCGGGACATGCTTGGAAACCTCCCCAGGGAGGCGTCCAGGGGGCAACAGGTGCCTTGCCACCAAGGAGCTTCTTAACTACCTGACTTAATCTTGGGTGATTGACAACTCCACCTACGAGCCCTCCGCCTCTGCTTCCTCAGTGGAAGACATGTTGGTGGAATTGAGGAGATCAGGAGATTCCCACCTCAACTGAAAACAGGGCACTGCTTCCCCCTCCCTGAGGCTCAATAAGTCTCCTCCTTCAGCTTGATTCCTTACTACCGGTGCCACCACCGGGTTGGTGGTTACCGACCGCCTTTTCCAGCGCCCCTCTCAGAGACTCTCAGAAAGCCAGGTACTCTGCACTCCCCTTTGGCTCATAAACACAAACAACAGTGAGAGACCTATCACCAACCCAAAGGCAAAGGGAAATGACCAAGCTGGGGGTGCTATGAGCAAGCCCACACCAGCCTCTTACCATGGGCAACTCCAGAGTAGTAGAGAGTCTAGCGTCTCTCGAGGAGTTGTGTTCCAGAGCCCAAGCTCGCAGAGAAACACCATAGACCTAATTATTTTTTGCCACAGTGTTGGTGTAGGGTGCTGCAGCCAGAACAGTGGACTGCAGTCGCCTTTTTTGCGTCCTGCGTTTATGTGCATTATCTTCTCAGGTAAAGTTTACTGTCACCCTCAATGAGAAAAAGCACAACAATCACTGTTGCTTTGCGGATCTGCTCAATGTATTTCAACAACACTCAGGGGTTTGTACACAAATAACCACAGAAGCCCAACAGAAACCCAACTGAGACCAGCAGAAACCAACAGAGACCAACAAAAAACAGACACCAACAAAAACCCAAAAGAAACCAACAGAGATCAACAGGAACCTAATAGAAACCCAACAAATACCAACAGAAACCAACAGAGACAAACATAAACTCAACGGAAAACAACAGAAACCAAAGGAAATATTCAAACATGAATGTCCAGACATATTGTGACTGTGACAAGTTCGCTCCCGGCCCAAAGGTTGTAACAATTCCCATGATACAATCTTTGCACTTTTTACACTGAAAAGAAAACAGACTCTGTATAGCCACTTTGAACTATGCAGTGACAGTGGCCTTAGAGTTAGAACTACAGTTGAGTTGTTGCATTAAGAAAAAAAAGCAGACCAGTCTGATTGTCTGCCACTATATGTATGTATGTATGTATGTATGTATGTGTGTGAGAGAGCCACTGTTAAGCAATTTGTACTGCACCGACCATATATCTGCTTTATACATGGATATATATATATATTTCTTTTATAAAAAATCCCCTCTTTTTCTATAAATACAAACAAAATAATTGACTGTAGTGAAAAAGACTTCCTTTAGACAAACTGAGCCAATCACAGGTCTACAGAGGATGGCATGTTGTGAGAACACAAGGGAGAAAAATCACTTCATATTCAAAAATCAAATAACCTCCTCCAGTCTGCCAGGGGGCAAATCCTTTTACTTTGGTTTGAAAATTGGACTTATTCGATTAACATGTTTGCTTTCATCAGGAAATTCATTTCTTTTAAGTTTGTCACTGTGTTCTTGTGCATGTGCTGCAGAGAAACACTGCCTCAGTAGATTTGCTGTCAGTGGGTGGCTGGTATTAGCGTGTTTGCTCAGTACAACCACTTCCTTAGGGGAATTGTTCCACTAAAAATCATATGTAGCTTCTATATTTTCTATGCCCCTGAGACTTTTATAAATATGCTGTCATAAAGATCTTACACTGAGGCCAAGGAGACACAACAAGAATGAGGATGCAACTTGTGTTTGTTAGCAATTTTCTATGCCGGATGCTTTTAAGGGAAGCCTTAATTGCATACTTTATCACTTATGTTAATTAAACCCATATGATTTTATTGTTAGCAGTGGAAAAAAAATGTAAATGCATAAGCACTTCACAATTTTTCCCCATTAACACCTGCTCAACCGGCTTTCTACAATTCCCAGACTTCACACATAAGGAATGTATCAAGAGATATAACATTTCCAGGGGAGGACACTGTAACAGCCAGGTGTGAAAAGAAAGAATGCTTAGCTGGATGTTTACCACCAGAATTTCTGAGAAGGGAAAGTAAAAATACTGCGTGACAAAAGAAACACGTGAGAGGGAGGTTGCAGTTAGATACAATGATTGGAATAACAAATTAAGCAAGGTGACAGATGAGAGTAGAAGTGTGAGAGAAGCAGAGCAAAGAAAATAAATTAGATGTATTAGATGGAAAAGAAGAAAATCAAGTTAATTAACCCAGTTAACTTGGGTTAACTAAAACGTTAACCAGACAGCTTGTGTTTAGATCTTTAGTCTAAAAGTTTTTGTGTTATCAATTCTTTTCAACACTGTGTAGAGCTTACTCAGCGCAGTTACATGCAGGTAGAGAAATATAATCTGATAGGAGTTGTTGTACTCTGAACACAGTGGTGAACAGCTAGCAGATTTCACACAGTGATTGTTTAAATGAAAATAGTTTGTGTAAGGCGACTGTGACCTACAATACCTTATCTCTGCCAAGCCAAAAATAAATAGGATGCTGTCAGCAAGTTGCAAAAATGTGCTTTGTGGTACTCAGTGACATGCTGAATGTAAAATAAGCCCTTAAAGCCAGTAACAAACAAGTGCTGAACAAATCTGAAAGACCTTTTATTCAACAGTATCCTGGAGAAATGAGGTCTCTGAATCCCAACATCTCAATACAGGGGTGCCACAGGGCTCAGTGCTCGGACCGCTACTCTTTTCCATATACATGACATCCCTTGGCTCTGTCATCCAGAAGCATGGCTTTCCTATCACTGCTATGCAGATGACACTCAACTCCACCTGTCATTTCATCCTGACGATCCGACGGTCTCTGCTCGCGTCTCGGCATGTCTGAGCGACATCTCACTTTGGATGAAGGACCATCACCTGCAGCTGAACCTTGCAAAAACAGAACTGCTTGTGATTCCGGCCCATCCAAAGACCCACCACAACCTCTCCATTCAACTAGGCCCATCAACCATTACACCGTCCAGCACTGCCAGAAATCTGGGAGTGGTAATTGATGATCAGCTAAACTTCACAAGTCATGTCGCCAGCACCACCCGGTCCTGTAGATTCATCCTCTACAACATTAGAAAAATTAGACCTTTCCTATCAGAGCACTCCACGCAAATTCTAGTCCAGGCTCTTGTCTTGTCCAAACTGGACTATTGCAATGCCCTACTGGCTGGACTCCCCGCCTGCACAACCAAACCTCTGCAGCTGATCCAGAATGCAGCGGCAAGAGTGGTCTTTAATGAACCGAAGAGAGCGCACGTATCTCCTCTATTCATTAGGTTACACTGGCTCCCGGTTGACGCCCGCATCAAGTTCAAAGCTATGCTCTTGGCCTACAAGACCACCTCTGGTTCTGCACCCCCATATCTCCACTCACTAATACAGACCTACGTTCCTACCAGATCCCTGCGCTCTGCAAATGAACCAAAAAGGTACAAAATCACTCTCACGTACCTTCTCTGGATCTGTTCCACATTGGTGGAATGATCTACCTGCTGCTACAAGATCAGCAGATTCTGTAGCCATCTTTAAAAAACACCTGAAAACACATCTCTTCCGTCAACACCTGACTGACAAACACTGAGTCCTACTTCCTTTCTATCGATTCCTTTCTATAAAAAAAAAAACAATTCTCTTATCCTTTGCATTGTATACTGCGCTGGGTTTAAACTGACTAGTTTTTTGTGCACTTATGCTTTTTGTACCTTGTGTTGTTAAAATTGCTTCCATTGTTATCCTCACTTGTAAGTCGCTTTGGATAAAAGCGTCTGCTAAATGACTAAATGTAAATGTAAATGTAACAGTGGTAACTGCGAACAAAAGGTGTAAAAAATAGCAAAAGCCACTATTGGCTAAATTCAAATAAATATACAGATATACTATAATTTTACAGTCTGTTCTGTTGTAATTTTTTTGAATAAATGGGACTAGCTGGTAGACATATGTTCATTTCTATTGACAATGCATCAAACTTGTTTTCATATCCCATCATTCATATCAACACTGCACTCACAATACATGTAAAAAACCATCTGGCTTCAGCAAGGTGCTCCTCACCCTCCCATCTGCACAACTTTTATCAGTGACAGACCTGCCTCTTGCTAAAAGTGCAACACCGAAGAAAAAAATGTCAAGACTGCCTTGGCATTTTTACCCTTCATATTCTCCTTGCCAAGCGTACACTCAGCCCTGCCATTTCTATCCCAGCTGCCGACTCACACACGGCACACTACCATCTTCAGTCCTCGCCAGAAAAATAGATTACAGAAAGAAAATGTCATAAAGTCTATGGAGAGGAAGCATAGGTTGTCAATTATACATGTGCCACTCTGCTGCTATCTACGGGCCTTTCTTTCTCCACCCACTCCAAAAGACTTGGCCGAGGCTGGCCCTGCTCTCCTCCTTCTCTCCATGCTATCTCTGTCTGGGTCTGACATCTGTCTTTTATCACATTACCGCACACATATACACACTAAACACACAGTGTCCCTTCTGGAAGCTGAAGAAGAGCAGTTGTCACAACTGAGCCCAAAATATTCCGATAGAAAGCTGTTGAAATCCAGCTGGGCTGATGCAGGGCTGATGCAGGGGATGGAGGGAGTGGCGCAGGAGATGTGAGTATGTATGGTTACATGCAGATGGCTCTATAAATAAACCACTTCACAGAGACCCATGGAGAAAGGCAAAAAAAGTTAAAAGAGCAGTGCTTTGCTTCTAATAAAAAGTGCCATTGTCAGGGTTTTCTTTTAAGTGTGTGTTCAAATTCTCAAACAAACAATCATTCAAATATACACTGCATTTGTAAAAATTAAAATGAAGAGGCCATCATTTCTACTACTACTAACTACAATTTTACTGTGTGCAATAAAAGGGTGCCTAAAAATGTAATGTAAAAATGTTTTCTGACACTATTAAACCAAATTTGTCCTACCTCACAACACCTAGAAGACAAAAGAACACCAAACATAGTATGCCCCTAAATTTGTATGTGATTTGTGTAGTTTTTGGCAGCAGTCCCTGAGGGGCCAGTGGAAATGTGTCTGATTTCCAGGAACTTAAAAATCAAACAAAACCAATTTAGTTCATAAATGCTTTAAATATGAGTGTGCTTCTTCTCCAGAAGTGCTCATTTTGTCCACTTTTTGCAGTTCTGGGAACACAACGTAATAGAACTTCCACTAGGTTAAGTGGAACTTTAAAAAATGTACACTATGCATTATCCATGTTAAGTAAATCTCCAAACTCAGAAGCTAATTCACTGTGCAAAAGCTTCTCCAGTTGAACCTGCTACTACCACCTGTTGTGAGGACAGGCCAGTTTGATGTAGATAGCCATGAAAAAGGTTGACCCATACATGCTTTTAGTTGTAGTTTAGGGAGTGAAAGGATTCTGTTATTCCACTTTGTTTTACAGACTCAAATCTATCATAATTATTAGCTATATACATAAAGATCAAGTTAGCTTTTTCAGCTGTGTTATGCATGTCATACTACTTATTTTGTAAATGCAGTCTAGATGATATCACATATTAGATAGAAGATATATAAGATATAAAACCTCCATTAGTCCCACTGTGGGGAAATTGCATTTTGCAACAGCAGAACAGTTGCGTACGTGTTGCGACTAGTACAGTACGTATCACACAAGTAAAGAGCCAACCTGGCCAGAACAAAAATTAAAAACTATTCTAAGACAAGATAATCAACAATAGACTATACAGAAATGTATACATAAAATTAAAACTATGCTAAAACAAATAAAACTAAAATAGACTATGCATATGTACAGTATGGATGTGAATAAATACACTGTAAAGAATTTCCATGTAAAAAAACAGTAAAGAACTGGCAGTATAGTTGCCTTTTATTAACTGTTAATTTAACAGGGCATTACTGTTGCAATTTTAACGGTTCCTTACTGTCTCTTAAATAACATTATGCAATTGTGATTTCATTGATTTCACTTTAATTTACTGTTAAATCTCATTCAAAAAACGGTATAATATTGTATGTGTGTGTATATATATATATATATATATATATATATATATATATATATATATATATATTATATGTATAGTATATAAGTATAGGCTATGTATATAGCATGCATTATCTTAGTGTTGCTATATTCTTTCTAAAATATATATTAATTCTAAAATACACTAATAAATTGTTTAAAAGAAACACAACATATTCAAATGTTTTGAATTATGATTGTTTTAATAAACATATCAAGATTATCTGCTGTTATCCCTAACAATAATAAACATATAAACAGTAAAGTATCAGCAGCAGGATTTTATAAAATAAAGTGCAATTTCGTGTAATCTCTTATGCTCTTAATGAGAAAGCCGTCTTTAAAATGCTGATATAGAGGAACAAAGTTACCTGAACAGTGGAACGGTTTATGTATACAATCTAAATAAAATCCACTCAAAGTCCATGAGCTTTTGCAACAGAGTGGAGACACGTGGGTTGATTGTAGATGGACTTTTACAGTCACCTTCCCATTTTTTTAGATGACTTCTCCTTCTGGTCTTCGTTCCCTTTTGGGTTTATCCTATGAAGCGCCTGAAAATACAAGTAGAGGCTCAAAGTCAGGAAATCTATTACTTGACAACAATAGCTTGTATAAATGTATTTGACAATTACTGTTTTACCTTTGAATGAACCCCAGAGTACAAGCTGCCTCTTCCTGGTACTGAAAGTTAAAGTTATAAAAGTCGAAAAGACAGAAGCAAGTCCTGTGCTGAATGTTGGCTGGATCCGTCAGAGACGATGCTGCCCTCAAGGCTCACTTTCCATTGCCTGATTCGGTTGCTACCAGTGTCACCTGAAACTGCAAAGTTTTTAGTGTGTTGAATAAAGTGATACCCAGATCATGGACATATATGTATATATATATATATATATATATATATATATATATATATATATATATATATATATATATATATATATATACATATATATATATATATATATATGTATATGTGACTGAGAGACCACAGAGACCTGGACTGAGAGACCACAGAGACCTGGACTGAGAGACCACAGAGACCTGGACTGAGAGACCACTAAGACTTGGACTGAGAGACCACTGAGACTTGGACTGAGAGACCACAGAGACCTGGACTGAGAGACCACAGAGACCTGGACTGAGAGACCACAGAGACCTGGACTGAGAGACCACTAAGACTTGGACTGAGAGACCACTGAAACCTGGACTGAGAGACCACAGAGACCTGGACTGAGAGACCACAGAGACCTGGACTGAGAGACCACTAAGACTTGGACTGAGAGACCACTGAGACTTGGACTGAGAGACCACAGAGACCTGGACTGAGAGACCACAGAGACTTGGACTAAGAGACCACTGAGACTTGGACTAAGAGACCACTGAGACTTGGACTGAGAGACCACAGAGACCTGGACTGAGAGACCACAGAGACTTGGACTAAGAGACCACTGAGACTTGGACTGAGAGACCACAGAGACCTGGACTGAGAGACCACTGAGACCTGGACTGAGAGACCACAGAGACCTGGACTGAGAGACCACTAAGACTTGGACTGAGAGACCACTGAGACCTGGACTGAGAGACCACAGAGACCTGGACTGAGAGACCACAGAGACCTGGACTGAGAGACCACTAAGACTTGGACTGAGAGACCACTGAGACTTGGACTGAGAGACCACAGAGACCTGGACTGAGAGACCACAGAGACTTGGACTAAGAGACCACTGAGACTTGGACTGAGAGACCACAGAGACCTGGACTGAGAGACCACAGAGACCTGGACTGAGAGACCACTGAGACCTGGACTGAGAGACCACTGAGACCTGGACTGAGAGACCACTAAGACTTGGACTGAGAGACCACAGAGACCTGGACTAAGAGACCACAGAGACCTGGACTGAGAGACCACTGAGACCTGGACTGAGAGACCACTGAGACCTGGACTGAGAGACCACAGAGACCTGGACTGAGAGACCACTGAGACTTGGACTAAGAGACCACAGAGACCTGGACTGAGAGACCACTGAGACCTGGACTTCGACCTCGATTCAGATCGTGATTTGAATGCCTGATATCCTATTCTATACTGCAACCCCATGTCTGTGCTGTAGGCTACTTACCTGGGCTAGCAGGACTAAGCCGTCGAGTTGTTCTCCAAAGTGTGCCATGAGGAGCTGTAACATAACCATTAATAACCTGTTAATTAATAACATCTTGATAAATGAGAGGAAAATGATGATACTACTTCAAAGGTTTTATCACAGTTCTTGAAAGGACATTCAACAATCCTGCCTTCTGTGATATAAACTCTGAGGTGAGCATATAGCATACTCATAGCATCAAATCTGTCACTGCAAAAATTGACATGGCACCTCACATCAATTGGTAACATCTGAATGTTTGAATCAATCATTGATCTTCGATGATTTCTGTAGATGTGGGCTTTTAAACCAGAATATTTTTGAAATGTAATTTTGCAGTCAGGCATGCAACAGTGCAATAACAGATAAGGTCAATTGCTGTGAATTTTTACGTGTCTCAAAAACTCCATTGGCGTACTGGATGGTTTGCCACAAATACTGAATGAAGATACCTTTTGTTGATGTTCTTTCACAGAGGAATCAAATGATCGTGTACTTACTGTTTTTGCCAAACAGGATTTGGATCTGTAAAGTGTAGGAAGAAAACAAAGAATTAGACCTTAACAGAAAACTTACTAAACTCAAGAAAACACATGATTATGTGGGAAAAAGTGAATAAATGAACAGCACATAAATTTATTTAATAAATTAGGAAACAGTCTTAGGAAATGCAAAAAAAATGCACATTTAACAACAGTGCCACTCTCTCTAATCCTTTAGGCGCCAAAGTTGCGAATTTATACAAGCAACGTAACTGGAAAAACGGTTTAAGTGCTCAATCATGTTTCCACTCCCTTCCATCAGATGCCAGACACCCTGCACTTTGTTTCTAGACCACTTTTACCATGTTTTGCCTTTAAAAATCCTAAAGAAGACCTCAAACACGTGTCTCTGCTAGAAAAAAACCTTGGCGCCTAAATTGGTCTAAATTAAATAGTACCTTGTTTAGTTAGTCATCAAATGCAGTTACTTGATATGAAAGAGGAAATAGAAAAATGAGGGATTACAGCACTCAAAGTGACTACGTGGAAAGGAGCGAAATAGCCTACCACATGAAAGCACTAAAGTGCCGCGAGGGTAAAAATTTGTTGAGATTATACACGCAAATCCAGCCGCACCCCATACACATATATGCCGTACGGAATATATTCTTTAGCATCTGGCTAAGACAATGTGCGACAAAAAACATAATGTTGATTAATATTGAAATCTTACGTACCAAATAAGCAGATGAACAGCCGCAATCAGAAATGGCGCATGGAGGTTGTCTCTGCATGCTATAAGCCAAGCCAATTTCCCAGAATTCAAAAAATACAGTATTACACTGTTAGGGCATCGTACTTACCGTGAATTAACATTATGGAACAGTTTGTTTGAATTACATTAGAGTCATGGTAAAAAAATGGACCAATGGTTGTATTTTAACAAAAAATATAGTAAAAAAACATTTTATACATGTATTTTAAAAGAACAGTTTATTAACGCTGAAATATTGCCGTAAATTTACAGCCATTTGTTACAGTGTAGTGTAGTTTGCAGGTTGTGTAAAAGGTATTGCATGTTACAAATATTGCACAATGAAATTGCACATGGTTGTGGAAATATTGCACAGTGAAGAGAGTTTACATGATAACAGTGAAGTCTGACAGTGGCAGGAAGGAAAGACCTGCAGAATCTTACCTACGCACACAGAGGGGGGAGCAGTCACTGAAGCTGCTCTCCAGAGCTGGCAGGATATCCTGTGTGGTGTGACTCATGGTCCAGCATAGATCACAGTTTTGCCAGGACCCTTCTTTCAACCACCTCCTGCACTGAGTCCAGAGGATAGCCCAGGACAGAGCTGGACTTCTTGGTGACCTTGTCTTGGTAGAGCCTGCTCTAGCCTTTACTGTGCACAATAAATTGCTTTATTTTTATTTTTTTTAATGGGGTTCAGAAATTTATGTTTGAAACAGTAAACAGAAAAAGATGTCTCCTTCTTAAAACAGGCACTTCTCACTCACAAAAAGTGGAACTAAATCTATAACAAACAAAATAAGAATAGTACAATATCCGTTCTCACCCAAATGGGAAGTTATGACGTCAACTTGAGAATTAAGGTATTTCTTACTAACTTTTTTCTTAACAATCAAATGAAAAGGAGTTGCAACTGAATGATTAGCACCAAGCCTCAAAAAATCACTTGTGTTCACACCGTTATAATCACCCTACCACCGGTGTAGGCAGGTGAATCTGGAACTAAGTGGGTGTAGAATTAATTGAATTAGCAATATTAAGTCACGCTTTTCATCTATAATTTTTACTCTGTAAAAACAATCCTTCTTGCTGCCCTTAACCATAGGTTACCTTGAAATACATCGGAAGAGTTTAGCAAAGATAACACCAGGCTTAGTGCAAATATTAAGAGGGGACCAATTTTAATGTCAAGTCCTGTTTTCTCAGTTGGACCAGTCTATAGTGTTTGTTTGATTTTTAGATAACTTTTTCTCCAGTAGTGCTCAGGTTGTTGTAAGAACAGGAAGTAACTGAACTAATGACTCCTCCACTAGAGTTGTATAAAGCTGTTTTTTTCTATATAAGTAGACAATAATGCAAAGAGTGCCATTTTGAGGTGATACAATTAATACAATGCTAAGGCTATAATCTACTGTTAATTTTCCTATACAGTCTTTTTATTGTTGCTTTCATGACCGAACTCTCAGGTAAAATGTTCTTGTAAATCTGAATTCAATTTGAGGTGAACAGGTAAATTGTAAATGTTACTCATCAGCTGATTTATTTCCACTCATCTAGCATACCCTAAATTGTCATAGTGGACTGATTAATATTCTTAACCAAAATCTATCTTTGTGAAACCAGTAGCACTTAGGTCACCTGCTTCAATGTGATGAATAAGATGTTTACTTGAGTCTTTCTTATGTTTGACGAAAGTGTTTTGTGAGTGCCAAAGCTGAACAAAGCACAGCAGAAGCTTAAATATATCAAATAGATCTCGGTGGGAACCCTGTTATTAGTTTCTGAGGCTTTTTATGTCTGCTCATTCTGTTTGCAGCATGTATTGACCTCTTCTTAACATAGAGAAATCTTTGATCGAGACATTTATTATTGATTGAGGGCCAAAGCAGCAGTGTCTATGGATGACTCGGGTGATAAAGAGATAGACATAGGAAGGGAAAGAGAAGGCTAGTGCTATAGAGACTGACATGCAGCTGTCAGAAAGAGAGGCTCTCTGTATGTAACTCATCAGTGTTGCTATCTCTCTATTTACACCATAGAGAGGCTCATGGATTCCAGCTGTCAGTGAGTGATTTCGGGCAGGTTTGCTCAACAAAATCCAACCTCCTCAGCTCTGACAGTGTGTGAGTTTTTCTCCCATCTGTCCCACATTGACTGGTCTACTAAGTGTCTATGAAGGCAAAAGAACTTGTGCATATTATAGGTGCCTCTCTAATTCCTTTTTTTATCATTTCAAAAACTAGAGTAACAGAAATTGGCACCAACTTCTCATTACGCTCAGCGCTGTAGTGAATGTGTCTATTGCAGTCTATTGGATCCATAGCCTGTCCTCCTCGCAGCGTGTACACAGTCTAATGATGTGGCACCACTCATAAAGCAAGATCCATTCAATTCTCTGGGCCGAGTGTAGTGACACATTCATGGTTGATGCTACACTTTGCTCCTCCACCAACACAATACACACAGATAGAAACACACTTAAATGAATTGGAGTACTTCTTCAGACAAAATGGCTCAGTGTGATATGCATTGATGGAGGTGTTGTCCTAACATGGCTAATCGGTGCAGCAAAGTCCCATGTTGCCACTGCCTAATGATCTTCTTAGTTAGGGACACTAAATGGCCAGTCCACCGCAAACCCAAGAAGATCCTTTGCTTACTATTGGTTACTGTTCAGGCATGGTTCTGTGGCTTTACCTTTATAATACCCTACACACCGTCATGAATTACTTCAGCTCTTAAAATAGTGTTGTCCACTTGAAAGAAGGTATGGTGCACAAATAGAAAAGGGAAACGAAGGCAAAGAGAAGGTTGAGAGAGAACATGATAGGGAGGAAAAATGACTGCGGTAGTGCAAGTGAAGAGGGCTTCTATTAGGGCAGCGGAGGGAGAAATATTGGCCAATGTAGCCCCGTACCATTTGTCCTCGTCAAGATCTTAAATAGAATCGGTATCAATTATTTATGGGCTCCATAACTGGCAATAAATGTTAGCTGAGACAGTGCAGTTTGGGCCAGATAGACACAAAAAAGTGCGGTTAGCAGCAGTGAGTGAGAGCCAAGTTTCAAAATTTGGACAAAACAGCTGAATAACTAACAATAGTTTGGCCTAATAAGACACATTTAAAGCTTGGTTGTTAGATTAAATCCACAGCATGACCTTAAACTCAACTTACTCACTAAAACTTAAATCAGCAATGTCATACAGATATGTCATATAATAAAATAGATAATATATAAATAGATATTATTCTTGAAAGCTGTTTTAAACCAACCCAACCAAGTGTGCCAATACTGTGCAATAAAAGTTTAATACTACAGTATAACAATGGCATATGTTTACACACATACGTAAGACCAAGACTAAACCAAGACTAAAAATGTTATCTATTAATGTTCACTCCAACAAAACACTGCCATTTGGCCTATAAAATGCAAAGTAAGGTAATTCAGGAGGAGATATCATTTGGTATTTTGTATTTTAGATCAAAATTATATATATATAAAAAAAATTATAAAAAAAAAAATGAGGTACACCAATTTGCAGAAATGTGTTATAGCAGTGGTTGGCAATTAAATTGTAAATTGCCAATTCTAATTTATATTTCTAAACTGGACTCTGACTGTTTACAGGCAAACACAATTAACAAATTAATTCTATTGTTGCTATCATCCCCATTTGCAAATTGCCAGGATATTAAGTAATGTAATTCTGGTGCACAACTCTTACTCTGACCAGACATGTTGAGTAGAAACTGCTATTAAAGACACAAAGAGGAGTTGAAGGTTCACAAGCTGTGGACTACATTCAAAACTTTCCAGCCAACAAAGAATGCCAGTTACTATGGATACTGTTTAACTACAGAAGTCACATACTGTTTCTCACATCGAATCAAAAACCAGTCGAATCATCACATTCAATTCATGTTAAATGTCCAATTCAGTCAAAGGAAGAAACATCTATTGTCTTTCCTTGCACTGGCTTAAGCATACCCAGTCGTGATTCTACTTAGGAGCATCACAAAAATTAAGTACAGAGCAGCATTAGTTTGAAATCTGTCCTCAAAACCTCCTGAATATCCCCTTTATATTCATCCTGGCAGAGATACTAGCCAAGAGGCGTGAATTATCTCACTGAGACAGTTCTGGTGATAATTGACTGAAGGAATGCCAGCCACTTACTGATGAACATGGAAACACTCCACTGTGCATTTCCAAATGGCTTTAGCTAGCTAATGGTGGTGTGGGAAAAATGAGCTCGCATAAGGCAGGGAGGTAATGTAGCTTCCAGCTCAGCTCATTTTCTCCAAACGAAAGAGATAATCTGGACCCCCCCAAAGGCCTCAGAGATTGAAAGCTTCACAATCGGAAAGGCCAACTAACTAAGTGAAATTAGAAGTGAATCTGGGCCAAAGTTTACAGTCATTCAATTCCTACGTTTCACATCAGAGAGTCGCACAATGCTCATGTGTCAACAGTGAGGAATCCATCACTGCCGCTTCATTTATCATCCTGCCCATTATTATTGTCGTTAACACATTCTTTCTGATTTCAAATTGCTTGACTTTTCTCCCTCTTGTCTGTTATTTTTCCACACTATCAAACATACAGAATGCTTCTGATGGCTTTGACACTCACAATATATCCTCATAGCCTGGCAACAAACTGCCTCAGAACAAATGTTTGCTGTCAGTACATCCTCTTCTCATTTCAGAATACAGGTCTAAAAACGAGACTCCAAAGCAATGTGGAATTAAAATTGTCTCTTCTTTTAATTTAGTGTTTTAACAATCAACATAGATAAATAAAAAATTATTGGGATGTATTTTTCTAGAGCTATAAAAAGTGTCTATATGAAGAGGAAAGTCCTTACTTCTTAGACTGCTGCTCCCACAACTTGACCCTAGATTAGTGCAATATACAGTACATTGATGGATGGACAGATGGATCAATGAATGAAATGTTTGCCAGAATATAAACTAAATAAAGTATGTGGTCATGTTTTGAAAATAAGAACCAAACCTAGTTTTCTCTAAGTCATAGGAAACTGCACTGATTTCACCAAATGCAATATAAAATCTTTTCATTTCCAATGCCACCCCTACGCTGCAGAAAGTGAATCTGGACATCCTCTCCCTGGCTGATCCCTCGGGACCCACAGCCCTTTCCAGCACCACATAGGAAGCCCCATGCATTATGCATCGCCATCCAGGCCTATTTTGGAGCAGAGAAGCAAAAAATAGAGAGAAACACAGAGCTTCCTAGGCTTCTGCAATCAGTCCCAGAGTTGCTCATGTTTCTGTGGAAAACGAGGTCTTGTTCCGACCATACAGAATTACCAAGAGGAACACATGAAATATTTAGCATTGTCATCCCCTTCTCGCTCTTGTGGCGTTCAAGCTCAAACTTCCTGCTGAGAAAATTCAAAGATAGAAGGATGGTAGGAACCTTATGGTATGCTTTTGTCCCATGATTATTGGTTTGTTTCTTTGCGGGAAAGGCGTTGTACACAGAATAAATACTTTGTGTCTTGTCTGAGGTCAGGATAGCAGGATTTGGCCTCAGGGGATTTGATGACACACGCAAAGGTGGAACATGGGTTTTGATTGATGCTCGGTGGAAAACTTGCAGTAGAATGGGCCAGGATATAGACTTATAGTTATAGGTTGAATTCAAGCAGCTGTGTAGGAGAGTGATGATGGTCAGGCAAGGTGGGGCATTTAGCAAACAACCACAGTCAAGCACATATATACATGCAAACATTCCTGGCAGGATACAAATGCACAGAGCTTTCTGGTGCTGAAGGCCCAGGTATACCTACACACGGGGTAACCTTAAGACTTTATGCCTCTTCAGGTTTAGAGTGCATGTCTGTGCCACCTGAATAGGTTTACCTAATGACATGAAGGCAGTTGGAAAACCTGTTATTTTGTTCTCTGTTCTATTTGTCGGCTTAAAGCGATGTAATTGATTTAGTCAATTTAGCTTACTTATTACCAGTTTTAGTCAAAGGAGTAGTAACTAATCACACAATAAAATCAAACGCAACCCTTTACCACTGATGGATATTAGAAATGAACCTCTCATATTATTACTTACATGTGATGCAGACACTCGCTGAACCCTATCACGAATGCTGCAAGAGCTTTTAAATAAAAAAACGTAAATGACCCTATACAGTGTAATTGTGTACATGTATTCAGACTATATTATGTGCAGTCCTATCTGATGGGCACGTTTCATCTTGCACTGATGGAACTAACACCGATATAGTCTTTTTCTACACAGAAATGCTTTTATAAGTAGGATAAAAGCAAAATTGTGTGGGAACACTAGGGTTCCTTCAATTCTCACTGGGACATCAAAGCACACAGCAAGACACTGCACTATTAGAGTCCATGGGTGGGATGAAAATATATTACAAATATATCTACTCTCGGCTGAAAAAGGATGACATGCAGATCAGAGTGTTCAATTACAATACTTTGGAGAGAGTTTACATGTTTGAGGCTCATGCTGATTACATTCGTTGTATCGCTGTTCATCCCACTCAGCCCTACATCCTCACCAGCAGTGGTAAGAAAGAATACACACATGCTCTTATTATCTGTTAGTTTAATATAATTAACAAATAACAATTGTATGTTTCTTTAGATGATATGTTGATCAAGCTGTGGGACTGGGACAAAAAGTGGATGTGTTGTCAGGTGTTTGAGGGACATAGTCACTATGTCATGCAGATTGTTATCAACCCAAAAGATAATAACCAGTTTGCCAGTGCCTCTCTGGACAGATGTATTAAGGTACATAACACACACAAATGGTACATTACAACCTACGAGCAAATATTTGAGAATGGAGATTCTTTTAAGGCAGCAAATGTAAACAACACTCAATAATAAACCTTGCATTCTAAAGTGACTCTATACCTGTGTTTTGTGTCCTTGTCTGCCTGTTGCAGGTGTGGCAGCTGGGATCCAAAACTCCAAACTTTACTCTGGAGGGTCATGAGAAGGGGGTTAACTGTGTTGATTATTACAGTGGGGGAGACAAACCATATCTCATATCAGGGGCTGATGACAATCTTGTCAAAATCTGGGATTATCAGGTACAGAAACATCTGCTGAATTTCTCAGATATTGTTTTCTTCACTTCTGGTGCTGTTTGTTATGAACAGCATTGTTTTTCTGATGTTGCAGAAAAGCTCTTACATCTGTATGTATTCATTTAAATTAATTTAAATGTATATTTTCTTAATTGGTCAGAACAAAACCTGTGTTCAGACGCTGGAAGGTCATGCACAGAATGTGACCTGCGTCTCTTTCCACCCTGAGCTGCCAATCATCCTCACAGGCTCTGAGGATGGTATGTTATTTTATATTTGCCCACAAAGTTGACTGATCTTTGCACTTGTGTTTATTTGCTGTACATGTGTATTTCTGTTACAGGTACTGTTCGAGTTTGGCACTCCAACACCTATAGACTTGAAAACACTCTTAACTATGGCATGGAGAGGGTGTGGTGTATTTGCAGCCAATCTGGTTTCAACAGTGTGGCTTTGGGCTATGATGAAGGCACCATCATTATCAAGGTGTGCTATTTAACATATATGTGTATGCACAAACTATCATATTGTATCGGAAGGAATCAAGAAAACATATTTTATTTTGAACAAGTTGTGTATAGTCATTATGACAAATAACTCTCCTAACTCTGGGTCTGGTAATCCAGATGGGTCGTGAGGAGCCAGCCATGTCAATGGACTCTAGTGGGAAGGTCATGTGGGCCAAGCACTCTGAGGTGCAGCAGGCCAACCTGAAGGCCATGGGTGATACCGAGATCAGGGATGGAGAGAGATTGCCCCTGGGTGTCAAAGATATGGGTAGCTGTGAAATCTATCCTCAGACAATTCAGCACAGCCCAAATGGGAGGTGAGTGACCAGAGATGTCCAAAGCAGCATTTTTAGGCAACTAACATGAAATGTGTGGTCTGTTGAAGAACATGTTTTTTTTTTTTTGCTTTATTAGATTTGTGGTTGTGTGTGGAGATGGGGAGTACATTATATACACTGCTGTGGCCCTGAGGAACAAGTGCTTTGGCACAGCACAGGAGTTTGTCTGGGCACATGACTCCTCACAGTATGTCACAGAATGATATAGTAAATCCACTCTCTGATAATCTAGATGTCTGTATCATAATATTTTTTTTCTTTTTTCTTTTACAGATATGCCATACGAGAGGGCAATAACAAGGTCAAAATCTTTAAGAATTTTAAAGAGAAAAAGACTTTTAAGCCTGACTTTGGAGCTGAAGGCAAGTCTACCTAAAGTATCAGATGATTATTGGGCCTGTTTGGATTCAGCATTTTTATGTTCTAATTTTGTGATGTCACACAGGTATCTTTGGTGGCTTTGTATTGGGAGTAAGGTCAAACAGTGCTTTAGCTTTCTATGACTGGGACAGTGCTGAACTCATCCGTCGCATTGAGATTCAGCCAAAGCATGTAGGATTTTTACACCATACTTCTTACTCATTATTATATTCTAGCACTTCGATAATCCCTTTCCTGTCTTTAGATTTTCTGGTCTGAGTCTGGTGAGCTAGTGTGTATTGCTACTGAAGAGTCATTCTTTGTGCTGCGCTACCTGTCAGAGAAAGTGGCAGCAGCTCTGGAGAAGAAGGAAAACATAACAGAAGATGGGATAGAGGAGGCCTTTGAGGTTTAAATTTATGTATTGCTTACAAATGCTAAATAGACCTACAGTGTAATTTGGTAATTTTATAGTAATATTTCTTTTATTTTTATTTTTTTTTGGATCACTAGGTCCTGGGTGAGATGCAGGAAGTGGTAAAAACAGGAACTTGGGTCGGAGACTGCTTTATCTACACCAGCTCTGTTAACAGGCTTAACTATTATGTTGGAGGAGAGATTATCACCGTGGCTCACATGGACAGGTATGCCACATACATAACTAATCCATCAGAAAAGCTTTCTTGCATTATTGGTGAAGTAGAGAAGTGAAACCATTAGAGAACGTCAGTTGCTGGTAATTGAATAAAAGCTGTCAAAAATAAATTGCTAAGAGGTTTAATGTTTTCTGTGCTTTAGGATAATGTATCTCCTGGGCTACATCCCAAAAGATGACCGACTCTACCTTGGAGACAAAGAGCTAAACATCATCAGCTATTCTCTGCTGCTGTCAGTGTTGGAGTATCAGACAGCTGTCATGAGAAGAGACTTCAGCACCGCAGACAGGGTCCTGCCCACAATCCCCAGGGAACAGAGGCACAGGGTAGCCCACTTTCTTGAGAAACAGGTCAGTTTGTCTCCAATTTTTACCCCAAGATGTCCGTTCTGTGCTTTCTTCACTACTTCAACTGACAATAAATTCTGAATTTGAATGCATATATAATTTAGAAAACATTAGGCAGCCAGATGGAGAGCAGCCTCTGGGCAGGATTTTTAGGTTTCTCACTAAAATCTATTTTCTGCTTTAGAACTGTGCTCTTCTTGGCTAAATTTCTTTACCAACATATATTTTGAATAAAAAAACTGTATAGAGAAAATAATACATACATAAAAAATATATATATATATATTCAACTGCTTATATTGTTTTTAATTTATTTGTAAAGGGTTTCACGCAGCAGGCTTTGGCAGTATCCACAGATCCAGAGCACAAATTTGAACTGGCACTGCAGTTGGGGGAACTCAAGATAGCTTACCAGCTGGCTTTAGAGACGGAGGTAAGAGCATGTACACACATATGATAATATTTGAAGCATTGTGCTTTTGTGCAGTTTGTATGTGAGATTAACATTTCATTAAGAATATAATGGTGCACTTTCACACTATAACAGAAGGTATTGTAAAAGCATTAAATATCATCCAATAACTGTGTCATGCTCAGTATAATACTCACTTTTTCTAAAACCTTGACCTCTTTTATGTACTCTAGTAACTACTTAACAGTGTACTTATGTGACGCTTTGAGCTCTTCCCTTTTGTGATAATCCTCTTGTCTATCTCTGTGGTGTTCTGGCATATGGGGGTCTAGTCGGAGCACAAATGGAAGCAGCTGGCAGAACTAGCTACTACAAAATGCCAGTTTAGCCTGGCTCAGGAGTGCCTGCACCATGCTCAGGATTTTGGTGGATTACTGCTGCTGGCCACTGCCTCAGGCAACACTGACATGGTGGGCAAACTGGCCGAGGGGGCAGATACGGATGGCAAGACCAACGTAGCCTTTCTCGCTTATTTCATGCAGGGAAGGTAAGGGATGAAGTGGAAAGGGAGTTCCACATGACTCTAAATGCTTATTTTCAAATGTTTTTGTTCAAAGCTCATATATATATTTCATAGCTTTCTTGTGCTTGCACAGACTAGACAAATGTCTGGACCTTCTGATCAAAACAGATCGGTTGCCAGAGGCAGCGTTTCTGGCAAGAACATATCTGCCCAGCCATGTGTCAAGGTAGAGTTGTTTAAACCTAGCTGATGGGTGTTATACTGAGATGTTTAGTGTATCTATGCACTGTTTGTAGAAAAACATTCTTTACAAACATTTTTGCTAAGGCCATATTTTTTCATATGTATCCATATCTATTTGTCTGCAACCATTCAAGCAGTAGAACTTTTTCTTTCCCTCAGGGTGGTGAAGTTGTGGAAAGAGAGTCTTTCCAAGGTCAACCAAAAGGCAGCAGATGCTTTGGCTGACCCTTCCCAGTACAGCAACCTGTTCCCTGGCCTTCAGCAAGCCCTGCTGGCCGAGCAGTACTTGAAGGAGACTCATGTCAGGGTCAGGCCTGCTGCAGAATATCCACTCGTCACGGTGAGTACGAAGTGGTAGAAATTAGATTTCTCAAAGAAAGCATGCATTATTATGAACAGTTTTTTTCCCTCTATAGTTAAATGAGGATCGTAATATTGTGGAAGAATCTGCTGGTTTTGTGGCCAAAGAAGAGCCCATGAAGTCAAAGGTGAAGTCATGTAATGATATTCTACAGATGATGCTTGTTCAGTTCTAACCAAACTATATCCATTTTAAAGAAATAACATTCAGGATGTTTAATGAAATCTTTTTTTCCACACCTACAGCCATTTAAAACGGAAAGAAGCATTTTAAATAGCCGAGTAAACCTAGCTTAGCTTTTACTTTTCAGTGAGAAAAAAGTGGGACATGGGACTACTTTGTAAATCCTGCTTATTATGCCTTTAAGCTAACATTTTTTAATCATCTAATTTGTTCAATACAGGAAGTGGTTGAGAACACTAATGAAAGTGCAACTATGGCAACTGTGACAAAGTCTACACCTATTGAAGTAGAAATAGCAGCACTCCTTGTGTCTGGTCAATCAGTAGTAAGGGAAGACTCTGGAGACCTTGTCACATTTGAGGATAGCATTTTAGTTGAGCAGAGGCAGTCAAAGAGCTGGGCAGAGGCTGCGGTCAAAGAGCAAGGGATTGTACAAGACACTTTAGTAGAAGATGAGGAAATTTCTCCTCCAGTTAAAGTTGCTGTTAATAACTCAGAGAGAATTGCAACCCGTGACCAACCTGTTCATTCAAAAGACACTGTAGCAGAGGAGGAGCTCATTAGTTTTGAAAACACAGTCACAAGTCATGAGCCCATTCCAATTGTGGCCCAAACCTTAGCTGGTTTGTACATCAATCCAGTGCCTGAACCATTGGTTGATGTAACACCAGTGTTGAAACCAGCCTCATTTGACAAACCAGACAATGAACAGCCTGTAGTAGTATCTTGTAAGTCAGCTAATAACACAGAGTCTAATGCCCTTGAGGCTGAGAGCTCAATCGCAGAAGCAGCGCCAGCACTATCAGACCCCGCAGACAAAGAAAATCCTGAGGGAGGCAATAAACCAGCAGAAGATCTCGAGGAGGACATTATTGATGAGGTAGGTGTTCTTTTTTCCAGTTTTGGCGCTCTCTGCAAACCTACAACCCCTCGACATATAATATTCAAACAATGTAATTTGTTTTGTTGTGTAGGGCCTTGATGACCTGGATTTGGACAACTTCGACTTGGAAGATATTGACACTACAGATGTCAACTTGGATGAGGAATTCTTGGATGAAAATGAATAAACCAATGTTCAGTGACCAAAGAAACAGAAATTTTCAGTAACTAGGAAATGTGCATTTAAATCAACCACATTGTCAATTACTAATTCTGTTAAGGGATTTAAATCCCCAGACTATTTTAAGTTAAGAGGGTTTTAAGTCATTCTGGTTTCATGCAAAATCTGTGTCAGAGGTTTACAGTACAAAACTGCATATTCCAGTCATGTTTTCTTGTTGCTAGTAGGGATGACTCTGTGCCTTGTGTAATACCTCATTACACTATTTTCACTATGGGTGCTAAGTCCAACAAGGGATTTTGACATGTTGTAAATACTGGGAACAAACATTGATGTCTTTTCCAAGTTACACTGTTTGCACAAAACATTTATGTCTGTGCTGCTTACATGTTTTTAAGTGCCTGTAATATTTTCTATCAATACACAAATATACAGAAATGTATTGCAGTGTCTCGAAAAGCCTGGTGAAATAAATGTTTGAAGTAATCAAATTCTTAACGTAAAACAAAATCCAACACACTAGTTTAAAAATCCTTTATTTTAATATGTACATCATTTTGATCATATAATAAATGACAGTCTTTGCAAACATGACAAATGAGGAGCATAACGTCATACAAGCATATTTCACACAATGTCTCAAGTTTACCATTGTTTCCAAACAATGTAACTTTAATTTTAAAATTCTATGCAAAAGGCAAATCAGGAAGCACTTCTCTTCTCTGCTGTAGGTTCGTACGCCTGAAGGGCTAACTCAATGTAGCCTGATTTCTGGGACTCCTTCTGGGCATAGATCTGCAGGGACACAGTTCAGAGGTTAGCAAAATGGAAAGAGAAAGAGGTCACAGCAATTATGTCAAGGTTAGTGTAGTGTACACAAGAGCTAATTGAAAATGTGGTCAAGACTTTATTAATTGAATTAAGGGAATACTTAAGAAGCTCATTGTAAATTATAAGAGGCTTATTGTGACAGTGGTGACTATTGCAGGCAGACACACACCCATTTCTCCTGCAAACCTTCCAAATGAAATGGCTGTCATTCTCAATGTCCTTCCATACAGCTTCAAGGCCAAGGAGCTGTAAGCTCTAATCGGACCTGATGTGCCCTGAACCTGCACTCTCAGTTCCCACACTGGATAAAAACCTGAACCCCTCTCACAGGAAACTTTAGACGAGGCAGCCCTGACGTGACCTCTGAGGGGCTACCCTGACTCCTGATTTACTCTAATACCTGAGGGACATAATCCTGATGACCTGAGCCACTTCTAGGTCAATTTTTAGAATTTGAATTTAGAAAGTGAATAAGAGGTCAAGAGTAAGTTCCAGAAGTCAGAAATACTTAAACTTTAAAGAATTGAGTTGTTCTCACCTTTAGCAGGTCAATGCCCGTAGCCTGCTGTGAAGCAGCTTCCTGCGCTGACCCACTGTGAGGATGAAGCATGTGGAAAAGAGACACTAGGCTCACTGCATCCTGGAGCCTGAGAAAGAAAATTAGGGCATTACATACTGTAGTAAAACTACAAAAACTGTAATTGTCTCTTTAACTTTGCAATTCAAACACAAACTCACAGTTTTCTCCTCAGCATGTCTACTATAAGTCCATCCACTCTGTAAGCATTCACCAGGTACCAGGCCATGCCGCCAAAGTGGCGAGTGGATCGTAGTAGGTCATACTTGTCATGTTTGTCCAAGTCCTCATATGTGGCTGCATGTACCTTGAAAGTAAGTTTTATTTTAAAAGTAAAACAGACAAAAAACAAGAACTGACCTTCACACATGCTTTGTATGCAAAAAAAAAGTGTCATCTTACCCTAATATAATCTGAGGAGTCTGGTTCAAATTGGACTAGACATAAATCCAAAACATCCTCATGACGGTCTTGGGAAAATACCATCTGAAAAAGAGGCAAGCTGTACTCTTTTTGTAGATTTTGCCATGCACGGGACATTAACAATCTTATTTTATAAAGATTTTATTTCAACCAGGAAATTCCCAT
The DNA here is from genome assembly GCA_024416835.2 of Perccottus glenii. NCBI lineage: Eukaryota > Metazoa > Chordata > Actinopteri > Gobiiformes > Odontobutidae > Perccottus > Perccottus glenii. Next base: position 10,848,263 of record CM044550.2, read on the forward strand.
TGCATAGGAGTTTTACATGTTCTTGGATGGTAGGAGAAACCAGAGCACCCAAAGGAAACCTACACCAACATGATACATGACACACAGAAAAGCCCTGCTCTGTTTGAATGAACCCTGGACGTCATGCTGTGAGGCAGTAGTGCAATTCACTCTGCCCTTCATAAGACACAATTTCCATTGACTATTTCCCCCAAATGATGCAGTCAGACTTGTGTCTACCTTGAGGTCTCTTCCTTGAAGATATGAGGTGGTGTTAGTTTGCGTCCCTCCTTGGGGAAATAGACCTGAACTAGACGGTCTCTCTCCTCCCATGTGGCCTTCCTGAGAGTGCCATTGGGCTCCCGTACAACAATAAATCTCTCCTAAAAGATTACAGAAGAAGATGGTATGTAAGAAAGAGCAAAAGACACTTATTTAAAATACTGTCACAACTTAGATAGTTAAATATGTCCCTACCCTATGTGGGATGTTGTAGGTGATGTCTGTGAAAACATATTTGGCTGCATCCATGTCATCCAGAATCTTGTCTTCAGATAGCACGTCATCTATGGGTTTTCTCTCTGGCAGGACAGGAGGCATCTGCAGCAGCTTTTTTGCCTGCTCAGTTGCTTGTTCCACTGCCTGGAAATACACACACAGGACAGAATGGCACCTAGTATGAAATTTTACCTCTTCTTTCTTACTGAAAGCTGATGCCATGCCTTATTTAAAAAAGGACCTGCGTCAGTTGTTCATCTGTCATGAGTTTGTACGATGGCAGCTTTAGTTCTTGTTTAATGGGTTTGAAGACTTTTTGCAGGTCCAGGCCTGTAATCCTACTCAGGATGTCTTGCACAGTTGGATCTGTGAACTGGGGTTTTGCATTATGGGAAGAAGCTGTAGAGAAATAAATATATAAATGTCAATACAATCATATTTAATACAGAATTAATTTCATTTGTTCAAGATAAAATGTGGGCCTTTGAAAGTAAGGACATAAGAAGTAACGACAGAAGTAACTACAAACATTGTTTACCAAACCACAAGAGAGCTCTACCATCTCCATGCATCCACTTACACAAAAACTACAATTGAACATTTCTTACAGTACAAGAAAGGTTTGCAATAACTAATACATTTTTTTTATTTTAAACATTTATGACAATTTTACCAATTTTCATCAAGCAAATTACTTTACTGATTCTTTTTAATTTATCATTTGAATATTCCAAATAATGTCAATTTATAGCCTACTGCGCATCCTAAATAACTCCTCTGTCAATAAACCACTACCGCAGTTGTGAGTGATTAAAGTAATACTCCAATAACAACAGGTTTTTTATGGCCCTAATACGCATTTTGTTAACTTCAGTGTTGTATTTTGGTCTTTTCTAAAAGGCGAGGTAATGTTAACTTGAGATTTACAAGCCGTATCCACAAGGTCAGTGTTATAGCAACCATATATTTACACTAAAGAGGTTTTGTCAAAACGAAAACATACCTTTATCCTCTGCTTCACTGCAAAACGCCCTGGCGCTGCATCTCAACAACATTTGTTTACCTCTCTGTACATTTTTCACTTGAGAATAGCTCCGAAACAATGCTCCGCGCCGCACCGACCGCCGCCATGTTTGTTATTACCTCACTGACGCGACGCAACCTTTGAACTCATTTTTGTTTCAACGTGTTGATGGGAAATGTAGTTTGATCCTCTAATATTAAATCTTAAATAGTTTTATATCTAATGCATCAAACAAAGACATATAAAAACTAAATAAAACGGACATTCCATAATAAATAATCTATGCTCCTATCAAATAAAAACGGAGACCTACTGTTATTTAAAATGATAATAGGCCTACTAACAAGTGCAACTTTGCCATGAGAAATGTTTTTGTAGGCCTACTCTATTCTCGTCAAGGGAAAGAAGGGAATGCATTACATGTATGAAAAGGTTTTTAATGTAATTTGTAGTAGCCTATTTGGGCACCAGGGGGCACTGTTATATCAGACAACCTTCAAACACTTCATTATCAGTGAACCTCATAACTTTGTTTACTAAGCAATGTCTGGACTTTATTTTATTTCTACAGATTGTATGTTATTGTTAAGGGTAATATAGATTTTTAGTCTAATGTGATTAACTCTTTGGCGTAGCCTACACACATTCCTGACTTGTCATGACACAGTGTTCTTGAATCGGCTGATAACCATAAAATGTGTCTAGAAGATAAGAAGTGTGTGAAGGAGTAAGACTCTCAGCGCATGCATAAAATCTGTTAGCATATAGTTCTACAGTTTCTTACACTAAGTGACTATAACACAGCTCAATACTGAGACACAAACTCTATTGCGATCCTATGACACACCACAAATCTCATGAAATTAATCAAAGATATAACAACCATCATCCAATGAAAACTGGACATACTGGAAAAACGAATTAAACTGTGAAGTTACTTTTGTTTTTGAAACCGCCCGCATCTAAAAAGTAAACTTACAAAATAGATGTCCTTTTTATATTAGTGCTATAACAACCCAACACTCCCATAAAGAAAAATGAGGGTAAACCTTATTGAATCAAGTTGTAGAAGCATTGTGGGGACACATTTAGAGCTAAAAAATGTTTGCATTAAAACAACACAGAAACACATAGAATATTTTTTTGTTCACAATATGTATGATATTATTTTAATATGGTTTTGTGATCAGTCGGTGTCTCGCACAGTAGTTACCAGCTACTTCTAACAAGCTTCCATTTACACATTGCCTCACATCTTTAAAGCTCATTAATAAACCTCATGTGCCATACATACATGTAACCCCTTCCTCTAGGATCTTGTTTCCCTCATCTGATACTCTCCCTTCAGACCCGACCCCATGGCTACTAATCTGCAGTGGGATTTAGATATTAGGCGGACAGATGGAGGTGTGGTTCAGTCGGTAATGAGGTGTGCAGTGGCAGTGAGTCCGGAGGCCCAGACACCGGCGAAACGACGTGTGGATTGAGCTGTAAGAGGCCCCTACACAACCAGATGTACACAGCTGTCACACTGCTGACAGAAAGTAATCCTGCAAGCCCAACCCTCTGCCAGAGAGAAAGGCACAGACAGGATTAAGGATGAGAGCCTCCTCTTTTTAAATGTCTGCATATAGCATGGTTAGCAAACTCCAAAATGTAATACTTACACAATTTTAAATTTTAAAGTGGCACATTGTTGACTTGGAATCTCTGTTCACTTCCAGAACTTCAACTGAGTTCAATTGACCCTGATTTAAATGTTTTACATAGAGATCAGTCTGTTGGCCTTAAAATGAATGTATGATGCAAATAATAAAAGCCAGGATATAATGGCATTTACTGAGTCATGGTCAATTGATTGTTCATTACAGAATCAAGGTAGGTTTTTTAATAATTATTTGTATTTGGTGTTGTCAAATGCAAACACTGTATCTAAACAATTTCACAGATGTACTTTTCACTAATTGGTTACCATACATGTATCAATGGGTTTTATTACCTCCAAACCAAAGAAAATAATTTAAAATAGCTCAAAAACTTTGTGAATGGAGTGTTGAATTATTTAAAAAAAACTATCTTTGATCATTTCGAAGACCTCTATGATGTGATGTGCTTAATGTAACAACAATCAAAGGGTCAGTGTGATTCAGTGGAAGCAGTAGAAAGCTGAGAGGTGAAACCTGAGTGCCAAAGAGGGCTTGGATGGTTTTGGGGGTGGTGGGTTTGTAGTGAGTTGGAAACATGGGTGAGTGGCAGTAGTGAGAGTGGGAAACATGACACAACTGTCCGTACATTTACATACACGGTGGAAGGCGAGCGGGTTCAGAGGAGGGTGACTGCAGCGAGAGGATGTCTATGCTTAAACAATGGCAGCAACACACATGTAACTGTAAGGATAGGAATATTTACATGTGTCTCATTGTTAAAGGTGTGTATGGAGTATGCAAACAGGATAATCAACACTGCTGAAATCTTACAATGAAGTTAATAATAAATGTACTCACAAGGCTTCTGTCACCTACTGCAACTGCACAGAAAACTTGTAACCTTTTTAGTGCCACATCTAATGTAGGGTACTGCAAGAAACAACCAGATTTTAATGATATAAGTTATATATTAAGTAGAATAGCAGATGTAAAATATTTATGCTCTTACTGATATGTTGCTGAATTTTCTTGTAATAATCTTGTAGTCATTTGTGTAAGAATTATCCTGTTGCTGTCGGATTCACTGCCAATATTAAGTTTACTTAAATCTAATACATAAAGCATCAATACTAAAATGTTAAATAAAGTACAGACAGAATCACATACAATGCATCATTACATAATTTCTCATCTCAGTCTTGTAAATACAGATCCAACTTCCCTAATACCGACACAGTGCATGATTTTGCACGTTGTACTTTAGAACTATGCATTTGTTGTTCACACTGTCACATATGCATATCATTAAAGGGCCATGTTAGTGTGCACCTGTGTCAGATGTTGTGGCTTGGGAATGAGCACTCAAGGCCGGCGTCGTCCTCCCACTCTGCTGATCTTTGAAGAAAAATGAGGATGGGAGAGAGGGCAGATAGGCCAGAAAGACACAGCGATAGAGCAGTGAGGGGGAGGCAGAGGAGAGCAGAGGAAGAGGGGGGCACAGGGCACGGTGACATTACCTCACAGCCTCTCAATTTCACTTTGAAGCCTATGTATTAGACACTAACTCTAATGTGCTATAAAATATGATAAGAAAATTTTACTGCAGAAGTTTTTTTACATACATTCTATAGGATTTTCTTTTCATATTACATAACACATGTGACAAATGTCAAAACAATAGTAAAATCTTCAGTTCACAAAGACTATAAAATCACATTTGAACTACTAAACTATAGAACCATGTTTGTGAATCACCGGCAAAGCTTTGTCAAAGGGCCAAAACCAAAAGGCAGATCCAGTCTCAGTCTCTGTTTACTTAGAATTTAGATCAGTGTACAACAATACAAAAAAAATAAATAAAGAATTACAATTCAGAAGCTCTTGTGTAGTGTAGTTGTTTAGTCAGTCTAAGTTCTAACTGAACATATTACTATTACTATTACTTCAGGTATGGACCGAATTGTTCCCAACAGGTCACTGAAAAACAACTTTGTAAATGCAGCCCATGTGTGAGTTGGTGCAATAATACAATACATTGGTGAATATGGCTAAGCAGTTCATTTGAACCTATTGTTATTACTTCCTTACATCTGACTGTATCTGTTAAATCTGGCTGTTTATCATAGACACAATTGTCTACACAAACACTATCTAACTGTAGTTACTGTTTCTCCACTGACATATAAATGAACTCTGAAACGTGCACACACTATCCTGACTCCTCCATAACCCCAACATCGCGAGCTGCAAGGCAAACCGAGCCGCACATTAGAGAGTCCTGAGCACTGCATTTGTTTCCAACTAAACCCTCGACCTGCCAGGGTTTATATGCAACGCGAGAAGAGGGGCTCACTCCTGGACCCCCTGCTCAAACCTCACTTTGTTATTATTATAACTCGAGTTGGCCTAGGTAAGAGATGAGGTGACAGGGGGAGCGTGGCACTGATAAGGTAGCTAATGCCTGGCTTTGGGGGAGGTCAAAGGTCACATCTACAGAGAGGTGGTTAGTATGTGTTTTTGGGGTGCAGGGATTTGGAGGCATCCGTGAACCAGTGTATGGATGGTTCAGAAGGGAAAGAGAAACAGGATAAAAGAAATGGGGGTCATTACAATATAAATTGAAATATACTCAAAATGCCTTGTAAATATAATAATTTATTTAGAAATAAGATGGATTCAAACCATGTCAGTTCAATAAAAAAAAATACAATTCATGAAAGAAAATGAAATCATCACATATGATCAAATTTATGGAGCAATTTATCCTAAATGATCTTCAGAACAAAAAGCTGCAGACCCCCAGCTTTCAAACAACCAAAAGTGGGGTTAAGACAAAATGCCAACACAATTCCCCATTTTGGTTTACTTTGTCAGTCTGTTAAGGATGGTTTGAATGTGGCTCTGAAGATTTTTGGAAAGCTGCCAAAGAGAGCTTTATTTTTAAAGTTACAGTAGGTGAAGAGTGAAGAGGGTTATTATTTAAGTTTTAAAACATTTTCTAGGTTATATTCACATCTAAACATTTACTTTTAAATAAATTTAGTAGGCAAGTATACAGTATGTGTTACTTATACCAGCATTCAACACATTGTCTACCAACACTTTCTGTGGCTTGAGGTGATACTATTCCAGTTCTAACAGATAAATAAAACTTACATATAAAATATATTACTTGAATTCTTTGTTAATCTTAAGTTAATTTGCAGACTAACAGACCCTCAAGCAGAAACGTCAATGTTGACTTGATGTGTCGTGATTTGGTAAAGCATAACAAGAAAAGCAGGCAAACAGAATGATTTTCATCTGGTGACAGTTTAGAAAATCAGAGTCCCATAGGAACAGGAAATCCAGCGGGATCGGCCTCCTAATCTGGCTCTACATTCATTAGACAACACACACACACTTGCTAGTGCCACTAAATCAGCATGTTGATGGAGCCGGCCTCTAATTTTAGCCACTGACTCTGGACTTCCAAACGACATGCCTTTACATCCTGGGTCCAGTTGGGAATAAGCGGAAGACAAGGTGATTAATAACTGTCATGTCTGTCACGATATAGCTGTGCAAAAGTAGGAGGGTCCTAGGCGGTGACGCTGCAAGGGGAAATGGAGTTACACGCGAGATGCTAACAGCTGTTGTTGTTTGTGTTGTCCAGGGAGGAATGTGTACATTTGTCACACAACTATCCAACAAAACAGACTAATACTCACTGTAAATAATCTGTTTACACTACATGCGATAGACTAAAATCTGCAGAATAAACAAATGCCTGCAAAGAAAAATATAGATAAAACATTAGGTTAAATAAACAGACTTATCTTTATTACCATAATAAACTAGCTTATTTATTAATAAAATCTTTGGTTTGTACAATTACTATGTACTTCTGTCTATAAATAATTTCATGTATTCAGTATTTACAGCTGCTTTTTGGTCATCTTTCCTTTGTTTTAGCCAACAGATAATGTTGTGTATCATTTATTATTCTCTTTAGTGATTTAGTAGTCTATTTTTGGGAACAGAAGTGTTTATATTGCACTGTCCACTAGGGGGCATCGGCTCAGAACAGTGCTGTGACAAAGCCATAAACTTATAGTATTTTGATATAGGCTATTTAAAGAAAAAAAACATTTAATTAAATTAATAATGATATAATAGAAAGTAATAGGAAGATACAATATTACAATTTGTAGTCCGTCATCATTCTTTATTGCTACATGAAGAAGTTATTTTGGGGGAAAAAATGTCATCTGAACTTAGATGGTTGGCTAGATGATTAATTTTCAGCAGCTGTCTGTTTAAAATTCAATGATGTAACAGGGAAATGATTATAAAAAGACAGAGACAGTAAAGATCTTGTTTAATGTGAACATGCTGTTAAATGACATGATACAGAGGCTCTCAGACTACCAACTACCTGTCTGTCTCAGTGTTAGCTACAGATACCTTTGATTGCCACTGTGTAAAACAAATCTATTTATCTCCTTTGACAGTGACAGGTCTCATTGTCAGTATAGTAGTAGGGCAGGGACCGGTCAGTTAGATTCAACCAAAAACATATAACAAAAATGACAACTTTATATACAATGGCTTTATTAGATTTTTCTAAATGTTTAGTATACATACATGAATGTCCAATCCACTAATCCATTACAAGATATTGACCTACCCATTGTACTTTTCATTTCTTTAAATGTTACCGTGGCTATTTAGGGGTTAGAGGTCCGGGGTAATTTCTTGGTTTATCATGGGGTGAATATAGTTGAAATGCATGCCTCTCAGTTATGGTTATAGCCTAGCTCAGAAACAATTAAAGAAGTGTGTTTAAAATCAACAATCGAAATTTCATGCACTGTCTTCCATCACTTATGTAAACATGGCTATGAGCTCACACAGAGACACACTACACCCTGACATTACATCGCTTGTCAGTGCCGTGTAGAGAGTTTAATCTTAATTAGCAGGCAGCATTAGAGATGTTTGGACATGTCTGTCAGCACAGATCATTTGGACCTGAGCCGAGTTAAAGAATACGCAGCAATTGGACTTTTTTCCCCTGATTGTCCATTTAGCACCTACTTTGTACACGGACCATCAAGAAGATATATTTAAGTTCCTATTATAAGTGTCTGCCAAGTAAACACACACATTATCCAACTTTGTTAAAAATAATATTGTGGTCAATGTTAAATGGTGTGCGTTTTTTGTACCTGGCTGTACCAAAGCACTTTACATCATCCTTCCATTCACCCCATTCACACACCTGGGGCAGACAGAGAGGGGGGCTGCTTTCGCAAGGCGCTCAATTGGTGCTTTCTCCAAGCACCAAACTCACCTCCACACCAGTGGAGAAGGCATGACCACCAACCTTCCAGTTATTGGACAACCGCGCTACCATTGTTATGGAAACATAAAAAAAGCAAAGTACAATAAACAGCTGTAATATGCAGGATTATATGAATATTTTAATTAGCTCTCCTTTAATATTTGTTTATTTTACTTTAACAATGTGTGAAGAAAAGCATTTTTCAGCATTCAATATTTCAACATTGATAACATAAATGTTGAATTGCATAATAATGCAAAGTACACACAGAAATGCCCTGGACTGAACCAAGAACCTTTTAAACAACCGCATTTTCCAATGCAAACCTGCATTGTCGAATCAGGAGTCTTTTTTTTTTCTTAAATGCACGTCCTATGTCATTTTTTGCTATAAAACGTATTACAATGCAGGAAGAATTAGAAACAACACATATTAATGGTGGGGCGGCAGTAGCTCAGTGGTAGAGCGGCCGTCCTTCAATCGGAAGGTAGTAGGATCGATTCCCGCTCGCCCCACAGTTCATACTGTCGTTGTGTCCTTGGGCAAGACACTTAACCCACCTTGCCTCCAGTGACTGTAACACTGGTAATGTAATGTAAGTCGCTTTGGATAAAAGCGTCTGCTAAATGAATAAATGTAAATGTAAATGTAAATGTAATTAATGAATATTCTCAGAGGCTGTTTTGGATTGACCATAGTCCCAGAGTGTAAGTGAGCTTAGCTTTGGAAGTGGACTTTACTGAACAAAGCATGCATCTCTTTGTGAGTGGGAGCCTCAGACTTTGATGTGACTGACAGTGTCCTCTCTCTGCCTGGCCTCAGTTCAGTGGCCCCTGGACAGCGTAGGCTGGCCCAGCTGAGATGACCACAGTGGTGATGGTCAGCTGCCAAACCCACTGCTCAGGTTATCATCTGTATGTCACATGACCCAGGTCACGTGACCCAGTGGGGGCAGCCAATGGTGTTGTAGCCGCTGTCTCCTCATGCAGTGGGAAAACATTCCAACAGCTGGCCTTGGATGTCCCAAAAACATCTGCGTCCGCCACTGGTGAGAACCCCCTGTCCCCCACTGCTCCACATTGTAACCTTGTGATAACAGAGCGGATGGATTAGGACTTGTGGTAAATGCTACTCTCTTTACTTTGGTACCCACGTCTTGTGGTGCAAAAAGGTTTGGGAGAGCACCGTGCATACTGAGTGGACCTATCTCTGGAGGTGTTATGGTCAACTCTTATCATAAAAGGCATCAGTGTGAGTTTGAGAGAGCTCCATAGCCTTTGACATATTGTTAATTTGAAGAATGTTTGAAGTATGATGCAACATCAGCTGCTCTCACTTAGCTTTCCTCTGAAAAGTCCCCTCTGGTCTCAAATTACAAGCTAGAGTGCACCAGTATCACACTGTGCACGAGTGTGTGAATTTCTATAAACACAAAAACATGCTGTCTGTGTTATCAATGTAATTAAAAAACATGCATTCCACACAATAATATAGTCCATTTAACATTCATGTTCAATAACCAGACTAAAATCCCGCTCCAGATTTTCTTATTCAATATGTGGTATAGATATAATCCCTATCTGTTTTGGAAATTTGCGCACACTCATTGCATTGCCCAGGGACAGTCTCCAGTTTGGGACTGTTATGAATAACACTTGAGTAAGTTATGTGCATGGTTTCAATGTTTTGATGTGGATGTAAGCAGAAAACTGTGTTTTCCCAATTTTCCAAAATCTGTTGGTTGAAGTGTGTCGCAGGAATTATTTTGTTGCCATTGGATTCCATCTGTTTCTGTTCCTTCCAACCAAGAGGAAGGCGTCAGTGCAAACTCCTTTATCCTCTTGTCATGATGTCATATAAAGGTTTAGTTGTCCCCCCCCCACCCAATCCCCAAATGCCCCACAATTAAGGTGAAGTAATGTTTACTGTTTGAGAAAACGCCCGGCCATCATAGGTGAGTAGCATAGACAAAAACTATTCTCAAGTAAAAGTACCATTTTATTTATATATATATATATATATATATATATATATATATATATAAAATGGTACTTTTACTAAACCAATTTATTACTTGAGAAAGCTACTACTTACTTAAAAAAATGTGCCTAGCAACTTTCAAATAATTGCACAAATAGCCTAATAAAGCAAACCACACATATCAAAATGACAAACCAGGTGGTGCTTTGAAAAATAACAGAATGTGCTCAAATATAACTAAGTAAGAAGAAATTGCCAGTTATCTTTTGCTCACCTTTGATACAAATAATGACGTGGGTGAGAAATGTATCTACTGTATTTCATCATTCATCCTTGTTGTTCATTTGCCTCTGGGACAGGTCTCTATCCATTTTGATCTTCTCAACACTTCCTGTTGGTGGATTGCCAGCACTTCAGCAAAAGTTCCAGAGCTTTGTGCTTTTGGATCTGTTCAAATTTTACATGAGCAACAGGGCCAGTCCTGATGCTGGAGTGTGATAAAAAGAAAAAGACAGGATTGACGGCGCCTAGCTAACCCACTCGCTGCACATGAGTTGTAAGGTATAAAGGTGGGAGAAGCATATTTGTTTACTGTATGACAATTGACAGTATACTATGCTAAACTATTTGTCTCCATTTAAATTTGGGAAATGATACAAAAGTTAATATAGATCTATGATTGATAAGAAAACTCTAGTCCATTTTCAACTCTGGTCTTACATTTGAACTCTTTTTTTCCCTTCTAGGTCAAAAACATGTATTGTCAAATATCTATGTGCTTATTTTGAATATTAAACTTATTTTATTTTTTGAGAAGAATTTGTGAAATTTCAAAAACTTGGCAGTTCACTTTGAAAAAATAAATAAAACACGTTAAATGCCTGTATTTTATTAGAACCAATAGCATTACTAATATGTTGCTTTACATCTCTCTGCTAATGCAGGCTTTTTTCCAAACTTTTGATCTGCAATGACACTGCCTTTGACCTCTCACCTCTCATGAAGTAACCTCAGGGTCTGGCCTCGTCTTTCAACTTGCAGCGCAGAGCCGGACCCCGGAGCTGCTCGCCTCTGGGTCAGCCTGGATAAAAGCTCCCCATTATAGGAAAAGGAAACAGCACATGTTGAGTTTGTTTAACATGGGGCTTAATGGATTCCCGCTTATGCATGCCTATGTGGACGTCCACTTCCGTTCACTTGTGGCCAGTTTGCAGACACATACACGTGACCAGGCACACGTATAGCGCCTGGGGACAGGATGGGCACCCACACCTTATGCCCACACTGCCGGGCCCCTGGAGGTGTAATGCGGGGCAGACGGGCACAGCGGGCACAATGGAAGGATGTGGTGTATTGTTTTAACCCATGAAGCGAGGGGCCGAGGGCTGCCACAAGCCAACATCATGTTTGACACATGTGACAACGCCGATGACTGATTGGAATAAGAGTTGGACCGATGAACAAGAAATTGACCTAAACTTGAACTTTTACTAGAGAAAAGGACTTCTATGTGACATAATAAGGCTACGCTGTCAAACTGAAACTGTAATGACACTAATAGACAACTCTGACAGGGTGGCAGTAGCTCAGTGGGGAGAGTGGTCGTCTTTCAACCGGAAGGTAGGCGGTTCGATTCCCGCTCTCCCCACAGTTCATACTGTTGTTGTGTCCTTGGGCAAGACACTTAACCCACCTTGGTAATGTAATGTAAGTCGCTTTGGATAAAAGCGTCTGCTAAATGAATAAATGTAACTAGTTAACTTTTAATGAATTAGACATTATATTAGAATAAAATATTTTGTATTTTTAGATTGGATTATATTAGCAGTTTATATATTAAATATAATTAATATATAATATTTAAACATAAAGAATTAATCTAACCATGGTACTTATTTACCAGTTTTCTACAGAGCCTCTGCTAAATGTTTTTAGTCTTCTTGAAGTTAGTTCCATGACAAGTATAACACATCTGAATGAGCACTCAGAAAGCATATCATTTGATAGACTGACATTAATGGCCATAAGTTAGAGTGGGTTAGAATGAGGAATGTGCCACAGCCAATCAGGCGCCTCAAACTCAGGCTGACAGCCAATAAGGTCACGGTACTTCAAGTCCCACAGAGACTAGTGAACTTGATGCAGAGGACATTTCTAAAGAGATCATGAACTTTTCACTCCAGGAGATCTCTGCTTCCTCTCCTCCTTCCTTAACTTCTTTTTTCTGTCTTAAAAGTATGTCTCTCTGGTAATCGTTTTTTGCCTCACGCCAAAGAAATGTTTCCTCTTCCAGCGCCATGATCACTCTCTCTCATTGTGTCTCGGTCTGTCTCCCCCCTAAGTTGTTCAAGTGATGGGAACAGAGCCGGAGCAAATTCTTGCGTCTCTGAGTGCTGTTTGGTTAGACAGAGTCATATAACACGGCTATGGCGTGTTCACATGTGCCTGAGTGTTGGGGCAGCGACGGCTATTTACATTAAGGAGCCCAGAGCGGGCAGCACTGGGGCTCCCAGCCCTCCACGGTTACATTAAGTGAAATAGAATCACCCGACTCTCAGCACTCAGCACTCTCCCTCTCTGTCCTTAGTCTGTCGTAACACTTGTCTGTCTGCCTTTTCTCGCCTTGAACACATCGCACCATGCACCAAGTAAATTTGTGACCTCAGTTCCATTTCTGCTTCCTTCCTTTTTCTCTGTGTTTCTTTTTTTCTATTTTTTCTCTCATTTTGGCAGGTGCTGTTATCACCTTCATCACAAGCTACCCGGCAATAGTGGGTCACAACTCAAGCTTACGGATCCATGTGGAGGGAGCTTTCAAAACAATAGAAGTGGTCCTACATCAGCGTATGGCTTGCCACATCTGTCAGTCTCTACCACCCACGTCTGAGCTCATTGTGCCCCAGCACTGCCAACAGTAGAAAAGTCAGGTGACATTAAACCTGCAACCTTTCACCACAGCTTTAAGGCTGTTTTAGCTGCAACCACATAAAGCTGCCAATTTAAACACACTGTTAAAGGAATAGGTTGCACATTTGGACACACTTCATGTAATAATTGGAAGACATTCTTATCAAATCTGTGCTTTAAAATAGATTCTCAGTTTTTCAGTTTTAGCAGCTAGCATATCGAGTCCTAAAATAGATACACACACACACACACACACAGCACATGCAAACACGCACACACACGCGCGCACACGCACGCACACACACACACACACACACACACACATGTATATAAATATATATATATATATATATATATATATATATATATATATATATATATATATATATATATATATATATATATATATATATATATATATATATATATAAAATCCTATGTGTCTTATTATATTTTAATTTTACAAGTGTCCAGGCTTATAGAGCTCTTAATATTTTCCAGTGCTATTTGTCCCTGATGTAAGTTGAAACTAAGTTGAGTCCTGACTTTGACCCTGCTGAGATCAATTCCTTTCCTTTTTAACCTGTCGTGGCTCTACCTCCAGCCTGCTCCAAAAGACAGGTATAGTGTTTCTCCCAGAGCTATACACTGTGCTTGACCCCTCCACATAGAAAACATATTAGATAATGGGTCCGGCCAGCCAGTGGGGCCAAGCTGCAGCGTTTGATCAGGAAATCCTGCATGAAGCTGGACTGGATGGAAATCTGATTAGTAACCTTGGTGACGACGCGATGGGATCCACAAGGCTTTGCTTCAATCAGATTTGACAGGCTGAGGTTTTGTCCACAGCTCCAGTGCAGCCAGATCACCTTGGCCTATAGGACTGAGTTAAAGCATTAGATAGAGTGCTGTATGGCCTAATTGAATGCATCAGACAAAGACTGGCTAGGGTCCTCTGATGGAGCGCTGATAAGATGCACCATTTACTTAATCCAACTGTTTCCAGTGGCCATTATATACGGTTGGACAAAAATCTAGTGTGCTGCTTGAACATAACAAACAATATAAGTCTCAAAACTAAGCCCTCCCATGCTTTAGTAATATGGACAAAATAATATAAGGGGCCTCTGGCCATAGGGTTTGTCCAGGGCCCCAATTCTGTCAGTGGGCCTGCCAAAGACCACAGTTATTTGTGATGCTGTTGGGTTAACATTACCACCGGGGTCTATGGTAAATCCATTGTTTAAACCTACTCAGTGTAGCTACAGTATATTAGGCCTTGGAATAAGAAAAGACTAAATGTAAATATAAGCTTGTCTTAAGCTTAACCAAAGTGGTATTAAAAAGTTGACATTTTAAAATGTTTTTTTTTTCTTTTTTACTTATATTAAACTAATAGCAATGGATGGTGGGGCAGTTTAGACTAAGGACCACCATCAACATGCATGCAGATTAAATGCTTCAAATATTTTGAATTGGGATGTGGTAGATGAACTCTTTAGCAAGAACACTTACCAAGAGTTTTCTTTTAACTCATCCACAGTCTATGGCCCATTTGTATAGATCATCTTTGAAAATCATTTGATTGGGATGTTTATGTGTCTTTCACACAAGGAGGAGCAGGGCCAAGACGATGCAGAGGCCAGGAAAAATCAGCAACCTGAAGGGTGAAAGTAGATTCCAGTAGTCAGGAATTTCTAAGGATAACAAACATGTCAGACCTATTTAGCAAGCAATGGCAGGTCACTTGCCCGAGCAGTGGGCTGTATATTGTTTCTGATTAAACTTTTCTGTACTCATGTTGCTGCCCTTTGCAACAATTTACTTTGAATTCATTAGAGCTTCAAACATTTTGCTTTGTGATCTCCTTAAAAAATAAATCATTGAAGTTTAACATGCACAATAAGCACGATTAGCAGAAGCCTTTTCTGAGCTACAAATAAAATTTCCAGGATTTTGAAGGAATGCCTTTAAGCTTTTGCCAAAATTGTGACCATCTGTGACATGATTTTTTTTTATTGATTGAGTCAAGATTATTATCACTTTTCTAACACTCAAAAACTCAAAATAAATCATCCCTCAAAGTCCTAAATCAATGTTTTACTTAAAACGGCAGATAGCAGGAACATTTCACACCAAAACACTTCATCCTCTTTCTGTGTGTGTCTCCCCTGAGGATATTGAACCAACGCCATGAAATGGGTGGCTATGAAATAAACCCAATGCTGATCATTTCTCAGACATCTGTGAAAAATGTAACCTTTCCGTCGCTCTCATGATGTCAGTGGGCTGTTGTGTTCAGAGGGGGATAGTGCTAAAAAAAAACGCTTGTGACGGAGCCAAGGTAAACCATTCCAAATGGAGCGCGGTGCGGGAAAAGGGACACCATCGCAACAAAAAGAGTTAGATATGGATCGTTGGGTCTGAGCACCGGCCCCAGCTTGAGCCAATTATTGGTGTCATCTTGATCCAATTTAATCAATCTGAAGGGGGGACTGTGAAAGGGATGGGGGAGAGGAATGGGTGCAAACGTTGGTCATATATCCTGAGCTGACTGAGGAGTTGTCGGCCCATGATTAATCAGCACAGACCACATACTAACACAACCATACAAAACCATTACCAAACTATTATCTACAGTGAACTTAATATTGACAGATCTATTGCACTACAATGGTCTGAGAGTTGACAGGGAGGAAGTGAATGGACTGTAAACATACTTGAGTTCTAAGAGAGAGTATTTCATAATATTCAATTGTTAGATAAGTTCTTGCCAAGTCATATTGCACTATGCCAGTAATGTAAATAGACTATTTTCTCCTCCGTAAAATGTAACCGGAGAATGGGCTCAGCTCGCTGCCTTAAGGCACCGAGTTTCTTTGTTTTACAGAGCTTAGCCTTTGGATTAAGACATTGTTTTAGTTCCTGTTTTCTAAGGTGGTCCAGCTATACTTTTGCTTCAGTTAACCATTTATACACCATGTGCAAAGTCCAGCCATATATTTCTACATTGACTAGGTGAAAACACGTTTTTTTGATTGAAGTTCGAATTGGTTTATGAACTTCTTCTTAACACACAGAAGAAGTGCCGAAGTTGGAGATGGGTTCTCAAAATCCACAATATGTGTTGGGTTAAATTAGGGCTGCACAATTCACAATATCAACAATCACAATTCACTCTTTCCATGTCAAAAACATTGCCTTGAATTAAGTGGTGCAACCAAATGAAAAAGTCATTTTGATCACATCCAGTAGTTTTGTCAATGGGCAGATAACCCGACGTATTTTGTATGTGCTCTACTAAGTGAGCTACCAGGACACCCCTTACATCTGTAATGTGAACAACATACATACATACACTTTCCAGCCAAACTGGAAATCTTAACATCTTACCTGTTTACGTACAAAGAAATCATGGACAGAAGGAGGGAATGGAGGACGTGATGAAAAGAAGATGGAAAATTAGGAAGTAGAAGGAATAAAGTTAAAGAACAACAAAAAAATCAGAACTGAAACTGTAGCAGTGAGTATTTGAAGCAAGCACACTCTCCAGCACACTTCTTGTGGCATGTTACAGTTCTCATCTAATCACTTTTTCAGTCTCCAGAAGTCTGTTCAAATAATTAAGGCTTGGGTAAAACAAAACACGTGACTGGTTATTTTTCATCTAAAGTGAGTTCATGTTCCCAATTACTCTAAAAAGTTGTGATGACATCTGTTTTCTGTGATAACATTGATATGATCTGTTAATGTGTGTTGACATGAGAAGAGAAAGAGATGGCCACTTAACAGAAGCTAAACATTTATTTCTTTAGGTGTAACTAAAACAAATACTACAGTATACTATAATTAAATGTACATTTGTTGGTCTTCTTCTTATCCCACCTTTATGGTCCTTTTATATGGTCATAGAGTCGTAATTGACTTGATCAACTCTGTGATGTCGAGACATCCCAGGAAGCCAATGTGTTCATGCACAGGATGGTAGCCAATTATTTGAAGCCAACTCAAGTTTTCCAAATTAAAAATGGCCTCATTCCACTGTTGACCTTGGATCAGCTTTCCATTTCACATTATTATTAGGTTATTAACACAAACCCTTGAAAGTATCTTTTTAAAGTCTAAAACAAATTTGATTAGTCGTCTTTACTCGCGCCAGTGCAGACATACCTATCGTTGTCTCACTCCTGTCTGCTCCCTATTACCTTCAACACTGAAGTCAGCGAGAGAGCCCGAACCTGAAAGCCTATATCCCCCTGCTCACTGGACAAGGCAGGGGGGTGCCGGGTTTGCAGCACATTACCGCTTTATTGAATTAATTACGATAAGGATCATAACTTTAAACGCAGGGTGAGGCGTGGGCCGTTTTTCGCCGTGGATCGCTCGAAGCAATTTCTCCACTGAACGACGGTGGAGGGGTTATTGGATCTGTCAGATCTGAACTCTGTGGCATTGTAATAAGCTCCATAAGGTAAGCTGAGGTTGGGCACAGTTCGCTATGAGCCTTCAACATGGGGAAATTTGTACTACATACTGAACAAATAACAAGGAAGGAGAAAAAGAGAGATAGAGGCGACCGGTGAGGCTCCTCAGACCAAAGGCCCACAGGGTCATGCGGGGTTATACTCGGGTCTGTGCCATATACAGAGAGAGAAATGCAATGAACTGTGTCATTATATTATGATGCGGCTAAAATTTCAAAGACCTTGTTTTCCTCCTGCTTGTGAGTTCCCAAAGGCCTGTGTACTTGTGGTCTAAATTGGATTTATACAAGATTATTTTTAAATCTTCCATGGGGGCCAATTCCCCAGGAACCAAATAGTGGTCAATTATGGTAAACTTTCATGAGACCACATCTGTGGCATTTTTTTGGAAGAAGAATCTGGTCTGATTTAGGTCAAAATAAGGTGAGAGAAAATTGCAGGGTGCCTGTTGCCATGCCATTGTGTTATGTTAAAGAGTTAAAGACACAATGTGAGTCAAAAGGTTGTCCTTATATGTCTAACAATACAAGGATGTGTCTATGTGTAGAAATGCAGACCCCTATCCTCTACTTCAAAGAATTCCAGTCCCATTTAAAGACTTTTCTTATTCTCACTATGCAACAGCACCAGCACACGAGGCGGGTTTGCACTTTTAGTGAAAAATGTTTGTTTGGAAAGAAAAAAGAAAAAAGACAAAACTAAAAAAGGAGATCAGTTTTGAATTAGCTTCCATATGACCAGTCTGTCTGATGGGCAACTGACCAAGTGCAGATAATGCTCTTATTGGTTTGAGGCAACATCAACATTTTAACAAGTGTGTAAGCTCTTCAAGGCTTGTTGACTCTCCAAATGTGTGTCCACTTCCTTGTCTATACCGCCAAAGAAATAGCTGAGTGTGTGAGGCCTGAGAGTTAAATATGTGCAGATGTATCATAATATTTTTCCTGTAAAAGCATCTTTGAGGGACAATAACGTGCAGCTGAATCAGCGCGCTGCCCTGCCATGCGAGGGCCTTTCATTTGAGAAGCCCAACTATCTGGAGAATGTGTGGGCTCCGTCAGAGTGAAGGCTGGACCGCTCTGTTTCTCTCACTGTCATGACCTGGTGAGCTATTAAACTAACTCTGAGTCTCTTTTTTCACTTAAGACACACAAACTGTATTACGCATTTGCATCTTATTTATGAAAGAAGGGGACCGACCACTGTATGGGGTATCTGGGTCAAACGGTTCAGAGATGAGATGTAATCACTGGCTTGTACAGCTGGCTCTTGTTTAACAGGTCGTTGCCGTCAAAAGGGGCAGGAAAGCTAATTCCCAATGAAAATACAAGAGCATCAAAGAGTGGCCAATAAAGTCTAGTCTCTTTCTAGGTGAAATCAGTTTCATGATCGTGTGTGGTCTAAGAGATAGAAGCGTGTAGTGTTTTGGCATTATTGACATTTTGACATAATTGGATCAAGAAAGACAGTCACTAGACTTTGATGTCCGTGTGTGCAGTCAGTGGTGTCGCATCATCATAGTGTATATCACAAATGAAAGAATATAGACTATATCAATGTTGAAATGTAGGGAAACCTGTTTATATATCATGAAAAGATGGGATTGGGAAAGTAGAAACTACTTATACAAGATACTGAGAAGGTGTTGTAGAGGCTGTTTGTATGACAAACTTTGGGTAATCATCTATCTTGACACTTTTAAACTTTGACTTTTTAAAATATGGGTAGCACTTTGTGCTGTAAGTCTATAACTGTGCATGTTACAGTGAATATTTGAGACACCTTTACCACAAAGAGTACTTTTCTGATTTGGTACCAAATAGTCTCTTTGACCTATACTGCACTCATTAGTTTCGTTACATTCTGCAGCTTCACTTTCTAGCTCTGTTGATTTCTGGATTTGCTGGATAAATATTCCTTTGTAGAGTGGACTCAGTTGGACTGACAACACCACAGAAAAGACTCTTTCTTTCGCACTAAGGAACTTATTGGCTGTGCTATCTCTTCATCTTTGGCCCGAATGAACCTCTCCCTTTTCTGGACTCTGCTTATCTTTACATCTCTGTATTGGTCTGCAGCTTTCTGTTCTCATCCATCTTCTAGATCTCTCCACCTCATTTTATCACCTTTTTTTTCAGCATTTCTGTCTGGGTCAAAACACCAAGTTTGGAGGAATTTTCTGTAGTTATAAATTGCTGTAAAGCCTCGTTTAACTGATAAAGTAATCCCTTTATCAGTGTCTTAGTGTCATCTTTTTGTGTTCCCCTCATTGTTTTCTAAGGGTAGTGGTATTTATGTTTTGCTCACTTGTCACCTTATTATTTGTTGTGCTATGGTACAGTAAATGTTTCTGATAGAGATAGGAGCTGCTGTTATGTGTTTATTTTGTTATCCTTCCCTCACTCTCTTTTACTTCTACTCTGTGAGGAGACTCTTTATCTGAAAGCCAAGTTTACACACTGGAAGCAGAGAAAGGATTCAGACAAACAGCCTCACTACTCTTAACATAAACACTGCCACTTTTACTAGACCAAATATTTACCTTTCGCCCCTGTTCAGCCCTTGTTGCAGTTGTCTTGTGCCTTGCCGAGCCACACGCCGCTAGATTATATCACACCATTATTGTATCAATAATTTAGCATCAATAGAAAGTTTGTTTGTTTGGTGTCTTATTATGATTTATGTGACAAAGCCCACATAAACACAGCCCACAAGAGGTTTGATATAATTTTTAAAGTAAAATTTTCTTGTTGTCTTCTTGTTTAGAAAGGAATAAGGTTTGACTTCCCCGTGCATTAACGTCATTCACTCTCAGCTTTTTGGAAACAAGGAAGGATATGCATTGGGCTTTACATGCCCGATGAAGCAAAAACACTGTGTTGCAGATAAGCTGACTACAAATTTGAGCTACTTTTAGTGCTTTTCCAAGTCAGTGTTCAGTGCTCTCAATGCTCATTGTGATTGTGTGTTTGTGTAGGGGCACAGCTTTTGTTTGGTTCTGTGAGCTGCCTCTTCATTCTCTTCCTGTTTTATGGATGCGTGTGTGTAGCTTGTGTGTCCAGTTTTTGTGTGCTTTTACACTTGGTCAGGTGTGCAAAGTGGTGACTTACAAGGGCTGTGGACTTGTTTACACAGTATTTGCATGGTAATGTCTCTTTGCATGTCTTGTTAAAGATGATGAGAACTGTTTCGATGAGTAACAGTATTTTGGTTGGCTTTGAGTGGGACTTTGCATTTACAAACAGACATGGGCTTCCGTACTGAAGGCCTATTAAATGACTTGTGCTAACCAGGACCAAGAGGTGAACATTACCTTTAGTAGGCCTGATTTGAAATTTTCAAACAACTACATTAATAAAAAAGCAATAGGGGACATTTTGTGTGAGCTGGATCTTGCTTAATGTAAGCATTGCCCTAGCACTATTTTTCCTTTATTATCTTAACACAATAATATGTGTGCTAAAAGAAAGAAGACTTCTTTATTCAAATACTTATGATTATTATTAAAGTAATTTGTCCTGCACCTTTGATAATCTGATGATTTTTGATTGAAGCTAGTGAAAGAACCTGCTCAGATAGTAGCTAAAATAAGATGCACCGTTCTGTATTGTCTTTTAAAGGTTCATGATTATTCATGGTAAACATAAACGTGTTTTTACATAGTGCAAAAGTTTCAATCTTGTTTTACTACTATGATTGTCTTTATCATTTCTGTTTTAAATTCTAATACACCTCCATATACACCTACTGATGAACACAGCTGATTATGCCCTTAACAGATATTGTACCAGGCTGTGGGCATTTCCCCGTCACAATCCTCCACCATGTTCCCAGACCTCCCTCCTTCCATCCCACCCTGGTATTTGGGATCCTCTCACGAATACCAGCATAGACAAGCTTGTCCTACCACTGAACCCATCCCACCTCCCAGTGACACACCAGGCTCACACACTCCCTTATCGCCAGCATCGACCAAAGAGTAGCGTTCTTCCTGCTTTACTCGAAACTACGCATTAATACAGCACTACCACACACAACTGTCTCACAGCAGCCCGTCACCGCAGCAGCCTTATCTTACTCACAGCGATTCAATCACACAGGCCTCAGACACACACTGAGTGGTTCTGTGGTATTTGATAGAGGTGTGTGTCCTGTCTCAAATTGAGGCAAGATGCCTATCTGGATCTAGCCTAACAGACAGAGTTTAGCAGACATCAGATAGAGTCAGATAGAGAGCGACTCAGAAACACACTGCAGCTTTTATATTCTTCTCTTCATTGCACCGGCATATCACATACTGCTTCTATAGAGTAACATACTTCAGTAAATATTGCCTTGACATGTCAAATCATCTTTAAAGGTTTCTCAGTTGGCAATAAACATGCATTTACATTTTTAATTGTAGTTTATTATGACATGTGTGTATAATTATAGCAATTGACTTGTTTACACTGGTAGATTCAGAATTGAAGAGTTGAAAAGGCAGTAGGGAGGAAGTAAACAAATGTAGATATTAGGGGTGTAAGGGTACACGTAGATGTAGTGTATCGTTTTGGTCCCGTATGTTTGGTATGGTTCACGTGTGTACCGTTTTAGAACAACAAATAGTAAATTTCTTTATAATTTACGCTGGTGCTCCACGCGGAACCATTCACACAGGAGTTTCCACACAAACATTATTAAGTGGCAGACTGTTTTGTAGAGCGTCCAGGAGCAGCACACAACTTCTAGCTTCTTTACTTTACAAGGCTACATTCCGTCTAAGTTAAAAAGCGCTGCACAGCCGCAGTTCCAGTCGTCCTCCCGCTCTGACTGACTCACTCACAGCAGAGCAGCTCCGGGGAGATGCACGCTCACGAGATGCTGCGCGCTCACTGCCAGGGCAGAGTGGACATGGAGAGGTGACAGCTGAAGCTACAGGGAGAGAAGAAGAGTCACAAGAAAAAATTTGAAAAAAATCAATTGCAAGTACATAAATTATAATATGATAGACTACATGCAGGAAGGTAAAGCATTTTTTTTTTCTTCTTCCTAAACTATATGTGCCCAACATGAAGCCAGACATTCCCATTAAGGTCTGCTGTATGGAAACATTTTGCCTTCCCCGTCATAAACAATAACGGGCAAAGACAAATGGATAAGTCGAGATTTGTGTGCTGACATTGTAACGAAATGTACCAAACTTTAACTTCCAAGAACTAAAATCGAACCTGAAATGTGACTTTTGTGTTTCGTTACAGCCCTAGTAGATATTAATACTCAATATTATAAATTAATTGAGTACAGTGCAATGAAATTTCTCACTGGCTCATTTTCCATATTACCTGGTTCTTTGGTCTGCAACTAAAAGAAAATAGATTGCCAGTTGAATTTATTGTTCCATAAAGATCCAGCTGCACAAAGAGGCACAGAGGCAGACATTATACGCACCAAGTTCTTAGTTCTTAGTCAAGAGTGCATAGAAAGTAGTAAAAAAAAGTGTATATGTATACTTTATAACAAACACTCAACAAATGCCAGTACCAACAACCCTATCTTTCAACTGTTGGAGGGACAGTGGAGAAAACCATTGGGCTGAAACTGCATATTCAAATTGATTTGTCAACAATATTTTTGGGAAAGAACTGCTACAAACGAAGATATAGAACACTAAGTTGTTTAATTGTTAAAAAAAACATATTGAAATGTTATTGAAAAAAAATGTGACAAAGTCTGTTTCAAAGAGAGCAAAATTGGCAATGGGCCACTTACTGTGAAAGAAATTGGAGCACTATATTTTAAGGTTACAAATTAATATACACAACTAATGTACACAAATACTACAAATACTAATAATTACAAGTTTAAATATTGCAAAATGTTGGCTGTCTTTTCTATTTAAAGAGTAAAGAGTTTCATATAATACATCCAAATATAAAATTAGTGTTATAGAGAAGAGCACTAGACTTGAATGCTTTTTTAAAAATTTATTCTGAAGCCATAAATATGGTCACCTACGCCAAAAAACAAAAATGTGTGCAAAAGAGCAGCAAGACACAGTAAAGGCAACTTCTTCATCAGGAATTAAGGTAATTCAGTGTCAAGTGTCATATCAACTATAATAAACAACTGCCTTAAAATTCATTCTGTCTCCACACAAACACATTGCAATTAGCGCTGGCTTTGCCCGGGGGCGGTGAGTCACGGTAATAAGTTTGTTGATGTTTTTCAAATCTTGCTAATAGAAAGAATAAACATGGTCTAACCTTTTAATTAAGTGATGACATGATGAAGATGGAGAGATGGTTCAGCCTCGGTGTGGAGTCACAGAGAAGAGCCCTTGTGTTCCCTTCTTTAGTTACAGCTCTGTGTCCTGCGCCATCCATCTGCCTGCTTCCTGTTTGTGTTAGTGCCACTTACAACCGGAGGATGACAGAGGAGAGAGTACTGTTGTAATTCTCCACCTGTCTGTAAGTGTCACTTTAGTAAGCAGCTTGAAGGGCCTTTTTGTGTGGAGCCTGCTATTGCCTAAAACCTTATGAGTAATTGAAATACAAATTTGGCTATTCAGTGTCATTCTCAGTGGGCTTTTACTCTTTCTTAACCATTTCCTCCTTTTCCCATTGTGAGGTGACCTGTCAGAACACTGTCATTTTTCACGTGTCCTAATGAATCTCACTTAGAACACTATAAATGGGAAATGGCATGAAGAAGACTTCTGTGTGACTGTTATAATTTTAATGTAACTGACATTAGTGTATCTGTCCAGGGTTTAGGTTTACACAAAACTTGTTTCAACACATTACTCTTTACACTGCTGCAATACATAGATTAATCCCAGGAGATAAGCACACATTTCCCACATTACAACAAACCTAGTAATAGATGTTAACATTGCCATTTTCTTACTTACTCATATCTTCCACTTCCAGACAAGCCTTTGTTCTTTTCAGACACACTTTTTTACTTGATAAACACTATAGACTATAACCACCCACCCACCCCACACACACAAACACAAACACACACACACACACATACAGACACAGACACACAGACAGACACACACACACACACACACACACACACACACACACACACACACACACACACACACACACACACACACACACACACACACACACACAGACACACAGACAGACACACACACACACACACACACATACACACACACACACACACACACACACACACACACACACACACACACACACACACACAGACACACACAGAGACACACACACACACACACACACACACACACACACACACACACACACACACACACACACACACACACACACACAGTTTTCACATATGAGTCTGAGTGTTGGGGAGGTCCATTACCCCCAGGGAACCAATAGTGGGTCAGCACTGTAAGGAAGAGGGGGTTGTCAGCCTATTAGAGAGGTTCAGAAGAATGCTCTGTGAAACAGAGACTGGCCGACTGACAGAGACACCACACAGCTGCACACTGACAAGAACTACCCATTGTCCCTTTAAACTAATTTAAATCCTTTTTCTGTAGTTGTCATCCATGTACATTATTTCTCCATGTATTTAACTCCTATGAAGGGATCTACACAGGGCCCTAAAGCATCTTGAGCTCATACACTTTTGCTAAAGAGGCTCCCGGTAAAAACTTTTGAGATTGAAGCAGAAGATATAAAATTACCACAGACGTCCTGCACCAAACCTGGAGTCATAGCAGTGATGAAAAGAGGTGCTTAAACATTTTGCATAAATCTCAATAGCATTGACATAAACATCAAATGACAAGACGGCCCACTGACCGTCTTTTACCTCATGCACACAGCAGCTGAACCACCTGCCTTTAAGCTCAGCCCATGTGGAGAATGAGGAGGGGGAAGGTGTGTTGAGATATGAGTGTATCACACACCCCTTGTGTTTGTCTTAGCCTCAGAGGTGCAGACACAGACAGAGGGAAGAGAGGCGAGGAGAACCGTGCCCTGCAGTGTTTACATAGCAGTTGAGGTGTGTGCGTAGGTTTAGCTGCAAGAAACATTATGAATTTTCTTCCCACCAGTGAAATGATTTTCATTCTTTCAGCGTGTGAATTAGGACAAGACATTACTGCATATTAGTGCAGCAACAAGGGGAACACCATCAGTAACAAAGCACAACGTACAAGCAGTGTTTGACTTTAATTGACCTAAAAGCTTGTCATTGGTTACTTTTGTCAACCTTGAGCTTTAATATAAATGTTCCATGCACCAGTGGCAGGGTTGGAAATAATCCAGTAACTTATCTTTATTAATGTTAGCTTAATTGGCATCACACTTTACACAGATAAACCTAATATACATGCACTGGAGGGATTTGGTTTATTGATGGAAGTGAACAACTTTGCTATACATACTACTCAGATGCACCCAGTTTATAGTGATTATATAGTGATTTACTCATTTAGGTAAAAATCAAAAGACATGTTTGATGCATGGAAAGGACCATGCGAGAAAGCAGGCACCTTGTTATAGCTAGGGTCCAGTTTCTTCTGTTCATAAAAACATTACACCTTGCAAAAGCTGTGAACAATAAAGTACCATAAAGTCTATGATATATTTGAATGTGTGGTTTTGTGGAGTGATTGGCAGGCAGTAGAAAGGAAAGGAAGTGAGTTGACAGGTCTCTCAGGTGGTGTTAACTCCTGACTGACAGCCAGGCCTCGCCCTCAGCTGAGGAGAGTCTGCTGTTAACTCTTGATGCAACCACATTCCCTGATTCATGGTGGCAGTTTTAAAGTTTGCTGAAGTTCTGTGTGAAAGCATTTAATTAGAAAGAAGAAAACAGAATATTATTGTTGAGAAATGGGACTAAAGAAGTTTGTTTATGTCTCAGTTTTGTGTTTTGTGCCCCTGACCCACCCCCCACCACCACCTCTCTTCGTCCTGATGAGTACTATCTTGCATCTGGTCTGTTCTGTCTTCTCCTGTTTCTCTAGAGTGTTTCTGGTGATCCCTGACTTTCTCTGCACTTCCCCAGGGTGTGTGTATGTGTGTGTGCTCTCAAAGCCAGGTGTCTGCTCTTTGGGCTGTGTCTGTCAATGGTGTCGGGGTTAAGGGGGAGGCAGAGGAGCTGTGTGTAGAGGCTGCCAGGGCACTGTGACCAGGAGCGTCTGGGAGAAATTCCCTACATTCCCTGGGATCTGCCTGGGATAAAAGCTCCTCAGCTCTGCCATGTGCACCTGGTTGAGAGAAGCCGACAGAGCTATGTAGGCGTGGCTCTAACCTTGACACAGACTTCATCTTTGCCTTAAATAACGTAAAATGTAAAACTACACTATTAAGATCATGGGTCAAAGAAAAGCTTAACCTCAAGGACCACCCCTTCCTCTCTTTTCAAGCAAATGTATTCCAGTAAAGAAAAACATGCTCCAAGGGAGAGCCAATCTTTCCTCTCCTTGTCTCTGTTATACGTTTTGATATAATCTATATCTTCCCTTCTGAAAAAGTTGCCAGTGAAGCTAAGTGCATGGAAGCAGCTGTAACAGTGAGTGAAAGTGTGTTGGTGAAGCTGTTTGTGTGAACAGAGGCCCTTGACAGTCTGTCGTCTGTCAGCACTAGTCATCAAGAGCGCTGAGAAAATAACCACAGACAGGCTCGATATGAGGAGGAAGACTGTTATAGGAGACAACAGTTTGGTTAAATATTGTGTTTAGGGGCTGATATAATTCATGGGTACAGAGAGAGGACATGGACACTATGACAGGACCTGAGAGAGAAGTGGCTTTAATGCCTTGTGCAAATAACCACAAAAAACATGGGCAATATGTGAATCCTCTCTTATACTGTTTCTTATTGTAAAGGTTTGGTATCTTATCATTCATTACCTTTAAACTATTCTCCCATTCCTAGACCAGCAATCATTACAATACATTAAAAAACATATTTGGTGGCTATATTATTTAGTATGTATACCATATTAAAGAAATATTGGGAATGTTTTTTTTTTTTTAGTTTTATGGAAGAAGCCTTTTGCTTGATATTCAAGATCTGTCACAGGGTTGATTAATAGTACATCCAAATGTGCCACCCTTCAATGTGTCAAACTCTACAGCTGCCTACACCACCTTTTGTATTCATTACCTCCAACTATTTATTTGTTAAATAATGTATTGTTGTTTTATTTTCTTCACAATACTGTCATTTACTTTACATACAGCGATTAAAAAACAAATACTTGCATTATTCCCAGCTATTTAGCTATTCAATTGAATTTTTTTAGTAATAAGCTACTCTTTATTTTTTCTTTGGCCCCATGTTAGGGCTGTCTTTTGTGATTCAGAGCAAGTGTTTACTTGTACTTCACTCCCCTCCTGTTCTTTTGTTATTCCTCCCTTTGCTCTCCTTTCCCTCCCTCCCAGTGGTTCAGCTCCTGTACATGTGTGCGCACATGCAGGTGTGTTATTGCACTGTGCACGTTAGTGTGTGCGCTGTAGGAATGTTGACCCACGCGGAAAGACCGTGAAAGACTTCCTAGACATCAAAGAGCAGGTAGCTGACAGACTGAAGAGGGGCCGATAAGTCCAGTTGGATGACAATGGACCCAAGCGCACACCTGGACTATATGGAGAAGCAGCGACGTGGAGAGAGCCCTACACACAATGTACACTGAACACATTTCCCTTTTTAGCTCTGCCTCAAACATCCTCTTAAACGCCTCCCAGCACTTAGCTCAGTTACCATGCATATCTCCTTAACATCCATTGCCCCTCTCAGCCGCCCTGCAATCCACCCGCACAGACAGGCCCCACCTCATCCCGACCTCTGCACCCACAGGTGTTGGGGTCTTTGTCCTGGGACATGTGTGAGCAGCGCAGTGTTGTGACGAGCCCCCAGACCCCTAACCGCCCCTACATCTCTTCTCTCAGGTGCAGTAGAGTGTCAGGTGAGCTTGTGGGGGCTGGGGGTTTGAGGATTAAATATGAACTTCACACCTCCCACGTCAAAGCAACGATTTAACCTTTCCTGTGAAATGTATTTCTCACAGAAAAGCGTTAAACTGTGGCACCCACAGACTGTACCCTGAGTGAACATAGTTATAAATAGCAACAAGTCAAGTATATTCAGAATAAAGTTAAAGTGAGTTACATTTAGCAATAGTTATATAGCCTCAATATTAGTTGTATTAAACGGAGAGTATGCAATATTTTATTATCTAACAACATATTAGGAATCATCTGTGAAAAAACGAGACGATAAGACGTTATTCTAACTTTATTATCAAGGATTTTAATAGATGAGAATTTCGGTCTGTATCGAAAGCTTTGGCCAATTACATGCTCGCTTCTGGAAAAAGGAGCGCTCTTATTTTTCTACACAGCTTGTCAAAAAGGAAGTGACTGCTACTGATACGTATATTTGTGTATATGTCATTTTACAGAGAGAAACAGCGGAAAAAAGGAAAACATAAATAGAAAGAAATGGGATGCAATGTGGAAAAAGGATAAATATTGGTCATTCAATCACACTTTGTTTAATAAGGCAGAGCTAATTGCTGTCCTGATAAAGTTTACTGTAAGCTCTAAATTTCAGTTTGGTGTAATGTAATATTGTTCTGTGGAGGTAAAAAGTAGTCCGGTTTAGTTTTTTTAATTAAGGAAAAGCAAGACATGTCTCTTGAGGCTGCTGTTGGGAGTGAGTAGTGGTTTGAGACAGGGACGGCAAAAAGAAAATTGGGTAGTGCCACATTAATGGGCTTGACTTTTCTGTATAAGTAGTAATACTTTATAGCTCATCCAAAGAGTTAAAAATGTCATACATTTTCTTATTATTTAATTAAAATCTCCCTCAATCTAAGACCTCCAATGAGAGTGTGTTCGTCGAAGAAGAAAAAAGAGCAAACATATTTGACTTCTCAAAACAACATGTTTCTAATACATACAATAGAAAACTTCAGAGGAGGCTCAGAATAGTGGCTACACGTCTCAGAAAAAGGATTTGACATGAAAATGTAGTTTGCTTTTCATAAGGTCAAGCGGGGTTATGCTGATTTCAGAAAGGTTCAAAGGTTCACCAGTCTGAAAAAATGTATTGGCTTTGTTAAAATAAAAAATAAAATAAGTCATGACAACATCTTATTTGCAATAAAATGTGACAAGGATGGTTGCAGTCGACCTTTTGTGGAGTAAATGGGCCACTTTAGTGAAGTGTAACTTACTTTCACATGATACAGAACTTATGTTAAAGGAGTACAATTCACATTCATTTTCTTTTTTAGGTATATATGAGGGAAAATCTGAAAGCACTCACTTTGATTAGATATGTTGCATTTTCGGGGTTGTAGAGCAGGTGCTTAGTCTGATAACTGGCTCAAGGACTCAGTGGGACGGAATAAGAGAGATAATGCAATGAAGAGAGACAGATACCATACAATCACAAGTGATATAGTCTAAGGCTGGAGAAGGTCATTGGTAATATACTGTGAGTATAAGGTCTCTAAGTATTAATAATATGAAAACTCTATTACATATATACTTATGTATATGTTATAAAGTTTAGGTTTTACTAGGGACTTGACTTAAAAATGAATGTCCTATTTTTGTAGCTGGCATGTTTATTTTTGAGCACACAATCCCATTAACACTCCTAACAAACATGAAAGAAGGGAAAGGGGCAGGGCTTTTCTTATCTTACTGCACGCGAGCAAGGAGGGGCACCAATCAGCGTTACCCCTTTTTCTTGCTTCCTGTTTTTCCTACCGGTATGTCCCGTCACCTTGGCGGCCCAGTGGCACACGCAGCCTTTTGGTACCCCTCCTTCTTCAAAAGAGTCACTAGGCCTCAGGAAATTAGTTTAAGGTCTCTTAGAGGGAATCAGTCCATTTCCTAATGGGCACTCATTAGAACAATGGCCAGCGGCCAAGTCCACACTGACTTCAATGTGACGCGTTTTCCTTTTTCTTGTTGATTGGGTTTGATTCCCGACCGATTGCATGGCTTTTTAAACCAGCATCCCTTTGATTGCTGTTTTGTGTGTCACACACATCTGCGAGTTTCTACAGAGAAACCACAAAAGAGAGTCTATCACGAGTACAAATTGTATTGCTTCCTTACAATTTTAACAAAGAGAAGAGCTATTGCAAGCCAAGTTATTACTGGAGATTTAAACTGCTTGTAAACATCATAGTCTGATTAGGATGGTAAAAAATTAAATTCACATCTTATTTGTTACCTAGTTTCTCATCAGAAGACCTGTATCTCACGTTAGTCTCTATTTTGGAAAATGTTGAAGCAATGGAACTAAATTAGGTGATATTTTTTAGGCTTAGCCTGTTTATAGCTGTTTTTTAAATAAAGTCTGATTTCAAGTCTTATATACTTAAATTGGGCAAGTAAACCAAATAAAATCATATATATATATACATATATATATATATATATATATATATATATATATATATAATATATATATATATATATATATATATATATATATACACACACATATATATATATATATATATATATATGATTTCATGTATATACATTGGTCTTTGTTATTTTCTTCCACATCAACACAGATACATAACCGTGTGTGTTCTCCATCAGGTTAGCCTAAATGTCAGATCTGAACCTCAGGGAGATGTCTAGGCGCACGTTCACCTCATACCCTTTCACCCTGCTCCAACATGTTCTCTCCTTCATTCATTGAAGGGTTAACGAGATCTGTCACCACCTCACCCACCATTTATTATGAGAGGGCTCTTTCCTGTGTCAGGTAAAAATAATCGAGCAGATCCTCAGATGCATTTGGCCACTGCGGTCCTCGGGGGTCCTATGTTAGAACCTCATTTGTTTTTATTGCAGATTCTCAAGGGGGAAAATGCTGCATGAAGCGGCGGACATGGAGGAACTGACCTTAGCTATTAGGTTTGTAGTCAGGAATGTTGCCACCACCTCCAAAGGACTCTCATCTTACCCACTAAAATAGACATTGAGAAATAAATGGGTGTTTATAGATAACTTCTGAACTTGGTAGAGTTGCCAAAATCTGCAAATATACTATGCTGTAAATCAGCAAACAGTGAGACAATGGGAAATTAATGAAAATACAGTAACACTTCTACACACTATTGAGCAGTAGTAGATGTGTAAAAAAAATATGGATATAAAAATGTAATTTTTTATCTATAATTATACATAACATTGTTTTTAAGACTTAAACATTAATAATAATGTATATAATCCAATGGTGCCTATTAATTAAAGTAATACTTTGAAATTTATAAATTAAGTAGTTACCAATAATTTAACTAATGTTTAATAGTGTGTAGTTATTATTATAAAGTGTTACTGAAAAGACTTACGCACATAGTTACCTTTTTATTTATTGGGCAGATTCAAATAATCAGCCTATGACAAAGCTGAATGAGCCTTTATGGAGCCCAGGCCTGCCATCAGAAGTTGGATTGTAAGACCTGCTTTTAAATTGAACCCAAAGGTTTTTATACCTATGGCTCCTTTCAGAAAATAACTATTGGTTTCTGTTTAACTCCATCCATTAACTCAATCCTTGACCAAACACATACACAACACTTTATGTGATATCAAGAATGCCAAAGCTGATGTCTGCTGATGTTATGCATCTTACCGTAAATACGGACTTCCACAAATATTCGGTTCAGCCCACACACTACACAGAAGCTGTTGATTCTGCAGAGGCTGAGATGTAGGCCCATGTAGGCCAATGTCAGCATTAGGAGAAACAAAATATTTTCATTACAAGGGTATCTGCTGGTGTCAACAATATGATAAAGTACACGGTAGAGATAGGTGGTTCCCATGAGGCTGGTGTCCTCGCTGGTGCAGGGGAAGAGGGGGGCAGTGGGACGCAGTGGGGAGGTTATTCGGGGTGAGCAAGGAGATGGTGGGATTGGCTGTTCCCTGATATCAGGAACATGGTGAGTGTCAACACATTCAGTAGGACAGATAAAGTGAGGTCAGGATGTGACAGACGAGTGATAGTCACTGTGATCAGGACTGACATGCACAAGTTTGGTGTTTTACAGCAACAGCAGAGTCATAACTGGAAAATTCCTGTAGTCTTTTCAAATAGGTGATCATACAAATGTGTGTAAAATGTCCTTCAGTCTGTCGCTTTCAAACATTTGTCAGTTTTGTGACAGAATGTTGGTCCCTCAGATGAGACCCATTTGCTCAATGTCATTCCCTATTTAGTCATTTTGTTTCATTATATTGTACAATTGCAACAATGAAATAAAAGAAAATGACTAGAACATTAAAAAGTTGCTATTAACTATTGAGGTTTCCAAGTGCTTGTATTTAGGTTGGAGTCATTGGCACTCACTGCACAGACCAAAGTCAAGTGGCCTGCCTGAAAGCCCTAAAAAAGCTACTGAATGTGTCCTGGGATCTAAAGCTGGCCACTTGCTACTGGATCACAGGTCAGTATAAAAGGTTTTATACTTCCTCTGTGAATGAACTTACCTGCACATGATTAAACTTCATTTTATTGACTCTTTTGGTTATTAATGTGCACCTGTTAGCGGTCAAAACCAGAAGAATGAAACCATGTGTGCATTGTGTGCTTGAATATTCCATCCTGGTGATTCTATTTGTCTTTGACCACAAATTACTATTATTGGCTTACTGCATGTCACTGTACACATCTGTCTATGTTTGAGTGCTGTGTTTTTCTAAAAGCCTCTCGCTTTAGCCCTGGTCCTGTGTAACAAGCAGCATTCATCTGTATTTTTCTCTATTCTGTGAAAAGGACCTGGTAGCATAATGTAGGTTGAGACAAGCAACATATTTTTGACACTGTTAACACTTTTCTGAGAAGATTCTCGGTTGTCCAGGTCATGTTACACTATAGTGGTTTAAAGGAGGCATCTGTGAAAGAGTGAATAAAGGGCTGGAAAGTCTGTTGGTTAGTCTGTGCTTTGTTTTATTAAAAAAATAACAAATGATTTGATATTTTGGTTTTAATGCACCTGACATGTGTGCAATATAATTTCTGAGTTTGCAAGTGGGTGAAAAGTGAATCATATTTAATGGTGTGTAGTTAAAGGCCTGCTTAACCTCTGAACCCTCTAACTCTTTTTTGATGGCATATTAGTCTTTATTGACTTAATGTCATGTGTAGTCCTATCCTTGACTGTTGAATGTTTTTTTTTCTTGGTCATAAATTCCACCGCACTCCCGCTGCCGTTAAAAGAGGTGCACTCCCCCCACTGTCCTTGTAAATTAGAGTATGTTCTTAAATGACCTGACTGCCAAAGTGAAGGACGACTCAAACTGTACTGCCTGTTTGACTGATCTGTTCTTCTAATAGCCACACTGTTTTCATAACACTCGCTCCAGCGCTGGTCGGCCGACTGTTACAGGCAGCATTTTTCTTTTACACTCTGTGTTCATTTGGGTAACAACCTCATTTTTACATCTACACGCCATCACTGACACAATGCAAACTGATTATAAAACCAGGTTTATCATCTTTATCTGAGCTTTGAAATGTCTTTTAAACACTTCACGCTGCTGTCATAATGTTGGTGTTACGTCTGTCATAACATACAGTGGTATATTGTGCCTAGGGCTGTTTAAAAAAAACATAGATTATCCCGACAACCATTCACTTAATGTTTATGTATCAAGAAAACAAAAGGCAATTTTAGCAGCTTAGGCGAGATGTGAAGATTTAAGCATCAAACCATATCAATCAAAACAAGTTTAATGTCAGTTAAACAGTACTTGGGTTTGAAGATAGGCTATAATCAGTATTTACTATTTATTTATTTTTACAAGTTTGTGTGCGGTCATTGAGAGCTTTCCCTTTGCTCAAGCTCATAGTTTCATTTAAGATGAGAGAATTTTTTTCTGACCTGATGCTATTTGCTATCACAAAAATCAAATCAATCTTTTACTTTTCCATTTTAATATTTAGGTACACAATAAACCTAAAAAATATTGCTAGTTAATATTTTATGTGTTTAGACAATATTTGCATTTTTTTTCAATAATGAGTTTAAACTCATGAAGTAGAAATCATTCTGGTTTCAGAGATCTATATTTGTGAACACATATTTGTACATGATGAGAAGATAAAACTAGAAATACAAGTCACAAGAAAAAGCCAAGTTTCCCACACACTACTATAAAACTATTTCTCTATTTCCTCAGGATTCTACAAAGTCCTTTAAAAACTCTGACGTGACAAATTATATGTGCTTCTTTACAGTTCAACGTAATCCATCTATCTTATTTTTATCTATCTATCTACAATATATCCCACAGGGTTAAGACCACAGCTTCCTTTTCCCCTTTTTACTTTTGTGATACCACAGTTTGAAGCACAAGCAGGGGGTGTTTCAAGTCAAAGAAAAAAAGGAAGAATGACAAAGAAGAGAGGAAAGAAAGGCTAAAGGCGAGGTTAGTTGGGAGGCAGACATAGGAAGGAGGAAGTTCATCCACCTGTGTCTGATTTACAGCAGTCGTCTGTAATCTCCCGCACCAGTGAGAGATACAACTCTTTTTTCAGATCGATACACTCAACCCAGACGGCATACAATGAGGCCTGGTCTTGATATCCGACTACAGATATGAGGCAAAGTAGGTAATAGCGTCGTGAGACCCTGAAATGGATTTAGAGATCAAAGAAGTGGAAAATCTGATGGCTGAATTTTTTGTATGTATAAGTAGGTTTAAAATGTATGTAGGGATCACGGGTTACCACCAACGTGAGCGCAATAGAAATTAGCCACACACAACATTTTAACAAAAGTTCAAAGGTTTAGTTCAAAGAAAGACTAACAAGGAGTTAAACTGAGAAGACGTGACACAATATATTGTAAGCAGTAATTAAATGGTAAATAGACCCATCTGTTTATAACATATTTACAAACCCTTAACAATGGATGGATACATATTTTTCAAAATGCATGATACCAAAACAAAAACTTTAATTTAGCAAATCGACCAGAACATTTTGGATATTCTGTTGTTTTTATTCTGTGGGAAAAAATTCTCATAAAAGAGTTAACAAGTCCTATAACATGAGGTGTGCATATGTAATAGATCCAGCATGTACTCATAGTATAGGCTAAAAGTATAAGAACAAAAGAAAAGGTAAAGCATTTGGTACAGTCAGCTCTGTCTCCACTGATGAGATTTTGTTTTTATTTTGGAAAATATATTTGGCCAAAAATAGCCATGACATTTTGGAATAGCTTTATTTATATTGATATGTCTTATTATAGTAAAGAAGGTACTAATCTTATCAATGACAAGCCTTGTTTGTGACAATTCTTTTCTGTTTACTCATCATAAGGTGACATTAAACTGAATCTTTTTGGATAAAATTTTCTATTTATTACTTTTGTCAAAATCAAATTTCAAAATTAACAAAATGCTTGGTGCAAAATTTATTGTGGGTGTATAATATATCCTTATTTCTAAACAGCTATTTTTCTGTACTTTCTTCCAATTAATGACCTCCCACTTTTGCATCCACTGTCCACACTGTCCATCTCCAGTTGCTATCTCTGCACGGAAATGCTAATCAGCAATTAGTGATTAGCTCCTGTATGTCGTGCCATTGCCGTAACTCCACCACAGTGACTTTTCCTGACAAATCGGGGCCCGTGCTGACTGACCCCTCCGGTTCCTTCTCCAAAAACCTGATAAAGCGAACAGGGCCACTTATTACGTCGTCTACGAATTCACAGTCTCTTCTTTGCTCACTCTTTCTCTAATCATTGTAAAACCAGACTCTTCGAACAAAGGGCGGTGTTTGTTATTTCGTAGGCTTTTTATGTCAGGCATGTTCCGCCGAGTGCGTGTGCCGGTCTTTGAAGTGCCACACACCAGCGTTTGGTTTCTCAACGATCTGGGCCCTTTCAAAGTGTGCAGAAAAGAAGGAAAGAAAGAACATTACAGGTGACGAGTTTTCCTTCCTTCTCAATCACTGATAACTCTTTGTTTTATCCACCACCTTTGAATTAGCATGGTTTCGATCTTTGTAAGTGGCTGTTTTTCAACTTTAGCCCAGATCAGATGCAGGCTAAGTTTAGAGCAAACTAGCTAAACTTGTTATAAGATTTTTTACATGCTCCAGATCTTTATCACAAAGATCTCAGCGTTGCAGAGGAAAAGTAACTGATATATTTCTTTAAAGAAGTATGTGTTAAACATCTCTTTATTTCACAAACAAGGCCCCAGTAAATAAGCTATAGGCAGGTTTACTGCGTTTTAAACAATGACCAGGTAAGCCTTGTTTCTTAGTTAGACAAGTATGTTAGGTTTGTTGTTTGTATTTGTGAGTACTTTTATGAGCTGCTGCTCTCTATTACTGCTTGGTGAAAGCCAACTGCAATGATAACTGCAAAAACTGATGAAGTTACACAAGTCACTTCATTAAACCTGGCACACACTGAATCACAAAAAAAAAAAAACATAATTTCTGTCAAAAGCCTATTATATCATCTGATTGTCTAATATGAGGGACTCCCTTTGAGTCAAACAGACAGATGATGAAGAGACTGAAAAAGATGGCGTTACCTGATGAATCCCAACAAACCTCTAGATTTCTTCATCGTCTGCTGGATGCTATGCTTGAGCTAACATGGAGAATGCTTAGTGTGAAAAATGTGACTTCTAATTCACCTCGCCCTGCATAGGGGCTGATTCTTCCTCTCCATCCGGCTTATAAGATTTAAGCAAAAGGAGGGGGGCTGAAGTGGCAACAGATGCACAAATGTGCCTGTAAGTTCAAGTGTGTCATCGGTCGCTGGCCGAGCCTTTCTCACATTCTAATGTCTTTGTAGAGACGCGGCTGTCATTTAAAAATGAAAATGACCAGGATAATCATTTTCCTACTCAGCTGACTGAGTGCTCTGTGCGCAGCCATTCTCTGGAAACACAGGAGTTGTTTGGAATAACACGTTCACTGAACAAACAAAACAGGCTGTTATCAGGCCACAATCAGTCACATCGACAGCAAGGCTCTCTCAAGGAGCTGTTCTTTCTGTGCTCTGCTCCACAAGGGGGCGATGTAAGGAAAATGTGGCTCATAAATAAATTATACATTTTGGTGTCATATTTCCATATATAGGCTTTAAGTATCATGTATTTAAGGGACAAATCCTGCAAATGAAATAATACTAAAATGAATGGTGTCAAATACTGTGTTGGTGGAAGTGAAAGTGCAGTCTCCTCATAGGTCTTTTTAGTTCATACACATGCACATTATGGTTTTGGGCTTCTGGTAACACTGCATACTTTTTATAGATAAGAATTTTTATTATATTTTATTATATAGTCCTTTTTGAGTCTACCTCTGCTTCTCTACGCATCCCATTTGCAGGAAGTCACCTCTGCTAATCCCATACATGCCCTGCAAATACTCATAATTTCCAAGTGCTATTAAAGGACCAAACAGGATTATATAATCAAAAGAAACATTAGCTGCCTTTAGAAATGAGTTTCAGGGATTGGGCTCTACCACTGCCCCCACACACCTTAATCTGGCGGAGACCCCTGCAGTCACACTCCTCCACCTGGCTCCCATTACCCCTCCACAAATCCCTAATCCCTGCGTTTGTTTTCCCGGATAGAGCCCAGAAGAATGGAGGAGGAGAAGAAAAGGGGAGGCTAGCTGCAGGGTCAGGGCTGATGGTGCTGTTGTAGTCAAGACCACACCAACTGAGTCCAAGTCACAACCAAGACCACAGTGTACCAAGACAAGACCAAGATTTATCAGGACTGACACTAGTGGGAAGAGGACAGTGTCTTAAAACTCAAATACTACAAACCCTTGGGCCAGTTTGATTCTGTTTGGTAAAGAAGGCACCAAAGGGCTTATCAGTAATTAGAACTTAATCTTAAAATGAGAAATGTTTTTGGTTGCAATTGAGGACACACGTTTTCCACAATATTGGTAGTTGTGGCCTTGGGCCTTTCTTGTCTTTTAAGATCCTGACTTCTCCATGTCTGAGAAAGAGACTAAACAAAATGCATGCATGAGTATAATGAGAGAGGAACGAGACAGTAAAAAGTGTTCAGATGTTGGATAAACACTATTGAGAACAGATATCAGAAACTATGTCTGCGGTAGTGAACATTAAGATGCTTAAAAGTGACATATTGTCCATCTTACAAGACAGAACTACAGGATTAACAGTTGGCAGTGTAAGTGGTTCATCAAGACTCTTACAGCTGCTAAAATTTAACAAACATGAATTGTCATTCCAGACCTCCATTAGGTTTTATGGAAGAGAAACATGCTTCTTATAAGGGCCTCCTTGAGTTGCTGTGTCAGCTCATGGCACTCTCCTTTCTTTAATAAAACTATTGTTTGTGTTACTCCTGATTGGGAACACATTGGGCCTGGGTCGGGCCCTGCCGGGGCTGGGGTCCGGAGTCTGGGAGCAAACCGGGGGTCCTGTTCTCCAGGGGTCTCTCCTCTGTCCTTCCTCTCCTCAGAAGTACCGTCTTCTCAGGGGGCCCTTAGGGGCGACAGGGTCGCCCCTGAGAGGTGTCCCGGTGGGTTGACCCGGCACTGCCTCGATCAGGGGGTAACCTTAGTCCTCTCCTAACGGACCCCCTCCCTTCCTGCAGTCACCAAACAGCCACACAGGGCGATGAATTACACGTGAGCACACAGTTCACACAGACACAGTCCCTGTAGACTGAGACGTGCACAAACATACAGACACCATCATGCAGGTTGAGCTCCACTCGACCCGTGTGGCTTCAGCTCTGTTGTCATGACGACGCCCTACAATCAAGATTTCCACATCTGATACAGCAACTAGGCAGAAATTCCAGCTTGTGAACAGAAAGCTGTAAATCTTACTTTCGATTAGAGAAGCTTCAGATACAGAACATTATTGCTTTCACACAGAGTTATGTAACAGCACAATGACAGAACATTTCCTCTTGTAAAGTAAACAAATGAGAAACTACGGAAGCATAGCACTGTCAATGTGGTTTTTCTGACTTTTTTTTTTTTTTTTTTTTGATAGTTTTTCTGACTTTTTTGGGGGGGGAATTGTTTTTCTGACTTAATTATCACATTATTTCATGATAATTTTCACGTTATTTTGTGATACTATCACGTTATGATATGATAATTTTATTTTTTTCCCAATGCTTTATCGGAAGCAACGTACCACGTAGCTAACGTAGCAACGCAAGGAAGCAAAGAGGAAGCAAGGCGTGGCATCAAGTTTTACTTCAGACTTGGTCTAAAACATGGTGAGATATTAATGTTACTGAACACTGTAGACAATATTGTGATGAGTTTTTAGCACCTTGAGACGTTTTTTGAAACGAATGAGATTGTATAGGTGGAAGAATCAGTCAGATCCGTTGGATGTAGCAGCAGTTCTTATTGATCAACTGGATGGACACAAAAAACGTACGGATATAAATTAAATCATCTCAACTGTATCCAGGCTGGCTTTGTCATGCTTCCTCTTTGCTTCCTCGCGTTTCTACGGAAGCATAGTAGGCTACGTAGTACGTTGCTTCCGATAAAGCATTGAAAAAAGAAAATTTATCACGAAATAACGTGATAATTATCATGAAATAACGTGATAGTATCATGAAATAACATGATAGTATCACGAAATAACGAAATAATAAATAATTAATTTATCACGTGAAAAACAATTCCCCCCCAAAAAAAGTCAGAAAAACAATCAAAAAAAAAAGTCAGAAAAACAACATTGACAGTACTACGCTTCCGTAAAAAACAGTTCTTTGTGATTATTGTTAATATATTTATACTATTGTAAAATAAAAATGGCCTTGATCTCAAGAGCCATGCATAGTGACAGGAGGAGACAGATTACTGGCAGAGCTTTCAACAAGTCCCCAGAACCTATAGAAGGGTCATCTGAAAACAAGAACAATGACTGCTGTTGGTTGGTTGTTTGGAGGATAGATAAATATAGATATAAACAATATGACACACAGGGAAGTAGTAGTAAGGTTATCAATTGTACTCACTGTTCTTTTATTATGAGCAAATTTAAACAATCACATTAAAATATCATTACAGAGAAAACTAAATTAAGATAACTAAGTTCAGGTAAATAAAAAGCGGAAATCATAAATTAAGACGAGCTTGCAGTGTGAGTAACAAACATATGGCATGGATATTAGCTCATGGAGTTAACAGCAGCGGCAGGGCTTTGACATGAGCTCATGTGTTTAGACAGATCTGCTGAAGGTTTAAGTCCAGCTCCGAAGCTTTATCTGATCCAGAGATAAGTCTTCAGCTAAGAATGAGAGGAAAACACAGACACACACACACAGAGAGAGCGAGAGTGAATGAATGGTCAGAGCAGAGTGAAAGATGAAGACGAGGGAAGAAGAGGAGGGTCTGGTCCCAGATAGAGACAGTTAAGCATAAAGACTGTCCAGGAAGACCCCCACATTCAGGGTCTGCACTGGGCGTGTGGTGTTGATGAGGTCAGTGTGAATTACAAAAGTGAGGACAGATATGAGAAGAAAAGTCACCACTCGCAGTGTTGTGCATTTTTCTATTACTTCAACCCAGTGCATTTTATGAATGAAAGTGAAGGAGCAGAGGAAGTCTTGTTTAACCAAATATTATCATTTTTGTCTCACATTCTTTTCAAAGTGTCATACTGTTTTTAACATTTTAACTAATTTCTACAGAATTTCTTTCATGTAAAAGGTATTTTACATGAAAATATTTTCTGCTTTTTTATTGTGCATCCCTGTTATTTTTGAAAGTCAACATAAGTCACAGAAAAAAAGGAGATTGCCATTTGCACATGAAGTCGAGTCATGTAAATTTGTTCAAACAAGAGGAAACCACAATTCAAATTTTAGCAAGACATACATTATATATAATAAAAACAGTAGAAACAAAGAATAAATGCTAAACATACAGTACAAACAAAATTTAAAACGGGATTCGTCTGAAAAAAAGTTGGGTAATTGGAAATTAGAGGAAAAGTTTATATTGTACTTGAATTATTATGAGCTAATATAAATTCATATTGTGTGTCTACAAATAAAACACTGAATCCTCCGAGCCTTGTCTTATAAAACCATCTTACAGTCTATTCAAACCACATATGCTGTTTAGAAATTCATGACAAGAATGTATTTGTGAACACAGGCAGAAAATATCAAAGCACATA
The DNA here is from genome assembly GCA_024416835.2 of Perccottus glenii. Lineage (NCBI taxonomy): Eukaryota > Metazoa > Chordata > Actinopteri > Gobiiformes > Odontobutidae > Perccottus > Perccottus glenii. The sequence goes on from CM044550.2 coordinate 10,890,263, forward strand.
TGCAACAAGGGTTCCAAATATCTACACGCCTGAATCTTAAACCAAAATGCATAGTTCTTCTGCAAAATACAGTACTTATTAATACAGTACAGGTGATGTGGACAGGTTTGCAAAGCAGAACATTTTAAATCCACTTTATCTAGTGCATGATTTGGGCTTTATAAATCCTTGCCTGAACATGGTGCATTTGGCGTCAAATAATTCACATTTTACTCATGGCCTGTCCATTATTGCTCCAGTACATGTGCAGAGGGCACACACCAGGATCCGATCTGAATGGTCAAAGCTTGCCAAGACTTTGGTGCCCAGCGTGATGTTGCTTCCTGCAGGAAGAGGGAGAGCGAAGGAAAAGCAAAACAGGACATCTTCAGATGTGTCAGGGGAGCAGTCCTGTCCTCCTCTCTGGCCTCGAGGGAAATCGCACCAGAGAAAGCTCTCCCTGCTTTTATCCCCCCCTTCCCTGTCCTGTTCTTCTTCTACTACTCCTGTTTTATTCCATCACACACTCCGACTGAGGTCACCGTGCAGCATCTGAACTTGTTACTACAAACTTGCTCATAATAAAGGAATGTACTTTATCTGTAGCTTAATGTATATGGTTTTACTGCAACATTTTACAGTGAGAGATTAATTGAGAGCTTGATCTTTAGATACATCTTTAATATTAATTGTGATTCAAAATTGTTCACAATTTAGAATATATAAATCAATCTTTAAAATCCATTAATATTTTTTTTTATTGTGCATTTGAAGGGAAGCATAGTATAGTTGTATTTTTATGTTTATAACAGCAATATAATAACATTTTTCTTGAGATTCTAAAAGCTATCATAAAAAAAGACATAATTCAAAGCAGCTTCTTTTAGTTGCAGATTATCTTCATTACAGTTGGTATTGGAGATATCCCTGACCTTAATTGTCCCAATATCAATGTGAAAGGGTAACATTCACACGCAGAACAAGGTTGTCTTGTAATGCAATACAAGTCTGAAGTTGGAAGAAGGGAAGGTAAATTAAATAAGACTTGTGCGATTTAATCTTCTTGTCAACTCCTGTATCAGCTTTTATGGAATAACTACGCAGGTAATTATGATTGGAGCCAGAAGAGCGTCAGCCATTTTCCATTTGGAAAATGTAACACTAAACGTTCCTCTCATGGTGCAGTGCCAGTGAGCCCAGTCTTTAACCCCTGTCAAAGCAAAACCGCAGCCACTGTATGCAGCACTCGAGTATCAGGCAGACGACAGTACAGTCTCTATCACTGTTTGTCCCCAGCCTGGTTTTCCTCTTTGTTATTGTGGTCGAAACAGAGGCAGAGAAGCTGGAATTGGGGAGGTTTGTGTGGTGTGTTGTGTGTAAGCAGATCTTAGGGAGAATGACACTTGGTTGGCTGAGTGCAGTGTGTGTTAGTGGTGTGTGTGGTTGTGAAGACACAGAAGGCTATATTCACTCAGTCTGCAGGGTCTGTTTGAAGTCTTAATCTTTTAACGTCATGTTCCGTTACTTAAACTGGGCAAAAAGGTGACTGAGTACATACAGGTAGCATTGAATGGCCAGTAACATAGAAGTTCCTTTGTCCCATTTTCATACGCGTATGACACCTCAACCAGAGCAAATTAATAATGCAATCGGCCATTTCTTTACAATAAAAACTGTAAAACTGCTGACTATATGCTCAACTACCAAAAATGTGAGACTCTCCCTCAGTTTCTCTATTTGCTTTCTCACAAAATAGACAAAAAAATCTGTCTTTTTTTTTTTTATTAACATTTGGAAAGAGAGTGACAATGAGCACCAGACACCCACTTTAATGATAAGAAACAACTCCAAGCTAAACTGCCAATCACACTGTCAAACCATTTCTTTTGCACTAATCAGCAAGACTGTCAACACTGTATGTGCCTCTAATTGTATGTTGTTAACTGAAAGATAAAGTGATAAAAGAGGGACATGAGCACAATAAAGAGCACTGATGAGACGTCAGAGCCGAATGGACAGATGGTGTACACAGGAGCTCGTCTGCTTCCCGTAGCTCTCTTTCCATGTGCCGTTAAGATAACATCTCTTACCTTATTCACTGCAGCCCACATACACAGCTCTTCTCACAATAGCTGCCAGGTTACGGAAATGAAGAATAACCTTGTCTAGTTACCCCCTGACTCTGTGTTTCAAAAGAAAGCTGCACAATGAAGTAAAGTTTTTTTTTTGTTTTGTTTTTTGGCTTTGTATTTACGTATGCAAATAATCTTGTGTCCGTTTTCACATAAAATAATCAAAAAAGGTTGATTTGGCTAATGAAAAATATATTGGTAGCACTTTACATTGTGTAATAGTATGGTAACAAGATGATAATAGGTAATACTTTAGTAATTATAATTAATAAGTTGTTTCTAGTCCTGCAAGAGTTCCTGGTTACATTGTTATAACAACCTATATGTTGACAATTCTATAAAGATGACTTAATAATTACTATAGTGTCAACCTATTACCCCTATTACTGAGCTAGAATATAAAGTGCAACCAAAATTATCAATAAACATTCATGCAATGAGATAAGCCTTAAAAAGCAATATTTAATACAGTAATGTAAGCATGCATAGATCTAAATCACAATTGTAAATTATGAAAACAGCCTCGGGACTAGCATTGGTTAAGGATCCTGACATTTACTTCTACGTTGTTTTTGAGGGACATAGGTGTGGATGAAAGCAGTTTGTATTGTGAGAGGAAGCACGCAAAGAAATGACAATAAAGAATGTAATAATTTCTAATGTGAGACGTCACATAAAAATCCTTTATATTACTACAACTATAAACAAAAAAGATTTTATAGCCAGAACTTCAGACGTAAATTAGATTGAAGGTCCAAAGTTGAGAAAGTTAATGATCAAACAAAGAGAAGAAGAGGAGAACATGACGTATTATTGTACATCTGGAAGATGCAAATGTAAATGTATCAGTATTCATATACTAAATGAGAAATGATGTAAATTCAAGCATGACTCAAATAGACTGTTGTCTTACCCATATTGTATTTTTTTTCTTTAGACTCTCAGACCACCAAAGAAGAGCAACCCACCAGCACAGTATGCATATCTCTGTTCTGCACTATTAACTCACACAGATCTCACTGGGGTCATGTCATTCAATTGTTGATTCTCCTCCATCTATCATCTGCAGAACCCGCACTTTATCAATGCAAGTGAGCGAGGACCTGCTTGGAGCTAAAATAATGTGTGTGCGCTCTAATAAAGATGTAACAAACTGGATGTGTGTGTTTAAGAGTAAAAGTTTACTTTTTGAATGTTCTCCTTACGTTCCTTGTCAGGCCAAGGCTTTGATCTGTCTTCGGGTGTCAGCTGGCAGCCATGTTTGTTTGCAAAGCGAGGTGGGCTACCTGTGTAATTACCTCTAACGAAGTGACTTGTTTTGATTTGGTCTGAAATCTAATCCTCAGCTGGGATGAAGATGTGGAAATGGGTTTGGGGTTACTTGGGGATTTGAAGCGTGAGTTTGGCTGTGGCTGTGACTAGTTAAGCTCTTTTTGGGTTAAAGGGGCTTGGATTGCAAGTTTTGAGGAAGTTTATATTGCATTGGCTTGGAGTAAGTTTGGCTTGTTACTGTTCTCTTTATTCAAATTTGATAAAGCTTTTATTATCACTCTTTTTCCATCTCCCCTCTACCTTTCACATACAAAAAAACATTCAAAAAATAATCACCTCATGTTGACTCCTTAAACTCGTACATGCATGCTGTACACACATATTTTTGCTCCTGCGAATCATTGAGTCCTGGCAGCTGTTCAGAAAAACCTCAAAGAGAAGGTTGTTGGCAGGAGGCTGCAGCGCTTCACCTCTCCATAAAGGTTACTTAGAACATAATGTGGCTCTCCTCTGCTCCGTCCTGTTTTTGACTTTCTCCTCACTGCCATATCTTTACACAGCACTCGCAATGTCCTGATGTGTTACTTTGTGTGTTATCAGATTTAATACTTTTTTAAATATAAAAACACAGATATTTACACAGATAGATTTTGGTCTATCGTCAATAAAACATGTCTTGAGAATGTGTAGTAGCTTATTTATTTTGTCTGAATGACCTTTTCTGACTCTTGATTTCCTTCAACGACATGTGGACTTGCGTTTTTCAGAATTCAGACTGCTTCATTACAGTTTTCATAACAAGCTATGATTATTTTAAAATAAGCAACCAATTGCTTCATTTTTTCTGCCCTTTTTCCTTTTAGATAATGTACTTAAGTTAAACATTGTAAAATAACTACAAAATCAAACTATATGATATACTTTTTTCAGACCAGCAATTTAAAAGCAAAGGACATAGACAAGGTCCAAAGTCGACCATGTGTCAAGCCCAAAGCTGTATTTATTATTATTAAAAGCTGTATTATTCATATATTTATGGCACAACACTTAATAATAGACAAATTTAGGGGTAATTAAGAGGTTGAAAATGCAATGTCTAATCATCAACATTGTGCATCCAGCAGACATTGAACATTGCAATTAAACATAATTGTGTGCATTTTGTGTACTGTAAAAATATAACAAATGCTGTGTAATTAAAAAATACATAAAATGTTAAAAGTATAAAAATTGTGGTTTGAAATGTTTGTTAAGTCATGGAGTTAAATCTAGAGGTTATGAAGAGCAGATAAGAGCAGCAGCATTTTGACACATATAGTGTAACATGAAGGTGATGAGTGCTCTTGAATACAATGATTATAGTGTTTGAGGCAGAGTGGATGGACTGACGTGAGCCTGTGTCCTTCACAGCCAAGACACTCTCTAAAGAGTTGAATACACCTTTAAGTAAGACCATGTGATTCCTGTCTGCCCAGAGCTTAATCCATGCGGCTTGAGATATAAAGAACATGGGAGGGGTGGTGGCTAGGTGTCTGGTGGTCACTGTTTATTTGCTCTGTTCTTTCTTTAGAGGAACAAGAGTCATGTTGGAGGCGCCACATGAGGGCTGAGGGTATATCCTTCTTCCTCTTCTCCTCACCCTTCCATCCCTCTTTCGCCCGTCCCTTTCCTGCACCTCATAAGGATCCCATTGAATACTGGCCTCGTGTTGTTGATGTTTAAGGATACTGGCGATAACCAGATGCAAATGAACCAGAGACCAACCGGGTAAGATCAAACTGGGACACCAGCGAGAGATTCCCTTTCCCACAGGACGTCCAGGGCAGATGTGCCAGACAGTTCTACAGACCTGCAGACCAGCTAGACTCCCGTATGACTTGTCTGTGACTTCAATTAAGACCAAGATGAATGTTGTAGATTACACAGACTTGGGCACAATGCCTCTTTGTGTTGCATGTGGCATATTACACTTATGAATGCCATGCCAAATTTTTAAGTGTGTTTAAACTACCTTGTTGTGCAGCTATATGAACTTATCCACCAGCACATTTTCTATGCTTTATGGCCTTATAATGGAGGGCAATTCTGCTTTAAATTAACTTTGACACCACGAGAATTACATTTTATATTAATGTAAACATTTTTTTTTTATCACAAAAGGATTTATTTTTTTTATTTATTTATTTATTTTTTTGTAACTTTTGTCAAGGGAGTCCTGGCCAAGACAGCAGCAACTGCAGAAAAGACTACATTATATGAAGACAATTAAATATAAGCATACAAAACTTCAGATATTGTATGACAATGAAAGATCTCTCTTATCTCTATAACAATATGTAAAGCCTAACTGTGGTAAATTATAAAATGACCAACATAATTAGCAGCAGAGTAATATTTATTTTTTTTAATTCAGGATTTCTTTTGTTTAAAATTTGAATAATTGAGAATTATGGGATATAAACTTGAATTGTGAATATATACACACATATTTAAAGCATTACAATTAAAAAGTAGCTACAAATTACCTTAGAAAAAACATGTCTCTAGTCATGTGCAGCTTGCAAGAACAGGCTTTGTAAAGTCAAAATATGTTTAGGCCTTTTACGTTTATTAGAAATATACTACAATTTTTATTCTTTTTTTTTAACAAAAATAAAAAATACATGTTGCATTTCTGTTTTGTGTGATGTTTAAGAGCGTCTCTAGTCCTGGTGGTTTCTGTTGGTCCCGGGTCCATGTCTGACCCGTCCTGCGACCCGTCAGATCCGCGCGCTGCATTCCACCAGCGCACGCTTATCATAAACATCCTAAACCCAGAGCGTGAGGGCAGGAAGCGCGCGGCAACAGGAAGTCCTCTTTTTCAAACGACATTAGGAGCCGTTCAGTGACGGGGCTGCAGCGGTTCATCACAGCTCAGGCCTGTGCCACACACAGAGCCACGGCCCCAAATTTAAATAGCAATTGTTTTTTAAAAAACCGCTACTGTTACTTTCTGTGCAGTGCAATTTGGACGCCTTTTGTATAGCCTTCTCACAAAATGATTTTCTCTCCTCGTTTTATCATCATTACCTATCACCCCTCTGCAGGTCAGAAATGGTTCAGGTTTCCCTGTTTTGTTTAGAGATTTTGCACGTGCCAGTTTACCACTTTGTTGTGACAGACGCGCGTGACTGCAGCGGCTCTGGAGTGACGTTAGACATAGATCCGTTTGCAGAATCAGTCATTTTAAATTGCTACAAGAATTTCGCCTAGTTATGTTTTGACATTTTTTTAAGAATGAAAAGGTGAAAAAGGCATACAGTGGACAAATTGTTTGGCTTTGCAATTAATATCAGCATCTCGTGGTTTGACGCACAGACTTTAGACTCTGGGGCTACATTTTCTAGAAAATGAACACAGTCAAAGAGAATAAATATATGCTTGCTGCTTCTAACTCTTTAATTTACTGCAGAATTACTAGTAACAAGTCAACACGTAAACTATAATACAAGTACAATTACAAATACAAGCACATCACAATCTTGACAAAATAGCCGATGATTCATAAAAGTGCATACATTAGATAAATAGAAGACAAAAATGTATATAATTGCATGAAACAATAGCCTGTAAATTTAATACAGTAATGCATCATGATAACTCATTACTACAGTGAAAGCCTAAGTTTTGGTCATGTTGCATAGCCTTATTGGCCTATTATTGCGTTCTTCAGCGAACCAAAACTTGCTGTATCTCAGATGGCTGCAGTAAATCATTTGGTTGGTCTGGCGATTCCTCCGTTTTTGTAAAACCAAAGAAAGGCCAAAACCACAAACATTTGCTGAAACAATGAAAAAAGACCATGCAAACAACTTCTAAAATTGAAATCACACAGGAAAACCCTTTTGTCTGTAAGGCTCAGCCAAGGCGAATACATTGTGAATTAAAAGTACACGACATTTTTGTTCTCTGAGGTTATGACATAAACCAGTTTTACGCACAGTGTTGCCTGTTTCTTAGCGCGTGCTTTTACTGATGTGCAATATGATAAGTGCATTTAGAGCGTGTTGGAGCCACTTGGATAGTTGTACCCTGGTAATTAGCCACTGAATGATATCATGCTGAAACCAAGCCAAATACTTAATAGTTGTGTTGAGCTTATAAGGAAATGCTGTCGGTCTTAAACATGTGAAAAGCACATTAAAACAAGAGCTAACACGGCGCTGTAAGGCCTGAAAGCGTGAGTGCGTGGTAATTGCACGTTGAGAGATGGTTGGCTGTGATGTGAGCGCGCTTCAGCTGCTGCGGATGGCGGGGCAAGCCGGGCTGCTGGCTGCAGACTGGGTGCAGGGTGATGACACACATGCCAATGCTGTTCCACCTGCGCAGCTTCTCAGAGCACGGAAATACACTCCCGGAGAGATCCGAGGGGAGCCGCATGGGTGGCCCAAAAGAAATGTACACCTCTCCACGCGCTTCCATTCTCATCGCGGGCTAATTAAACAGCACCAGTCTGGTCCTCTCAGAGCTGCGGACATGTGGGCTGTTCGCAGATGTTCACGTTCCTGGTTTGCGTTGGGGAAGTGATAGCCCCTTTTGATACAGTGCAGTTACAGTACAGTTAAATATATCCAAATAGTCTTGTGCAGTTTGTTACAGCAACTGCTTGTCCAAGAAGATAAAGGAATGCGATGTAACAAGTGCGAAAATGCACTGTTTCCAGATTTCTAAGTAAGGGGTGATGGATCCGATAGATGTGGATCCTTTGATTTATATTTTTGGGCGCTTTTGTTTTTATGAATTTTATGAATAAAAGATTTTAGTAGGATTTAGTGTCAACATAATAATTATCCACGTCTTGCAGGTCTTGAAACATCACTTTTTTGAAAAGTTTAGATCAGTGTAAAATGTATTAATAAAATAAGTCAATGAATGTTTTTTATTATTATTGACATAATGTTTTATTAAATGTTATGTATTTACAAGAGTGACTTTGCCAAAACAGGACTGCATCTAAAACAAAACAGTAGAAAACAGTTTAATTAATTATAAATGGAACATGCAACAATAAAAGGATGTGTAGAAAAAAGTGCCATAGATCTATTTGTTTTTTGCAAAAGAGAGTTCCTTCGTAAAATAAAATACAACTTAGAAACTAGATGAAAATGTATAGCCAAAAATTACAATAATTTTGTTTAAACTATGATATGGCTGACATTATTGCACATATAATGCTTTAGTATAATTTATAATACTTTGATATAATTTCTTGGTCAGTGCATATTTTAATGATAGACGTTTAAAGGTCCTTAGTGTGCCATCTTTACGCAGTGTGCGTAATCTACTTCTTTTTTTTTTTTTTCATTAACTGTAAAGCGTCAGAGGCGGAACTTGTTGTGCACAAATCACTAAGCTCTACGTCAATGAGCGGAGAGCATTGGCGCAGAAGCAGCCTGTCAGTGGACAGAGGGAAGGGGTGGGCTTCCACAATCACAAACCACAACTTTGGTTGCGCCTCCATCACAAACTAAAATTCTTAAGAAGAAGTGGATCTGGTGCGCCTTGCCTTTATGAACCACTAAATAAAGGTCCCTGGCAGCGTTTTACGGGAGGACTGTGATTTCCTTGTTCATCTTGCGGATTTGTAACTTCACGTGCCATTTAAAGTGTTGTTTTTGAGCCTTGAAACTGGACTTGTTTTGGAGTGCGCAATGATGGCCACTTATCAAAACCCGGAGGAAGACGCGATGGCTTTGATGATCCATGACACCAACACAGCAAAAGACAAAGAGCGTCCCAAAGAGGAGTCGGTGCCTGAGAAGAGCTCGGAGAAGCCGGACCCGTCCCAAAAGCCCCCATACTCATATGTGGCTCTCATTGCAATGGCCATCCGGGAGAGCACCGAGAAGCGCCTCACTCTGTCCGGTATCTACCAATACATCATCACCAAGTTTCCCTTTTACGAAAAGAACAAGAAGGGCTGGCAGAACAGCATCCGCCACAACCTCAGCCTCAACGAGTGCTTCATCAAAGTACCACGGGAAGGCGGCGGGGAGAGGAAGGGTAACTACTGGACCCTGGACCCGGCCTGTGAGGACATGTTTGAGAAGGGTAACTATCGCAGAAGGCGCAGAATGAAACGCCCGTTCAGACCTCCACCGACGCACTTCCAGCCTGGTAAATCGCTGTTTGGGGGCGACGGCTACGGCTATCTTTCCCCGCCCAAGTACCTTCAGTCCAGCTTCATGAACAACTCGTGGTCCTTAGGCCAGCCGCCCACCCCGATGTCCTACACGTCTTGTCAAATGGCAAGCGGCAACGTGAGTCCGGTAAACGTCAAAGGGCTATCAGCGCCCTCTTCCTATAATCCTTACTCCCGAGTCCAGAGCATGGGGCTGCCCAGCATGGTGAACTCTTACAACGGCATGAGTCACCACCACCACCCCGCGCATCCCCACCACACTCAGCAGCTGAGTCCGGCCACTGCTGCACCGCCCCCGGTCCCTTCCAGCAATGGCGCAGGGCTTCAGTTCGCCTGCTCCCGTCAGCCCGCGGAGCTCTCCATGATGCACTGCTCGTACTGGGAACACGAGACCAAACACTCGGCCTTACACACACGGATTGATATTTAAACTAAGCACTCTTGAATGAGAGTTATTCCTGTGATTTCAAAACAACCATCAGACTATTTGAAGAGACTGACGAGTTGTTTGTGTTTGACACGCAATGCCGCTGGGAGATTTATTCGCAGTGATTCACACACTGCACAGTTTTACAAAATGGAAACTGGAGCTAAAACAATGACCCGGACACACAGGTAGCACTGCATTTGGAAACCATTTCATGCACCTGTAATAAATCTGAAGTGGTGTCATATTGTATTTGTATTTTAAGAGGGACCGCCTTGGCATTGTGTTATTAAGGTGCGTAAAGGGTCTCTCACTTTTACGCATGGCTTTTCCGTTCTTCGGCCAAAAGAAACCTGAACACAGAGTGCCTTAATTATGTCAATGCCCTATGATATGACTGTATCAGTGCTCATTTGGCCTCTTACTCATCCTCACTTTGTGATGGCCGTTAAAAAAACAGAGAACAGTCATAAACATTCAGGGTTTAAAATCTATTGATCCCTCGTTATGGGCTATACCTTATAATTTCCAGTGTGACACCAGACAGTGCCAGGTTTTGTGTATCTTTGATATATATATATTTTTTTTTTTATAAACGTGGATAGTTATTGTCTAATTCATGTTGGGGCCATGTTTTATTTTACTTAGCACTTTCCCCTCTTTTTCTAGTTTTGTGATTTTCTAAATAAACTTGTATTTCTTAAAATAACACAATGGCCTGTTTTATGCTTTAGGTTGTCATACCACTGTTTTATAAATTACTATCAACAGCTATATTTTGCATATATTGTAAACACAAATAGAAGGAAATCACAGTGATTTCCCGCAGATCGCACGGGTACAATGCTCATCTCTTTTTATTTATTTTTTTAATTTTTTTACCACAAACCAAAATATTTTCATTTGCATCTGCTTGTTTCTTTTATTATTTAAAAATAGGCCTATTTAAAATTTTGCTACACGGTCAGTTCAGGTCAAGCAATATTAATAACGCGTATAAACTGTGTAAATGCATTATTAAAGAACAAGAACGAGCATTAATTATCTGCAAGTTGAGAAAAAGTTTGAATACTTAGTCACTAGATAAAAGTGGTGCCACGACAATCACACACAGTTTAGAGAATACACTGCACTGCGTTGAGGTGATAATTTTAATTCCACTGACCGATGCGTCTCTTCGTTTTAAAATGATATACATTACCTTATAGCAAACGTATTTATTTTGAAATATTTTGCAATTAAAACACATTAGATTTTTTTTTAATAAATTGTAGTTAGTACAAATAATATAATAAATTATTTTGCCTTTTATTGTCATTACATACTGTCGTATTATAGAGTGAGAGCAAACGTAGCATTATCTGAATAGTTTGACAATAGTATTCAAATCCTTTTCTACTTTGTGCTGACAAGAACAATAAGATGCAGTGAACCTGTTGCGTTTAACACAATCGTTTAGGAAATTAGAACAAAGGCAGGAAGAGTGTTAAAATTATAAAACACGTCGGTAACACAGCAACAAATGTGACATCACTTACACCATTTCATTTTACTCCTCAAATAAATACTAAATAAAAGCGTAAGCCACTCGTAAAGCTCCTCCTTTATGTTTCTTTTAATGTTTTAGAGCTTTCTGTTTCTGGCCTTAGAGGATCCTATCTGCCTGAGACCCACTTATTTAAAAAAAAAAATTTAGGGCCCAGGACTGATCTAAACTGCACTGGAAGCGCCATAATGCAGTACTGTGTCGACATATTCAATTAGTTTAATTTATTTTTTGAATGTGTTTTCGGACTGTTGATATGGTTAGGCATCTGCCACAAATGACCACAGCTTGTCCCCCTCCCACTGGACTTTTGTTTCAGACCAAGAGTTGAAGGCTGAGCCGGACAATGTGCGCCAGTGGGACTGTCAAACTCACGCCATCCAACACAAAAAATTACTCATAATTCAAACAGCTAATTTGGGTTTTGGGTAAAAATAAAGAAGGTGCTGGCATATTTTTGAAGTTTCTACACCAATGACCTAAACATAGGCCGATAGAATTTTACAAAAATAAATAAAAAATATTGCTTCAGGCTTGGCATCAGTGACTCAAATGTGTTTTAACGCAGTTTAGTTCATGAGACAAATTTAGTCAACAAAAACCGCTTTACTTTCAGTTGGTCACACTCCAAAACCGCGTGTTGTCTTTAACACCATAGGATTATGTTGGTTTATAGAAACTCATTGAGATGTGACCTGTTCGTTAGGACAGCCTTTTGAAAATAAGCAGTGTTTTCCCCTTTGAGCCCCAGGCTCTTATCGCGCCTGCACCGATGTAATAAACATGAAGTAAGCACCAGAGTAGCCAGTTTAATTTGTCCATCGTCCTGAGGCTGGGGAGCCCTCTGCCTCAAATGTAGCTGTGTACATTCTCTGCTTCCTCTCATTAATGTTTTGTAAACAATAAAGAGATAAGAGCGCTTTTGAAAGGCAAGTATGTTCTAAACATTTTTCCAAAAAATAATAAATACAAGTGTTTTACATAAACTGATGTTTCGGCAAGTCAAACGAACCTTTCTATGAACTAGACCCACAAACACTAGTTAAGTATTTCCCTATCTGGAAGTTTATCTTATATTAGCCACTAAGCCACTGGGATAAATAAACATTAAAGTAATAGTTTTGACAAAGAGCAATAGACTCTCCAACCATTATGTTTTCCGCCTTTAAAGGCCCTGTGCGTAAAGCAGTCAGTTGTAGTGTTTCACTCTAGGCTTTGAGTTGTTTTCCAGACTGCATTTGTGACTAATGTTTTCAAGGTTTTGAACAATTTGTTTGTCCACAATTTTCACAAATAGCTTCAACATAACCAGCGTGCAAGACAACAGGTGTGCGTATGTGCGTTAAGTTGAGCCGCCAGCGGGCCATGGACCAAACTGGAGCTGCACTCTAACCCGTTTCTTTTATATAAATATATAGCCTTTTATTTTAGCGGACTTAACGCTCCAATGGTTTGAATGAGCTAAATTAACAAATGAGGAACTTGTTAGTTCAGTCTGGGTTTTGAGCACTTCAAACAACATGAACTTAACATTAACAGGAACTATTATTTTTTATATAATCATCATGTTCAAATAATATGAAATCTCCCTCAAAAGCATGGATGTGATAATAGAATTATAGGGACATAGATCTGTTTTAGGAACTTGTTGGTTCAGTAATCCGGGTTATGAGCACTTCAAGTGTGTTTTACAAACAATAAACAACATTAACATAGCTGTCAATTTCAATTCAAGATAACAGATAACATCTTAATGTACCATTTTAGAAATGATATAGCTATATAAAATGAAATAATGATTATCATTACCCTCCAAAGGCAGATGGTTGTGTGAAGAGACAGTAGGGACAAAACGTTATCAAAATCCAATTAAATAAAAATAGATCTTGAGATTCGACGACTGGACGTTAAAATGTTGTTGCTAATTTTTTGCTGTAGGCTTCATCGTATTTGCAGCAACATCATTATCCAATAATGAATATATGTATACATGTTGAGTACTCACGTCAACTTTAACTTTAATTCTGTTTGTATCAACAACAATAAGACTTTTAACATTAAAGAGAGATTTAATGAAAACTAAGTCCAGATGCTTTTCTTCAACCTTTTCTAAATAATTATAATTTATTTATATATATATTTTAATACTTTTTATTTCATTCATGTTTTAGTATTATTTTGGTGGAATACCTTTTCTGAATCAATAACTGGAACTGGTAACACAAACAGTAGTTTTTTTTTTTAATGTTTCAAATTCAATGTCGCACATAAGCTACCATGAGAGTGGCTGAAGCTAAAAGCAATGTTTTTTGCACACGGTGAAAAGGTTTTAGCGCAGCGTGGCTGTTTCCCTGCGTCTCTTCCGCAGAAGCTGCTGTGAATGACCTGATTGTGTGCTTTGTTGCGCTCTCACAGATGACAGATTATAATCAACAAGACGAACGAGGTCAACTCATTGTAAGAGCAACGCATTTGACCTTAGCTTTGTCTCCTTACGCGCGCCGCCTGTACCTGGACTCGTTCCGGCACGACAGCACTCTGCACGCTCCACAGGGCCCCGGCGATGCGACCCGGCCGGTCAAGTCACACGCAGGTTGCAGGTTTCCCAATGCCTCGCACAATTGAATTCTTGGCATTCTTCGTAATGTTTGAGAGTGAAGAGCAGCAGTTTCCACCTAGAAGCGGTGCACATCACCCCAACCCCATTCAAACGGAGAGTGGGGGTCACCACTGTTTGGTATACAGCTGCTCCAAACAGGAAAATATGCAAAGATTTGATTCGCACAAAATCCGGCGATTGTTCAAATCAGCGTGACTTTTTCATTTTCTGTTTTGGGACCAGGTCACTCCAGAAGCATATTCTGTTCATCGACAAATGTGGTCTATTTCTACTGCATTACACGATTCAGAGCTGTTTATTTTGTGAGTGCGTCCTCGGGAGCATCTCCAATGTAATCAACCTGTCACAGTGATCTACGTGATGTTTTCAGTGACTGCAGATTTGTATCTTAATGACAATCTGGTGAAACAATAGAAGATCTGCAATATTTTTTAATAAGGCAAAATAAAGTGTGCTGATATACAGTCAGGGTTCATAAATAGTCCATCTGTCTAGTTAATACTGTGGCTATTAATATAGCCAAGTGTCATCTACTGAAGAAACAGAGAGGGTATTCAGAGAGAGAACCCCTCGTGCTGTGACCTCCTCCTGCCCCCACCTCCTGCCCACTCAAATATCACACAGCCATCTCAGAGCAGGTCTTGACTCTGACTTTGACCTTCACATGAAAAAATGGTTACTTTGGAGGGTTTTTGAGGCAAATTGTCATTTCAAACAAGCCTTCAAATTTTAGTGTAGTAGAAGTAGCAGCGTAATTTGGACTTTTTGCAGAAAGGCTTTTTAGAGAAATCCTTCAGAAGCCGATGGTGCCAGGCATGTCTAAAGCATAGCAAGCCTTGTGTGTCGAATGTACAAGGGTAATGTTTAAATGAATGTGTTAACTCTCTATTAAGAGCTCCAGTGGTGCATGTGGGACTGTGTCTGACAGTATTCTGCCTTTGTCTCTGTCCCTCAGTGCCACTAGATGTTAATGAACCAATTCAAAGACATATAGGTAAAAGCTGGCATCTTTAATTTTGGAGCTTACTTTGAAGTCCTTATATAGGTCTGTTCAGCTACAACTCAAATTCCTTTTCTGTCTTCTTTCTGTCAGGCTTGGAATTTGATATTTTTACACTTTCGGAATATTTGGACCCACAGCATTCAACTTAGACTGACTTGATTCAAATGGGTTTTCCATTTAAGTGGCATTAAACCATAATGTGCAAACCACCACAAAACACATTTGTGCACATTTTGATTTGTGATGCTAATGTCTGCTGTGTATGCAACGGAAGTGAGTGGCTTATACTGCAAAGGGAAATGCGATAAAATGTTTCCGTTCTCTTGATTATGGGCTGAAAATTGCTTTGTCGGGATTTAAATGGCAGGTCTTTTCCCATCGTGCATTGATGGAGTCTATTTTTAACCCCCTTTTCCTTTCTCACCTCCTAAAAACTTCCGCAGGGCTGCAGCACGAGGCTATTAGGATAGCTCTTCTCCTGTTAACATCACGATTAATCAAAGATGGAACCAATTCCCACAAGCATCATTAGGAGCCTGCACCTGTTCCTCTGTATACTAAATAATAAAGTCATATTACTCAATGGTCAGCCAAAACTGATCTCCTGGGACGGTGTTAGCTCTAACTGTATATCAGGAGTCATTCATCTACGTAATGTTAGTTTGTTCTCAGTTTTTAGAATTCTGTTTACGCCTAACTAGCATTTTGTTTATTCTGTTTCTTAAATATATTTGCTTATCTCAACTTTTGACAGTAGTTACGTTTTAGGTAGCCTATTGTTTACCAGTTTATTTTCAACTTGTAGTATTTCAGTTTGTCTGTTGGGTTGGGTAAACTATAGACATTGATTATAGGTTATTGATTTAAAGCAATGCGGCAGCACCAGAATGCAATTTTTAGTCAGACATCAGCAGAACGGGAAAGAACAACAAAAGTAATGTTGTTTATGTATTGCTTTTTTGCCAGGTGAAAATGGGGAAATGCACTCCTTTGTATCATTTGACTATGTAAATTATGCCCCGTAGTGCATAAAGTTGACATTTGATTTTGAACAAATAGTTATTGTATGTGTAATAAATGTTCGTCAACACATGCAGAACAGGAGTCTGGTCCTGAAACTGACCCCTTGCCCCATGTCTCATATTAACAAGCCTCCAATCTCAATGTTATCTAATTTCAATCATATTTCTTTCAAGAAAAAGTCCTTGGCATGGCCTCCCAATTAAACAAATGATTATATTTTGTTAGCCATAATTACATGCATTCACATAAGCCTCTCTTTCAAGTCGAATGTGCTTTTTATTCCACGCTCATCATCTGTGAAGAGATTATGCACATGGGTTTGGAGCGAGTTAGAGAACATTTAATCAAATAAGTGGTGAGCACAGTAATGGAAGCATGATGGATCCAGAGCTACACAGAATATAGGCTGTTTCCTTTGACCCCAGTTGAGGTTTAGCTAAGATCAGACAGTGACAACATTTAAAGCAGTGCCCTTAACCCCTGCACTCAGTAACTTACACATGGCACATAACAAACCAAACCATGAGGACATAATGGTCCGATTATGATGACAGCAACACTAAAACAGCTAATGATGGTTTAGATTATAGTTCTGTTTAGAGTTCAATACAGGACACTGACAATAATTAGACACATGCAAATAAACGTGAAATATATCTGACAGGGTTTAGTAACTCTCTTTGAAATCATCCTGAACACAGATATTGAAATAATGATAGATATTTGCTGCAACCTTGTGGTATGGAAAGGTATTACAAATTATACCTTAGTTAAAATGACCCAGTTTGGTACATAGTCCACTACAATCAAGGAATAAACAAAACTGGAGATGGAAGAACATGACAGTTGTACATATAAGATTGAAATAAAGGTCAATAGAAAGGCATCTGGGTATAGTTTGAAGTTGGTCTTGTCTCTCATCTGTGTCACTTTGTTAATCCTAACACCATAATGCCTTCACCTTAACCCTTTTATTTATACAATGATCTGAATTACATTTTCTCAGTCTTTATTTGAACCAAGTTAGGTTATCCAATTTTTATTTGTAGGATTGACACTGTTCCCAATTTACATCATTTTAATTCATTATGTTTCCATTGTGTTTGGATGATTTGGATTTATTTGGAAAGCATGAATAGACTTGTTTTTTTTTGTTGTTTTGTTTTTTTGTTATAATGACGTCGTATAGGCCTATTTCTATAGTGACAGTAATCCTTTTTTATTTTGGGGGGCACAAGGTCACCATGGCACATTAATGCCAACAGAGGGAGCCCTTCGCTTTGTAACTGTTCAAGGAGGCACTAATTAAACGCAGTTGTGATTGAGTTTTTTTAAGACATTTAATTAGACATCTAGTGGCAAAACTCGAGTAATTGTTCAAGGGACCAGTTAAATAAACGCTGCGTAAACTATGTCGTAGTGCCAACATATGATACATTGTACCTTACCTTGTACTTTTTATGAGCCGACAAGATGGAAGAAAGTCTTGTAAAAGCGTAACAACGTTCACAGGAACTCACTAACCCCAATGAACTTTGATACCATATTGGTTTTATGTGCGCAAAGAGTAAATTTACCAAGTGGACTGTGCTTCCGGACATGGCAACACAATGTTACATAAGACCGCCCGATACTTGCATTAACTGAGAGGACTTTGAATTGTCTGGAGTTTTATTTTGAATGTCCACCAGAGCTGCTGCAGTAGTTCCGGTCCCTGAATTGACGGCTTGTGGCGGAGGGAGCGGGGAAGAGCCGGCGCAGGAGAGGTGCTTCACACTCTCAAACAAACAGGAAGCGAGAGCAAGGTTCTTCTGTCGTCTCCACCTGCGCCTCACCTTTGTCACGCAGCCAGAGCGCACAGGTTACTAGCACTTTTTACACTGGAAAAAAATATAGCCGCCGGAGCCCATGTACAAGCAACTTTAAACTGATTGTTCTCCGAGTGCTTTTACAACGTCGTTACGCCTCAAAGTGACCAAAGGTAAGTTCCCACTCGGGGTTGATTTCAGACTACTTTATTCGTCTGACATACATCATGTGCGTTAAACACTGTCCATGATATGCCATAGGCTGCATTATACTTGTATATTTTGCTCACATAACCCATGCTACAATTATTTTATTGGTTACTATTACATGCCATGATGTAGGCCTAATTATATGTACATGTAAAAGTGTCAAACAATTCAACTGCAGTTTTTTTTTATGATAATCCTGGTACATTCTGTTTCGTTGTTGGAGTCAATGGGTAATCAACAGACCCCATCTAAAAAAAAAAAAGAGGATGTGAAAATTGTGGTTAGTTAGAATGGTCTAAGGATTTTTTTTTTCCTTTTTTTTTTTTTTGGGTGGGAGGTGGGTGGAGGGGGTGCTTAATGACCGACCGACATTAAGCATATTGTATACAGACTTGTGACAATGTCAATGTTTCCAGGGGGTCACATGAGAATCTGGGACAGTTGTGGAGGGCTACACCAATAGGATCCAACCACATTAATCTCTTAATTAAAACTGTATATTAGTTGTTGTCTTTTGTGAAGCCATATTACAATGGGGTTTGAAAATATTAGACAAATTCAAAAAGCAGTAATGTTGTTTGTTGATCTACCATTTGTGTTGGCTTGAATATCAAGGACAGATAGTGGGCCGCATGTGGCCCCTGTGCTGTACTTTTGTCACGTGTTAAAGACAGTAGTTTATGGTTAAAATGTAAAAATACCTTTTGGATTTTTTATTGATTGCCTATTAACAATGTTACAGTTGTCTTGTCCAGGTCCCTCTTGTAAAACAGACATTTAATCTCAATAAGTTATTTTTTACCTGGTTAAATAAAGGACATAATAAAAAAAGGGGGATGTTTTCAACGAGAAATCAACGACTGTTAGTGAGTTTTTGAAATGAGCGCATGCGTAAAAACAGTCCCCTCTCCCTCACAGCTCATTTTGAGAGAAGCCTCCCAAATCTTATGCATTAGCATTGGAACACGAGTGTTTGTTTACTACCAGCATTCGCTGTGTCTTGTTATTGTATTCACTGTTGGACTCACCACTGGACAGTACTCCCACTATTACTCGTAGCATCACCAAACTGACTGTTGCTTTACGCTTTACAGTGTGAGAATACAAGTTTGTGTCTTTCCCAAACTCCCCAAAATCAAATATTTTCACCAAAACAGTGCCTGTTGGTCTCAAGTCTTGTAAACAATAAGCGGACCTATGTAAATTTATATGTTAATAATTATGTGTAGTATTTTTGTTATTGCTGGCTATTTTTACTTAAAAAGCCTTGAGATTTTACACTTTCCATTTACATAAACTACTTCTAAGGAAATGTTGTGATACAGACTGTGCACGTTATAACTTGTCCAACTTTTCTCAGCAAAAATCTGACACTCATTTTCAAGTCACTCATTTGCTGGGACCATTTTCAAATTCAGCCTATTGTGCTTTCATTTAGGTTGTAGTTAACATTTTTGATCATATTATTGTGTTTATATACCTGAAACAACCGCCTAAACAAACATAACCTTAAATAAGCTTTACTGCAGCCTGAAGCGGTCTCTTTGCAGAGGAATCATCTTTCTTTCAGTGTAGCTGCACCAACAAACCTACGTGTCTCCCACCACAGCTCTCAAGACATTATGTGGACTGTTCTGTGGACCGAGCCTGAGCTCAATCTGTTCTAAAATAGCATCAAACATATCACCAAAAAACAACATTGTATGGTCATTTATTTTATTTATTTATTTTAAATATACTAAACTAAACCTCCAGGAATGACTTTTTACAAGCAGGCCCTCCATCTTGTTAAACCCAAACGTATTTTTATGATTGTTGTGATGTTTGTCAATAACCATGTTCTTAACAGTGAATACAAAGGCCATTGATCCAGCACTACTTCAGGCTAGCTATTGTTGGACAAGCAATAAACTGCTCTATTCTAAATGAGAAAAGTGATAACGCTACCTTCCATTTACAGTCATTAAACAACTATGAAGCTCTTAAATCTTTGCCAGAATTAGTGCCAAAGCAGGCCTCTGTGGAGAAACTGGGAGTAGTTCAACAGACAAACAAAATGTTCTATGACATAGACCTCTGCATCATCTGTTTATGGATTGAGCTGGGACCATGCAGTGTAATAGTAAAATGATAAATGGGGCAGTAATTCAGATGGCATTCAGTCAACTTTAAACTTTATGCTGGACTTGTTTTGATGAAGCCTCAAGCAGCATGACCTCAGCAGCAGTCTTTTTATTGTTCGGCGTAGTTCCTCTACATACAACTTTACAATATTGTAAGGTTAAAATTACAGCACAATACTTAAAAGGTCAGTGCATACTATTTTTAATGTCAACCAATGAGTGTGTCAGTACACTTATTTATTAATTTTAATTGCTGCTACAGTTGAGGATGAGCAGCAAAAAAATACTTTTTCTGTAATGTTTTAGATTATCTATTCACCTTGGATTTACTGTCATTGCTGGCTGACATAGGGACACAGGGTGTACCCCATCTCATAGATCAGATATTTTCTTCACAGAAGTGTTGCCTATTAGAAATACAATTCCCATTACTATTCCAGGTTTCCCATGTGTATCCCTCACTCATTCACACTTCCTGCTTTCATGCTTTTAAACTATTATGACTGTAAAGGCATTGCATAACATCCTTTCAAGTAGTAGTGTGTAAGTAAGCCTGTCAATATTTACAATGTATTAATGCAGTTTAGACTGCAATATTGCATGCCTCCAAAACTCATCACTGTAGATTATTGTTTAGAACATAAACAAAATATAAAAAACTATAGTAGGACTTGTGAGTGTAGGTAGCTGGAATTCTCCACGTTGCTACTGCAGGCTGCAACCTGCTGAGGAATGCAGAAATGGAATGGGATAGAGAGAAACTAGATGAAATACACAAAGTGAAAGGCTAGTTGTAAGGAGATAGATAACCTTAATCTTTTAAATTACATGTCTTATCGGTATGTAAATTACTCAATTTTAAAAGTAAACCATGTAGACTCCTCAAAAGTGCTGAGCAAGATGACTTCCATTAATGAAGAACCAAGGTTTGCACTGCTAAAGAAATTGTTATTGAAAGGAAGTCCTTATGTCTTTATGAGAAGTAATGTGTGCAGAGTGCAGACTCTTGGTTTTACAATGTCAGTGTGACACAGAAGGTGTAAAGATGTGACGTGTTTTCATCACACGTTTGTCTGATACTGCCATCAAATATTTCCAACTTCTTGCAGTGTCGTGGGCACAGTCTAACACTGTATTTACAGCATCATAAAGATGCAGTGATGGAATTGCACTAGTATCAACCTCAACTTTCTTACTTCTATCTATAGTTTGGATCCTGATTGTACTATTGATTTTTATTTGTTTCGATCACATTGTCTGGGAGTTTGAAGCATCCTAATAATGACTCAACAATCTTTTTAGCTAATATTGTTTGACTTTATATAAACGCAGCTCTCTGTTATCAAAGCAGCCCTGTATTTTAATACCTTGGGGCAACTCACATGTGGATATTGGAGTTTAGTTTGTTTACAAATGTAACTGTTTTGGTTGAGTATTTTCATGATTATTTATCAGTGGTCCCAGTGACTTCAGCCTCCGCTCTGTAACACGAGGGTCTCCATGGTAATACATCCTCTCTGAACAGGTTGCTGTTGGTATGGATGCACACTGTCCCACATACCCGCTGCTGAGTAAACCTTGTTATATGTACCAGCAGGTTGAGCTTCTGTAACTAACGGTCTAGAATTTTTAGTTTTGTTTTTGTGTCTTGTATAGCCACATTTCTAAGGGTGTTATCTCAATTAAAACATTTTTGCTGTTCATTTTACTGTAAACCACATGACCCATGACTGATCCAGCTACATCACGTGATGGTCTGTGTTGTAATTGGGTTGTGTCACTGTTTGTGTGATCGCTCACTCTGTGCTCTAGTTTAAGCTTTTGGATGGACCTTTGCTCAGCCAGACAGCCGTGGGTAACTGATTAACAGTGTCCTGGAGAGAATCCGCTCAGATGCAGTCCACCCACCCAAGGGCAGCGTCACAATAGCAGGTATAAATATAAATGAGGCAATATTTGGACTGGTAAAGGCCATGGACAAACGCAGATACCTCAAAGAAATGCATTGTTTGAAAATGTTAATGTTAAATAGTTGTTCCTTGCTATGTTTACACCCATTTGTGTTTTTATGCTCCTCTGTAATAGAGGGCAATAAGCACCCCATTGAGCTATTGAGTAGATGTCTACTGTTTTAGACATGGACAGATACAGCTCTTTTGTTTACAGTGAGCTAGTAATGACGCATAGCTAAATGTAATGGCCCTTAAACCACACTTGGTTTGGAAAGTGCATGTCCTGGTGCATTCTTCTTGCATTCTTTGCCTTGTTTTAGCTCATTAACTAAATCGCCATTACTTCACATAGTTTCTTATGAAACATTGTCCACATGCTTTACCATAGGTTTTATGTCCAGGTAGCTTTTAGTTGGGGATTTATATGATACATTTATTGCACACAAGTGATTAAAATATAGACTGAGGCAATGGTCTCAGTCTATATTTATATTTTTTTAACTTGTGTACTAGATTCGACTGCACTTTTACTTTACAAAACATGGTCTAATTATCTTGTGTGGCCCAGAAAGGTTGTTAGCACATTTGAGATATTTCAACAGTGAAAGAGATGCATGCTAATGACTGAATCCATGAGGTCAGAGGGATGGAGTCTGACTTGCTTAAAGGTGAGAGGGAGGAGTGTGAGTTACTCCTGAAGCCCCCGGTCATTTCAGGATTGTGCATTCCCAGCATTCCTTTGCAGTGTGCAGGAGGATGGGTGGTGGAGGGGTGTGTAGTTAGGACTGCAGTGTGACATTTCTATCAATCGCCAGCTTTACTCGTGTTTGTGCAGTGATTTGAAGAATGGGAGAGATTTGGGCTTTACACAACTTTCATGTGATAGTTATGGCTGGTGCCTCAATAGTACAAGTGTTCATGTGTGTGTTTATTCACTATAAAGTCTCCACTAACACTCACCAAGTTACATTACCTACACAAACTAATCTCCTCAAAAAGTCAGAATGTCGTACTTTGCTGCAGACATGTTTGAGACATTAAGATCTTGATTTAAAAAAAAAAGTCACTGGAGTGTGTCTGGAATGAGACATGACAGAGGCTGATTTTTAAATGTATATGACATTTTTTTATTATAATCAATCATGTTGACACAATAATATAATGTTTTATATTAACTATTTTTATTTAAATAATTTTTATTTAAATAATATAGTTAGTAGTAGTAGGGGTGTAAATATGTCAGTGTCTTGCGATCTAAATTTGTATGGTCACAATTTGATTCAGAAGCAAGCTTTGATTCAAAACAATTTTTGATTGAGAGTTTGAAGTGAATGCAACTTTTGCTAAGAAAACTGGTTGAAGATTATGTGATGAGATGAAAAGACAATGTTAACCTTTTTTTAACATTTCTTTTAGGTTCTGCCTGTACCAAATCTTTATATCAACTTTATATTCATACAAAAATACAATTGCTAAATCAAGTACAAATTACAAAAAATGTATTTAGTACTTTTTTTTAGCATTCTGAATAGATGCAGAATCTTTAAGGCTAAGAAACATGATTCTTGAATGGATTAATTTTTTCTAACACCACTAAGTAGTAGTAGTTATTGATTTCTACTTTATTAACCATTTCAACCAAGCTAAAGCCAAAATGTCACTGATGCTGTAGTGTAGTTGTTTTCACAGACTGTGGCTAACTTTTAAGTGAGCCTGGAGCAAAAGCGTCACCACTGGGCCCCTTTTTTTTTATAGCGAAACCTCTATCCCCCTTGTTCTCTTAATTTCTCCAAATATAACGGTGACACACACACATCATGTGATGTTTTGAGCTGAATCTGGTTGGGCAGTTAAACATTGTCTCAAGCCTGAGATTTTATCATTGCACTAAACAGCATACTTCCTGGAACTATCATTGCACATTGTGGATTTCTAAACCCATGGGTAACATCAGTTATATAGTCTATTTTTGGACAATCCTAGAGTCAGCTCTTTATAAAAATGACATGCATTTATGTGTGAGTGTGTAAGGTCAATAAAGACACTCATTCACAGTTGTTTTGTGAGCCTCAGCGTCATGCCTTGTTAAACAAATTAAAGCATCTTAACTGGGAAACAGGAAGTTTACCAACCTCAGAGTGTGTGCATCGTGTTTCAACAGTGTGTAAAGCACACTGTTCATTTGTTTAACATATTACTTCAATTCACATCTCTGTTGCCATAGTTTCATCTCTTTAAACTGTAGATAGACTTGAGGTATGTGCCGTGTCTTTGCACACAGAGTTTATGTCCCATGTTTGTTTCATCTTAACAATTATTGTCTTTTAAGATTTAAGTTTATAAAGTAAATATTTTCTTCAATGACATTTGGAATTTGTTTATTGTGATGTTTCCAAATTGTTTAACGTGCTTCTGAACTGTGGAGTTTGGAAAGCCTCAAAGACCAAAGGCTAGTCATTTTGACCTTGTAGACGCTGTGTGGTATCTGCTCTATACTGGCTCCTGCTCACTCTGTAAAATTGACATTGACAACCTCAAAACTACATTTTCTGGCCTTATTCACTGAAAAGTCCAGCTAAACATCATTGTTATTTATTTTTTTATAAAATGTGTACTCCTGAACTCCAATCCTCCAAGCCTGGCCAGCTGCGACTAACCCTTTTAAAATTATTTTGGTACCCTGTTGCTTGCTTTCAATTTCAAGTGCGGAGTTTACAAGAGGAATGTTAACCTATCAGAGAAACGCCAAACGTGACGCAAAAAAAGGTAAAACCACACAGCCGTTTGTCAACAAGGAAGCCACGTTAGTGCCACTAGTAAACATGGCCAGCATTAGAGCGGACACCAGAGCGGTTTCATCATTTTTATACTTTGCTGGTTATTTAAAACCAAGGCGAGAGCAAAAAAACAGCCTTTCGGTAGTAGCGTACGCCATGTTGAATGTTTTGGACTAGCCACGCCCGCCGAGTTACACTGTGAGGGAGGGACCAGACTCTCCTCCTTTTTGAAAAAAGAAAAATGGTCTGGTAAACCAGGCTACCAATCCTTTGCTCTTCTTTTTGTTGTAGTTGCCTTAACTTCTAATTATAATAATAATAATAATATATTCTAATAATAATTTGTAACTGATTTCTTTAATGTTGTGCAGAACAATAAGGCAGGAGCAGACAGATGAGGAGAGGTCAGAGGGGGTACTTACTTCCAGAAGTCTGTACATTGTGATTGTGCTTATTATCTTATCTCAGATGATGGGGCAACAGGGCCCTCTCTGACGGTAGTGTGGGAGCATACACCAAGCCTTGCACACAGTCATTCAGCACAAACTGTTCTGCCTGTGGGGCAAATATGTTCTTCTGTCTTCCAGTCCTGTAGTGTAAAAATTAGTCATTTTACACCTTCTTTTATTTAGCTCCTAACATTCACGACTACTTCTTGGAAACTGCATGGACACAGGTTTTCTGATATCTTTATAACGGTCCTTCTTGTCTGCTTGTCCTTTAGATGCAGTGTGGCCTACACTACCCAGACAGCCCCATCAAGGACCAGACGAACAGGATATAAAAGTCTCTGGGAAACGGCAGGTAAAACAGTGTGTAATCTTGTCATATCTGTTAATTTGTTTATCAGTGCCACTGTGGACTCATTTAATTAATACCAAAAATATTATAAACAATACATATCTATATTGTCATTGTTTGCTTCATTTTGTAATCATGTAACGTTAACTATAACATAAGATAAGCTTTTGTCACCCAAGCAAAGCACTGATAAGAGCCTGGTTGAACTTGGTTACGAAAGGATTATGGGAAAAGTAGTATTAAACACAGTTCCACATAATAACATGCAAATATGCAGTTTTATCCCACTCAGAGAAGTTAGTATATTAATGACAATAAAGACATTTTATTTAGTAATTCTCATTCAAAAGGCTACCAGCAGCTAGGATAATGTGACTGCAGCCATTTAAAGGTGTTACAGAGGATGTTTTCGAAAACTGAGTTCATTTTGAGTAAACACCTCCCAAATCTTATGAACATGTATTGGAACACAAGTGTTTGTTTACTACGGGCATTTTCTGTGTCACCATTATGGACTCACTATGTCGGACTCAACGCTTAGAATTGTTTCCATGGTTCTAACATCTGAGTAGCGTAACGTGGCATACTTAAAAATGGGAGTTTGGGAACGATACAAACCGGCAGTTTGGTAATGGTGGAAGTCTAACACGCTCGACAGTATTCCTACTATTACTCGTAGCATTACCAAACTGCCTGTTGCTTTACGTTGTCAGAATACAAGTTTGTATCTTTCCCAAACTCACTAAAATCTAATATTTTCACCTAGAAATTAACAATTTGTCCAGCAGAAATCTGGCGACCGACGCGTCGGTAAGAAGCCCTTTCTGTGTCTTCAAAGCACGCCATCCTGAAAAAGAATGTCCAAGACACACTCTGGTTTTGTTTAGCTCTTGAGCTGTTTTTCTCCTCTTCTCACATTCCTCAAAAGGAAATTTTCCTTTGCCACTATCTGCTTTAGGTTGTTTCTCAGCCATTTGCAACTTTGAGGTCAGACTGGCGGAGCTGCGTTACGTTATGCACACACGCGTTCCAGTTGCCTGCGCATGCGTAGACAGTGTGTTTATGCGTAGACAGTGTGTTTATGTAGCTCCGGCGCTATCCTCGGCCTTCATGCATTGCTAAATCACCAACCACCACTGTGGTTTTTCTTCTCTTCTCACATTCTTCAAAAGGTAATTTTCTTTTGCCACTACCTGCTTCAGGTTGCTGCACCGTCGTTCTGACCACAATGTTTTAAAATGGCTGTGCATGACCAAAACCAAAGTGTTTCTTGGTTATTCTTTTTTTAGTGTGCCCTGAATACACAGAAGGGGCTTCTTACTGATGCGTCCATTGCCAGATTTCTGCTGGACAGTAGGGTTGTGCAATATGAAAAAAATAATCATATTACAATTTTTTTTTTTATTAATATTGCAATAGCAATTTTATTTGTGATTTTGGCAATTGTTTTTGCTTTTTTAAACATGTTGCATAAAAAATGTTTTCAGTGCATTTCATGAACTTTATATACATTTAAACCTTTGCAGACTGTGCACAGCATTTGCCGGTAAAATAAAAGCTAACGGAATCTCTAATTCTGAAATAAAATGTAAATACATAAATAAATAAAAATGCAGCAATATGCAATAAAAAAATGGCATATGTTCAAATTGCGATTGTTTTGCGATTGAAATTAATTGCACAGCTCTACTGGACAGGTAACTTTTGTTTTTTAATATATTTTGGTGAAAATATTTGGTTTTGGGGAGTTGTGGGAAAGAACAAACTTGTATTCTCACACTGTAAAGCAACAGGTAGTTTGGTAATTCTATGAGTAATAGTGGGAGTACTGTCCGACTAACGAGACACAGCGAAGGCCGGTGGTAAACAAACACTCGTGTTCCGATGCTCGTGCAGGAGATTTTGGCAGGCGTTCACTCGAGCTGTGAAGGTGGGGGCTGTTTTTACGCATGCGCTCATTTCAAAAACTCACTAACAGTTGTTTGTTTCCTAGTTGTCAAAAAAATCCTCTGTAACACCTTTTAAGTAATGATTATACTGTGTTTAAAATATTGGTTGGCAATGGTGGTGGTTAGAAAATGTGGCTGATATTGTCTAAGTTGATCTTATTTGCATTACATGACTAAACTAAGTAATTTTGTCAATTTTCATCAAGGAATGTATCAGAAAGTCGGATAGGAAATAAAATAATAAATGGGTTTTAATCATGAAGGCATCACACGATTCTGTAGAAGTCAGTGGTAGTGCTGTGACCCCAATCCAGGTCCACGACAAATATTAACTGATACTCACACATCGTCAATTAATTTACTAAAGCAACCAATTCAGTATACTTCTTCTCTAGTCTCATTTGTTACAGTATGCGCCACTGCAGAGGAATGCAGATTTTATAGATTCCCATTTCCCTTTTATTATGCTCATCAGAGAGCTTTTTTTAGAACAGATGTAATGATTGGATGACTGACAATGATTAGATTAACTATTGCTGCACTAAACTATGTAGGCCTACTCTCAGGACTACTAACCTAATTTGTCACTCCAACCCTAGTTACCAAGTTACAAGAACAGTACCTTCCTTTGATCACTCTTATTTTTTTTACAGGAATAGCTTTGCTCAGCAGTGTAGATATGCACCTGTGCATCTTGTGTTCACTCAAGCACACAAAAACTCTAACCATAATGGCTCAAGCTCTCTTATTTTTCTCCCCTGTGAATGCATATTGGCCAATCAAACGCTTTGCAGTTATAACAGGCAGAGAAAGAAACAAACAAATATGACCTATTTGATGCAAATGTTGATACTAGTCCAGGTGTAGCGTTGCATCAATATAATAACCACATTTCCCTCTCAGTCAGTCAGGGCAGGTGGCCAATAATCGGCACAGATGCCACCCACCGGCTTTCTCACTCTGCCTTTCAACCTTCCTTTCCTTCCTTTACTCCTACTCGAATGTGGAAAAATAGCATAATCCCATTATTTATGGTATGTTCAGTTTCCGGTGATTTGACTGTATCCTCCACTACCACCGCTTTATGACCACAAGCTGAGACACTGCAAGACTACTGCATAGCTGCCAGTGAGGCTCCAAATGAGAAATGTGCATGGATCTTTTCTTAGAAATGACCTCTTGAATGTTCCCTCGCCATTAGTTTTATCACAAACAGTGAACCCTATTCTACCACACAATCAAAGGAAGCCCTGCCCTTGTTTTAGGTGCAATGGCAGTTTACGGCTGACTTACTATTTTTTTTTATAGATATTTCATTTATGCAGAGGTATTACAGGAGCTTGTGTATAGTTTTCTTGGGCTAGCTGGACATCAGATTTTATACTGCTGCTGTATATAGTAAAATTTTTCATTCAAATGTGTAAAATTGTTTATGGGCAACAATACTGTCAAATACAAAATAGAAATAAAACTGGCCATTGTTGTCCCATCTATGTAGTTTGATTAGCTATTTTCCTGGAAACCTTAACAGGAAAATGTAAACTTTATCACTAACATATAGAGGAGACTTTCAAAGGCATTGTATATTTTAACCGCAAAGTGTGCTTTTGTGCCTACTCAATTTAAAATGAAAGTTTATTTTGCTTTGTGTATTACATTAATACATTTTTCCACATGAAGCTTGTCTGTAGCCTAGACAGATGGATGAACATAAATTGAGAGGCAGACTGTCATTTACCACAGCTAAGTGTTTTCAGCAACCCAATCACCATTTTATCTGGATCACTGCTTCTTCAGACAAATTCCTTCCATTTTTCAGGCTCATGTTGCTTTGTAACAAAGTGTAGGTCTATGTTGATGAGAAATAAAACCTAGCCTTAAATGATTCTCAGAAGCCATTTTAAAAACGCATAAGGCATGTATTATGGGAAAGCAGTCGCTGCTATATATATTCACGGCGCCGGTTGTATTTTTCCACTGTTGTGACACACTTTTTCTAATCTATTTTCTTACTATTAAGAAACTACTACTTAACTTCCCATATTTTGTAAAGTAAGGGACATTACAAGAAAAGGAGGTTTTATATCTTTATTTTTTCTACCGCTTTCTTTTTATTGTTTTACCCAGTAATCATACCTCTGTCAGAGTTTCCAAGTAAGGCTTTTTCTGTAATTTTTAAAGAAGTGGAACAAAGGCTAATACTTATGTCACCCACAGAACAGAACAGCTGCTTGGAAAAGAGCTACGTCAAAACAGGAAGAAACCTAAGTCTCTGTGCACATTAGCCAACAAACAGTGAATACTATTGTATGTCATACCTCGGTCACACACACTTAAGACACACAAGGAAGTTAAGCATATTTGAATGTGACGCAGTATTTTATTACTCATTCACAATTATATGGAAAGTTGGCTTGAATTTAGCACAGTCATAAAAAGTAGTAGTGAGGGCAGATTACCCTGTGTATTTAGTTTCTTAATTTCCTGTTTCATTGAATCAGATTGGCCAAGCTAGCTTTGCATATTGCTTTCTCAAATGCTTCATTGTGCCTCTGATGCATGCACTTTTATCTGTGCTAACATAATATAGCTAGAATTTGAGCCAGGCTTTGAGAAGAGTTTACATGATGACTTTCAGTAACAAGTGGAAGCTATATGTAGTAGTCTATATGCTCTACACCATGTTGTTTTACCTTTTATCAGTGGTGCATGTTTTTTTGTTTTTAACAAGTGCTCATGTTTGACCCTTTGGTTGTGAGTGGGATGGTGCATTCTGCTGTAAGTGTGAGTAAGCTGACAGCTATAGATCTGAATCCGATATGTGAGTGAAGCTGTTTTCACCATTTTCGGACCCTCTTGCCCTCTATCTCCTTTTAGGTGCTACTTTATGTACATGTTTTCAAATGTATAAGCTTTTTTTTCTAAAACCTGGAAATAAATGGGGGCAATGGATTTGACATAAACACAAAGACCACACTAGACCAACATAGTATCCCAAGACACTTTTACATTTGACAACAGCAGAGGTCAAGTTAATTAATTAAAACAATTTCAGGAGTAGCCCTGCAATAACTAGCCATTGTCCAGGATGTACCCCGCCTAAGGCCCAAAGCTGCTGGGATAGGCTCCAGTCACCCGCGACCCCTAACGGGACTAAGCAGCAGAAAAGGAATGAATGAATGAATGAAAGTTCAGGAGCAGGCTTTCATACAGTGGTTGGCACTCCTTCAGACAGCAGCTCATGTCATGATAGCCCTGCAATCTCCTGGTTAATGATTTTGGTAATTGTGCCTCACTTCGCAGCTGGGATAGGTTCCAGTATTAAAAAGGTACGAGGTAGATATGTGTGAAATTATCATTGCAATAAGAGCAATGGCAATATCCATAAACTACAGACATTTAACTACACTTTCCTTTTTGTAAATAATCAGAGCTTTAACGAACTAAGAGGTCAGTGACTCCAGTGAAAGTGAGTCTATAGCCCAATTCGTGTCATTATCACAATATTGAACATAGTTGTGACATTTTGCATGTTTTGCTAATATTAGGCAGGCCTTAACAAAAGCACTTACTTTTGAATTACTGAGAAACTTTTTAATATTTTTTTTATGATGTCTGTTATGCACAAAACCTTGATATTTACTTGATGTTTGTCTCACTAAGTAATTTTATGTGACACAACTTAAACACAAATAGTAAAAATGCACAAAACTTCTTCATAGAAGTTGTATATTTGAATATATTTTTCTAAACATTACTGTAGATTAATTTTAAAGACTGATAGTTGAACTAAGGCATGTATCCGTCTTTGGTACAGACATGCTTGTGTTTAGAAAAGCTGTGTGTAGTGTGTATTTAAGTGTAACAGAGCAAAAGAGAGAAATGTTGTTGGCAGGGTCGATAGGGGCAAGGACAACACAAGGGCAGTGTTTGTGCAGGGCACAGGACCGTCCTCGCTGACACACACACACTTGGCAAAAACAGAGGCTTATTGTGGAAGGCCAGCCCTGTGGAGTCGTCCCACTACAGTCTCGCATTGTATCAAGCACTGCATTTTTATATACATATCTCGCCACTTCATCACTGTACTCGTATTTCACTTCATGTGTTGACAGTAACGAGTCAATAACTTCACCTACACTTTCGGCCCCTCTTTAAATCCATGCATCCTTAATCAAATGTCATAGTATGGCTAATCTAACACCCTTTCCCGGATCTTTATGGCTGTTAAAAAAAAAAAAAAAACTTGATCTGAATAGGGTTGTGTTAGCTGCTATGTTTGTGTGAGCTTCTTACATTGTGTTTTGTAAAGTGAATCAGAGTCTGTGGAGCAGCAGCTTGTTGCAAACACCACCCACAAATAACAAGAGGATAACATGAGAAGCTTTATTTTCACTAAACATAGATGACTTCTTAAAAACAACAACAAAAAAATTTGATTTATTATCAAGGCAGAGAGTCACTTAAATTATTATTATTATTATTATTATTATTATTATTATTATACTATGGCATTCTAGCTTTAATATGTTGGTTGTTAGCCAGTGAAGTACTTCAGCTTTCATTTGCTAAACCTTAACAAGTGGCCCATATTTGTGCAAAACGTTTTTATTTAAATTTCATGTCATATGTTTAACTTTTTTTTTTTTTTTTTTTTACATCAACAAGCAAGATTTTAATCATATATAATTTTTTTAATAATATTTTTTAAGATAATTTTTGTCTTTTTGCTTTTATTGATAGTTGACAGTAGGTTGACAGGAAGCAGAGCGAGAAAGTGGGATGACATTGGGCGTGTCCGTGCGTGTTTGCGGGGGATGACATTGGACGTGTCTGTGCGGATTTGCGAGTGCTCTACCAACTGAGCTAGGTGCGCCCCCCTATATATTATTTTAACCTTCATCCGTGATGTGTAACGTAATGTGATTTTCTCTGTCAAAACGTTCTCACTGATTGCAATTTTATCATGTCTTTGTTGATTGATGACACCTGAAGACAAGGTCACAAGACAAGCTAGCTTAGAATTGCTTTAAAAAGTAGAAAAATACTATTTAGAGTAAAAAATATAAAATTCCTGCTTCATAACACAAATGTATATACAAGTAGAGTAGGAATAATCAAGAAGTCTGCACCAGCCGTTTGTGCCAGAATTTCAAAGTAGGTCACTTACAGGTCATTTTTGATAGTGGCTGGTATAATGTACAGCCCTAATTGTCAACTACTGTTAAATCTGCATAAACCATTCTATGTTCTTACAAAAACTGTGTAACATTACTTGCTTTAGTGCATCCATTTTCTGCTCCTCCTTGAGTCCATAACCTGATGTTGATGCAGCAAAGACTGAAAGGAGGCATGAGACTGTGTACCGTTTAAACTTGATTGAGTGCTGACCTGTCACAGTGCGTCTGTTAAGCTCTACTATCAGGCTTTGCTCTTATACATTTACAGTCACCCTTTATAACATTGTCCCAGGTGTCTTTCAGGAGTATTGACAAAAGTCCCTTGGATGTGGGACGGAACATATTCAACTTTTTAAAACCATGTCTAAATGTCTTATTTAATATTCCCTTCAATGCATGTGTGACAACATGCTCTTACAAAGTTATGACAAAGCCTTTAGTCTGGATCAAACGTAGATAGCAGACATTCTCAAAAAAAAAAAAAAAGCTTACTCTGGTGTCACATGGCCAGTATTTTACCTACAGTAGCTGCTTTGTTCAACAGATGTTGGTTGAAAAATGTTTTAGATCTTTAGAGTAATCTCTGCAGTAAAAAACATAACCCCAGCCCCTGATTCAGTCTTTATGAGGTTTTATGAATGACTGGTGGGAACTTTTGATATTTGTCAGTCCATCTGCTGTCACTGCTTCCAGTCTGAATTGTGGGCATAAGCAATGTGTCACCAGTGGCGGTTGGTGTGATGACGCACAGTGGGCTGACCGGATGTGGTTTACTCATGTGCTTCAACTCAACAAACAGAAACATTCATACATACGTACATAAGCAGCCTCATAAGCTTCATTCATGTTTAAGCCCCTGATTGAAACTGCGCAGGCAAGGTTAAGTCTACTGCTGTTGTTTAATAGTGGCCTTTTATTCCATTTTTTTTTTTTTTTAGTTATGTATTAATATGTTTAACATATTTTACACTATGCTTTGTTCCTGGAATATTCTATCAGCATTGTTGCATGGGGCAAGTAGCACTAAAATATGATTTGATTTGTAACATTAGATGACATTGATCCTATAGGACCGGAACATTGGAGCATTAGGATGCAACACAGACCCGAAAATCAAAGTATACTGTACATTGCCAGCTTGAAGCTAAGGGATACTTATAGTAGAAAACAACATCTTCTGTTACCTAAACACATATATTAAAACTGAGTCACTTTGCACAATTTATAAATTGACCATAGATAGCCTTACTCAATTCTAGGAAGCACTTTTGAAAACAGCTGGCCATTGCACGTTTTCTGTCTACATCAACTAGTGACCATATCCTCTCCTTTATACCGTAAGAGGTAGTGCTGTTAGTGAATAAAAGCCACACAAACACTCCCTGAGAACTCATCACTTATCTGCAGCTCAGGCAAACCTTTATGGTAATGTGCTGCAGTTTCAAGCATAATATAAAAAAGTAATATTTTGTACAAACTATTAAACCAACTTGACATAATAAACATTGTTATGCTGTGTCAGAGCTTCAGGGGAATTCTATACCTCTGTAGATTGAATTTGTTTTAATTTAGCACCTCCCAGGTACCCCACAATCATCAGTCTTTTTGTCATCATTAAAAAGCATGTTTTTCTATGTGTCTTGAACCTGTCAAGTAGTTAACTGTTTTGTTTCTAAAACCACTCTGCAAACATCTACATGGAAATGCAGCGTTAGCTCTGCTGTCTGTGCGAGTATCTATAATAATTTATTGAGTACAGTATGTTACAAGGTGTTCTTAGATCCTCTTTTTGAACATTTATTTATAGCACAGAAGGAAGTTTAAGTGTCACAGGATTTCTTTAATCACCAGAAATGACCATTTATACACACAGCATACCAACCTAAATGAGCCAGTATTTCTGTCCGGACTTTTTTCAGCCACAAAGACACACTGTATTGTGAAGAGACTAACAGGCCCTTTACTGTCCAACAGAGATAGTGCTGAGTAACACTAGTGTTTAAGAAACCATAAATGCATCTGGCCATTAAAGCATTCACAACAGGCCGCTGTCACTGGTGCTTTTGTTGGTTCAAATAAATCATGTAGTTAAAGAAGCTTCTATACCCAAGATGTACATAAATTATAATAGATAACCTTTGAGTTTAAGTAGTGTTTAAAGTATAGCATTAGTGAGATCATAGGCCAATTTGCTGAACAATAAACATATTTCTGGTGTGCTTTGTTGTTATAACATATCAAATATTCTGACTAACTTTGAATGGCAAGATAAAAGAAGACGCTAACAATGCTGAGAAATATATAGGTCTAATGTAGGTCTAAAATATTAAATTGTTCATTGTTTTCTTATTGTTACCATACCTGTTTACATAAATACTACATTTGCTACATAAACACAAAGTCAGTACATGCTGGAGAATCATGTTACAGCACTCATCTAAGTGTGACCTGAGAGCGACGGGGAGCAGGCCGCACTCTGATACATGCTTTAGCACTAACCAGACAGAAACCTGCAAGCCCTTGTGTTTGCTGTTACATGAAACTGTCTCTTTCTCTCACAGCCACAGGCTCTGCTCTGATCCTCACGGTGAAACCTGACCTTGCAGCAGACCTCTGGCTGCTTTCCAACACACCCTCAGTAACCCTACTCACCTGGGCATTTACACTGCATGACTATGTAAGAGGGAGAAAATGTGTCAGCGTCATGGCAAGATAAGACGCTGTGAAAGCTGTCTGCTGTGAAAATGTCATCCTCGGGGCCTACAATTATTAAAACTACTATTTACGTATATGCATTTACAAGTTTTAAGTGGTGGTCATTCAGTGATTATCCCTGTGTTGTCAATGCAACAGACTGACACACTGAGTGTCAAGTTACTTTACTAAACAATGATGACAATTACAAAAATAGTTTGATAATTACTTTGTGTCAAAATATAATATACATTTCTTCTACTTGATAAATTGGGGAGTTTCTGGAGGAAACAAATAGTATACCAAAGTATGCATAGCTAGAGCAATGGATGAACACAAAGTAGGTCATTTTATTTGTAGCTTGGTTGCCTCAAAG
This sequence comes from Perccottus glenii, assembly GCA_024416835.2. NCBI lineage: Eukaryota > Metazoa > Chordata > Actinopteri > Gobiiformes > Odontobutidae > Perccottus > Perccottus glenii. Next base: position 10,926,316 of record CM044550.2, read on the forward strand.
GGTTTTCTAAACTGTACGATGAACCTTTGTTCTTAAATTTACAGAAAACTTCCCGTAAAGCTAACTCTAAAAATAGAATGAACTTGTCAACCATTGCCTTAAAATGCCAAAGTTTTGCCTGAATAATAATAGAATACAGTATTTCTATTGGTTCCACTTATGTAAATACTTGTTGTTGTTGAAGAGAAGTTTGAACACCATACTAAAACACAAAGCTGTCTCCATTTGCATGCCAGATGATGTTAAGTGGCTTGGATAGTAGTCTCAGATGCACCACACTCTTCATCCTCATTGTGTCTCATCTTCTAGTAGCTAAGCACTCAACTTGGAGGGGAAAGCCATTAGAGGCAATCAGCCTTGTCATTTTTAATGGGTGTCTCAAGCCAAAATGGAAATGGACCTGTGGCCTAGAGGAATGTAGTAGGCCATTTAAGGACAAGGTAACGAGATATAACTGCAGGTGGAAATGGTTTCCTGGTGGTTCCTTGGGGTCGTAAACCAAGTTGTGGTTTGTATGACACTAGTTGGTAAGTGGCCTGCCATTTATGGTAGAGAAAGTGAACTGTGTGTTAACTTCCAGCTTGCATGTTTATTATTTTCTCCACATTTGTTATGGTGCTGCAAAACCCTGACATCGCACATGTTGTGTATTTTAAGATTTACCCTAATCCATCAGATCAGTGTTTAGCGCACAAGTACACACTCCTACCACCTGGTGATTATCTTAGCAGCTGCTCTGTTCGTGTATGTTTAGGGGCTTTGTCTGAGGTTATGTACATAGGTGCCATAACCTTATACATGTGATATCAGTCTAAGTGTTGCTGCTTTCTTTGTGTGAGCTCTCTGCGGACTGTTAGATGAGAGTGGAGCAAGCTGACCTTTTGTTCTGTTTGCTTAGTGGGCATTCCTCTGAGTACTGGCCCTAACCCAAGTTAAATTCACCGGACTTACACTGGTCTCAGCACAGTGCTGCCTCTTTGGGGACATAGTGGCACTGAATAATCTGTGGCTCGTCAGCATTTTATGTTATGTTTATGTTAAAATGTGGAAAAAATAAAAATGATAAAAGTTTAAATGTAAAGGCAAATTCAGATGATGGTAATAATTGCTACTTTTCAGTACTTTTCATGTCTAGGCTTGATCACTCTTTACTGTAAAAACATCAAGAATTGTGTTTATTGTGCAATGTGGATTTATGTCCACATGGAAACAATAATAATAAACGGCGAGTTACATTTTTACTGAATGTTACTAATGAGACGGGGACACGTCCAAAAGGTGGTGAAAATATTTAAAAGGATGTGGACCCAAGACATGTTCAATTTATGTTGCACTTTGTACATTTGCCCTTTCCTTCCAGGTCCTTATGGTTGAGGTAGTGATTGCTGCTTGCCATGCCTCCTGCCATGACAGACCTCCTGGACATATGGGCGGCTCATTCGCCCCTGGCTGGCCATGCTCCGGCCCATATCACTGTGGACTTTCTACTGCCCACTGGTATCTACATCCAGATGGATGTCCCACGAGAGGCCACAATACAGCACATCAAACTGGTAAGTAGTTCATACACGTAAAATCGGGTTAACTCGCCAAACAAACATGACAGCATTTCACCATGGCATTCACTGGTGTATGAGAATTATTACAAGGGTCAAAGTTGCTACTCTATGGTAAGATTTTTAATCTAACCAAGCAAAGCACAGAGGGTGAGTTTGATTTATTTATTGTAAAGAGCTATAGTCCATTTATTTTGATAAATCTCTTAACAATTTAACAGTGGTACAGTGAACATTAACAAATATTTTAATTGAATTCATGCTCCACTCCACCTGACTGAGAAAAACATGGCTCAAACCATATGCAGCTGGTCAGTTAGACATTATCTCATGCTTGTTTTGACAAACTTGCTTGTTTTGCGGCGAGCTAAATGTTTTTGTTTGTGAGCAGCTTGTGCTTTCAGCTTTCAAATAGCTCATGACATCATGCATGACTGCTGCTAACCTTGTGGAGTAGAGGTTACAGCCGCTAACTTGCATTGTTTATGAGCACATTTGGGTGTGAGAGTGTTTAAAATAAGAAAGTAGAGCTGTTGACCTGTGATAAGCGACTAATTTACTGTTACTACAGTAATTTACTGTAACTACAGAAAACATATTTCAGGCTTTGTTTTAGGTTAAATTCAAATATATATCAGAATATTGTATTCAGCAATTCACTGAGAAGACGTACAGTAATTTCTTTACAGTAATACAGTAATTTTATCTGATCAGAGTGGCTTATCAAGTATGATTTTACATTACTTTAATTCTGTATATCATATATCAGCATGCATACTTAAATTTCAGTTCAGTTTTCATTTTTATTGCCCTGATGTCATCATGTCCATGTGAGAACCCTTCATATCCTGAGGAAAAGATTGAAACTCTCATGAATTCAACAAAATATTGAGCCTTAACAGAGAAACCAAACAGACTGTATGAAAAGACTTCCAGGAAATGAAAAATAGGTGAATAATCTGAGTTGACTTAGTTTAGTCTTAGGTGACTGCTTCCTTCCAACTTTTATGATATTGAACAAAACAACATATTCTATGCAAGAAGTGTAGATGCTCACACTAAAGCTGTAGGTTTAATTTATCATGAGAGATACAGCTATACAATCCGATAATTGAATACTATACATATACAGTGTGTTATGGGCAGATGACATCAACAGCAGAGGTATTCCTGGAATAGATCTACATGATCATGAAGGATATGTCCATATTTCTAAACAGCGCTGTAAACACAAAAACAATCATAAAATTATAAATGATGATACATCATGATATATTATACATCAAGTATTAGAGTTTGAATTTTAATGCTTCTAACATATGGATTTGTAAAAGTGTATGCCTTTTAAACAATAAACATTTGTGGATATTGTCTAGGTCATGCAAAACATTGGAGATAAAAGCTTTGTTCTTGCGCTTTCAAAAACCACTACATTAACTTTGAAATACACCATTGATTTCTATAAAGTAAAACAAGGCTATAAAATTCTAGTTGCCATTTGCCAAGTCAAAGGGAAAGTAAGACCTTTTGTGGTTTTGCTCACTTAAAGTACTTGAATCAAACATTTAATGTGAATCTTCTGTGTCTTTTAGCTCTTATGGAAGCAGGCTCAAGCCTTCCCACTCTTTCCTGCCTTGGGACAGATGGAAAGCCACATGTTCGAATGTGTGAACCAAGCAGCAGTGCACGAAGAGCTCGAGGACGAAACACGGCGGCTCTGCGACATCCGCCCATTTTTGCCCGTTCTCAAGCTGGTAACACGCAACTGTGGTCGAGCAGAACGCTTGTTGGACTCAAAAATTGGTGTGCTCATTGGCAAGGGTGAGCATCGAGGCGTTTGGCCCTAACATGCTCTTTTCCAGATGCCAATATTGTTTTGATGTATTACTTTATGGTTTTTCCCAAAACTTTTCTTTTTCAAAACACTGTGATACCCCACTGGTCCCACCCAAACACTTGAAGGTTTGTGACATGTTCGGAAATAACAGTTAACTCCATATGGCGGTTTAAGAAAGATAAGATAGAGACTCACAATCTCCACCAGGCTGCAGCTTTGGACTCCAAAAAGTAAATGGGTGGCCAAAAATAGCTTTGCACAAATGTACAGTTGTGCCATTACTGATCTCTGAACCAACAATTTTATATTATCAGTTCCTACACACAACATATCAGACCTTAGTGCTACCATATTGAAGTAAGTACCCCTTCAGCATCTTCACCGCAGCACAAGACCTGAAGCCCATCTGTATCTGTGTCTGTGCTTAGCTGCCTGATAGAGAAGTGTGAAGATTGACTTGACATTTTCCTGATGTGTCTTCCATCATCTGTCACTTTGTGTTATCTCTAGTGAAGATTCTACCACAAGAGGCCTGTTCAGTTACAGAATGATTATGCATAAGAGGAAAAGAATGATCATAATTTACGGAAATGAATTAAGATCAAAGTGAACACATGCTACTTTATTTCATGTTCTTGTAAGGATTACTTTTGTAGTGCTTCTGCCTTACACATGTAATTGTGTTGGTGTAGGTCTTCATGAACTCGATGCCATAAATGATCAGGAGGTGAAGGACTTTCGCAGTAAGATGTTTCGCATTAGTGAAGAGAGGATGCAGCAAATCCAGATGATGACGTGCACAGAGTGGCTTGAAGCCTGCTTCTCCCCACAGTTAGAGCCTGCAGCTGGGACGGCCATCACTAATGGGCTCTCTGACCGTACAGCTGATCTCAAAATCATTATCCACTTTGTTCAGTCTCAGGTTGGTGTGTCTATAATGCAATGTCTGTAATAATGTGAGGAAAATGGAATGTATAACAAGGCGAGTGTATTGTCAGTATGTATCGTGCAATATATTTTTCACTAAAGAATGCTTAAACTGCAATAAATATGGTATCCAATGTTCCAGATAGTGGTTTAAAAACAGGCACCTGGACAGTTCTATAGATGTATTATGATCTGGATTAAAGATAACAGTATCACATATTGCACATGTACCCATATGATTTCTGTTTAAATCATAAAGTATGGATAGATCATAAATGGATACATTACAGTCATTGTCCCTTAAAACGTATGGGAGGCACATATACAAACTGTTGTAATTCCTACTGCGTTCACCTGATTTGGATGTAAATACCCTCAAATTAAATCCATTGTGGGAGTGTATAGAGCCAAAAAGATTAGAATTGTGTCCCAATATTTATGGACGCTAAGGGAATAGCAAAAATAAAGGCTACTCCAGTCACCAATGTCCGTCCAAAATATTTGCATGCTTAATGAGCTTCAAATAACAGTGTGACTTGCAACACTACTACAACAAACAAAACCGGCTTGTTTGAGTTACAAAGTAGCCATGTGACTCCCGGAGCACAGCCGGCCTCTCTTATGCACTTGTGTTTGGCAGCTCAACAAAACTCACGTGACAGAACCCAACTTGTAGGTCATGTGTCAAGGCAAAGTGGGTCAAAAACATCAGCATAATTATGCCTGACAAGGGGACTGAAAGGCTGATTAAAATGAATCTCTCTTTCTCTAAACTCTCTGCCTCCATCCAGCTGCCTGTTATCAAAAATAAAGTAATTTAATAATAAAACAGATGGTCATGTCCCTGCAGACTCCCATGTATCTACTTTGATGATCAACATCATAAAAACATAGACGCACATGCACACTGATAGGCCATCTGTGCCACTGCACTCAGGTGGAGACTAACAGGACGTTTTAAAAGAGCGGTCAAATGCAATAAGCTATGGGAAGCATGCTCTATTAGTTTTATTGGAGTTAAGTGCCAGTGTTTAATAATAAATAATTTTGAGTTTAGGTATGTTGATGTACACTTGTTCTCCCAATGTTTTAATAAGAAATGTTAATACAGTAAATAAAAAGTACTGTGATTATTGATTAATACTAACAGATGGACCTAACCGGGTCCTGCTTATTACTTATACATGACTATTAAATGTCATCCTAAGATTATGCCAGTACTAAACACCAAACATATAAATGGGATGAGTCTGTGAGCATCTGAGTGGAACTTATTTAAGGCTGTTGCATTGTGTGGCAAAAGCATTTTCAACTCTAACTTTTTAGCCTGAAAGAACATGAATTAATTCAAGCATAAATGCACACGTGTCTCTGTCTGTATTTTTCTGTGTAGGACTCCGCTAGTTTGAAGGTACCATTGACCTGCACACCCACCGAGCTCATGGAGATGGCTTTGAAGAAGTGGCTAACCACCCACGGGCCTGAAGAGGAGGCATGGCACGGCCAGTACGTACTGAGGATCAGCTACTGCCTGGAGTTCCTCTGTGGAGACAATCCCTTAATTCAGTATAAGGTCAGTAAAGCTATATAGTTAATTTTATCTCATGAAATTGTTTTAATGACATTAAATACTGGGCTGTGGCTTTCTATTGAGGCCCCCTCACTGATGTCTAATAAAGAAATGTTTAATTAGAAAACCAGAAAGCAAGTTGAACTACTTTGCTAATAGCTCAATAATATTTTGAGTTGTGGAGCAGTTTTTTTTTTTTTTTTTTTGCAAAACACTCACTTTGTTATAATAGTATACAAATAACTAAAACCTTTTTTTCCTATGTTGTGTAGTACATCCGGACATGTGTGCAGGCTAAGGAGTCGCCACACCTTACCTTGGTCTACATCAGCACCATCAAGGAAATGTTTGACAAGGAAATCTCTTTAATTGGAGCAGTGGTTAGCCGGAAGTCCTCCAACCCACCTTTACCACTACCTCCTAAAAGAAGGATTCCCACAGTAAGTCAAGTTTGACTCAGTTGATTTTGTGTTGTAATGTTTACTAGTACAATTACTAGTTTTTATCTAACTATATTGGATTGCAGCTCCTTTTGGGGTTTCAATCTTGTGTGGAATCCACACAAGGTTGAAACCTCAAAAGGAGCTGCAATGTGTGTCCACACTGTGGAGCAACTCTATCCACAGTCTGTGCTGGTCCCAAGCCTGGGTAAATGGAGAGGGTTATGACAGCAAGGCCATCCGGCGTAAAAACATTGCCAAGCAACTCATTCGAACTACTGTTGGCTGTGGCAATCCCCAGATCGGGTTAAGCCAAAAGGCACTTACTATACAATATGTCATACATTGTCAAATAATGGTTTCTGTTATCAAATCATCATTGCTTAGCCCACTTTTAAAACTACATTTAATAAGAACTTACATAATGTGTGTTTGAGCATAGATTTAAGATAGTGACAGTTTACTATATCCTGTCTTTTAAACAATTTCAGCAATAAAACTTCCCCAGTTAGATTGATTCACCTGCACCGAACAAAGCAGGTGTGGAGATTTACCAAGTAAACACGTACTTGGCAACAGCCACCTTTCTTTTATTAGGTAGTGTTCATATAATGCTGCCATGTTGCCAGAATAACGCTAGTCCCTTGCTGCTCCTGCCAGGTGCAAGGTCCCCTGTGTCTGTGCACATTTTAAATGTCAAGATGATTTAATTGGCCTTCATTAGATAATCACCTGGGGTTTTAATTTCCTGCTGCAGTGTTCATTCTCAGTGATGTGTAGTTTGGGAGGCTCTTAAATGGCATGAGTAGTATTATTTCAACAACATTAAATGGTAAAACATTTTAGGATAGCTGAAGAAATAATCCCAAGTAATGATCACTTGTTGGTAGGCCAGAAGAAGAAAAACTGAAGTAGACCAACATCATTGTCAGATTTGTGATGAACTATCACACATCTGATGTATTGATTGAACTTAATTTTATTTCAAAAGCAAACGTTCTTTTAAACATTGTGTTCTATTGTTAAAGGCTTAACTTATTGTAATTGATCAAACAGAAAAGAGAAATTAAATATTTTTGCTATATATAGCTGTTGTAATAGGAGAGAGGAGAATAAGATGGATTATGTGAAGTGAGGTAAATGACAAAGACACACGACCATTTGTATTTAGGCACATAGGAGAGATGGCAAATAACAGGAAGTGTGCAGTTACTTGTGTTCATTGGCTCTGGGTGTCATGTGATGCTGTTTGTCCTGCTGATTGCTGACACTTGCAAATCTTCTCAGTGTGACATCAGAGTGACCCGGCTGACCTCCTGCATTGTGTGTGTTTGTGGATGTTTCAGATTGTTTAAGATTTGTTTGAAGTGACTTGTTTAAGTATAAGTTAAATTGTTTTCTGCCACTTTTCACTTTGTCTCGACAGCAAGTACAAACATGTGTGTGGAACGTATCTAAACCATTTAAGATATTTCTCGTCAATGCTGGCAAGGTGAATGCAGAAGAGACTGCCAAGGTAAAAAAAAATAATAAGTTGCTCCTGTTTAACAGCTAACCACCAACCAGTATATTTTCTGACTGTCAAATTGTAAGACCTGTTTTTTTTTGGGGGGGGGGCATAATTTGGGGACTTGCTGTAAGATTATGTGCACCTTACTTAATTTTCATTGAAGCTTAAACCCAAAGCTAATTTATGTGATTGGGTATGACTGGTGTGACCAGGTCCAGGTGCGAGCTGGCCTCTTTCATGGCACAGAGCTGCTGTGTAAACCAGCAGTGAGCAGCGAGAGCAGCGGACGCTCTGACCACACATGGAAAGATAGCACCATGGAATTCGACATCTCTGTGAGTGACCTGCCACGAATGACCAGGCTGTGTATTGCCATTTATGCTGTCATGGATAAGGTTAAAAAACAGAAGTCCACCAAAAACACTCACATCAACAAGTACCAGACTATCCGCAAAGCAGGGAAAGTGGTAAGAACTATAATTGTTTTTCTCATATTAGGTGTATTTATTATAATGCCATGTATCTTTTTACTCCGTAAATGTGCAAACATTAAGTCAGTGTTTGTTGTTTGTCCCAGCACTACCCTATAGCCTGGGTCAATACAATGGTGTTTGACTATAAAGGCCATTTAAAGACCGGAGACATCATTCTACACTGCTGGTCTTCATTTCCTGGTAAACACATGCACTCATATTTTATCATTGTGTTTCCATAACAATGATCTTGTATAATTTAAAGTCTGCAGTCATTGTCTTCAGGCATTAGACTTTCTGTCTGTGTCTTAAACAGATGAACTTGAAGAGATGCTGAATCCTATTGGAACAGTTCAAACAAACCCATACACTGAAAATGCCACAGAGCTGCACATCCACTTCCCAGAGTACTCGTCACAACCTATCGTCTTTCCTCCGTTTGACAAGGTAACTCTCACTTTAATTAATATTGAAAGCAAATTATGTCTGTTAGGACCTATAATGCTTTAAATACTAGTAAATAATTACACTTTAACTTGTTTGAATTGACAACTGTTGAATTTAGCATCACAGGGGCTTATTGTGCCTCATAACAGTGCCAAGTGATTATGATGCATTGTTGGCCGTTAGTGGAGGAGGATGGGAACATACTCAGCTTATTGGGCTTTAGCTTTTAGGAATGAACCAGTTTTTGTGTTTCCTCATATAGTGTCTACTTACTTTTTTGTTGCAGATACTGGAAAAAGCTGCAGAAATTGCAGGAGCAAGTGACTGTGCACCCATTGTGAGTAGATAAATAGTAATAGACTGTGGATGTGCCTAATTGAAACGCTAGTTCAAAATGCATCACCTTTATTGAAAAATAACTTACGAAGGAATGATCACAAAGCTGTTATCTGTAACTTTCTAAAGGCCAAAAATTTTATCAGCAATGTTTGAATTCAAGCATCTTAACCCAGCAATTTACAAATTACACTGCTTCAGGGTTAAGGCTAGGTGTGTGAGCATAGTGCAGGTGTAAACTAGATGATTTGAAAAGCCACACAGTAATAAATCCAGTGCTCAGTCATTTTTATTCTCTTGAAATGCACACATGTAAAACAGGCAACAGTGCACAGTTCAGGTTTCCTAGGCAACCCATTGTTATCACTTTGTCTCTGCAAAATATTACTGCTCGCCATTAGGCTTTAATCAGATTGAAACTCAGGCTTTATGCTTTCCCTTTCCCACTAACCCTCACTGGGTGTGTTGCAGCTGCTTATGTAATGCTGTGTTATGCAGAGGGCAAGTCTGAACGTAACCCTTTAAAGTGTGGTGAACATGTAAAACTGGGAATTATACTCCAGATGGATCACAATGTTGTTTAGTTAAAATTGTCAATATCTGCCACAATGCAAGGTCTTTTTGTGAACTTGCCTAACATTTTTTGTAATTAATGTATGACAAAACTTTGACCTGCTTTATATATTTTATGCGTATTCTTAGCTCCATAATCTCAGATTGCTCTAATTCTGTTCCATTTCAAATGCACCAAACAAGTGACAAAGACTTATAAGAGCTATATAAGTAATTTTTATGTTTTGTATTGATGGTGAAACATTAGATTCAGTGAGCTATACTGCTGCCCTCTTGTGGATGTTTAGAGTAACCTTTGCAACACGTTTGAATCCATGCTGTTTTTCTTTAGCATGAAATATAATCCCCCAACATTGTTATCATCAGGGTCGTGGAGGTAAGAAGTTTCACATAGAGCTCAAAGAGATCATGGAGCGAGACCCACTTTCCCAGCTCTGTGAGAACGAGAAGGATTTGATCTGGACTCTACGTCATGACTGCTATGAGAATTTTCCTCAGTCGCTGCCCAAGCTGCTACTTTCTGTGAAGTGGAGTAAACATGAGGATATGGCACAGGTTCACCAAATTTCTTCTAATACTAATACATAATACTCACTGCCATGTGATACGAGAAGCTTTCTGTAATTATACATTTAAAGTGTTATTATTTTATTTATAAGATATGGTGCTTTTATTTTTATTTCCAAGCACCTTATCATAGAGAATGAGGAGTTGTTTCAGCCCTGTTGGTAATAGTATTGCTTGTGTGCGTCACAGCTCCAGGCGCTGGTTCAGATTTGGCCCAAACTGAGTCCAAGAGATGCTCTGGAGCTTCTGGACTTTAACTATCCTGACCAGTATGTCAGGGAATATGCTGTACGCTGTCTACAAGATATGAGGTAAGTTATTTAGCCATATGTGAACAATAAAATTATTATATTATTAGTCATTTCATTCCCCTTCAGTCCCTTCATTCACTTTTAAAATCAATTGATATAATTACTTAATAAATAAATTAATAAATAGTAAAACAATTAAACTACCGTCTCTGTCTTCTGTCCAGTAATGAGGAGCTGTCACAGTACCTCTTACAGCTGGTGCAGGTGTTGCGATACGAACCCTACTATGACTGTGCCCTCACTCACTTCTTATTAGAGCGCGCCCAAGGAAACCGCAAGATTGGACACTTCTTATTTTGGCACTTACGGTGTGTATGAACAGCCTTTACAGTATCCACATGTAATCACTTTTGTCACTTTTCTCCTGTCATTATACATAATCTCTACTGCTCTTGTAGGTCAGAGATCCACATGCCTGCAGTTTCAGTCCAGTTTTCGATCATTTTAGAAGCTTATTGTAGAGGCAGCATCCCTCATATTGAGGTTCTTAAAAAGCAGGTGGGTAATGCACATCACATGGTGTTTAGCATTTTTCTTTACTGTATTATTTTGTTGTTGGTTTCAATTCTCCTTATACAGTGCCTTGCGAAAGTATTCGGTCCCCTTAAACTTTGCGACCTTTTGCCACATTTCAGGCTTCAAACATAAAGATATGAAACTGTAATTTTTTGTGAAGAATCAACAACAAGTGGGACACAATCATGAAGTGGAACAAAATTTATTGGATATTTCAAACTTTTTTAACAAATAAAAAACTGAAAAAATTGGGCGTGCAAAATTATTCAGCCCCCTTAACTTAATACTTTGTAGCGCCACCTTTTGCTGTGATTACAGCTGTAAGTCGCTTGGGGTATGTCTCTATCAGTTTTGCACATCGAGAGACTGAAATTGTTGCCCATTCCTCCTGCAAAACAGCTCGAGCTCAGTGAGGTTGGATGGAGAGCATTTGTGAACAGCAGTTTTCAGTTCTTTCCACAGATTCTCGATTGGATTCAGGTCTGGACTTTGACTTGGCCATTCTAACACCTGGATATGTTTATTTGTGAACCATTTCATTGTAGATTTTGCTTTATGTTTTGGATCATTGTCTTGTTGGAAGACAAATCTCCGTCCCAGTCTCAGGTCTTTTGCAGACTCCATCAGGTTTTCTTCCAGAATGGTCCTGTCTTTGGCTCCATCCATCTTCCCATCAATTTGAACCATCTTCCCTGTCCCTGCTGAAGAAAAGCAGGCCCAAACCATGATGCTGCCACCACCATGTTTGACAGTGGGGATGGTGTGTTCAGGGTGATGAGCTGTGTTGCTTTTACGCCAAACAAAACATTTTGCATTGTTGCCAAAAAGTTTGATTTTGGTTTCATCTGACCAGAGCACCTTCTTCCACATGTTTGGTGTGTCTCCCAGGTGGCTTGTGGCAAACTTTAAACAACACTATTTATGGATATCTTTAAGAAAGGGCTTTCTTCTTGCCACTTTTTAATAAAGGCCAGATTTGTGCAGTATACGACTCATTGTTGTTCTATGGACAGAGTCTCCCACCTCAGCTGCAGTTCATCCAGAGTGATCATGGGCCTCTTGGATGCATCTCTGATCAGTCTTCCCCTTGTATGAGCTGAAAGTTTAGAGGGGCCAGGTCTTGGTAGATTTGCAGTGGTCTGATACTCCTTCCATTTCAATATTATCGCTTGCACAGTGCTCCTTGGGATGTTTAAAGCTTGGGAAATCTTTTTGTATCCGAATCCAGCTTTAAACTTCTCCACAACAATATCTCGGACCTGCCTGGTGTGTTCCTTGTTCTTCATGATGCTCTCTGCGCTTTAGGTCAACATTGGACCTCTGAGACTATCACAGTGCAGGTGCATTTATACAGAGACTTGATTACACACAGGTGGATTCCATTTATCATTAGAAATTTAGGTCAACATTGGATCATTCAGAGATCCTCACTGAACTTCTGGAGAGAGTTTGCTGCACTGAAAGTAAAAGGGCTGAATAATTTTGCATGACCAATTTTTCAGTTTTTTATTTGTTAAAAAAGCTTGAAATATCCAATAAATTTTGTTCCACTTCATGATTGTGTCCCACTTGTTTTTGATTCTTCACAAAAATTACAGTTTCATATCTTTATGTTTGAAGCCTGAAATGTGCCAAAAGGTCGCAAAGTTCAAGGGGGCTGAATACTTTCGCAAGGCACTGTATGTACTCACAACACATGAATAGCTCTTGTCCATTGTCAGCTTTGGCATATCAAATGTATTTTTAGCCACTGGTGTCCTTGCCACACCACTGTCGCCATCCTGCCCTCTAACCTTTGCCCCCGCTGACTAAATTCTGACAGTTCAACAGGCTACTTCCTCGTCAGCAGACATTTAACAGGCCACATCCTGTTTTGAAGAGCTTATACATTGTAGGAGATGTATCTGCTGACATTGTTACAGGACACTAAATACTATTTCAGTTCCTTTTCCGTTTCAGCTCAATGAACATGGACAAAAGTGATAATTCTATTGACAGTTTAAATAAAAGTGTGAAAGGGGTGAAATGTCCCACATGTTCAGAAAGGAACAAACTCTTACTTAGTGCTATAGTGAAGACCAAGGCCAGTGAATTTGATGATGGAACATATCTCAACCATGATGTTCACAATATTTTGGTTGGGGTCTCACATATTCTGTAAATATTTATCCCAAGTCATTTGTGTCATAGCCAAGACAGTGGTCTTAAGACCATTCCTGAATACTTCAACACTACTATTTTTTTGTACAGGTGGAAGCCTTGAGTAAGCTAAAGTCAGTGAATGAATTGATAAAGCTTGGAACCATCAAAAATGCTCGGAGCAAGACAAAGGAGGCAATGTTAACCAAAGAGGCTATGATGACTTGTCTGAGGCAAAGTGGCTACTCAGAAATACTGTCCGACATACACTCCCCTTTGAACCCTAACATACTTTTTTCTGGTGTCAAGTAAGATAATAATGATTTCAATATATTATTGTTTTTACAGTTACGTTCATGTTTTTACTTTACCACATTATTTCTTTTATTGGCCAACAGTGTGGAAAAATGTCGGTACATGGACTCCAAAATGAAGCCTCTGTGGATTGTTTACAACAACAAGCTGCTAGATGGGGACACCCTGGCCATCATCTTTAAAAATGGAGATGGTAAGATGGATACAATGGAAGAGTTTTGGAAGAGTTAGGTGCCTTTTGTGTTTTTCCATCTCTTTATACTTCTTTGTATACTAACTCTATTTGGTAATAAAGTCTCTTTTGATTGGCTAGAACAATTCTCTTTTTAATATTATTTATTTTATGACATATGGAGAGAATTGGATTGCTGTGTCATCACCACTGGTAGTATGAGTTCACCTCTCATTACTCGTTATTTCTCATAGTAATTGTCTAGGGCTAACAAGAAGAAAAATATGAAAGAGAATACAGTAAATCAGGAAAGGGCCAGTAGTTATTGTATCTTCAGGTGGCAAAGTATTATTTAATAATTAAGATCTTTTTTGTTACCTACAGACCTGAGGCAAGACATGTTGACCTTGCAGATTCTGAAGTTGATGGATCTTCTTTGGAAGGAGGCCAGTCTTGATCTCAGGTACATTTTTGTGCATTTGGCAGACAAGCAGACTTTGTTGGGGTTCTTTGTTCCTGCTTTTTCTTTACAGATTTAACTGAGTTGTGGAGACATATAATGTGATGGTATGCTAGTTTGACCTCTAACATTTTGTACACCCAAAACATCTATATTCTTATGGTTACACACACATGCATGATGTGCGTTACGTCCTAATCAAAGCCACACTTTTGTAAACTCGATTCTGCCTTTTACGTTACGATGACACATCTGGAGCCAAGCAGTGGAGGGGTTGTTTTGACAGTTGAGCTACAGAGCAATGGTTCAGATTACAAGGACATGGGTTCAGGGTTTAAAAGTAGTGATGGGGTATTAAAAACATGGAAAAGAGAGTGTGTGTGATCTTTACTGATGTCATGTAGTTGCAGCATTCATTATATAGGCACTATCCCTTTTAGAAATATTTTGTTTCTCATCAAACCTCTTTTATGCTGTAAATGTTTAGTATGCTGTGAAACTATTTTGGGTGAGAAGAATTTAATTGTCACATTGTTGTGCATGTTGAGATGGGTCTACAGCCATCTAATGGAGAAAATTGAGATCCAACAAGTAAATAGAGCTTCTTACATTCACTTCCTGTTATGGAAGTTGTGGTCTACCAAGGATCTTGAGTACAACAATTTTATTTCTCTTTCTTTATAGTGGCATATGTATTTCTGTGAATTCTAATAGACTGTTAAAAATGACTGCCCAGCCTTCTGTTTATCAGCTTGTTATTTGTTTTAAAGCTATACAAGTCACCTTATGTCTTTGTCAAATAGAAAAGTAGCTTTTATCTGTATCATTGCTAATATGATTGAACCATTTTGCCTTTCTTTTTGTAGAATTGTTCCTTATGGTTGCTTAGCAACAGGTGACCGAGCAGGGCTCATTGAGGTAGTGCCTTTAGCTGACACAATCGCCAACATTCAGCTGACAAGCAGCAATGTGGCTGCAGCCGCTGCCTTCAACAAGGATGCTTTGCTCAACTGGCTCAAAGAGAGAAACTCTGGGTACGGTGGTCATCTCATCTTGTAAATTACATAACATAAATTATTGGCCAACCGCAAAGTTGTCTTGTACAAAACTGTGACCTGTATCAATTGTGTTTCCCAGTGATGCACTTGATCGAGCCATTGAGGAGTTCACTCTGTCATGTGCAGGCTACTGTGTAGCCACATATGTCCTGGGCATTGGAGACCGCCACAGTGACAACATCATGGTCCGCAGCACTGGACAGGTTAGTCAAACAAAACCTCACAGACACGTGGAAACAGATATTACATAGGCTACCTCTCTTTTTTTTTACTAATGTTTGGTTTTGTCTGTACTTTAAGCTCTTCCACATAGACTTTGGGCATATTTTGGGTAACTTCAAGTCCAAGTTTGGCATCAAGAGGGAGCGTGTACCATTTATCCTGACGCATGACTTCATCCATGTCATACAACAGGGCAAGACGGGTTACACAGAAAAATTTGGAAGGTTTGTTTTAACTATTATGGGATTTCTCTGTGGCAATTTGGGATATTGCTTTGCAACTTATTAACATTAGAAAATCAATTATATAGTTTCAATGTTTAATTAACAATACCTCTTATGTCATTTCACATTGTTATGGGTGGGGCAATCCTTGGTGGCATTAATGTAAATGTTAAGACTGTCAGTTAAACAACACCTTGTGCCTTGTGGTCAGTGCCCATGTCTACCAGAAGATGGCAGTAGATACGTAAATATTTATTTGAGCACGACACAAAGCCTTGTCAGCAGAAATGTCATGACTAGTGTGCTGTTCATACCCATACCACCAGCCGTGTCTTATAGGAAAGGAGTATTTAATGTCAAATATTTTAATTTAAAAAACATTATTCTGCAACGGGTTATTCTAAATTGTTCACATTTTCAATTTACATATCCTGCAAACTTGCACTTAACTAAAATGTTTATCCATTGATATCTTGCTATTCTACTAAAGGCAGAATCAGGAGTATTAACCAGATGTGCAAATTTGAAAGCTTTAACTGCAAGCTACATGCTTATACATGTGTACATGTGGAGTGCCATGTGGCACCGCAACAAACGTAGTTGTTTACCAAGAGATGAAAGATGGAACAATCAGACTTATCATATTCTGAAAGAGAAAACCCATAGAGTTGTTATTATGACCTACATATATTTGTACCACACAAGTAAACAAATAAAGACAAAGGTTAGTTTAGGGCACTGAATTTGTTCTTAACTTATTATCGTCAGTCACCTTAAATATTTTCTAGTGTTTGAAAGCTTGCCTGATGTGGTACCCTAAAGTCAAATTCTTAGTGACAAGCTAAGTACAATTTTGTGCAGTTTTTTGGAGTAAAAATAATACAACAATAAATTGGGTACCAAAATGATATCTGAACATGTAATAAAAAGTAACAAACTTTTTATTACTAAGTATTTATGTGAAATTAAACTACACTGGAATTTAAAAATAAATGAAAAGAAACTCATAAATAAGTTGTATAAAATATTAAGAAAATGTAATTTTGTGTAATACAAATGTAATACAATTTTGTTTAAAACTAAACAAAAAACCGTTGAGGAGCCATTGTGTCACAGATTGTTGCATTTTGAGAATATCTTTTAATCACGCCTGCATGAGTGCAATAACTCATTTGACCTAAAACCCAAAGGAAATGTTTATGACCTGTTATGAATTGTGTGTGGGCCTCATTCAGTAGCCGCTGATCTGTAGATCTGTAGATAGATCTGTAGACTGATTGGCACAGCATAATCAATGGTAGAGAACATCCCGCACATACGAAGCAGACCTGGGTCAATTCCCAGCTTGGGTCATTCCCACCCTCCCTCTTTTTATTTTATGTGCACAGATTCTCTTTTTATACATGTAAAGTGTAGCATGGGATGGAAAATAAAATAAATTTGCCACAGTAAAGAAATACTATTTTAAAGGTACTAAGGTTTGGTATATTTCAATACCAGTTCAGATAAAATAATATTATGTTTAAGAGTGCATCTAATGTGAGAGAGCCATGGCATCGGTCCCATCAGGCTTGGTTAGCTATATACACTTGGTGCATATGTATGTAAGTGTAATAGAATATTTCCCTAAATTTGTATTATTTTATGTTTTTTTTTTTTTTTAGCTTTCGCAAGTACTGTGAAGAGGCCTATCTTGTTTTGAGGAAAAACGGAAATCTTTTCATTACGCTGTTTGCCCTCATGCTTACAGCTGGCCTGCCTGAACTCACATCAGTCAAGGACATCCAGTATCTTAAGGTATAACCACAACCAAATGAAGTGTGCTCATTAGTCATTGTGAAAGAAAACTATAAGTATGTTAGTGCCTCTATTTGCATGTAAAGTTTTCATTCTATCCATTATGATTAAATTCATGATTCACTAAGAAAAGACAATTCAACTTAAGTAGCTACCGTTGAAATTGTGTTGTTTTTTGTTAATTGTGATTCCCCTTTTATGCATTCTCTACTTTAAGGACTCTCTGGCTCTGGGTAAAACGGATGAGGAAGCACTGAAGCAATTTCGGCAGAAGTTTGATGAGGCCCTAAGAGAAAGCTGGACAACCAAAGTGAACTGGATGGCTCATAACGTGGCCAAAGACAACCGCTCGTAGAGCAGATAAGACTCCCAAGATCAGGGGTCAGTGAAGCAATGGACACAGTAAAGTTTTATAGGTTGGCGGGACAAGGTGTGCCATTAAACAGAGTGACAGCATGTACAAGAAGGGAATCTCACAGAAGCAGATTTATCTCTATAAACTCTAATTACAGAACCTGTGCTTCTCCCCGTTACTTTGCATTGCTCTGAAATGTTGACTCCTTAAAATCCAAGTGGTCTTGTGACATTTCTATGAAATCATTGTGGGTTAAGTTGTTGCAAGTTTTGCACAGGCACAACCAGTGATGGAGCCCGCAGCCAAAGTCAAAGAAGTCAACCAACTTTTCCCACACTAAACCCTCAGAGATGGACTGCTGCACTTGTACAAAGCATAAAGGGTGTATATTGACTTTGTCAGATGGACTTGAAACTTGGTGTATAATAACTATAAAAGAGCATATGGTTAAACCATTTATCCCAACTCCTGTCTGTGCCAAGTACAGAAGCAAAATAATGTTTAGCCCTTTGAGAGGTTTTATTCATTCTGCCTCAAATATTGCCACATAACCACAGGAAGATTGTATTTTTCTTTTGCCATTTAAGAGTTCATCATGAAACTTTATGTCAGGCTACTCTGAGTTAGGTGGGATGGTAACTGGTTACAGTAAACATTAACAAGCCTTTTAATCCACAGAAGTAATAATTTGTTTGGACCTCTTAGCACTGGAATGTTGAGAAAAACAATTAACAGTGCATATTTATTAACAAAATTACTACTTCACTGTTAGTTTCTTTTATTTTTCATGGCAATGTGCCTTGTCTTTTATCATTATCAAATTAAGAGCACCATCAGACCGTTGTCACTGCCCAAATAGTTATCCTGATGGTCTGCAAGGATGTCAGCCCTTTAAAACTGCATCTCATGTGGGAAATCCTAACATATTCATTAGGATAGCTGTTGCTTGTGATATTTTTCTTTGGACCAAAACAAAATGCAAATGTTTTATAATTTTATTGTTTATACTGTTTTTAATTATTTGTCAGAATTGAATGTGCAAATATGTGCCGCTAAGTGCATGTTTTTTTACAACTCGGTGTTGGTGGAGTTCAGGGCCTCGGTGGGTGTGATTTATTAGTAGAGAGATTACTCTGCAAGTAATGTAAAGCTACTTCTTTTTGACAAGCGCTGCTCATACAGCATCTTTAAATATTGTGCAATATCTGTAAATGTGTACACATACCATATCTTATATAAAACCATGGGCCCAAACATATGCCTGTAATGTTGATTCTATAGATTAATGTGCGATGAAACGGTATTGACACCACTAGCCTTCAAAGTCTCAGACACTGGATATTGTCAAATGTACAGGCTTTTAATGTTATGCTGGTTTATGTTTTCATAGAGGTTTTATTAAAGTTATTTTCCACTGCGCTACATTTCTTTGTGTAGTCCTTTTTTTTTTTTTTAACCCCTGCAGGAAACTTGACTGCATTCATTCAGAGCTGCAACATGTACAGTTGTGCTCATAAGTTTACATACCATGGCAGAATTTATAATTTTTGTGGCCATTTTTCAGAAAACTATTTCTTCACTCATAGTTAGTGGTTAGGTAAAGCCATTTATTGTCAAACAATTGTCATTATTTAAGTAGAGTAAACGCAACAGAAACTGATCAAAGGTTTTGATTTTGGCCTGATAACATGCACACAAGTTGACACAAATGGGTTTGAAAGGTAACGATCCTCAACTGTGATCTGTTTGCTTGTAATCAGTGTGTGTATGTATAGAAGGTCAGTGAGTTTCTGGGCTCCTGACACACCCTTACATCTTTCATGGGAAAAGCAAGAGAATTGTCAAAGGAGCTACGGGAAAAGGTAATTGAACTGTATAAAAAAAAGATATCCAAGAAATTGAGAATGCCAATCAGCAATGTTGAAACTTTAAGAAGTGGAAAATAAAAAGGTCAGACCAACAAACATTTCCGCTATTACTGCCAGGAAAATAGTTTGGGATGCAAAGAAAAACGCACACAAAACTTCAGCTGAAATTTAGGACTCAAAAAAAGTGTATTGCTGTTTTAAGATGCACAATAAGGAGGTACTTGAAGAAAAATGGGCTGCATTGGTCGAGTTGCCAGAAGAAAGCATTACTACGCAAACGCCACAAAGCAGCCCGGTTACAATACGCCTTAAAACTTCTGGAACAAAGTTATTTGGAGTGATGAGACCAAAATTTTACTTTTTGGCCACAACCATAAATGTTACATTTGGAGAGGAGTCACAAAGGCCTATGATGAAAAGTACACCATTCCCACTGTGAAACATGGAGGTGGATCGCTGATGTTTTGGGGATGTGTGAGCACAAAGGCACAGGAAACTTGGATGAATGCAGCATGTTCTCAGAAAATGTCAAAACGACCTGTCATTGGCTACAGCTGCATAAAGTGAAGGTTCTGGATTGGCCATCTCAGTCTTCTGACCTCAATATCATTGAGCCACTCTGGGGAGATCTCAGATGTGCAATTTATGTATGACAACCTAAGCATTTACAGGAACTGGAGGCTTTTTGCCAAGATGAATAGGCAGCTTTACCATCTGAGAAAATAAAGAGCCTCATCCAAAACCACCACAAAAGGCTTCAAGCTGTAATTGATGTTAAAGATGGCAATACACAGTATAAAGAACTGGGGTATGTAAACCTTTGATCAGGGTCATTTGGGTACTTTCTGTTTTCATTATGATTTAAAAAGAGTAAACACAGTTGTTTGACTATAAATGGCTTCAACCAACCACTAACTATGAGTGAGAGAAAGGTTTTTGTGTTATTATTGATATTCTCTGAAAATTTATTTAAAAAAATCCGAAATTCTGCTATGGTTTTGCCAGGCACAACTGTATTTAGCCTCTTTATTTTATATATTCATATTCCTGGATAGTATTGGGTTGAGGACAGCAGAAATTCAGTAGAAGATACCAGTTATGTTCTTGCCATCAACTATAGCTGTTGTTCTTGTAACAACAAAGAAGCATTGTGGGCAATTAATTTAAAGCATCTTGTTGAACCATACAATCTTTATCTATTTTGCTTTAAACCTGAATAATAGAAATATATTCTAAAGGGCACTTTGTTTACTGAAGCTCTTCACAAGTGTCTTATTATTTTTCAATATGTCTGTACTGCCTCAGAAATGTTTATTTTTACTCCCTTTTTTTACTGGGGCATAATAATTTATTGATTGTCTATTTCTTGTAACTGTAATCAGTGCCCAGTGTGAATCATCAGCTGTGTGTTGTTGACTTACATAACACAATAACCTGGATGGAGGGATGTTTATAATGGGTGCAGTGGCTGATATCCTGCAAGATACAAACAAAGGATATAGGGAAAATGGTGCATATGTCTTATTCATTGATGTTTAAACAAGTTATACATTTCAAAAGATGAGAAATGTATTGGTCAAAGTATAATAACATGGTAGAAACCTTAGAACTGAAACAGTTAAACAAGCAATTTCCTGGCCTTATGTCACTTTTTTCATCTTGCAGAATAAAACGAGAGGTAGTTACAGGTTAAGGTTACAAAAGAGGGCTATGTAATTCCACCTCCATAGCAGCTTACATTATATTTGACTTTTTTTTAATACATATAATACATTATACTAGCTTCTGTCATCATCACACTTTTCATTTAGTTTAGCTTTAATTGGTTATTGTTGTCATATTTATTTATATACTTTAGATGGTAAAATGTTTTCTGGATACAAAAATGCAAAGAGGTTTGTCCTTTTCTAACTAAATGTTGATACCGAATGTATGTGGGTTAATGTGCTGTACTATGTGTTATAGATATAGAGGATTTCTGGTTAGATAATCACAATAACCTTGGCGGCAAGAGCCACCCACTTCATGACTCACCCATTTTGGGAATTCCACCCACTGGCAGGGTCTCCCAGTTAGCCACCACCAACTGTCTCCAACAGTCAATAAGGTACTGTATGTGTGTGCGTGCATCTACTTAAAACAAGGATGCAAAGACAAATGACCCATGAATCAATCTCCTCCTACATGTATGCCCACATTTGAATATCACCACCTCTCTTGATGAACGTTGGAAAAATCACATTTGCTTAAAGCTGAAGGAAGTAATATTGTAAGTAATATCACTTTATTTTTTTTTCCATTTTTGCAAGAACTGAAAGAGTGATGCAATGTAAGAGACTTGGCTCTGGCACATTTGCTGACTGGATGCTAAAACAGTTTGTTGTGTGCCACCTCAATGTCCGTGTGGGTGTGCGTTATCCAGAGAGCCAAAACTGAGATTTATTTTATGTGAAGGTTCTTTGCTGTGGTTGTGGTGGCTACCATGCCAACATGTGATAAAGAAGTTATCCAGTCTGTCTCCACTCATGATGAACCAAAAGATGAGCAAACCTGACACAAGGCCATTCCATTCATCATCACCACCTGTTGAATAATAGCCTAGAATAGACAGAGGATGTTAACTCTCACACTTCAGAGGAGTGGTGATGCAAGTGAGTGGGAGGGAATTTTGAGCAGTTTAATAATAACAGTTGCAACCTGTTACTTGGTAAATGGCAACCATCTTTAGTGCAAAATATACAAGATGGGCCACATTATGCAATAACAATTGCACATACTTTTTAGTTAGTGACTTAATTTTAATAATAGGCTAGTTAATAGAACTGTGTGCTTATGCTTACCGAAACAAAGCAACTACAACCACAATAACTGATAAAACATGTATAAGATAACACATTCACTGTTTGATGTATTTTTGTTTATTTTAACATTTATGTAAGTTTACCATTTGACACCTTGTTTTGAATGTCTTGTAACTCGTAACTACCTTGGTCTCATGCCGCACAAGACACACAACATGGGATTCCACGTGCAGTGACTGCCTTGTTTATATAAAACAACGGACAGCGCTGAAAGCCAATCAGCTTTCATTATTGCGATGCCGTCATCTTTTCCATGGAAACCTGTACCTTCAAGCCAATCAGAGGACACCACGGGCGGAGTCTAAATTGAGGTCGCGCACCGGCTTCTCTGATTCGCTGATAGACCGGAGTCGGAATAAGCCGGGGAGGAACCGTTGACTACTGTGTCAACCCGTCTGAAGCCCGTCTCCGTTGAGGAGTAGTGGATGTTTTAACTCAATGCTTTACTCTTTGCTTGATTCAACAGACGTACGGATAGCTTATTTTTGTTACGATAACACAGGTGGGTTCTTCTCTTTTTACACTGTAGCTGTACTAAGTAACAATTTAAACAAGCTAAAAAAAATAACTTGCATAACAAAATCCGATTTGCGCATGCGCCAAAATTCTGGTTGCTCTACTTATTATACTTTTATTATCTAAAATATCCACTTCATGACAGTTTGTTCTCTCGGTCAAAGAATAAAAAGTGTTAATACATCTATTGTGATACAATCGTTGTTGATACGCGGCTGTTTTTCTCCTGTTTTGGACGCTTTGGTTACTTTTACATAACTGTGTCAGTGTACCGTGCTGTGGATTGCAGGTCAACGTGTGTGTGGAGTTTAAATAGCAGGTCAATGGGGGAAGGGATGTTCCTCTTTTTAACTAAAATATTACATTTGTAGTTTCTAAGTTTACGTATTTTATTGCATAAGGTCGTGTATATAACATTGTATTAACCATTCCTGGGAATTTAGACCAGCAGATATTTTGCTGGAAATCCCTAGAAAGCTGTGGGGTCATATTTCTATTATTAGTGTTACGAAATCAGTTGTAGATTTAGCTACATTTGCTAATCCATTTTATATTTCTAAAATTATTTCAAAAGATACAGTTTGAATTAATTGGGCTGTATTGTTAGGATTATTAAACTTTTTATTTAGTTTTTTTTCTCAAAGGCATAGTCTAGCCTACTTCCCACAGTCATTCTAAACTACACCAGTCCCTGGCATTATAGAGTCCTCATTATTGTTATTAAATCCAGTACTGTAAACTGTCCAAGCTTTTTGAAGACACACACAAACTGAGCTAAACTCACTGTATTTGAAATGACAGAAACTGAGGAAATCAGGCCCATAAGACACTGTGGTCAATATTCCTGGCATCACTTGAGGTTTTTGTGTTGACACTTGTTATCTCTATAAACGTTGGTGCATATCTTGCAGATTATATTTTTGCAAACGGGTTAACAATAGTTTAAAATGAAACGTAACAATTTAGCAACAGGTAAAGGTGTGTGTTAAAGTGTCCCCGATCCTGCAATAACTGGTACATGTCATTTATGTAATTTTCGATAATTTTAGAGCAGCTCGAAAAAAGCTTTAATTATCTTTAAAATAAATAAAATCTTTATTCACTGACAATAGAGAAGCACCATGTTTAGTTGCCTACTTCTGTAACCTACACAAACAACATTTATGTCTGTTTTATTCAACAACTGTAGGAGGGTGTATTTCTTAACTTTTTCTTTACTAAATGAATTAAACACACGTAGGAACTGTAGTATGCAACAAGTGAACGCGTGTGGTTTTATGAAAGAAGGCTATTCTTGCCTGCCTTGTGAGGCTGCACTGAAGCCAAATCCATGTGACTGGAGCAGCGTTGTATAATGGCTGAGATCTGTGCTAGTGTGTTGGGTGTGTTTCTGTTGAGACTGACAAGGCATTAGAATGGGGTGTTTACTTACATTATATCACTCTGTGACCAACACTTTTATACTTGTGCTCACGTAACTCCAGAATAATGACCATTTGTATAATACAATAGTAATGTGTCTCAGAGGCCATATATCACTTTCATTTTTTGATGAAATTGGTTTCTGATAATGTTTTCGTCTTGATGATGTTGGCAACTGACCTCCAGTATTAATATGGCCTGGATAAAGTGTTGATACTACACAGTACTTCCAATGCACTTACTAAATTGCATCTTTGTACTTTTTCATTTTTGGTTTGTGTAATGATTCCTTGTCACATGGTTATGTTTCATAAGCAATACGCAAAGCATTCCTTTCATTTTTTTAGCTTTAATTGAAGCAATTACTCCCAGTTAATTATTAAGTTAAGTTAATTATCCCAGCCATCTTTGGATTGGCTGTCATTTTGTTACCTGTTAAAGATGCTTACTCCACTCTGATTAGTCATATATTACAGCAAATAGAAAGTCCCCACTGAGCTCGTTTGCACTGTGGTCTAGCCCCCAGAGCAGGTCACTATCAAAGGTGGCAGTGGGTATACGGGTGGTTGGAAAGTCAAGTTCAAGTAGTTTTCTGTAGATTTTCACACACTTAAACTCAGCTCTAAACTGTGGAAAGTTATTTAAAAGTCCTTATGTAAAGACTAAAGAGCAAAGAATAGACATGTTGCTGAATTTGCACACTTACATAAATAGCTGCAGCATGAAAGCGGTGAAAAAATATTGAGATGGGAACAGTGTTGAGCTGTGGAGGAGTATGAGGAGGATGCAGAGCTAAAAAAAAAAAAAAGTTTGTTTTGATTGCTGTTTTATTTTGTACTCAATAGGTTTTGTGAGTTTCCACTTTGGTTATAGGTTGTTGTGTAATCAGTGTTCATGAGGAAATATTAAAAAGAAACATTTTGCTGGGGAATTCATGTTTGTAGCATGGTGTGGTGCATATTTGCATATGCACTGTATTATTTGGCTATATATTTTAACTTTTAACTTCATCCTGGTATGTTAATATCATCAGACATAGGGATTTGACTAGCTTTGGTTCAGTTATTTTGTTTCTGTGAGGTGAAGGGTTTTATTTGAGGCTGCTTTCATCTCTAGAGTGACCTTTCATCTGTGAAGCTCTTTTGAAAAACTGAAATGGATCACTCTGGTCTGAGACTTAAGTCCTTTTGCAAAGAGCAAATACGGTCTGTTAAATGAAAAGACCTTTAGATGGACCCGTTGAAGTCAATGTGTGTAAAATGTGAATGTGGTCGACAGCAACTCACTGTCTGCTGGGCCCATACGTTTTATGGCTGCCTTTTCAAAAATGTTGAGGCAGAGTGACAACTTTATTTGATCAGATTAACTGTATTTTTGAATGATGGTTACTTCTGATCCGCATCAAATGTGTCTCTTTTTAGGTTGTTGTGTTGGTATTGATCTGCTATATATGGAAGTGCACTGTGTTTATGCTTTAAATTTTTCTTCTTTTAGGGCATATCCACTCAACTGAAGCACAACTCTACTGCTCACTTCCCAACACTATTCTCCCTGCTATGTGGATAACCTAATATCTCATAATCAGCTGCTCTTTGGCCCATCCCATGTCTGAAGACTGTGATCCCAAGCACTACCTGTACTCAACCCTGGACGGGCACAAACGCAATCGGGAAAGGGTCTGCTTCCAGCTGGAGCAGGAGGACCACTCCCTTCACCATATGGCCAATAGTTACAGTGAGGGTTGTTCCGGGCGGGACAGAGTCGAGCTGGAGCCAGAGTTAGGGTTGGCCTCTGAGGGAAGCGACAGCAGCCACGGACACCCAGCCTCCCTGCATGATGACAGGAAGCGCCCACGGCCACCTTTACACGAGGATGTGGAGATGGGTGGCTCGAGTGGGAGTGGGACAGAGTCCCACGGAAACGAGTCGCACGGAAATGAGTCCCATGGGAATGAGTCTGTGGGCAGCTCCAATGGGAATGGCAAGGATTCTGCTCTTCTAGAGTCATCGGGCAGCAACAAAAGGTGAGAGCACATCAAATGCAATGACGTGTGGTAAATAGTTTAAAGTTTTTTTTCTCCTTGCACAAAGGGTGAGCGGACCATCTAGGTCACGGAAGTAAGGTCTAGTAAATGTAATAGAGGGGCTGTTTTTTATGTGAGTCATTTTGTGTCTGAGTCATCGCAATAATGGTGCCACAATCCATGGAAAGTATTTATTTATTTTTGTTTATGTGAGAGATTCAGAGAAAATTACATTAGTGCAGTTTAAATGACTATGCTGGCAGATTGTTGTCATAATTCAATAATTAATATTAAACATGTTAAAAATAATGTTTTACTGGACTAAGCCAGTGTATACCCTGTAAATGTGTGACAATCATATTTTACTCAACATTAACAGAATGAGCTCAGAGACTTTTACACTTGATGAAAACTAGCCATTAAAAGTGCAGTGACTTTTTCAATATTTGATTGAAGCATTGTTCTTTCTTGTTATACCTTTATGTGTTAGTGGTAGTTATTATTTCTTAAATAATAGAGTAGATGAGCAGAATGTTGTTTTCTAAGCAATCTATTATCAATGTTTGGGTTGTAACAGTCTAGTTTTATTGACAGCACACCATCTGGTCACTGTCTCAAGCGGTCTTCCTTGTTTTTAATTTGTCTAGTGAAGGAATAAATGTTTGACCCAGTTCTTAGTCTAAATTGTGGCCCATTGTTGATACAAATGTGTGTTATCTTCAAGTTCATGGCTCTCATGTTTTGCTGTAGCATTTGTTTTGGGTCTCTAACTCTTTTTTTTAATAATGCTGATATTTTGTGGCATTTCTCTGCATGCTCTTTAATAACACTACATTGTGTTTATGTCTTAAAGCTCAAACTCTCACAGTCCTTCACCACCAAGTAGCTCCAATGCCTTCAGTCTGGTGAGCTCCGAGCAGGACAACCCTTCAACTAGCGGCTGCAGGTTAGTACCCTGGTTATCTGGGTTATTGTGATCATTGACATCAAAAACATGTTGGGCGCCTCCTGGTGTGGCTGCTGACTAGGAATTTACCTATGGAGTAAAAAATGGATAATTAAGGGATAATAATAATAATTTCCACATAAGTGTTGCTTTCTACCTGTATCATTCATGTATACAAATAGTACTTTAAAACCTCCAAGTGAGCTCCCAGTAGATTCAATAAAACCTCATCACCAAACATATTGATAACTTGCTGCTCCTGTTTTGCCTCCAGACAATGACAGCAGTGAGACTGTGTCAATTTAACACGTGTATCTGTCTTGTGTTTCCCTGCAGTAGCGAACAGTCAGCCAAAGCTAAGACACAGAAGGAGCTCTTCAAGACCCTCAAGGAGCTTAAGATGCATTTACCGTCAGAAAAGAGGAGTAAAGGAAAGTCGACCACTGTCAACACGCTAAAATATGCCTTAAGATGTGTCAAACAGGTGAAAGGTAAGAACTTCAAATGGTGCTATTACATGCAAAAGCATATGTAACTGGAAGTGCTTATCAAAATGTTGATTAGTCTTACTCTATAGCTTGTTCTGTAACATGAATATCATCTCAAGTTTGTGTCATTTTGACTGATCTTTCTCATAGGATTGGACTGATTATATTGTAAAATTGTAAAACAAATTCTGTCACTATACTAACTTATCTGATGAATAAGTCGACATATTCAAGGTAAAACTGATCAACTCTTTAATTGCAGCCAATGAGGAATATTACCAAATGCTGATGATCAATGACAGTCAGCCACCAGGGTTTGATGTATCATCATATACCATTGAAGAAATCAACAGCATTACCTCTGAATACACTCTCAAGAACAATGTAGGTACCAAATATCTGATGGTTAGAAACAGGGAGCTTTCAGAATTCAAATAATGAGCTCCTTTGACTACTTTCTCTACAGGATATTTTTGCCGTAGCTGTGTCACTTATCACAGGGAAAATTGTGTACATCTCAGACCAGGCAGCGTCCATCTTGAACTGCAACCGCGAGGTCTTCAACAATGCCAAGTTTGTGGAGTTCCTGACGCCACAGGATGTCAGCGTGTTCTACAGCTTCACCACACCATACCGCCTTCCCTCATGGAGCATGTGCACTGGAGCAGGTACTACATTTTCAACTTTTATTGTCATGTAAGTTAAGGGGGGGTTGTATCGTACTGTGATTCTTTATAAAATTTTCATTAAGCAATTCATTCACCTACAAAGGCACATAGAATACGCACATGAAACATCTGTTTTTGGGGGAATAAGAGCTCAACATTGCTGTATCTTTGACCAGACTTGTTTTTTGCTCATCTCTGCTGGTTATCTCATTTGTTCTCTTTTTTGAAGACATACCAACCTTTTAGTTTTTGGTGATTGTGTCCAGGCCTATTTTAGAAAATGGGTTGAATGCGTTTGATGATCATATTCATCTTCTTTCTTTTCTCCTAATTAGAGTCATCTTCCACGGAGTGCATGCAAGAGAAGTCCTTCTTTTGCCGAATCAGGTGAGCAAATATTGGAAAGAGAATTTGCTGCTCAAACTTTCAGGGGTTGGTTGGTAACAGTTAGTAGGTTTAGGAAAAGGTATGTTGAATGTGAGTTATTAAACAAATATTTAGTGGTTCGGTAAAATGATTGGCTATATTAAAAATGATTAATATTAAGTTGTGTCAAAAATTATTGTCTTTTGTAAAAAGTCTTATTTAACAGACAATTTGTGTTTTCAGTGGGGGTAAGGAGCGTGAAGGAGATCTTCAGTACTATCCTTTCAGGATGACTCCATACCTTATGAAAGTCCAGGATGCTGAACTCTCTGAAGAACAGTTCTGCTGCCTCCTGCTGGCCGAGAGGGTACATTCTGGATACGAGGGTAAATCTAATTGTAATATTTACATTTATCTCAACCAGTTTTTAATTTTTTTATTTTACTATATTTATCGAAGGGTTTTACTAATAAAACGAAAATCTGAAATGCTGTGTACATTCTACCTAGCTCTCGCACATTTATTGTTAAACGTCTTTACTCAGTTTTTTTATTTGTGTCATAGCGCCCCGGATTCCTACTGACAAACGAATCTTCACCACCACACACACCCCTAACTGTGTGTTCCAGGATGTAGATGAAAGGTTGGTGTTCCCATCAAGTACTACTGTCAAACAATTAACACTGAAATCTGTTGTAGCAATCATATCCTAATGTTTAATTGTAACACTTATTTTTGGCTGTTTTTTTCTCTCAGAGCTGTTCCACTGTTGGGTTACCTCCCTCAGGACCTGATTGGAACCCCTGTGCTGCTCAATCTGCACCCAAGTGACCGACCCTTGATGTTAGCTGTACATCGCAAAAGTAAGAGCTCTCGAGACTTGTCAAGAAAGGCTTGACTCAATAACTTCATTTCTGGTCAGCATGGTGACACAGTGTTTAGTATTCTCTAAATTGTATTATTCTCCCATCAGTTCTGCAGTATGCTGGTCAGCCTTTTGACCACTCCTCCATCCGTTTTTGTGCCAGAAATGGTGAATATGTTACTCTTGACACTAGCTGGTCCAGTTTTGTCAACCCCTGGAGCCGTAAGGTCTCCTTTGTAATTGGAAGGCACAAAGTCAGAATGTGAGTATAAAAAGAGTACCTTCATTTGCTCATTCTACCGTACGTGAATGTGTTCTGATCTAAGATGGTAATTTAATATTGATATGTTTTAGGGGTCCTGTGAATGAAGATGTTTTTGCAGCACCTGCTTTCCACGGAGGAAAGATCATGGACTCAGATATTCAGGAAATCAGTGAACAAATCCATAGACTCTTTTTACAAGTATGCACACAAGCACATTTAAACCATACCGTCACATAAAAATTATTCAGATTAAATAACTTTTTTTTTCTCTTTAGCCCGTACACAACATGGGCTCGAGCGGTTATGGTAGCCATGGAAGCAACGGTTCCCATGAGCAACTAGTGAGCATCAGTTCTTCTAGTGAGAGCAATGGAAATGTTGTGACAGAAAACACAGCAGAGGAAACGGGCAAGGCCAAACCCACCCGGACATTTCAGGAGATCTGTAAAGGAGTGCACATGTTAAAGAACCAGGACTCCCAAGTTGGCCTCAGCTCACCTTCTCTCTTACCGTCGCCATCTTCTTTCAAACCTGAGCAAAAGAAGATCTCTGACGGTGAGTCTAGTAGAACATGCATTTTTCTTGTTGATCTTTTTCTACACTCTCTTACAGACACAATGTAAATGAATATAATATGACTTCAGTAACATCTTCTCCTTTGCTGTTTAGCAGCTGTCACTCAGAAGAGTCCAGCAGTGCGTTTGAAGGACTCAGCGCCCCCTCTCGTGGCAAGAGACAGTACTGCAGCCAGCATGGAGGACTTCACCTACAAAGATCAGACTGTGTGCTCCTACCAGCAGATCAGTTGCCTTGACAGTGTCATCAGGTAGGGATTGGTTTAAATAAATGATACACAAAAGAAAACTTGAAAGCATTTTTTTCTGATAATGGCTGCAATTACTTAGGTACTTGGAGAGTTGCAATATTCCCATCACAGTGAAGCGGAAGTATCAGTTTTCTTCCAACACCACATCCTCCAACTCTGATGATGACAAGAAGGGCTCCGAGGAGGGTATTCAGGTGCCTCAGGATACAAATACAGGCAAGTTCAGGTTCGGTTTTGTTAGACACTGTGAATGCCTATAATTTGAAACTGACTGATAATCTGGTTTACCTATACAGACGCTTTGATGCTGGACGGTCAGCCAGGCCTTTCAAACATTAAAGCTCTTAAAAAGCCTCCATCCAACACAACTGCAGGTGTAGGAGGTCCGTTGGCACCCCTCACTTTACTGAGTAAAGCAGAGTCCATCACTTCACAGTGCAGCTATAGCAGCACCATTGTCCATGTTGGAGACAAGAAGCCTCAGCCAGAGTCTGGTGAGTTGTATTATTTGTCTAATAAGCAAGGAGTTATTCAATAACATCATTTTTTTATTTAACTTTGTCTGTTGTCTATTGTACAGAGATAATTGAGGATGTGGCCGAGAGTCCTGCACCTCCCACCCTATCTGTTAGTATAGTGTCTCCACCGAGTCAGGAGAAAGAGACCTACAAGAGGCTGGGACTGACCAAACAAGTGTTGGCTGCACACACCCAAAAAGAGGAGCAGGCCTTCCTAAATCGCTGCAGAGAGCTTCGTAACACAAGGTCTTTTCAGAAAGACTATTCCACATATCTGCACAAGCAGAGAGGGCCAGCCAATGCCAAAGGTACAAGGCCTTCTCAGGAACACAAAGTTCTGTTGTAATATTCTGGCATTATTATTACTATTATTATTAAGACATGTTTTATATGTTAGTGTTTTACGTACTTTGAAGTCATACACTACTTGTGTATGATTACATTAGTCATATAGTCTGTGAAGGTTCTCAGTCATCCAGAACATCTTGAAGAAAAGGTTAAAGCAAAAGCATCTAGAGTCAGTTTTCAAGTTGAAGACATTTTGTCTCTATTTCCAAGAGATTTTTATCAATTTTGAGTTCAACTGGTAAGAGAGTTGAGCTTTATATCTAGAGGGCGGGGTTTGACCTGAAACTAAACCTGATGGGACCAGAGTTGTACGTACGACTCTCCCATCAGAAGTTAGAGTCCAGATGCTTTTGCTTTAACATTTTCTTTATTAGTCGTAAATATTTTTTTATATATTCCTTTTTTATGACATAAAAAACACCCCTTTGTCTTCATTTCAGAATCCTCTGGTTTGAGGGGGGCTGCTAAACAGGGCAACACCAGACCAGAGACTGCAAGGAAGGGAAACCGCAATAGGAAGTCCAAAAAGCCACGTATGAAGCATCCAGATTCGTCAGATAGTGCTGTGTCAAACCGCAAACCTCGGCCCCCACTCCAGGGTCTCAACCAAACATCATGGTCACCATCAGAAGCATCACAATCTGCTTTCAATGTCTCCTACCCAACCATGGTGCCTACCTACCCTCTGTACCCCCCAGCTCCTGCTGCCCCAGCTCAGGCCTCCCGCCCAGACGCCCCCCTTTCCGCAGGCTACGGAGAGGTGCAAAGCACCCAGGCCCCCCCTACTGCCACTCCCTTTCCTGCTCCCATTGTTACACCTGTGGTGGCTTTAGTTCTACCAAATTACCTCTTTCCCCAAATAGGACAGATAGGACAGCTGGGGGCTGCTCCTAGACCCACATTTTTTCCAGAACCGACCCAGACACAACCTGCCTACACTACCCAGCAGCCCTTTCAGCCATCTCAATCCGCCTACACCATGCAAACACCCCCCTACACCTCCATCCAAACGTCCACCTACACCGGTCAACAGTTACCTGTGCAGACTGCTTTTACCCCTCAGCAGCCTTTCCATGCTGCACAAGCCCCCTACACTGCGCACCAGCCTTTCCAGGGCCCTCAGACTGCTTACACTACCCAGCAGCCCTTTGCAGCCCAGCCTACTTTCCCGGTGCAAACACAGTTTGTGGCCCAAGCCCCTTATCCCACTCAGCCGTTCCCCTATAGTCTCGCTCATGAAGCCTCCAAAGTGGCCCCAGTGGAGCCCAGAGAGGGGGCAGTTTCACGCTCCTCTACTCCTGCCTCTGGGGCCCGAGAGCCTACCACATCACCTCCACTCTTTGAATCTCGATGCAGCTCTCCACTGCAGCTCAATCTATTGAGTATGGAGGAGGGGCAGCGCTCTGTGGAACGACAAGACAGCACAGCTCCCCCATCTGGACTTCAGAGTGACAATGCATTGGGGATATCAGGGGCAGTCGAGGGGCAGAAGAATGGACCCACAGGCAAAGCTGAAAATCACCAACAGGTGAGAGGTGCATAGTATCTTTAGAGCTAGAGCTGTACGATACTAACACATTTTTTAGTTTTTAGTTCAATATATTATCTAATTCTTATATTGCACAACACTAATAACTCAAAATACACTTCTGTAAAATTAATCAGCTTTACACTTAACTTCATGACTTGATGCAGACAAGTCTCCAAAGCTATATGTTTCATGTGCAGCTGGTCCATGACATATCTGATTTGGTATGTTCCTCAGGTGGAGTCTCCAGGAGATGGGGCTCACAGTGATGGTAACTCATCATCCTGTGACCTGCTGGACATCCTGCTGCAGGAGCAGGAGGACTCACACTCTGGGACTGGATCAGCCACTTCTGGCTCTATGGGCTCTGGTTCAGGCTCGGGATCGGGATCAGGATGTAATGGCTGTGGCACTTCAGCGAGTGGAGCCTCTGGGAGCAGAACAGGTTAATAGACAAACTGACTGGCTTTTCTCAATTTATTTGTAATGATTGCACTCACTCAATTACTTTTTCAACTGTGTTAACAGGGAGTAGCAATACCAGCAAATACTTTGGCAGCGTTGACTCCCTGGAACATGACTCCAAGGCCAAAGCCAAACCCAAGATGAGAAGTGAAGGAAGCTGTGATGAAGGCCAGTCAAAACCCAAAGTCCCCAGCGACAAAGACCATTTCATCAAATATGTCCTCCAGGAGCCCGTCTGGTTGCTGATGGCTAATGCTGATGACAACGTCATGATGACATATCAGATGCCATCAAGGTGAATTTATTGACTTTACATATAACATGGTTGTTCCTCTCAATGTTATTTGTTCATCTCAGTTTAAAGTCAATGGCATGTGAATAACTTTTCTTTGCACACAGGGACATTCAGAAAGTTCTGCGAGAAGACAAAGAGAGACTGCGACATATGCAGAAAAGTCAACCGTATTTCTCATCGGAGCAGCGGCGAGAGCTGGTGGATGAACATCCCTGGATGAGGAGGGGAGGTCTGCCTGCTGCTATCAATGTTAAGGTAAGATCCTATTTTGGTTTTCTGGAGTCCCTTTCACATATGTATTCAGGAGACCTATAGGAAAAACTGTCTTGATGGTTTTACTCAGGAGTCAGTAAAGCTGTACCATATTCTCTCCATTATTATTATTTTGGTATATCAGGCTAATTTAAGCTGGAAAATGTAAAAACCTACATGGTAACAACACTTTTGCTGAACTGGAAACTGGTCTTTTGGGTAAACACCCTCTATAAGCACTATAAATGCAAATATGAGATTTTTTTTTATTATGTTTATAGGAATGTGTGTATTGTGAGGAATCAGCGGCAGCCCCAATCGAGGAGGATCTGCCAGACATGGACATGGGTGAAATGAGTGAAGAACTGAGCCAAGAGGGCAGAAACCCCCAGAGCCAATCAGAGGAGTCCAAGGCTCAGCCAGACTCTGGGTCATGAACTAGCTCCCTGCATGGAGCAAATTGACCAGTCTGGGATTCCCCCTTTACATGTGCACAGCCACACAATCATCATGGACTTAAACAACTGCGTGTTCTTTTTCCTCACAGTCACACACATACACAACATGAAGTTGAATTCTTTGTTGCTATTGTGGTGGCTCCGAGAATGTGTTGCAGTTGTTGATGTTTGCGTTGGTCCAGCACTGCTACTGTTGCAGTTTTGAATGTGCCCACCAGGGGTCAACATTGCTGACAAAGCAAACTTAGCCAGTGATTGTTCAAGATGCATTTAATTGTTTCCCAATGGCCTTTGGAAGCACATCCACATGTGTCTTATGAAGGCAAACCGAGTAGATCATGATATTTCCTTAAATATCTAGAAAAAAATGATTGTCAAGGAATGCTTGTGTGTTCAGTTGTCTTTGTCGAGCTAAACCACAAGCTGTTTCCTCTTCAGAAATTGTGATTGTGGGGACCATTGGGCAATGTAAGTCAGGTCAAAGTGCAAGGAACCCCACCCTACTTAATATTTATCCCATCATCTTGAGGCTTGAGTCTCACATAGTTTGTAGCAGGTGACAATCTTAAGTATATGCTGAAATTATTCTACTTGTCTACTTTATTTATTTTATACAAAGACAGATTTTTTTATGTTAAAGCCAAAGTTATTGAGCATAAAAAGTTACATATTTGCCAGGTATTGACCAAAAAACAAAAAGGTCACTGTCTGAGAACTACAAACCGGGGTTTTTAACCTTACAAAACATGGGTGCTAACAATTAGCCGGCATAACACAAAATGAAACTTACTTATATATTTAAATTACTAAATTTATATTAAGACATAAATAATTTATTCAAAAGGGAATGGCTATTCTAAACTAAAGGTTGTAGAAATATAATGATGGTTTAAAATGATGGATTCAAGAAAAAAGATTGACTCTGTTATTGAAAATAACATTACTGTCCAACTGTACAATTTTCTGTGCAGCACTGTTGCCACTGGTTTTTGGCAGTAAACCATTGTACAATCACTTCAATAGGTGCATTAAGTGTTATTTTTCATTCATAAAATATGGACACTGATATTTGCAATGAATTAGATCATGACAATAGTAGCTCAGAATGGGACCATATTGCCAAAATATAATTCAAGGTTAGTTTAGTGCATGTCCCTGCAAATATGTGTCCCCAGATCTTTTTACATTAAGTTCTGTAAACTGTGATTTGTAATGGTTCCATGTTACTGAGATGAACATATAAAAGCTGGGAACAACTGTGGTGCTAAGGCAGAAAAATTGTTGCGGCAGTGATTGTGAATGTAACAAGAACTTGACCAAGAGCATCTCACTGGTTCACGGTTTTAATCTTTTGTTATTCTCTTTTCATCTGTCTAAATCTTTTATAATTATTTTTGCTATATATTTTCTTGTGTTTTATTTTATTTAGTGTATGTGTGAGTGTAACAGGAGACAGACCCTACCTCTAATAAAGCTTTGGTCCTGTTACTGTAAGTGGTTGT
Source organism: Perccottus glenii (assembly GCA_024416835.2). Classification (NCBI taxonomy): domain Eukaryota; kingdom Metazoa; phylum Chordata; class Actinopteri; order Gobiiformes; family Odontobutidae; genus Perccottus; species Perccottus glenii. The sequence continues at coordinate 10,962,601 of CM044550.2, forward strand.
TAAACAAACACAGCTCTGTGTGTGTGGGCAAAGCGCAATGGATAGAGTGGTCTTATATTTTTGTGATTCCAAGATGTGATGGGGTTTTTTGAGTCTCTGCGTGGGCTCTTTCTGTTACCACCTCTAGCTACAGACTCTCTGTCGAATGTCATTTCTGTAAAATTAACTTAAGGAAAGTCTCCAACACTTACTTGTGTATAAAGAAAACAATGCACAAATATTCAATCAGTTGGACATTAAAGTAAAGAAATAAGCTGCATATTGAGACGAAGCCAGAGAGATACATATGCTGCAGTGGTTTCACACCTTACATGTATCGTAAGGCCTATCAAAGAGGTCATGATTTACACATGGGTTGGTTGTTGGAGACACCCTTACCTGTAAATGTGTACACTACAGTGACTTATCGTGTTATCAATGGTCATTTAAATTTGTCTCCTTGCCACTGTCTGGGGTAAATACAAATGTATGAAGCTAGCACAGAAATGTGCATTTTTGTAGGTAAGATTATGTGTTGTAATAAAATACAGAACTGTAACAAGTGTAAGTTGCACTTACTCATAGAATGGTCTCGTCTCTTTCAAGTCCAGTTTCCCTCAATGAAAGCTCATGCATTTTCTTTCTAAAACCATGCTTCCCATAAAGAATATTCTTGCCTAATATTCTCTATGCATATCTATGCAAAGTGTGTTGAAAGAATTGAAAATTGTTTGAAACTCGTGTTCAAACAATTTTATTTAGATTTTTCTAGCTTAAAATTGGTTAAAAAAAAAAGCTGCATAAATAACTTTAAAAAGGACATAGTGTTTGAATATGCCATTGGAATAAGTCAATGGCTCTTACATTTTTTTATTTGACCTGACCTGGGAACATCCTACGTGAGCGGGTGCAGTGCTGCTGGCCAACAGAAAGTCTTTGTTCTCTCACAGCCAAAGACAGCTGAGAAGCACCAGAGGATGGCAGATCTCCCCTGGGATCTGTTTCAGTGCCATATGCTCAGCTCCGCCGTTACATGTCTCCCGCTCTCACGCCAACTGTTGCATTTCACCAACCTTTGGCCACAGCTGAAGTCTTTCAGTCCTTCATAATGTCAGTCTGTCTGATTGTTCTCTTTTGAGCCAAAAAGGATTCAGGTGATAGGATCAACCAGTTATCAATGAAAATGTTTTCAATGATTGTGAATTCAATTACCTGTACAAGTGTTTATGAGTACATAAAACAGAAGTAGATGTTTTATTTTTGAGGATGTCATTCAAACAGACTTGGTCTCTTGTTCAAAAAAGGATTAACTGCACCCATTAGTAAACCTAGGTTAAAAACAAATATTAGGGCATGGGTGGACAAAATTTGCTATAAAGCCTGATGCATCATTCAACTTTTTGATTGTGTCCCCTGATAACCCTGAACTCTAAGTCTTAAGATCCAACACTGGCTTTGGGTCTCTTTGAAAAACCTGAGCCTAGTATCTTTTTAGTGTCTTTCTTCTACTGAGCTTTGACACTCCCCTTGTCAAATGGTCACCAGATGCTTTGATCACCATGTCTTGTCCGCTCCCATTTCAATGGGTTTTTTGACGACGATGTTCACACCCAGGTCCGCTGTGGGAACACTCCACCGCCCCCCTCTAATCAGTCACCTGGTAAGATCAAGAGCCTACAGGATGAACTGCCTTGAGACGATGAATGGTGATCCCTTGGCATAGAAAACACACTTTTGAGTGCCTCAGTAATAAAGAAACCTGACTGTCCTGGGACAATGAAGAAACACGACTGTCCTGGGACAAAGCAGTGAATCGGCTTTATGTGGGTTGTGCCAGTTTTTTTGGTGTTGCTGAAGTAAACTGCGGACAGGTGAAAAGAAGAAAGGCCAGATCAAAGATACATGTGATGTAGTTTACCACTTCCTACAAGTGTTGTGTGGCGAGCATCACGGCCTGTAGAAGGTGTTAAAGGGAATTCCCAGACACACCATCCAGACAGGATCTAACAGGCGTTTGATGATGCACTCATTGTACCTGAAGTGCAAGACCACACACTTTCAAGTAGGTGCGACTCTTTCATGTAAGGAGGAAAGCTTGAAGCATTTCCTGTTTTAGGCTGGCTAGTTTTCAGTTTTCCAAAATACTGTCAAGTAGCTTTAGTTGTCACAAGACAGGCCATGTTCTGAATCTTGTTTCTCTGATACATTTTAACATTGCTAAACTGTTCCCCTAAAAACAGATGCCATTTTGCTCAAGCTACAATATTTTATTATATAAAATTAGCGCATAAACTGTAAGTGGTCAAAAATTTCTACAACATTACAACAACATAAAGTGGTCTTTCTGTAGAATTCTACACAGTCAACTACAGGTAAATAGAAATATTTATATTAAGAGAGGCCATACCAACAAGTCTAAAAGAGCTTTTTCCTCATACAGATGCTGTACACAGTGTTATGACCCAACAGTCTTCTGCCGCTTCTTGTCTGTCCAGTGATGGGTGAAAGGTGAAAGGGTTTGCGTTTTGGAGTCGCAAGAGTGAATCACTGTTCATGTTATTTTACAAGGCTCCAAAGTGAAAAGATAGCATTTGTCTTTTTCGCATTACTTCATATTAAAGAAAATCCGGAGTCATTTTGTCTTTTGAATCATCACAAGGCTGTCGGCTGATGGCACTGGAGAAATGAGTTGTTGGAAATCATTGTGTGCAGTCATGGACTACATGAATCTGTCTTGTTTTGAAGAAAATATAATGTTGAATATTGCCCGTCAAACCACAGAGGCTGACGATATTTACACATTCCCAATCTAAAGTAATAGAAAGTCCAGTATGGCATCTTAAATCAACATCCCGACTTGTGCCCAGTGTTTCCTTGTTGTGCGTGTCCAATGACCCTCTACCAGGGCCTCCACATGGACCAGGGGTAGGTCAACAAGGGCAAACCCTCCCTGCCTTCCACACTCTCAGTGGAGCTCTGGTTGTGCTCGCTGTCTGTCTCGTCCAGGTCCGAGCACAGGTCTTCACTGGACGTGGTGGACGGTGCGGGGGACAGGACTGAAGATGAACTCCTTCCTCCCGGAGAAGCCAAAGTGGAACAGATTGAATCTCCTCCACCACTGCTGTGCCATGTGCTGTTGTTGTTCCCAGATGGGTCTGTGATTAGGTCCATAACATCCTGGAGGTGGTCCTCATTCAGAGGCATACACTCCAGTAAGTGGTTGAGGAGCTCGGCCGCCACTGCCGCGTCAATCCCGGGACAGTTGGACACAAACATGTGGACCTCATGCATGCACTGGATGTAGCCAGCTGCAAATCGCTCACTGGCCTCTCTGTTAAGTGTCTCGGTCTCTGTGGAGTCAGAATGTAAGGTCAAATACAATACTCCTTCTATGTCCAGTTATTGTAACCTGCAAATGTCATAGTCTTAAGGTTTTATAGTGATAAATGAAAGTATCTCAATCAGATCTATAATTTATAATTGGCTTGTGCAGTCTACGTAGCCTACTTGTGTGAAATAAACACTGATGTATAAATTAAGTTGTAATAGACTATTAGAAGCCAATAATGCCTTTTAATCATGTATTGTGTAAGCTGTGTCCATGTAAAACATAAGGTCAAAACCTTTGGACGACTGTGGATTTGACTGTGTTGAAAGGATTTACTTTCATGATTACCTATATAATGCACAACTCAATATATATTTGTGCCTCAATAGCCTAATTCGATGCTGCTGCTGCTGCTTATCCAAAACTGTACCAACCTTGGCTTCTGTTCTTCAGGATGTCCTCCACCTTTTTCACAGTAAGCTCCAGTACCTCTGCGTTTTCCATCTTGGCGTGAAACTGTAACATTCAGACATTTGAGTTTCCTTATACTGTACAGAGGGAAATACAATGACAGAGCACTACTCACGTCTGTATCTGCCAGCAAACTGCGTAGCTCCTGTAAACTCTCATTGATGCGAGCTCTCCTTTTCTTTTCCACTATAGGTTTCCTAATCTGCAGGGAGACAGTAAACTGTTAGCACTGACAATATATGTATTTGTATCCCATTCAAATACTTAGCTCATCAGTCCTTTGGGAAGTGGCATTCAAATGATGTGTTGCTGAAATACTAGCTCGTGATGCTGCGCGACAAGTGGAAAAATTGTCCCCCTCTTCATACCTTCCTGTCTGGTTTGTGAATCCCGTAAAATGAATCGTCTTCGTCCGACCCGAGTGGGTTCTTGCTGGGCCGAGCAGAGGGGGCCATGTTGGTTTGTGCCTGTTTCCCACTGCTGCTTATCCTTTTGAGTGGTCAGCGAGGGGCAGCTGGCAAACGGAACCGATGGAGAGAGGAAAAAAGCTATAGGCGCCTGTGTTTATTGTGCGATGCTAGTGAGACGTGCTGCTGGCGCTGAGTGGCTGTTGTTAGTATTTATAGTGGCTTATTAACATGTGAATAGGGGCTGAGTCGCTCGCGCTGGGGGACAACACGGCGCACACGGCAGCAGCCAATGAACGCGCGCCTCCTTTGTCTGCGGCAGGGGCTGGTGTGCGCCCCGAGGAGATGCACGGGCTTTAATCACGAGCTGTTGTAGTTAAAGGGAACGACCGCACTGTTTTTACCAATAGTTCACTGTACATAAACTGTAAATCTTCTGCCTGTAAAATGACAACAAAATGAGATACAATAAGGTTTAGGATCAACAATGGCTTTTTCTTTAATAATTTTAGCCTGCTATAAATTATTGTAGGCTATACATTATTTTGTAGTTTGCAGTTGCTCAGATTAACAGTGTGCAGTGCTTTGGACCAAAGACCATGACCTACAGTGACAGGGCACACCTCACCTAGTGTGTGAACACTATTCTGTAAACCCAGCATGCCCTGGCCTGAACTTTGAACGCTGCGGTGGCTTATGGTACGGGGTCTATTGCCCCAAAGTTGACTGGTCAATATAACAAACCAAACATTAAACAAATGTATTAAAGTAAAATGTTACTCATAGCTAAATATTAATTTAGGTCCCGAGACCCTTAACTGGAATAGACGATGGAAAAAAATTACACAAAACACCACATGGACACTGCCTTTGAGGAAGTGTATGAACTACTGTTTTATTTGACATTATGCTTCAGGATCAGAGACTGCAGCTCAACATGACAGTAAAATATGCCTTACACTGTTGTCATTTAGTTACATAACAAAACAACTGTGTAAAGAATAACATTTAAATATTGTTGTACAAAAAGACTCTATTTAATTCCATAAATGGAACTAAGGCAGCTTCAGAGCTTGAATAATACTCAGTTCACTCTGTCTTTTGTGCTGCCCATGCACCGACCCTCCTGTGTGCATCCTTTGTGTCCAGTGCTCAACAAACTAACGCGTTGGGTGGATGTAACGCGATGCCTTCAGTTGGCAGCTGCTGCTGGCGGCCCCTCGGCCCACACTGAATCAGCCGGGGGAATTAAGGGCCCTTGTCCAAAGAAAGCGACAGGTGTTGCCCTGCGCCTCGTTTGTTCTCGTCGTTGTTTGGTGACTTCTGTTTTGTGTGTGGCTGCATTCTCTCGTTGCCAGTGTTCAGCTAAAGAGTTGATCAAATCTGGTTGTTTTTTTTTACAGATCCTGAATGTAGATATGATAATACGATGCACAAAACAAAAGCGTAAATGAGACTGGTAGTTACTTAATGAGAGAGCATTGGTTTGCTCCGTAGAGCATAATATCTATTTGTTTCTGTCTAATAACAGCTCAGCCCCATGTCCTCGTTATTCTACACGTTTTGTGCGCCGCATTATTATGCAAATGAGCCTTTAATTAGAACGGTGCGCCCTGCTACAGGAATCTGTACAGCCTTCTAGTTAATTGTAGGACGTTTCCAGGTGACTTAACGCACTGTATTTTCAGTTTTACACAGAAAAGTTAGCCACAACTGCCACTAAACCCGCATGGAGAAAGGGGAAAGTGTATGAGGGCTTTGAAGTTGTGCGAGTTGGCACCTCGCCACGGCAGAGCTCTGTTCCCGGGCTTTAATGGTGTGGACTGTGCAGGGAGCAGCTGTCTCGTCTCGCCATTGTGTGTATGAACCCGCAGAGGGACCAGAGTCCCCCTATCTGCTCTCTGCTCAATGCCTCTCATAACGGACATAATAGCCAGGCAATGGGCCATATGTAGGCTACTGTTAATGTTATAACAGACCAATGATGGATTACGTCTATATTCAATCGCTAATGATGTGTCACTCAGCTCTTGCTGTTCTATGACAGTTTGGTGCGCAGAGATTGATTTTGTCTACATATCATCAGTCCAATATAAACCACATACGGACGTCACGCAATGTAAAAGTCAAGGCCCTAAGCGCAGTCAAAGTTGATTGCTAGAGGGCACTAGACGCCAGACTATTCTTGTTAACACGAACTAGCGAAACGTCCTGAAGTCTATCTGCGCTGCACAACTGCTCATTGTAACAAAATATGTGTCCGCAGTGTAAATGTGCTTGTTATTAAACCGATTTTCATTCATTACAAGGTTTTAGAAGTGTTTTCGAAATCTATGATGTCCCTATTTACTGCATTTGGCTCTTTTGCCAATTGCTCTGCCCTGATCCTTTTGGGCTGCACTGACAAATAATTGCTCATTGTATTAACTACACATGTTTTAGATTCCATGTCCCTGAATCAGTATTAGGCTAATACAAGTATTTCTTTTAACATTCTACCTTTTGTGGTATTTAAAACAACACTTTTCAGGATTGCATCTCCAGTGCTGCCATCTACCACATACCTGTGGTTTGTCATTACATATATCAGATGTGTGGAGAATTGTATTGAGTTATAGTGAAATACTAATTAAATGGTTACATGCCCTGGCACCCATTAATGCACTCTAATGTAGTGAGTTAAAAATGAGTCTGCAACAGCAATACGACCAAGAACTGCATTAGAAACGTTATTGTGTTTATTACAATTTTGGGTTAATAATAAAGAAATGAGAAAGAGAAACATTCTATTAAGTTACAAGCAAGTAAAGTAAAGTCATGCTTTATAGTAATATCAATAAATAAAGCTGTTAATGCAATAAATAGATGAAAGATTAATAAAAGCCTTCTATAATGCAGGCTACAAAGAGTCAACTTCTAAAGAGAAGTACAGGGAAAAGGTATGTTTAGAGTTTTACAGCACACCTACGGTAATCATAATCATCACTGGAGCACAAACCGCGCCATGTGTTTTTTCAGAACAGCATATCTATAAGATACATAAGAGCATAGTCTAACAAAACAGAAAATATTCAGTTATCCCACAGTTCACCAGGGCCTCCACATGTCCATTATCCCCCCAATGTGGGGGCTTTGGAGAGAGGCTCTGTCCTGATGAATCACAGAGTGGCTGTCTGCTCTAAGGGGTGAGGCTGGGAGTCCTACGCCATGGCTGCTGCCAATTGGAGGAGGAAGATGGGCCCCAGTGGAGGGCTGCAGGGCACGCTCATCGCTAGATCTGGGCAGAGACTTTAGGAGGTGGTTGAGGAGACGAGAGCCAAGGTTTTTGTCCATCCAGTCACAAGTCAGCAGCATGTTGTGCACCTCGTGCATGCACTGGATGTAACCAGTGCTGTACCTCTGCTGAGCCTCCAAACCTAACATGGGTTCTGCAAGAGAGGACACACACAGGGAGGTTATTTACAGCACAGTGGCATCTGGTGGTGAGGGCTTTCCCTCACCACCTCACCACATAAAGTTTCTAAGCTGGTTTCCTTTTATCTGTAAGACATACATGGGCACTTATCAGAATCTTGTTGGTCTAGAGTTTGATTATTTAATTATTGAATAAGGGATGGCTTTTAGGTGGTGCTCCCAAAGCAATGTTCAGAAATATAATTCAATGTGATTTGAGTAAACAGTTAAAACTTAATTGTAAATAACATAAAATAAAATATATATAAACGTGTGAGTTCAACTTGAGACTAAGTGAACATATGCACACAATTAATCCAATAATGCACCAAGATTTCATTCCCTTGAGAAGGGTCTGTCTGCAGAACTGTACTTGCACTCTCAGACACATTCGCGTCCTTTGCGGGTGACGTCACTTGCAGTCAACGCCTGAGAGTGGGTTAGGGTTAGTGCAAGTCTGAGAATCCAAGTGCAGTTCTGCAGCCAGATGCTATTGATTCCTTTCACGTGTAGCGTGTATGCGCTGATGCTGCCCTCTGCTGTCTGTTTAGTTACAGGAGTGATGGTTCAGGATAGGATTAGAGTGAACCCACATATTTGAGAGTTGTAAGCAAAGTCTGGAGTTCTTTTCCCACTCCTAGCAGAAGGGTTTTACTGTATGACTATATTTCTGACTGTATATTCCTCAACTCTGTATTTGTTGCTGCCCTCTGGTGTTTACCTTCGCTTTATTTTGATCTACTCTACTGTTTAGGCATCATCTTGTACATTTATCAGTGACTAAACCCAGTGCTTCCAGTGCCTCCTAAAGTAAAAAATGAATAAAAAACAAACAAACAATATCAAACAACTTTTGCTATAATGTGTATGACCCATACTCCCGTTACTTCATACATAGCAAATAGATACAGTTACAGCACGTGACACGATTTCTTACCATTGAGTTTGCTGTTCTGGATGTTTTGCAGATGTTTCACTGTCATTTCAAGGATGTCCGCCTTTTCCAGTTTAGATTGCTGCAACGTGACGAGCAGGCACGGGGTTAACATTTAGCCTAGTTATTGTTTTTTTTTTCCACACGTAAAAGAGAAGCGTGAGAAAATATACTCACATCAAGTCTGAACGCTCCAATCACAGTTTCTTTGAGCTGATCCAAGCAGCTGTTAATCCTCTCTCGCCTTTTTCTTTCAATGAGCGGCTTCCTAAGCTGTGAATGAGAAAAATACGCGCCTTTAAAACACCCATTGCGCACAGTATTTTTTGTCGTCAATGGACTAAATGGAGTAATATCTCGTGTAAAATACCTTTCTCTCCTCCTTTGCAGTGGGATGTTTGCCCACGTTGTGTGCCACAGATGAAGCAGTCATGTCTTTTCCTCTAAGGCCTGCGCGTAAAAGTGTAACTTCTCTGGGTTTCTGTGCGTCTCTAGGGCAAACGGCGCGGCCAGGCCCTCGTATTTATAGGACACAATTAGCATGTGAATGGTCAAACTCTTTGGCTGTGGGATTTTCCCACACAAGGGGTCCCATCAGTCAAGACTGACAGGTCACTGGCTCCATTCAATAAACGAGAGACCCGGACTCGAAAGAAAAAAAAAACTCACAAGCGACAGATGTCCAGCCTAAAAACACGTAGTGCCGCCTCTCCGCCCTCCACCCCAAACAGAAAAACTGCAGTTTCCTCTTCTCCCAAAGAGAACAAGAGTGTGTGGTTACAGCGCTGTACTCAGGGGAGCCCCTGGGCCATACTCAGCTAACACAAGCAATACACTACCTGCTAAAGGGGCAAGTCTATTTTCTCAAAGCCACAAGAAGGCAACAATAGACGGACAAATCACCGCCACAGCAAAATCTTTTACGGCCGATTCTTACATTTGTTGTTGTTTTTAGCTGATGGTTTTATTGACTTACGTAACCATCTTATTTATTAATGAATGTATGGTTGGTATGCTTGCTGAACGGTTTTATGTACTTTATGATAATGCTGCTGTCTTGGCACTCTTGCAGAAGAGATTCTTTAATCTCAGTGAGTTTTTAACCTGGTTAACTAAAGTTAAATATATTTTTAATACAATTAAGTATACAGAAAAGGGATCATGTAAGAATAAGTCCACTGTAACTTCAATAGAGTAAACGTAAAAAAAAAACTAATAACAGCTAGGTTAAACATGGGCACACAGCTGAACATATCTTGTGTTCAAAGCATGTTTGATTTGTCCTTTTGGAGTAAGGGACCTGTTGACTGAAGTGTATTTGCTTTTGCTTTGCCTTGATCTCACTGATTGATTTGAGATATATCAATAAAAAAATAAAAAATAAATAAAATAAAGGATCATGGACATATGCTCTGAAATGTTAGCGGCTTGACCAGATGTCTCCTACCTTTTGCCAGGCCCTCGCTGTTTTAGAGCCACGCGACTGCCAGGCGAGCGCCGGGTCGTGGGAACCGAGGACCAACAAAAGCAGCATTCATCCAAACCTAATCAGCATGGGGAGAGTAATAACCTCTAAAGTGGGTGGATGGTCCTGCCAAGAAAGAGAGAGGTCAGTGGGTCTTGGGCAGGAGCCCAGTGGATGACCAGGGCAGACAGGTGGATGTGAGTCATTTACAGCAGAGTTATAAGTTACTAACGGCAGCTTTTTAGCTCTAGCTTCCGGACATGCAGTGACTCTAAACTACATTGCATTAATGTATGTATGTATGTATGTATGTATGTATGTATGTATGTATGTATGTATGTATGTATGTATGTATGTATGTATGTATGTGTATGTATGTGTGTGTGTACTGTATGTATGTGTGTACTGTATGTATGTATGTGTGTGTGTGTGTGTATGTGTGTACTGTATGTATGTGTGTGTGTACTGTATGTATGTGTGTGTGTACTGTGTGTACTGTGTGTATGTGTGTACTGTATGTACTGTATGTGTGTGTGTACTGTATGTATGTATGTATGTATGTATGTATGTATGTGTATGTATGTATGTATGTATGTATGTACTGTATGTGTGTGTGTACTGTATGTATGTATGTATGTATGTATGTATGTATGTGTGTACTGTATGTATGTATGTATGTGTGTGTGTGTACTGTATGTATGTGTGTACTGTATGTACTGTATGTATGTGTGTGATGTATGTATGTGTGTACTGTGTGTGTGTGTGTGTGTGTGTGTGTGTATGTGTGTACTGTGTGTACGTGTGTACTGTGTGTGTGTACTGTGTGTGCGTACGTGTGTACGTACGTGTGTACGTACGTGTGTACTTGTGTACGTGTGAACGTATGTACGACCTGTGCCTAAAAGGGAAAGCAGGATTCAGGATTTTAGTTAATAAACCTGGTCCTTTCTTCACTAAGTAAATTAAAATCATGTTTAGGCTGTCTTTTAACTATAACATTGGTTTTGCTTGATTTTCTTAGAACTATGATTGGATAGCTTTAGCTTATAAAGTATAAGTGTAAAAAATAGGCACAAGGTGAATTCATTTACCTTTTCATCCACTTCCCTATTTGTTCTAGAGCTGGTTTTTAATAAGAGGCATTTACATTGTGACAGGGTTATTTTTTCATAAAAATCCTGCCTACCTTTACTTATACAATGCATGTACATAGGCCTATAGCAGAGTTGTGGCTGCACAACACAGTTTTCATAATCCATTTATATGGCGTGTAATGGAGTTACTCTTTAAAAGTAAAACAAAAAAATAGGCTAGGCCTATAGCTATCCAGTTTAACTGGTAAAGTAACTATTCGTCATTTAAGAATGGCAACAAAGCTTTTTTGGTCTAGGAATGGCAGCCCCAAATACCCAAAACTGCTTGCAACAATTTAAAAAAACTACCATAACAAGAGAGGCATTAGGCCTCAACAAAAGAATCTCTAAGCACAATGAAACACACTTAATTGCCCTTGTTGTGTTCCTCTTGTTTCTCTTGTTCCTCTTGTTTTTGACAAAAAGAGCGAAATGACAGGTCTCGTATACTGTGGGAGGGCGTCCTCTGGCGGACATCTGACAGACCTGTTGCTATGGCAGCTGCTGACCAGCGGCGGCGCTAAACGCTGCTGTAATGCCTCGCACTGAGCTGCTGTCGCTGCCAGCAGACTGCTCCTGTCTGCTCAGAAACAGAACCTCACAACTAACTACAGCACAAACAGGGAGAGGCGACGGACCAGGAAAACAAAGCACTACTTGTTCTAAGGAGCACCTGAGAAACCGTTTTGCCAAATTTAAGGGGAGCTGGTGAAAACGCCAGATATTAAGGTATTATATCGTTTCTTATAAAGCTACGAGTTGATATTTGCCTCTATGTGATGTAAATCTGTAAAACTAAAACAGTAGCTACACAGAAATCCAGTAAGCTGATACAATCTAACACTAATAACTAATGAAAGCAAGCTGTAGAGAGCTCAGAAATGTTTTGCCTGACTGTGATTTGGTAAACTCGGGCATGGGCTACATTGCGCTAGCGCTGCAAGCCACTTCCAGGCCTGGCTATGCTAAAAGCTAACGAGCTGGCTAATGCCACCCACATTATAATTATAACACATTACCGGCGATAAACTGGGGATTTAAATACAACACGCTTAGCTGACTAAGAAATACAAGCTTCAGAGCTCTGTTATTGTCTTTGAGCTAGCTATATATTCGCATTGGCACTGTGTAAGTCGACCCACACACACTGTTAAAAAGCAAACCACGGGAGCACTATTATTATTTGGTGGGCTGTGATTGAAATCCGAGGCCACGTTTTCTCACAAATGTACTGAATAAATTCAAACATTGTAGATACAGGAAACGCGTCTTTTATTGTAGTGTATCTGCCTTACACTAACAGGGCGAGCTCTGTCAGTGTTGGTGTTTTAGCATTGCGCAAAGTTGGCAGGCTTCACACCATCACAAACCAGACATGGAAAACTCAGAGGGGCGGTGCTCCCCTACAGCTTCATGTTGGTCATATTAGGGAACAATAGCGTGCCTAACCTGTTATGTTATTTGTGGCAAGAAAAGTTTTTTTTCTTTTTTAAATGATGATTGAAAAGTATAGACAAGACCTGATAACAGTAGAAAAAACAAATGGTGTTATAAGGACTGATGCTCGCTGCAGGTCACAATAAGGCTTGAAACACTTTTGCATTTGAATAATGTCAGTCTTTCATACTACATTTTATTCAAACCCTTCATTCCCAAAATCCAGGGGCCGGTTTCAGCCCCCTGTAAACGTTTGTCTGGATCCTAGACATATTTATGTTGTTAATATGCTGCCCTGTTTAGCAATAATATATTATATATTAAGGAGAATCCTAACAAATTATAAAGAAAGCAACACAGAGAATCTAAACTATGCAAGTGCGACACTAAAATAAGACAAACAATACTAAATTCCTGAAATGATGTTAATAAGTAACTAAATCATTCTAAAATGGAAAGAATTTTACTTATTCAGTCTTGTAAACTAAATCAGTAGCCAATAAATGTGCTGGATTGTGTCATTCCTATTTATTGGTGTGGCCATTCTTCACATGATCCTGACACAACTGGCTTAAATAGACTGCTTTCTGACCAGAAATAATTATTGCTGTATCCTATGTTAAAAGTCAGCTGCTGTGCTTCGGTGTCCTCACCATCTGATTTTGAACCTGCCATATGTTTCTCCCCCTTATTTGCGTCACTTATACTGAAGCTGTTGTGCTGCCTGCTGGCAAAATTAACGAGCATTAGCCTGTGCGAAAAGACGGATTTAGCCACCTGGCCATGCTGAGGTGTGTCTAGATAAAACAGAGATGTAAGCAAATAGGGAAAATGTGCTCATATGAAGCCAGTTTTGTGTTTCAGCTGCACAGTCACACATGACACAGCATATATAAGGGTTTATGTTCATGGCTTTATTGTTGCTGTCTAAAAGTGGACTCTCTACTAAGTCATATTAAGAGGTCAGTGTCATGAAGACTGTCCAGACTGTCTACGGATGATAATTAAATACAGTACATTTGTTTGTATTGGCCCGTAAAGCCCATAATAATCTATTAATTGAAAAAGTAAATTTCTTGGATTGGATTAGCACCGTATCTTCAGAAAACTTTGTTCCCAGTTTAGCCCCATAGTGTATTTAAGGTGCATGGGTGGGGCTGGTAACGCTGTAGATAAGGGGCCTTGTTGAGTAACTCTAGTTAAAGAGCAACGGTGAGATATGGTTGTGTCATGGCATGTGTGCGTTGCCCATCCCTTCGTCATGGTAGTTTTATCTGAGATTAAAGGTTTCCCTTCAAAATGGACTCTCAAAGGGTGTTTTATTGACCTAAATAAAAATATTTTGGGAAATGCGTTTAGTGCCAAGGTGATTATCTGTAATAGTTACAGGCCAACAAGGAATGAGTACTAGAGATTAGACCAAGGCCTGAAGCTCAGCACGTACTGCGAATGAAGACGTATGTCAGAGTAAACATAACACAGTCAATGATTAACATATCCTGATGTTGGTTTAACAAAGTAATAAACACTGAATTTACATCCAGGTTTATTAGAAAATCTAAATGCAAGAAACAGCTGTTTAATTAACCCTTTGGAACTTAGAGACAAACTAAGCTTTTTACAAGTCACTTGTCTCAGTACTGCTCTGTTCATGACAACACTAAGGAGGAGAGACATTTCCAGATATATTCAGATCCAGGCCTGCAATTTATAACAATGGTATTTTACCATTTGTTGTATATTAAAATGAGCCTTTTTTCTAAATATGTGTCTATTAAAACAATAACTGAATACCCAGCTGTGCACATAAAGATAATCCAAAACATGTTTTCTATACATTTAGCTTTGGCAACTAAATTTATCAGACTGATCTTGGAATTATATTGTGTGTTTTTCTTATTAGTGTTTAAACATCTTGTTTATTACACATACAAATACATATTAACTGTAGGCTATTTATACTGCATACTCTGCTTAGTTATTTTTCTTGCTGTATGAGGAAACAATGACAGGTGGGGTGTGTCAACTTCAGTGTGCAAAGGGTATATTACTACCTTTTTTATGTCACATTTATGATGCATTAGACACTGTGTTCAACTTCTTTGTTCACTTCAAACACACTTAGGCAGTGGGTCTCATCTTTGTTCAGACTTGTTTTAATCAATCACTGACAGTATGTTTACAATAATCTCCTTGCCGCAAACTGTATTTGTAACCACATTACAATAAAAGCTGTTAAAGCTCCCACTGTGTAACAAGTACTTAGTGCACTAATAGCTTGTTATAGCAAGCTCTGATATAGGCTGATTGATCTCACTCCACAGGTGGATTGGCCGCTGCCTGGTTGCTCGTGGTAACTTTCCACCATGCCTTTCCCCTTTGGCAAGTCCCACAAGTCTCCAGCGGACATCGTCAAGAACCTGAAAGACAGCATGACGGTGCTGGAGAAGCATGACATCTCAGACAAAAAGGCAGAAAAGGTGAGGAGACTTGTAATTTGTTTCTCACTTGCCACACAAATATGTGTTATTTTGAAAATGCATAATGTTTGCTGTATTTTTACATACCTCACATACTGCAGCACCCTTATAGACCAAAAATTCTATAAACCCAGTTTTAGTTTGAAAACTTTGGGTTGTGTTTTAGTTGAGGCAGACATAAGAAAAGCTTGCTGCCTGATCATCTTTATTGAAGGAAAGCAGGATCCTAGATGAAGTACACATTACACTTGAATTGTAGTAAATGGGATATACTACAATTTCTTAAACACTAATGTGGACATTTTAAAATGTAAACGCATTAGATAGATAGCTTTAATCTGACTATTTATCAAGCCCAGCTCTATATCTACAACCACACTCATTTTTCATGTTGGTGTATTTAAATATGTGTTTACACAGGCTACAGAGGAGGTGTCAAAAAGCCTGGTTGCCATGAAGGAGATCTTGTACGGCACAAATGAGAAGGAGCCCCAGACAGAAGCAGTGGCCCAGCTTGCCCAGGAGCTTTATAACAGTGGCTTGCTTAGCACCCTCATCGCAGACCTGCAGCTCATCGATTTTGAGGTGAGACTTGGTGGCTCTTAAATACCACCACTGCAAGATGCATAGCTGGACAGTACTGTATAAAGACTGGTCAAACTGTGTCACATGTAAAAATGACACAAACAAATATGTCCAAATGTGAAATGCATGTGCTCACATTATCATGCAATACGTCCAACTGTGTGGTAACTGCTGCTGCACACGGCTTCCCTGAGTCACCTTTTTGAAGGATGACTCACTGGTTGTGTACTGGTCTCTTCCTCTTTTACCCTCTCTCATCCTCTCTCCCTGTGGAATAGCAAGCTCTCTAGACAGGATTAGTATCTATTTGAGAAATGTGTGCGCACTAGTTGTTAGTGTGACATCAATTGTATATTTCTGCATGTGTCACCACTAACCTTGCTACTATCTGTAGAGGACATTAATGTTTTCTCACTTAAAGGTGTTACAGAAGATGCTTTCGATGACTGAGAAACCAACTGTTTTTAAATGAGCGCATGCGTAAGAACAGCCTCCTTCCTTCACAGCTTATATCGAAGGAACGCCCCCCAAAGCATTATCAAACTGCCTGTTGCTTTACAGTGTCAGAATACAAGTTTGTATCCATCCCAAACTTCCAAAAATAAAATATTTTCACTAAATAAATGCATAAAAGTTGTCTTTTCAGCAAAAATCTGGCGACGGATGTGTCAGTAGGAAGCCCTTTCTGTGTCTTCAGAGCACGCCATTCTAAAAAAAGAATCACCACGACACACTCTGGTTTTGTTTAGCTCTTGAGTCGTTTTTCTCCTCTTTGCCACTTCCTGCTTCAAGTTGTTTCTCAGCCATTTTGCAACTTTGAGGTTAGACCAGGGATAGCACCAGAGCTACATAAACACACTGTCTACACATGCAAAGCAACAGGAACCCGCATGTGCAAAACGTAACGCACGTAGTAACAGTGATTGACAAGCCAGAGGGCTAATGGATAATGCTCGCTAAGCGTCTATGATTGGTTGATGTTTTTTAGTCTCACGGAGTAAAAAGTTTATAAATATTATAAAAATAATTTTAGTACACTTATTTAACAGTTATATATGGTTATATGTCTGTTAAGGCAGTGTTAGATTATATAAAAAGATGTAACATTAAAAACAACTTTTGTAATACCTTTACACTGTGGGTTGCACTGTGGGATCTTTTCAACTGTATTAACTTCTATTTTATTAAGTGCCTTTTGTTTTTGTCCTTATTTTTTTTCACCAGGGTAAGAAAGATGTGGCTCAGATTTTTAATAACATCCTTAGGCGTCAGATTGGTACTCGGACACCCACAGTGGAATACCTCTGCACCCAGCAGAATATACTCTTCATGCTGCTAAAAGGGTATGTGTTACCACCTAGAATTGCATAAATGTATTCTAAATGGCCACTTTCAAACCAATATTATGTGCTGCCAATACAGATACAGCAGTATGAGCCTCTTGTACTCATACTTGTTTGACCTCGACTGAGCATCTGCCTGGCACTTTCTTTATTTACAATATCTCTATGTACAACAATGTTACTGTACACAAGTATGAGCAAACTGGAAATAATGTTCTGGTAGTGTAAGAAGGCCTCAAAACCGGCTTATCAAAGGTTTTAAAAAGGATAAAAAAAAAAAAAAACATGTAAAATTGTCTAGTCTATAAGAATATCTAGTTCTCCTATCTGTACTCTGGTTTTTGATTTATCACTATTAATGTCATTTCTTCCTTGTGTGTGCAGGTATGAGTGTCCAGAGATCGCTCTAAATTGCGGGATCATGTTGCGGGAGTGCATTAGACATGAACCACTGGCCAAAATCACGCTCTGGTCGGAGCAGTTCTACGACTTCTTCAGATATGTGGAGATGTCCACATTTGACATCGCCTCTGATGCATTTGCTACATTCAAAGTAAGTTTAAGGCTTACTTGTGACATTAATTGTATATTTCTCCATGTGTCACCTCTGACATTGCTACTAGCTATCCTGTGATAGGCCTTTTAATAAAATATTCTTTATTTTATTAAAACAAGCAGCTCTTTTTAATACAGAAAGTAAGACGAAATGTCATTCAAAATCAAATGAGCAGCATATAGTATCACAGCACTCATATTCAAATAAAAATAGAGCTGGATTAATCAGTTATTTAAACCATGCTGTCCACCTGTTTTAAAAAGGTCAATTTGCATGATGTTGCTTTTATTGGATAAGGCGTGTTTCCTGTGATAGGACAATGCATTAAAGGTGATCTAATGTATTTTATTCCAAAGATGTAATGGATAAGTGTTTAGCGTAATGTCTTTTGAAATGATGTCCACAAATACAGCTTGTTTCATTGAATATTGCGTATTTAAAAAGAAGCTATATGTTTCATTAAATATCTGTGGTTGATGATAATCACTTTCTAGGACCTCCTCACAAGACACAAGATACTGAGTGCAGAGTTTCTGGAGCAGCATTATGACAAAGTAAGTTCCACAATTGTTTGTATCACACAATGTTTTTTATCTTGCATTGTTTACTAAAATTAAGCAAGTAAATACTAAATGCTGGGTTTGAATTATGTACTGGGGTTATTCTTTGGATCTCTTTTATTGGCTCTAATTACAGTTAAACTGTCTGTCTCTCTCTCGGTTTTATAACATCATGTCACCAGACATTTGGTTCATCATTTTTAGTCTGTGAACACAAAGTAACTGTCAGTCTTTGTAAAAAAAAAAATCTAATTTTCTTGCCATTGTGTTTCAATACAAGACACGGATACAATTTTGAAAACTGCTACTTCAGAGATGACTGTAGCCTCAAGCTACAATCTACTGATGCTTTCTTTATCTTACTTTCTCTACTTATCTTACTTTCTCTTTTTTAGTTCTTCAGTGAATATGAGAAGTTACTCCACTCAGAAAACTATGTGACTAAAAGGCAGTCCCTCAAGGTAAGGACCACAGGTCATGCCCCAATAAGAAGGTGTAGTGGTGCAACTCATTTCAGAAAGCTATTTAAAGATGGTCTCTGTAGAGAATTGGGTTTCACCTAAACGTGTTGCATTATCATGGTATGACTGCCCTCGTGTGGCGGGAGCATGTATTTCACAGACCAATTAAAGTATTTTTTTCTGTAAATCATTTGATAGTTTGACTTAAATATGCTGACAAATATTCAGTTTTCTACCTTATAATGTATTTAGTTACTGGGGGAGCTGCTTCTCGACCGGCACAATTTCACCATAATGACAAAGTACATCAGCAAGCCTGAAAATCTCAAACTTATGATGAATCTACTACGTGATAAGAGTCGCAACATCCAGTTTGAGGCTTTTCATGTTTTTAAGGTAAAGCTCTTGTTACACCAACAGTTTAGCCAAATATTTTCAAACTCTTAATAGTTTTTCTTTCCTTGTTAGGTGTTTGTAGCCAACCCAAACAAGACACAGCCCATCCTGGACATCCTGCTGAAGAACCAGACCAAACTCATTGAGTTTCTCAGCAAGTTTCAGAATGACAGAACAGAGGACGAACAGTTCAATGATGAAAAGACATACCTGGTCAAACAGATCAGGGACCTGAAAAGGCCTCCCCCTCAGGAGGCCTAAGGACTGGTGTGAACATGGGAGAAGGAGCCACCAGGACCATGTCTGCTTAATGGACTCTTCAGCAGCTGCCGTTCTGGTTTCGGAACAAACAAATGAGAAACTAACAACAAACATCCCCAAATCAACTAACTAGAAGTTGCCAGCTCCTCTGCTCCTCATTGAACATTTGATTATTTTTCCTTTCCATTGTTTTTTTTCTTTTAAAAGAAATAAGAAAAAATAATAGATGCTGCTGCTTTCTTGCACACTGAAACATGTAAGGTATAAAGTGTAGTCCACCCGACAAGGACGGAAAGTAAGACAGGCTTTCTCTTTGAAACACACCAATGAAAAATTAAGTTTACATGCAAATGTATACACAACGCAAAACATTTACAAACATACTGCAAAAGTATTGGCTAGTGGAAATGGTACGAATAAGTTGGTGTGTTTGTTGCATGCCCTGAAATGTGACAGATCCAGTATCAGTCTGTGGAGGCCTGGCCAGTCTGGCTCAGAAACGCATGTGCATCACTGCTGCAGTTAATGCCTATGCCTTCAACTTATTGAGCATCAGTGGTTCGTTTAAATGATTCATGAGGACAAGCTCTCAAGATGCCATCACAGAACCATTAACCCTGTGTGTGTGCTTGACTCACTCGAGGGAAGGAAGAGAGATGCGAGCGATGAATTTTGTGAAGCCAGAGTTGGGTCTCTTTGTTTTCTAAGACAGGGTTAACATGTACATTTGCCTTTTTTGCTTTGTAGGTTTTGTTTAACCTTGATATATATATATTTGACCTTAAACATTACATTTTTGGTTTATTGTAATCAAACTTTCCAGAACACAAAAGTTAAGTGACATTGTTTTTGCATTTCATTTCATTTACTGCTGAAATGGTTGCTGGTGGGTTTCTATGTACATAACTTAAGGGCCAGCTCCCATTTTGCACACCTATAGGATTATATTAGTACAGCAGAGGAGGGTCCTGCTATTAGCTCTGACTCTGTTAATCCTGTTTTTATTCTCCATTGACTTTTTGAGCATCTTTTCAACTCCTAGGATGGTAGATGGAGCAGAGGAGTGAGCAGTGCAGGAGGGGTTTGGGAGAGCATTAACTAAAACATTAAAGCCTGTGTTTGTGCACTTTGTGAGGCGCTAACTGGAGTCAAAGATGGTGTGATTTTCCTGTGTCTCGCTGGTTGCCTGGAAGTGATGTGTAGCCCTCAGCCGGACTTTGGCAATTTGTCACGCCATATTTACTTTCCCTTTGTTTTCCATTATCAAGTGTTTCTCTGTTGCGGGTTTATAATCCCAGTACAATTTCAAGTGCAAAGCATTGTGGCTAACTGAGGTTTTTGGGCGTGTTTGCTCTGAGTGCAATTGATAAAACCACAATTTTGTTAATCTGCAGTGAATGACACGGTCCATATACTATTTATACATTCAAACAGCCACAACACAATGCAGTCTCTGTTCAGGCACCATTTGAAAATCATTGGAGTTGCATGCGCCTCCACTGGCTCTGCTTGATGCTGTACTTAAGGCGTTGTACTGGAATTATTGGACAATATTTAACAACATTAAGATGACAAAAATTATCAATCTCCTTTTAACTGTATGGCTTTATGCTGACTTTGACTCCAGTTGCAGCAGTGTGTGGGTGCTTTCAGAAGTGTCAAAGGCCTGGGCCCTACAATAAAAATAAAGAATCAAACTCTTTTTTCTGTCGTATCTTGTGTTTAGCTGTGGACTGGACACAAAGATATTCTGGATTCAGATATTATTAAACGTGACTGTCTAAAGGCTTCATATCAGGCACTAGTTGTGTCTGTGATTGACTAGGTTTTGTTAATAAAAGAGGAATAACAAGCTTATACAACTCTATTAAACTCGATAATATGTCCGGCGATGTGTGTTTTCATAATCTATGGTGTTGTATAGAATATTCCTAATCGCCCTTGCTGTACTTCAGTGAAGAGTAGACCCCAGCAGAGCGCCACCACAGCGCCCCCGCAGAGCGCAGCGGACTGGTCCTAGCCAGAAAAAAAAGGAAAAACTGCACACTTCCGGTGTGAAACACAAAAACAGGAGCATCCCAGCAGAGAGAAGAGGGCTGCACATCGACGTAGAGAGGGTATTGTAGAAAGGTGCATAATTAGCGCATAGCCAGTTGAACACAGGCTCCACGCGACCTCCAGTGACACCGAGCCATGGTGAAGATCAGTTTTCAGTCTGTCGCGGGACAAAAAGAGGAAAAGGAGAACGATGGCGACAAAACCGAAATACTCATCCCTCATCCGCTGGTGAGTACCGCCGAGATGCTATTGGCAACCTTGTATATTTGATATGACTGTTATTGTTATTCTAAAGGGTACTTATATAAGAGGGTGCTGCTCCCTGCCGGGTCTTTAGGAGGGCATCCTGCACCTGCGCAGCCATCAGCAGCAGGGGGTTTGACAGCATCTATCGCCATTTGGCTCAAATAAAACATGTCACATTGTGATGGTTCTCTCTCTTTGCGCCAGTTTTAGTTTTAAAGCAAGTTCATTCAACGTGTATATTCTTTGTTAAAGAGACCGGAGGATGACAGGATCAAATTTGACCACAAAGGGCATATACCAGTGGTGACAATGTTTTAGTTAAATAGACACATAAATATGTCTTTATTTTAGGAAAAAGCACAACAAGGAAATAGAGCTTTAGGTGCAAACTGGCAAATGGTTTGTAGTGTAGTCTATTCAAGATAGATTTTCTGCAGCTTTAAGAAAACAGAGCATTGAACTTTGCTGTAGCAGCATAACACCCCAGCTCAGTGCTGATCAAAAGTACATGCCTGACCCAGAAGAATTAGACAATCCACAGTGGGATCTAGATCATTAGGCATGCATACAAAGTGGATAATCCAAAAGTTGAGGAGCAGACTGGCTGTCTGACTTTAAAACCTGTTTGTCCAAATGTATTGAACAAAGACAGACAGGCATCCTGGTGTGTCACGCTCTCAGCTGGTGTGCAAGAGCTCCATTAGGATAAAAGAACACAAAGAACTGAGTTTGACAGAAGTCTGTGTTCACACAGAGACAGTTGTCTGCCTGTCCTTATGCGCCCTCCAAATGCTTCCACAGACTTCACCAAGTGAAAAGAATGCTTGAGCAGAACAATCTGCGTATTAGGTAGAGACTGCAGCCATCTGAAGTGAAATGTACAGAATGTCTTGTAAAACAGATGCTGTTCAGCAAAGGCAATGCTTTGCAGAGGTAGCCTGCCTGTTTTTTTTTAAATGATAAAACAGGCTCAAAGACTGTCATCTTTCTTTGAAGTCTCCTCAGAGACACAGCACACTGCTATTATTGTCTCTGAAATCACAGACCATAGCTGTGTCTTTACAAAGGCAGTAGTACACACTGTACAAACCATACACACTTCTTCATTGGCCATGATTTTGTGGTGGGTTTTTGTGGATCTGGTGTTTACTATGGTGCGTGTAGTGCCACTCTGCCAACACAGGTTGGGTGCGTGGTGTAGGCAGAGAGGCTGCAAGACTGAAGGCGTTTGGCAAAATTACTCACTGTCTCACACTATTTTTCACTTCCACATGTCTGTCAGCTCTTCCTCTTGCTGAGCTCTGTACTGCATCATGTACTTATTAAAAGGCAGCCATTCATGTAGTGTCTGCTCTATTTTATCCTTCAGTTAATTTGGGTCATTTTCGTCACAGTGACAATGAGTAAGCAGTTAGTGGACTGAAACTGCCTGTAAATGCTTTTAGCACTTTTTGTAAGAATTAACTTTACTTATTTTTTGTTTATGCGTTTACCAGGATGAGGAGGAACTAGTTCTGCCGCTGCGGCCCAAAAAGTCTACACTCAACGGCCTGTGCTGCCTGACATTTGGCCTGGTTGTCTTCATGGCTGGTCTGGTCCTGGCCTCTGTCTATGTCTATCGCTACTACTTTATACCTCATGTAAGGATCCTATGATGTAAAAACTTAGTGCTTGGTTAATTTCTCTCTGTAGCCTATTACATGATTATTATGTCCTGTTTGTCTCATCTGTGTGCAGATCCCAGAGGAGAACCTGTTCCACTGCAGGGTGCTGTATGAAGACTCTGTGTACGCCCCGCTGCGTGGGCGACAGGAGCTCGAGGAAAACGTTGGCATCTACTTGGGCGATAACTACGAGAAGATCTCTGTGCCTGTACCTCACTTTGGGGGCAGTGACCCGGCTGACATTATCCACGACTTCCACCGGGTGAGGAAAGACTATACAATATGCTGAGTCTCCATTTAGTTTATCGTTACAATTTCCAGTTAGTAATGCAATATTTTTTCTTTTCAGGGATTGACAGCTTACCATGACATTGCTTTGGACAAGTGCTATGTTATTGAGCTCAATACCACCATCGTTATGCCCCCTCGAAACCTCTGGGAACTTCTTATCAATGTCAAGGTAACACAAGTGCTTCTTAGACAACCTAAAGATTGAAATGTATGTTGGCATAAGATGATATGTTGCAGAATTACAATGTAAATAGTTTTTAAGAAGACCTGCCCAAATTCAAAGGAAAACCAGACAAGCATGATGATTTACTGCATTTTGGTATTGCTAATTTGGCGGCAGTTCTACAAATGTACATATACATTGACGTTGCCCACCAAAATATGCCTCTAATTGGACAGGGCAGATAATACATAATTATTGGTTGTTTATGGTACATCTAAAGAAAAAAGCAGTCTATATTTTTCATAGTTATAACCGCTAGTGTGAGGATGTGTTAAATGCTGATAAAGCTGATAAAAAGACCTCACAAAACCTTTTTTTACTTGAAGAAGGGGACATACTTGCCTCAGACCTACATCATCCACGAAGAAATGGTCGTGACTGGGAAAGTGCACAACATGCGTCAACTGGGGCCCTTCATTTATCGCCTGTGCAACGGGAAAGACACGTACCGCTTAAGCCGCCGTGTCACTCGCAGACGTAAGTTGAGGATAACAGAAATATCTCTTAATTTACAAACTTAAAGCCTGTAATCTCTTTGGCTTTGTATCTGAAAAAGATTATACTGATGCAAACTGTAGAGTGCATTCCAGGAAGCGTTACATTTGTCCTGTGCTTTCTCTTAACAGGCCTTAACAAGCGTGAGACCAAGGACTGCCACCACATCCGTCACTTTGAAAACACATTTGTGGTGGAGACGGTTATCTGCGATGAAGCGTAAACGCGAAAGTCGAGCTGTGTAACTCCATCGGCTCAAAAGCACATCTCCAGTCACTTCCCAAGCCCCACTGTAGCATCCTCCTGTGGTCGTGATCATGTGTCTGAGTTGCACTTTACTTGTAATACTGTTTTTTAGCTGTTATTTCATTTCTATAGGTAATATTTCTGAATGTGATGCAAAACTAAACAGATGGTTCTATCACAGGATTTCCCATGTAGCAACGTAACGGCAAATAATGAATTCTAGTTTTAACGACTTCTCTAATGGGATTTGTGAGATGGTTATTGTTGTCGGGGGAGATTACTGTCTCCATGTGTTGTCAAGGTGAACATGCTTTTGTTTTTTTCTCTTTCTCTAGAGACTACTTAATGTCTCTCACTTCAGCAATCCTCTCAGCGACACAGCGCACACAATCCTGCTTCATAGAGCAAACATAATCCATAGATCAGAATAATAATCATTTCCATTCTTAACTTGTTTGTTTTCTTATAATCAGTTTTAAGTGTTTACCTTGACATGTTTTGACTGCTAAACTTTCTGCAGTCTTCCTCAGATGAGTCACATGTTGCTGTTTATACAAGTTTTGGCATGAGGTAGGACAACGCCCCCTGTAGTCCGTTATAATTCTGGCTTTGTCCCAGTTAATTAGATGGGTTTCTCTCTTGCATTGGTCTGAAATTGTAGACTTCAGGTTTTCTTGTTCTACCTTACGTTTGGTTGCTCCTGTTTCTTTTTCACACTCTGTTTTGTGTTCTTTTTTTCTCCAGTCACCTGCGACCCCTAACGGGACTAAGCGGTAGTAAATGAATGAATGAAGGTTTTATAGTTGGTCCTGATTTATTTTTTCTGTTTTGTTTTTTGTGCGTAGTCTGACAGGAGAGTTAATGTTGTGTTACATGTCAAGGTACACACTCAAAAACATTGGTCTGATTATAAGAAAACAAAATAGCTAACTTTCATGGAAGACCAAATTAACATTTTTGGGTTATTTCCTTTCTTATATTCTGTAACACATTTATGTAACTGTTGGTGACGAGTTGCTTTGCTTGCTTTATCCTTTTGCTTGGCTTTCTTGCTGTTCTTTTTTGTATTTATTATTGTATTTAAATTAGGTTAAGTTTAACAGGGTTAGCCTGATATTGTTAATGAAGCACTTTTTGTAAAATATCATGTAAACGATAGAAACCTTTATGTCTAATTTTCACTTTTTCTTTGACTTTCATTTTAATGCATTTGTGACTTATCATTTCTCAGTTTCCCTTGCATGTGTTTATCTGTAAGAGGAAGCAGCACTATAAGAATCTTTTGTAAAAATGATGTTAAAGCCTTAGTCCAGAGTCAGAGACTGGACTAAAGTCAATAGTTCTGATGTGGAGGATGGTATAAAACGACATGGTAGTTAAAATCAATGAAGTTTAATCTGTATATTTTGTCTGCTAATGAAAGTTGTCTGTGAATAAAGTGGTGATAAATAATGAGTCTGTTGTGTTCATCTTTAAAGTCAGATAATTGTCTGCTTATTAACAAAGAACCTCAGCATAATTAGTGTAGAATTATTCCTTTCAAAGCAGCCGCTATACACAGAGAAAACGTGTTGCTGCTATTTATAATACTTATTGTGTTCCCACAACTAGTACTACTACTATTTCTTTCTTTCATCATCAAAACCTTACCTAATTCACAGAACGTAATGGGTAGCAATATCATTTTCACATCTCCTTTGCCTCTGTTATTGCATCATTTTACAAACCCGTACCTGTCCTACTCATGTCATTGTTCTCATTAACTGTTTTTCCCCCACTCTGTGAAAATGTAGTGACAAATTATCCAAACATTTCATCTACTATTGAATATGCTGAAATGTAAGGACAGCACAAAGCCAAGCAGAGCTAGTAAATGCTCTGCCAATTCTGGCGGCCAGTGAGTGCTTACTTCAGGATCATTTCAAATCTCTAGATGAGGTCATAGATCCTTACAGTCTGCTCCAAGCTTATACCAATACGACTCCATCTGGTGAAGCTTAGCAGCCGATGTAATGGGCTCCCCAACTGAGATGCACACAATTAAGAGAATTAGAGGATTTAGAACCCATTTATTATCAAGCAAATGCAAGAACTGCAATACAAAGTAAATGACAGTTACAGATAAGAAAATAAATGTTTTATTACAGTGAGGAAATTGCATAAAGGTATTAGGGTCAGAAATTGCAAAATAATTATATTGATATTCTTAAAGTCTTTTTCTTCTGTGCAACATTTCCTGCTTGGTACCATGACATCTGTCTCTTCAGTGGTTCCTAATACATGTCAATCTTAAAGGCACAAAGCCTTGAACATTTTAGGGCACATATTAGAAAACAAACCTGGCCCCGTTTCCTCATTCTTTCTTATTTAGTGCTTGTCACTATGTACGAGTCAAATCTAGATTTACTCTGGCTTCACGTCTTATATTAATAAATCCTATCCTGTGGACTACACACTCAAAGATTCCATTGTGTGAAAACTGATTTTCTTCTGAATTTCATACAAAACCTGTTGTAAAATGTTGTTTTATTTAGCTTGAAAAAACATGTGACTATATCTAAATATTATTATTGCTTAATGTAGGCTTTTTTATTTCCACTGGTACAACCTCTTTATTCTTCCAGAAAGCATCCAAAGAAAAATAATACAACAATGGGTCAAGACAACAGTTGGTAGCACTAAGACAAGTGAGATAGATATATCTCTTTCTTACTAACATCATAATAGACGCAGGTACGAAACAGAGTGTGAACATTATCAAGCTCATGACAAACAGCACCATGACGTTCACTTTGTTCTTGACAATTGCCGAGTCACTGAGATGTCTGCGGAGAGTACAAGACACCAAAAAGGTGGACACAACATTGACCACCAGGAGAGTGATCACTAAGATTAGCTGAATTACAAAGTATGGGAATCTGGTGCTGAAGTTATCCTCATCAGGTGGATGCTTGGGATGCTCAAAGCAAAAAGAACTATTGGATCTTTTTAAATATTCGACAAATGTTTTGCTCTGAGGGATGTTAAGGATCACCACAAAGAGCCAAAC
Organism: Perccottus glenii; assembly: GCA_024416835.2. NCBI lineage: Eukaryota > Metazoa > Chordata > Actinopteri > Gobiiformes > Odontobutidae > Perccottus > Perccottus glenii. The sequence goes on from CM044550.2 coordinate 10,990,122, forward strand.
AAAGGCAGCTGCTTTCCCAGCGTTGGAGGCTGTCCTCAGGTGGCGTGACCTCAGAGGATAGACCACAGCGAGCAGTCGGTCCACACTTATGAAGGTGATGAAAATAGAGCTGGAGCGGAGGTTGATGCAAAATAAGGCTATTACAGTAACACACATCTCTGGTCCCAGATTCCAGGTCCCTCTGGCGTAAAAGTAGACCCTAAAAGGCATTGAAAGGACGAGCAACAGGTCTGAGATGGCCAGGTTTACCATAAATACAGTGTTGGGAGACTGCAGGCTGTGGCGTTGAAGCAGGATCCAGAGTGCAAGAGCATTAAGAGGCAAACCCAGTAGAATAATAGATCCAAAAACCACAGCATAGTCTAACAGCGGGTCTGTACTGTTGTTCATGGCTAAATGAATAAAACGCTCACTTTGGTCTGTGTGCTGTGTCTGTGAACTAAGTGCATCGAGGCAAAGTGACTGTTGCTTCCTCTATCAGATGCTATCTGTGGCGTGTGGTTAAAATGTCAGTGAGATATGTTAGCGTTAAAGTATTTCACATCATTAAGTTGAACAAAGTTTTACATTAAGTGTTTGTTCTAAAAAACGTAAATACTTACAAGGTCCAATAAGCTGGAGTCTATGTGCAATGTTTGAAGAGTCCTATTTTCTGTAGTATGCAGCTGAACCAAATGGAACAGAATCAGTCAAACTAATCTCCACGTAACTGTGTTTATTTACTCATTTCGTGCAATAATGACATCTACTGTAACAAAAGGCAATAAAGAACATTTAATCTATGCAACAGAGTAAATTTATCTTACATTAATAACATAAATGAATCAATTGCTTGAAACAGAGTGGGAAGAAGTCAGACTTAAGTTAAAATACTGTTCAGAATCAGAATCAGAATTACTTTTATTCATCCCCAAGGGGAAATTCTTTTTGTTACAAACATGCAACCGACCAGTGCAAGAATAAAAGAATAGTTAAATCTATTATTAGTTTTTACAAAGTGCATATCAATCTAAAACCATTATTGTAGGGCCCAATTAGCAGCACATGTGCAAACTAACAGTAATCTTTCTATCTTTATATGTAGTGTATCTATTTATATCTGCTTTAACATCCTGTCACATGCTTTGACTTAGCGATGCTGAAAACTGTAGTTTTGTGAAAATGAAAAAGGCCAAAACTGCCACTCACAAAAAAAAGCATATACCAGGCAGAAGGATTTTATTACAAAGCCAAGTCGATGCTCTTTTCTGCTGAGCTCTCTGTATTATATGTCATAACAAAACACAGGTCAAATCATAGCTCTGCATTTTTCAGTCAATATATAAAGAACAGACGTCCATTGGAAAGGAGTTTCTTTTTATGCATTGAGTTTACTTCAGGAAAATGCTTTTGTTACAGACCCACTGTGCTGTACTTCTGATGTTATTTAACCTGATAGAGACAGGTGAGTGTGTATGCACCTAAAGTGATATTTTAATATTAGCTTTTCTTTTACAGTCAAAGAAAACAAATGCTTTTGTTGACAATGAATCCTTTGGGATACTAAGATTAGAAATGTCTGAATTAGATCACAGACTGTGGCCTAGTTTGTTTGTAGCTTGTCTCTAAACATTCAGTAATATAAACATCAATCTCTATATTATCCCTATGTATTCTAGGTTTGCACATTTCTGTATTGAATGAGCTTTGTTTTTTATTGTAACAGAGGGACGAGTGCTATGGAAAATTAAGGAGCGTGTTCGGAAACTTCAGCTGCAAAGAGCCACACTCTTGGCAAACAGTCAATATGACTCTCTCCAACATGTGAAGGAGGGAAGGATTTATCAGAAGCTGAACCACTTCAACAAACAGGACACCAAGACCTTTCCACAAGTAGAAACACAAACCGACACATACAGGCTTTGAAAAGAGCTTCATGTTCTGCTATTTTATGTTGTTCTTTTTTTACAGAGATTTCTTATAAATGAGGAGTACTGGCAGAGTCCCAGTGGTCCTGTGTTTTTGTTTGTCGGTGGAGAAGGACCCATTTCCGTGTTTGATGTTGTTGCAGGTATCACACAGCACAGAGATTAGACAAGACACTACAGCTCAGTTTATATCTGACTGCTGCTTGATAAATGACGCACAGCAAATCCTCCCACGTCAGCTAATATCTGACAGGCCTATAGTTTATATTCACAGGGTTATATTCATATGTCTGTGGGCTCTTTTAAAAACACCACAGTACAACACACAATTGAAATTGCTGTTTCAGTCCAGCAAGCTTTGTTGGTTTAAAGTTCACAGTGTTCTTAGGTTTTTCTAAAAGTATGACCTCCCATCTGTCCTTGCCTATGTGTGCAGGTCACCATGTTGACATAGCGAAAGAACATGGGGCTCTATTACTGGCTCTTGAGCATCGTTTCTATGGCGACAGCTTCATCCCTGATGGCCTCAAAACGGAGAACCTGGTCCACCTGAGCAGCCAGCAGGCGTAAGACCGGCTCTTAGGCAGAAAGTATCACGTATTCTCACTTTATTTCCATTTCTTTTCTGATTGTACAGTATGTGTTTGTGCATAGTTTCTACCACAAAGGTCACACAAAGGTCATTTCACTCAGTAATTTTCAGTAAAAATGTAATATTCAAAAAATGGTTTTAGAAAAAGGGTTACATTTAAGTCTTAAAAAGTCTTAAGTCTCTAAAAAAATAAGGGAATGCAATGTGTCCAAAATATCCACATTTATGGTTGAGACATACAAATTGTACTTTTTAAGGCCCTCACTTACAGCTCTGTACGGCCTAAAGAAAATATTGTTGTGTGCCGTTGACTATGACCTGCTGACCCTGTTGTTGATTTTGTAACAATTTACACAATACTTTCACAAGATGGGGCCATTTGCAGGTGTTTTTTGTCCCTGGGCTTGACCTGATTTCAACTGTTCTTGTTTTCTTTACCAAACACTGATGGCTGGAGTTTTAATCTCATATAACCAGCTCACAAATAAATATCAAGTAAGTTTGTGCATGTGTTTTGTGAACTGATGATCAATGCTCTTCTCTCAGCCTTTTAGATCTGGCTCTTTTCCACCAGTACATTAGCCAAAGTTTTAACCTGAGCAACAAAAACACCTGGATCAGCTTTGGAGGCTCATATTCGGGAGCTCTTTCTGCCTGGTTCAGAGGAAAGGTTTGGAGAAGGAAACTCTATTACAGCTTTTAAATGCAGAAACATAAACAAAGACTTTAAAATTCGGGTTCCTTTACAGTTTCCTCATCTGGTGTATGGTGCTGTTGCATCTTCAGCTCCTGTCAGGGCTCAACTGGACTTCTCTGACTACAGCAAAGTAAAAATGGCACAGTGTTAAAAATGTATATATATATATATATATATATGAACAGTTTGTCACTGATTTGTAAATGTCTTTTGGATTAGATTGTTGCCATGGGGTTGATGAATGAAGATGTTGGTGGCTCAGTTAAGGTACAAATTCCAGCTCTTTTCTGTGTCAAATAACAAGCCTGTGATGTATTGCAGTAAATTTACCCTAACCTCTTAATGCAGTGTCTGAATGAAGTGCTAAAAGCCTTTGCAGCTTTGGAGGCAGAGTTGATTACTGGTGACAGCAGTCGTGTGGCAAGGACTTTGGCTGCTGTCAAGTTCCCAAAAATATTGACGATAAGGTGGGGCACTTCAATAAAATAGTCATAAAAGAAACATGCATCAATATGATTTTTCTTCTTGTAAAATTCTTTCTCACCTCCTCAGATTGAGCTGAGCCAAAGTTTGGCTGACATCTTTATGGGAACAGTGCAGTACAATGAAGAAGGGGTGCTTATGTCTATCAAAGAAATCTGTGCTCTTATGACCAATATGACTGAGGGCAATAACGCCTACAACCAGCTTGTTAAGCTTGCTCAGGTATGTGTTATTTTAAAGAGTTAGTTTTATTATTATAAATTATATATTATTATATTCATTTGTGACTGCTCATGTGTAAGTTTGTGTCTTAGTTAGTTAAAAATAGGTACATAACAAAGAATGATGTGCTTTTACGTGCTTAGTACATGAATGAATGAATGAATAACTTAAAGTATGTACTAAAAGTTGCTCTTGTAAATGATGCCAAGGAAAAAAGCTCCCAACACTATAAGCCCCCGAATATTAAAGATCTCCCTTTAGTAATATTTTTCCTTCTTATGCGTTGCCACCAGATGTCGCCATAGTCCTGTGAGTGAATTCTGTTCATGCCTGTTTTTTGCAGGTTTACCGCTCCAGCAGTGAGGAGTCTTGTCTGGATGTTTCCTATGAGAAGACAGTAAAAGATCTGATGGACACATCTCTAAACTCAGCCCACAGAGAGAGGCAGTGGATCTACCAGACCTGCACTGAGTTTGGCTTCTGTACAATACAATGGCCCTAACTAGTAGCTATTAATGATGTGTTATAGAGTTTTTCCTTCAATATGTAAGCCAGATTTTATGATTTATAGTCGGTTTATAAACCACTGACAGACATATTCCAAATGTTGTTTGTTTTTTATAGACTAGAACTGCAGGACTTTATTTGAGTTCCCATCACTCTTTTAAGCCTGAATCATTTTCTTTGTACAGACCAGACTTGTGAAGTTGCTCGTTGTCCGTTCTCTGGGTTGCTCACCTTGGAGACTTACACTAGGCTCTGTCCTGTGCTGTTTGGCATTTCCCAGCATTCCCTGCCAGGACACATCAATTTTACAAACACATACTATGGAGCAGACAGGCCACAGACACACAGAGTGCTCTATGTGAACGGTGGGGCTGGCGAAAGACTATTATTATACTGTTTATATTGTGATAATGGTAACAATATTATAATTGTTCCAACAGGTGGGGTTGACCCATGGCACTCGCTGTCTGTGGTGCAGGACAGCACGAAGGACAGAGAAAAGGCTCACACTGTCTTTATTAAGGACACCGCTCACTGTGCTGATATGTTGAACCCAAGAGCCACAGATCGCAGCTCACTCAGAGCAGCCAGACAGGTGCAGTATGTCCACCCTCACATGGAACTGAGATCTTTGGAAATTTCAGAATTTGAGTTTTGAAAAGGACATAACCATTTCAGAATATTGATACAAGAAACATTTGACAAAGACTTAGTGGAGATAGTGTAGCCAGGGGATGAACCCAGGTCTCTTTGATTACAGGTTTTGTAACCTCCAGTAAACTACTGAGGCATACCCTAAAAACCCTCCTATTATATGCATCATGGAAAAGGGAAAACTCAAAACTTGTCCCCACCTTTCCTTTTTGATTTTAAGCCTTAATATTCAAACAAAGGCAAGAGAAGCACATTACACATCAATACATTATTATTATTTTATATTGGATATGTACATTATCACAAATAGAAAAAACATCTATATTTGTGCATATGTAGTGGAAGATAATATTAACTTATTGTCCATTTGCAATAACATCTGATTTCAAGTTGTATTACTGTACTTAAAATGAAAAAGTGCTATTTCTGTTTGTCCTATGTTTCCATCTGTCAGGAGATCAAGAGGCATGTGGCCAGCTGGCTGAAGATGGCGGCCTGGCAGAATACGACGATCAGATGAGAACCTCCTTAGTCCTTATCACAGATCCCTGGTTTGTTGATATGAAGCAGATAAAAAGCTGGTCAGCCTCACATTGTTGCTTTCTTCATCTGGTTTTCAGTTTCTAATAAGATGCCATGTTTATCACAAAATTCTTCTTTCAAAAGAATATGAGAATAACAGAAGGCTTGTTTTTTTTTATTCACTTTGATGCACTGACTGTAGTTTAGTGATGTACCTGGGGTATTTTAAAACGCTCCCTCTTTACAAGTGGCACAAAAATGAGATTTGTCAGCTACTGTGTGGACTCATTAGTTTTTATGTGGGGTGTCTATAAAGTTTAATGGCAGTAGTTTGTTGGTTTTGATTACCATTGCCCTGTCTTACCACTGGAGTGCGGTATTGTTTTGTTTGTAAAGCTGGATTTTATGCATGCCACTGCTCGGATTTGTTAACAATATTTTGTATCCTGCTACAAGTTAGTATAGTGTTTTTCATGGAGATACCTTCAATTGAATGAATTAAAATATATTTAATAATTTGTCAGTGTGATCTCTAATGTCAAAGTGCATCTCTGGATACTGTATGTGGTTGTATTGATAATGTGACACGGGCAGTTGAAGTGAGAAAGGTGAGGAAACGCCAGTTGTCCTGAGGCCATCTGTTTCCGAATGGGCCGGTCCCTGTGTATGTGGTTGTGTGTGTGTGTGGGACCCTCCCAGTAGGGGGGTCAAAAGTGGGAGGTCGTGACCCTGCTGACCCTGTGGGAGTGGAGATCATCAATCAACTGGAGGCTGGACAGAGCAGCAGGAGGGGGCATACACAAAACAGTCCTGGGACACACACACACACATACATACTGAGATACAGTAACACAAACACTTTGCAAATGTAGCAGGACCTGTTGTCCGTGTACACAGGTATGAAGCCTTTAATATTTGCCTTTGGCAAATTATACATTTGTTTTGTTTCACTAACATTATTAGACCATTTTAAATGTAAATGTTTTATTCCATGCCACACAATATCAAAGCTAGAAAGTTAGCAACACAATCTATAGCTTTGAACCACTCTACCACCACCATTCTTTAATATATTATCAGCAGACTAGCTCATTGTGGAGTTACTAAATTAGACTTAAATAGTTTTAAAGCACACAATTTTCATAAAGACAGCTCCTGTAACAACCCATAATACAACCCATAATAACGCTAGCTTATCCAATATATATACAGAATATGTTGTTTATTTACTGGGGTTTGGGAGCACCACATAGTTTTCCAATCATATTAGATTTATGGCGTCATGGATCTCAGTTCATCAGAATTTTGTTTTGTGAAGTGATCTATTGTAGACTGCATTATACAAAACAGAGTTGACATTAAAAAAACAACTCTTTAATACTTTTGAGAAATTTCTCTTATGTCTAATTTGTTGACTATATTTGTCAATGTCCTGCCACACTGTTGTAGAGCAGGGTCCTTTTCATTGTCTTTCTAACATCTCCTCATTTCTTTGCTTTTGTAAATAAGCCCACCCTTAAGCAGACACACGTTTGCTCTCCTACACACTCCACCGGCCACTATCAGGGTTATCAGCAGCACTTGCAGAGCGACAGGGCATGCTTTTTCTCTCTCCACGTTCCTCCTCCTCCCCCTCCTGCTGCAGCCTGTCCTGTTGATCAATGAGGAAGTTCTTGGACCTCAACTATTAATCAGGGCCTATCGGCAACCTGTCTGCTGAGCCAACCAATCAAGGCCCTCCGACAGCTGGGCCATGAAAAATGTGGCCCGGTGGATTGAGAGAGTGAGGAGGAGGTGGGGGCTGAACGCACACTCTATCTGATCCAAGTCAGGTCACGAATGCACAACTGCACTTACGGTGAATTCCTAACATCAAGACGACTACTGCACATACGTTATACTGATTTGGTGATTGAAAGATGAAGATTAAATTGACACATTTACCTTCTGGTGTCCATTAGGTTTGGTGCCTTACCTCTGTGTTGCCTTCTGCTCGCTCATCAAGAAGCTTCAGTTGTGCTTGAGTTTACATCTGCCTAAGAGAAGCCAAAGTAGAGTTTAGCACATACTCCTTTTGCCTACCCAAACAACAGGGCATCCGGTGTAAAAACATTGCCGGACTTCTCTGCTGTGGCAACTTCTGGATGGAGATAAGGCACTTATTTACTATAGCATAATCTAATTTTAATTATACATTAAATACTAACATTTCTTTTGTGAGGTTGGGACAGTGGATGGTACAGAAATGAGGCGACTTTGCCACAGCAGCCAGTTAGGGGTCGTGGGTGTCTGGAGCCTATCCCAGCAACTTTAGGCCTTAGGCGGGGTACACCCTGGACAGTGGCCAGTTATCGCAGGGCTGACATTTAGAGACAGACAGTGACAGACAACCATTCACTCTCACATTCATTCACTAGGGACACTTTAGAGTTGCCAGTTGACCTTTACATGCATGTCTTTGGACATTGGGAGGAAGCCGGAGTACCCGGAGAGAAGCCACAGTAACACATGAAGGACATAGACTCCTCACAGAAAGACCAGAGTTAGCTGAGGATGTTTGAGTCGGACACATTTTGTTCATTTTAATGATAACTTTTCCCTATCTTTGGTTAGATGAATTTTGATCATGATCTTTGTTTCTGACAGTAACTGTACATGATACATAATTATAGGCTACTGTTCAACCCGCTACATGTTTGCTTTTTCTTTTACATTTGTTGTTAAAGCCCGAACAACAGTTCTTGAGGCCAGAGAACTGCTCCCCACTGTGGACTAACTCCGCTGATCTGTTGTCCAATAACGAGGCCTGTCCTCACGCCTCAAAGCTTCATCAACACAGTGCAATCCCTCTTCTGCATAATCACCATGATCACACTCATCCATTCACATCTTATTGCCATGATTAGATTACATCTAATGCTATTACACTACTCCCATCTCTCTCCTCCTCTCTCCCTCATCATGGATTTCTTGCAGATCTTATTAGTGTGTGATGGTGACCAGGTCTTCCGCCCCGGATTTATGAACCTCAGACTTCTCTCCTTTAATCTCTTGGCCTCTCTCCTCCTCCACCGCTCCCTTCCTGCGTCTGTCCATCTATCATTCCCAGGGCTGGATGGGCGGAAGAGTATTAATCCCACCATCCCATCTCTCACTGCTCTGGACAGATGAGGAGGTACAGGAGGGGGACAGGCTACAAGACCTTAGATTACTTTTCATAATATTTCTGTAGCGTTGTTGAAAATGGAGAGACATCAGGTGTAATGTATGCAGATTTGCAAAAGCTTAGGTCCTGCCAAAAGCTTAAGGTTTGCAATGGAGCGCAGAGGTAATAACACAGACGCAGTGATAAACATCTTATTGTGGGAGCCTGTTTGTGGAAACATGTCTTTGTCATAATTTATTTGTTTATGCAAATACGATGTATCTCCATAAGGAAAACCACTACTGCATCTTGCTGTATGTGCTCACTGATGTTGCTTGGATACATTTATTCAACATCGTGAATGTTGCTTGGATACAGCTAAATGTATTTATGACCACATAACTAATTGCAGTGCCCTTGAGTTTGACATGTGCATATGATGCAGAGGAAGTATGTCCCTTAATGTACAATAGCAACTCTTTGATAAAACTCAGTAAATCTAAATCTATTTGTGAATTTTTTAGACCTCAGTGTACATCAGAGACATGTTTCTAATGTCCACTCAGTATTTTACACTTTGCACACAAACAGTAGACAGATGGAGAATCCAATAAGCTCTGGGGAATCAATTGGCACAATGAGGACTTTTAATGAGCCCATTGCTTGAAGGCCTAATTCTCCAAAACAAAACAAAACAAAAAGAGCAAATTCAGAGCAAAGAGTCAAAATAATTCTTCGACTTTTCCCCCTGAAGACCACCTCCCCACCACAACCCATCCTCGGTCGTAGCCGGTGCAGTGACAGGTAGATTAAGGGCTGTGATAGATGCCCTTCTCTGTATCTCCCTCTCTCCATCTCCAACCCACCCCCTTCTCCCTCCCTCCATCCATCATGGCCACTGGTGTAATTGCGGCTGCGTAGAGCTGGCAGAGGGAGCCTCCATCCATCTCCTTAACAACAAACAGTCACGAGGACGGATGGCGCTGCACTCTCCAGTTAATCTCCATCTATAAAGGGGGAGGAGGAGGGGAGCAGAAAGGAGTAGAAAATAACAGAAGGGGAAAAAGGTAGTGTTGGCTTACCATAAACAAAACGAGATGGAGTTTGCTACGATAACGTCAAAAGAGATGCGCTAGGTTTTGGGGATGGAGGGCTACTGCTATGTTTCCTAAACTTGGCCTCTCTTATGACCCAACTTCACCATAAATACCTTTATTAGGGCTTTTTTGGTCTTCCATAGTATATTTTTATGTATGGGACAGGTTTAGTATTGCTAGATACCAGGACCAGTATTCATTATTTGCAGGTATTGGGTTCTCTTGTTCATGAGGTCTGGTTCTCTTTTTTTCTATAAGGACTATCTTGAAAAAATTTGCTTCAAATGAATATGATTTAAGTCAAGTCAAGAAAATCTTCTCTGCATTCATTATGACTCTGAGATCATACACTTTAAGTATTAATATTTGTCTTCAGTATCCGCATGCACTAAATTTGAATTAAATACTTCTGTTCTGGAAAAAGTAGTAGGACATTACTAATTACTAGTTTGTTTGTTTTTTCATTCTTAGTGCTATTGAATATTTTAAGCTTTTATTTGATGATGATAATATGGACAGACAAAAGAAATAGAGTATGACAGGAACAACGTAAAGCAAATAGACGAGGACTAGGGCTTGAACCAGGGTTGCTCTGTAATTGTGATATGCACTATAAGCACGAATGTTCCATCACAAATATCTGTATTTTAAAATCATGGAACTGACGCCAAAAAAACTACAGCAATCCATCTCTGGGTCCTGATCCACTGGGCTCAACTGGGACCTTGAGAAAAAGTTTGCAAACAAGCTTCTAAAGCAGGTCGATGGATTTGGAACTTGGGGGTGGATTCGCTTGGTGCCAGAAAAAAGGGAGAAAAATGGCAGGAGGGGTGAAATTTATGTCGACGTGACCAGATGACCCAGTAACAGGAGAGGTGCTGGCTCATAAAAATGCACTCTACACCCCTCCTCTTTCTCCTGAGTTTCCTCCATCTTTCTGCTTCCTCCCTGTCGCAGGTGGCAGAGGGTCACGGTTCTCACATGTTTAAGGTGTTTGCGTGAGGTTTCATGGAGGTCACGGCCGCCATATTTTCTTAATGGCAGAGTCACTGAAGTCAACAAGGCTGGGTGGCCCACCATTGCTCTCAAGTGTGCTTAAATAACTCTTTTTTTTTAGGACCAATTTGATAATGAGAACATGGATGAACTCCTGACTTTTTGAACTATTAGCATTACTAATGAAACAGGAATAACCCCTCTTTGAAGTGGCCCGGGCTCAACAAATACTACTACAACACAACTGTCCACAAATCCAAACAAATACTGTTAGTCAGTTTTATGCAAGTTTACAGCACTGACATTGAAGTTCTTTAAAAGCCCTGAAATTTCAACCTGAAAAATGACAGAGTTGTTTTAAGTTAATTTGGCACCCTTTTGACCCTTTCTCTAAATATTTGGTCTGGTGGTTGTCTATTCTTGAGAAATGTCCTTTTTTGTGAATGCACTAACAAAGTCATGTCATACAGTCCCTGAAAGACCAAGACTTTGAAGGACTAACAAAACTAAGACCGTGAACTACATGATATACGAGAAGAAGTACTAGAAAACAGTAAACACCAAACCTTGTATCGTAATTTGCAGTAAATTGACTTTCTGGGTTGGACTTTGGACTTTCAAGCTTAAATAAATTAAACTTTGGAGCAGGGTGGACAAAGCAATTGTGTTAGGCAGAAAGACCTGAACCTGTTTTTCACACTTCAGATGATGGATTGCATCAACTGCTGCCAATGACTGATATCTCTTTGCACCAACAACTGTTCAGCAATGTAACCTGATATCACTACAACTACAAACTGGGCACAACTTAGAAGAATTACAGTGGCAAACCCTGTCTGCTATTTAGCATAAGTAAGCTAGCGGACAGACTTTCCACTCTCAAGTAAACACAGTTTCCCTCTCTGCTTGTTGTTTCCTGTTTTCTAGCCCTGGGCATCGCCTGCAGTGAGGCCCAACTTAGAAGAGGAGCACCTTGACACTGACCCGCAGCACGCAAGCATAAAAGTGACCATGCACACAGCCATAGGCACAGTGACAGGCAACGACAGTGGCCCGAGCAGAGAGCGCACACACACATCTCAACAAGGCCTTGGCGGGTGCAGAGGAAGGTGCACTCCAGCCTTGACAGGGAGTGACAAATAACTGCACCAGCCTTGACATGCAGAATGGTCTGACAGTGAACCTGGCTGACTGATGTTCAGAGCTGTGGAGAAGGAAGGAGCAGGCTCTTACAGCAACACAGCTTCAAGATAGAAGTGAACACAAGCCTACAGTGATGTGTTTACAGGCATTAAATACGGGCCACCTGTTGATTCTGCTTAGATACACTTCAACAGTTTTGTACAAATTGACCACATACTCTTTTAATAATTAATTATGAGACTTACTGTAGTACTTACTGGTCTTCCAATGTCCATATCCTCTCATGTTCTTCTTCTAAGGCCTGTAGTAGTTCCTTTGATTCCTCCATTCTCTGTAAAAGAAGGTAGAAAAATCCTACTACTCAAGTACATATTTGTATGACAACTTTTTACTATTTATTGAATTAAAATATTTGAAAAATTACTTTTACCCATCTACCTATTCTATCTTTATAAGTGAAGGTTGTAATACTGCAAGCAAAGTTTTGTCATTTTAGGTTTTCAGTCTCATTGTATTTTGTTTTTGCAGTGTGTTTTGTTGTGTAAGTTTATTCTACGTCAGTGATAAGTGTTGGAAAAATAACCATTCCAGTTTGTAATTTTGTACGGTTAGTGGAAGTCAGTTAGGAATAATAACTTGAATAATAATAATAATTTGAATAATAAGGACCACTTTGGGCCAAATACAGCTTTTATTTAGTGTTAAAGCAACATATCCTGGTTGCTCTAACAAAATTATTCCAGCAGAAGTGCAATGGTGAGCTGTGATATTTCTAAACAACAACTCACCTCAAATGTGCACAAAATTATTATCTATTTATTAAGCTAGGTATATGTCTCCAGCACTTTATTTTTATTATGTGTTGAACTCCTCACAATGGGCCTGTTTTACTGCAAATGGCAAATAAACTGAAGTGAATTAAGAACAAGGCCTACTGTTTTCTTCAACATCGAGAATATATAACATAGGACTATAACTTTTCCCACTTATTTGATCACGTGTTGGCGCGTTATCCTTTGCGTCAAACTTAATGCAGATGCAGTTTAGCACCATCTTACCAACATATGCTGTCTTAAAACGTGTCCTCATTAACATGGCCCTGGAGCAATGGTGTTTCCTTCTAAACACAAGGAGATGTGATAAACAAATAAAAAAGAACACGTCTCTGCTTATTTGTGATGGCTCTAATCTACGCGTTTAGATTATCTCTAACATACGTAACTTAAGTAGCCGATTACAGCAAAAGATTTATGGCACATTTTAGCAGCAGTTGCAAAATGTAGCTCAAAGAGTGGCGTACCTTTTGTGAATGGCTGCCCAGAAGAAAAAGGGGAAACCTCTGTAAACATGAATTCGCCAGATGACTCGCGTTTTAAATGTTAATCCCTTTCATTCAACCTGTTAACAAAGTGAAAACAAGGCTTGGAGGGCCTTTTCCAGCCCATTGGAGCCGTTTCAAGCCTGTGTTAGTGGCGCAGCGGAGGGGGGCAGAGCGCTGTGATCAGCCCGGGAGGAGAGCAGCCCCCTGCGGAGTTGAAAGAGCCCAGATTGGAAGCGCGGAGCGGACCCTCACAGGCGGGACCCAGCCACACACTGCATGCCGCCCACGGAGCTGCCTGCCCCGACCTGTTGTTCCCCGCCAAGCCGCTGCTGATTGAAGTGCAGCCCCTTCACAGTGGGACAGGGACAAGGGAAGCATTTTGAATAATTATTATGTTACTGAAGTGTAATTTACAACACAAGACTCTCACTTTGCAGATATGCCACTAAAGTGTGAAGGGCTTTTCCCTCTTTCACCCCTCAGTTAAAATTAAACTTTGTCACTATGTAGGCCTATAATGGGCAAGTTTTCACACTTTCCCTCAAAGACCAATCCACAAAAATGAAGCCAAAGGCAACCATTAGTGACATTTGGGCTGTAACCTACAAAAACACAATAAAACACTTTAGAAGCTATTACAGGCCTGTAAATGTCTTGTCATCACACATGTTCCCAGCTTATTTATGACCACACAGTTGACTTTATTAAAGTGTAGTCAAATGAAGCTGGGGTTTATTCTAAAGCAGAACTGTCAAAGCTCCAGGGACCAGTATGTCTTTAAATCCTCTTTGATTCATAATGCACGTGCAGTGGTTCAGTTAAACATACAACATAAGGTAAAAGACTGTGCTATATGGTTTAACCCATTTTCAAGTATTTTGCTTGCAAGCACTTTTATGAACTTACAGTACAGTTTTGTGACTAATACTAAGCAATAAGGCACAAAATTTAAAAGAACCATGTATGACTCCAAATGAAAAGAATTAACCATCTCAAAATCACAGCCATTGCGTGTGTGGATCAGCAGGCATTTGCCCTCTGTCATTTACCTAAATACAAAAAGTAACTTAAGAAACATATAACTCTACATAACCGACCATTGTGATGGCCTTAACTGACATCAAACTTAAAAGTCTAAACCAAATTTCTTTCAAAACTATTTTTATTGACTAATCATTACCTTGCCCACAAATAAAGTAAGTAAATAAATCCTGTCTTGAATTGACCTTTTCTTCTTTTAAAAATCTGTTTTCTTCAGAATTGATGTTGCTTGGTTCATTTTTATCATAATTCTGGAAAAATTATTGTCGCAATCCCAAGCTAAATATCAAGAAAACTAATTTATGACTATAGGTTATATTCTCAGATTCTCCACTATTTCCATTATTTCCATATGAGCCCCGTGCCTTTCTTTACGCCCCTGATCTTATCACATTAATTGATTGCTTGAAGTCTAATATTACTTTGACTGCATCATATCCCACTCCCGCTGGCTACTTATCACCATTCTCACAGAGTTATCCCGAGATGACGATCATAATCTGCGTTAAAGTAATGTAGCTACAGGCAGAGGCACCAAAGGCTACAGGAGTGCGCTCTGAGGAGATAAAACCGACCCATCTCTGGTGATAAAGGAGAGTAAGCAGGGGGTGGGAGGGGGGTCAAACGAGGAGGGGTCAGACACACACAGAGAGAGAGAGAGAGAGAGAGAGAGACCCCGTCGCGTTTTGACCCTCGAAAACCTCCAGCGTCACCACTCCTCCTCCTGCGCTTCTTCTTCTTCTTCTGTGGAGGCTGCGAGCACCATCGCTCATTCCCAGCTACTGACACATCCCAGCCTGTCGCCGTCTGCTGCACGGACAGTGAGCGAGAGGAGCCAAAAAGGAGGGACGCTTGCTGCCTTTTATCCTCAATACTACGACGTGCATCACCGAGCGACCACGAATCGTACTTAGAGCAGCTCTTACGGGAAGCCACTTCGCTGTTCTCCGCTGCCTTTCTCTTTGTGGACTCTACCAAGACTCGGACGGGACTATTTCTGTTTACGGTAAGATTAACACCACACTGCCGCTGCTGCCTTGTTGTTTACAGCCCTTGTGTTTCCAAGCTAATAGCATTTAATTGTCCCCAGGATTCATTATTATGAGAGCATTATTGCCTCTTTAGCTAAGCGTATTATTAACCATTAGCTCCTTAGGAAGAGTATTGAGCCAATCAAATCCCTAATCCCATCATAATGTTGTAATGTACTAAACTGGTGTTGGGACACAAGGGAAGCAACTGTTTACAGCCTTGTTTATGTGTCTTAAAGCTTATATTACAAACTTTTACACGAATACATAGGTTCAAAGCTATTTTCTTAACTTGCATTTCCAGGGTTTACGCAGGAGACCGAAGCGGCAAAGCCTGCTGGAGCCGCCGAGCAGAGCATCCTCGTCCCCCGCGCAGGATTGGCTGTCGAGCCGCATGGAGAAGAGGGTAGGTCCGGTGTTATTTGAGGATGATTTGGATTTGAGAGAAGAGTGGATGAGGTGCACAGCAATGATTGGGTTATGCCTCTAAAGGGAGGACTTGATTTTAAAAGCAGTAATGGACGCGTGCGGCTGCTCTTTGCACGAGTGGTCAGTGAGGAGACACACAAAACAAGGCCCAGTGAAGTCACCATTATAGACTTCAGTGCACAAACATGTGAGCAGTACAGTCTGAGGAAAGCGTCCAAGCAGTTTGAACTCTCTTAACATTTCTGAACGCACTGTTGCTTGTAATACGTAAAGAACTTTGTGTTTCACCCAAGCTAAATGGCCCTCCCCAGTCACTAACAGTGTTGTTGTTGGGTGACATCAGTGAGCTGTGGCAAGTGGAGGTCAGGGTTAGAGGGAGCAGTGTAGGTCATTAAGAGCAAAGGAGATGCAGCTCTTCAACTCGGTAAGTAGGTCAGTGTTTTTGCTACAGTGATGCACAGGCATGGATCATGGATGGTGGCGGCTGACAGCAGCTCGCTGGCTCAGAGCTCCTGTGAGGGACAGAGCTGGTACAGTCAAATGACTGTAAAGACAGAGCAGGGAGAGCTGGCCCAAATTGTTGAGTGAAGTTTATAGATTTTTTGTTCTGTCATTTAAACCTGATATTAAAATGGCTTTATATGGCTTTAATTTGATTACATTTTATAAATAACTGCTCTATTCCAATTCTTTTGGCCATATTGTCAAAATCAAGTGCTGTGGTTTTTGCTACAAACCATAAAAGATTGTTTAATCCACTATTGGCAACAAGTACAGTTTATGTTGCTGTTAATATCTATAACAAACCTTTAGGCATCATGCGTGAAGTTGTAATCGATGTTTGTTTTTCTCAGCTTAGTTTGAGCAGTAAAACGCGCAGTGGAGCCATAGAAAGTTGTTGAAATGGGCATACAAACTTTTGTATAATTGTGTAATTATTTAGTGGCTGAGATTAAAGTCTTTATCCAAAATGGTGCTTATTGCAAAAACGAATAATGGACACACTTGACCTGCTTGTTATAGTCTGTAAATTAAATAACAATCAGGTCTCTATCATTCAACTTTTGCTTGACAATAGGCTATTCGTACTGGCCGTTTTACGTAACGTGCCTTATCACGCGTCAAAATTATTTTTACATAAATCCAACTTCATTATTTTATTTAGTAAAACGTAAGGATCAGTTCTCGCTCCTGAAGGTGTTGTCCTTGTTGCTCTGTTGGTGTCGGCCCTGGGGACTTGTTAGCGGTCGCACACACGCCTGTAAAAACTTTTATGCAGCTGCTGAAATCACACAATTAAAACTAGCGACGGGCCGCTGTCCTGCCATCTGAACCCCATTTACCAGCTCCGTGACTTCTTTTTTTTTTTTTTTGTGAAAAAAGGGGGGAAATCCACGGAATTTGTCATCTCAACATGTTCCTCTTTGATCAGCGTGACGCACGGAAACCTGATAGGGGCCGAGTGTAAAGAGAGACGCGCAATCCGATAGCGGTGATTGTGTTAATAGCCAGCCTCCATAAAACTAGAAGGTGTCCAGCGCTTTGGCCTCAGAGCAGGTGCTTTTTGTGATCTCGATGACCATATGGAACTGGAACTAACAATTTAATAAGGCTTTTTGGCTTGTCAAAGTGGAATCTTGAGTGTTTATGGAGGGAATGCATCGACTGCAACACAATTATGTAGAAGTACAACGCTTTGGTAATACAAGCTTGGTTCAGACATTGTTGAAACATGTAGAGACTAATTTAGTCTGTCTAATGTGTGTTTTCCCCTGACCTAAAGACACATTGTTGTAAATCCTAACCTCTTGCTCGCTGAAAGAATATAGTCCATGCCAAAAAAAGCAGTCTGAGCTGATCATCACTTTTACGGCTTGGTTAAAATAACATAGGCCACCAAGCAGTTGCTGTGTCTGTGATCCCAGTGGCCCTTAGGGGACCGCCAGGGGTGTTACTTTAATCCAGCAGAGAGAGAACCAGAGGCAGATCTGCTGACCTGAGCATTGCTGCTGCCTTAGAGACACAAGCTGCAGAGAAGCACAAATTAGCTCATAACAAACACTTAGTGTGTTAGAAACTGGGGAGTGTGTCATGTATATTCATGATTGTGTAAGTGCTGCAGAGTGGATATTTGTCTCATACGTGAGGGGTGCAGAAGTGTGCACGGCCCCGGCGAGGCTGTCACAGCGGGTTGTGAGGGACGTCTCAGCACGGCTCCTGTCTAGTCTGAGTTTAGGAGGAAAGAGACGGCATTAGCTGCTACAGAGTCATCGCCCACCCTCCAAGGAGCTATTCTGGCCTCTTTCCTCTTTATTTAAGCATTCATAAGAGGCAAACATACACCAGTCATCTGTAAAAAAGCATTTTTACTTTTAAATAAAAAACCTTTAACATGTATTTTTTACATTCATGTGAGTCTTTTGTGGAAGGGTTTGTCGTCCCAGTGGTGGTAGTATCTTCACCGGCAGAGTGAAATGCCTAAAATATACAGCAATGTTTCCCTTTGAAAATAATAGAACATCTTCTGGAAAGCCCTCTTTGCCCTCAAGGTATCAATATGTCAACTTCCTTCTTGAACTTAAACAGGTTAAAATGTTTTTTTAAGAGATACAGCTGTTTCCATATTTTACGCCTTTGCTATAATTTGTGTTCTTGCCATAATATTATTACATTTAGTTCTGTTGGGTTTTCTGTTGTAAAGATCTATAGAGGGACAATAATTGAAATATTCCTTTGACTTTACATAATTAATGCATGAAAAAAAAAAGTATATTACAAAGAATACATGAAGATATCAAGTATCCACTGCAACTGATGGAGATCTACGTAGACATCTTTAGCTTTCATCACTGTAGAGTCTCAAATTACAAAACATTGATTTATAATAGTTTACTCCTGCACAATATCAATTGGTTAAACACACTGCTGCAGATACAACACTAGACCAGACCAGTCCATTATGGCGTGTGACTGAAGCCCTCTGACCGCACGGCTACATAATGAAATCTGAGGACGATTTGATGTCGGACAGCACAGATGTCAAATGTGTCTCATGTTTTCTGTCTTTCCTTCTTAATTGCGTTGCAGTATGAAGAGCTGGTGCACTACTCAGGGTCAGAGGCCATGTCGGTGGGGGGGTACGTGGACGACATCAGGGCACTTCCACCCCCACACTACGGAGCCACGATCCCAGACTCCCTCAAACACCACAAAGACCAGATCTATGGGTAAGCATGTGTTAGAAACCCCCTGTGATTTATTTATGTGGCCTGAAATGTGTTTAAGCCACATGTGAACTTTTAACAGATTAACTTACAGCATGTATTTGTACACTGTGAATGTTAATCTATGTAAAATATGTACAGTTGTCTGCTATAAAGTTTCTGTCTGTAAATGTATCCCCTGTGCACTCTGTCAACTGTTACCGTGTTTATGTCTAGTATGTTAACTGTGTGTGTGTGTGTGTGTGTGTGTGTGTGTGTGTGTGCAGTCACCCACTGTTTCCACTGCTGGCCTTAGTTTTTGAGAAGTGTGAGCTTGCCACCTGCTCCCCTCGAGACTCCACCTCCTTCTCGGGCTCCTCCCACATGCCCGGCATGACCAATCACAGCGACGTATGCTCCTCCGAATCCTTCAATGACGATATTGCCGCTTTTGCCAAACAGGTGAGTGACAGCCGCAACAGCCAATCACATCGTAAAGATTTAGTCTATGACGAAAAAACATTTTTATTGTATGTTTATCAGATTCGATCAGAAAAACCAATCTTCTCTTCCAACCCTGAGCTGGACAATTTGGTAAGACACAATGAACTAGTATTTTGTTCAACAAAAGGTTGTTATGTATGTAGTATTTATGATTTTGTTTCTCTCCACAGATGATTCAGGCCATTCAGGTTTTACGTTTTCACCTGCTGGAGTTAGAGAAAGTGAGTTTTGTTTTATTTCTTTCAAGGCTAAAAATTATTTGTAATTGTTGTAGGCTCAAACATATAGTTAAAATTACAGTTTTTAATACAAAATGTTTATACTAAAGCTTTTTAAGCCACCTTGACATGACAGTTTTGTCTCTGAAGGTGCATGACCTGTGTGATAACTTCTGCCATCGGTACATCACCTGTCTGAAGGGGAAAATGCCCACAGACCTGGTGCTGGATGATCGAGAGGGTGGCTCTAAGTCTGACATGGAGGACTTCACAGGATCCTGCACTAATCTTTCAGACCAGGTCAGCCAAAGACTCAAAAACAAGACTGTCCATTCTACGTATGAGATTTAAATAATGAGTGTTTGTTTTCTGGTTCTTCTGGCTCTTCTTCTTCTCTAACTACTTCCTGTGTCTCCTTCCTTGTCCCTCAGAATGCATCGTGGCTACGGGAGCCGGATGAGTGTGCTACCACCCCTTTGGGAACCCCAGGCACCTGTGGCCTGCCCTCACAAAGCACAGCTGACAACTGTAGCGATACAGGTACTGTACACAGGTACTTGTGTATATGTGGCATTAAAGCATTTGCATGTTCTTACACTAGGCTCATGAACAGTGACAATGTGTCCAAAAGCAAGCCAGAGGACTTCTGTGAACAAGTCCAAAACAAATCAACCATATCAACAGTCTAGTTTATAGTTTAATTTAAGTTAAATAAGTTTAATTTGTTATTTTTTCTAGAGCTGGCATTAAATATAGCTTTTGAACCTGCATAGACTCAGCCTAAAATTAACAATGCATTTTAAGATACAAAATGTGGGCTATTTAAAATGACATGCCATAAATACACAGTCTAAAACATTTCTGGTCGTTCTACAGGAGATGGTCTGGACGGAGCAGTGGCCTCCCCGAGCACAGGAGACGACGATGAATCCGACCGAGAAAGAAGAAACAACAAAAAGAGAGGGATCTTCCCAAAAGTAGCCACAAATATTATGAGAGCGTGGCTTTTCCAGCACCTGTCGGTAAGAAAAGTAAATAATGTTTCTCATCATTATTAAAAGCTCAGTGTTATCCTTAAAAATATACTAAGTCAGAGTGGAAAGCCTATAAGGAAAACAAAAAGACTGTGTATAAAAAGCCGTAGAAAGGATTAAGAACTGACGTGGATCTAGTGCAAGGCCAAATGACAGGAATAGACAGAGAGAGGGGGCCTGGGAGTATAATGGAGGTCAATTAAATTAAATGGGAAATCGGGGGATTAAGTGATTATATGAATATGTTCAGTATTGAGGAAGTGATTGAAATGAAGTGAGTAATTGTGGGTGAGGTGATTAGATTGGTAATTAGCTATTAAATGAGGCAGGTCAAATGTTTCTTCACTCCAATTATTACATTGTGAGTGTGTGGGAACCAGGAAAGAACAGCCCGAGAGGCTGCTGAGGTTTGAGAATATGTGCGGGGGTTTGTGAATTCAAATATATGTAAGGTCATCAGTATTCACTCTCGGATATCTCCAACACAAAATAGGCCCACCTAAGGGTACTTAGCACGTATTTGGATTTATTTAACTGTGTATTTCTTGCATCTACAGCACCCGTACCCATCGGAGGAGCAGAAGAAGCAGCTTTCACTAGACACCGGGCTGACCATCTTACAGGTCAACAACTGGTCAGTACACTCCTAATCAATACTCTAATACGAGTCCTGTGGCTTATCAATATTCTTGGTTAAATGTGATGCGTCAATGTTCAAATTAACACTGCGCGACATGCAACGTCAATAAAATATTGGCATGACACTCGACAGCAAAAAATGCTCAGCGTCTGCACATTTGATTTTCCATGTCAGCTGAGGCAAGGTTCTTTTGCTCATGAACTGCTTATTGGGTCTTTTTTGTTCACGTAAATAAAGAATTATACATTTACACGTCTGTAATCCATTTTAATGAAACTGTCTTTAAAAGAAAACGATTTTTTCATAGTCACAGTTCGGTAAAATCAATTTGGTCTGTGCTCATAAAACAGAATAGCAAATCAATATTCAATAATCAAATTATTTCTACACAAAGCCATTTTAATTTAATTTCTCTCTGACATATTGAACTATTAAAGCAAAAATGCATATAAATTAGTTTTTCATACAATAAATTTGTATATATTGTATAATATTCTATCACGCTTCTATCACGCTCACACAAGACCAATGCAGATCAATCAATTACCACATGGCGATCAATACCTGCTCTGCCCTAACGTTGATTTACTCCGGCCTCTCAAAGGGTTAAGTGGTTGTAAAAAGGGAAAAGGTTAATAGTCTCCTGCTCTGCCTTTTTCTCCATTAACGGGTGGCCTTGTCCATCTCTCGCGCTCACAGGCTTTCTTTATGTCTCTACCTCGTGCAGGTTTATCAATGCCAGAAGAAGAATAGTGCAGCCTATGATTGACCAGTCAAATCGCTCAGGTTGGTGTCTATAGCTCACTCAGTTGGATGCTCAGTCAACATCTCTGCGTCAGTCAGTGTCTCAGCGTCTGACATTGTGTTGTATTTCAGGTCCAGGTGGTCCCTACAGCCCAGAGGGGGCAGCTCTTGGCGGTTATGGGCTTGATGGGCAGGCCCACCTCGGCCTGCGAACTGCAGGTACGGCTGCCTTTTCATTAAAACATAAAGAAACAAAGACATCAAATATAGAGCGCTGTTAATAATTCTGCTGGAAGCTGCGTAATGTCTGAAAAGTACATCAAGTATGAAGTGCATTAGAGAGTGATTGGTGCTGCAGAGCAAAAACGCCTGCTGTCTTTAATATTTGAATAAGCACTTTTACTCACACACTATTTCACAGCTATTTCTGTTTGCTATATTAAACATTATTATTTAATTAACAGTAAAGAAAGATTAATTATTCACCAGGCAATAGAAAGTGTGCCTGCTGTGAAAGCTTGACATATTTACTTTTTATGTTAAAAAACACAGACATTTACACAGACATACAGTGTAACAGGAGCAAGAAAACCATATGGGTTTAATATTAAGAGCCTCAACCTTTACAGTTTAAGTAATACAAAAGGATAGTGTATAGAAACACAACAAGTGCACAACAACAGAAAAAAATATATATAACAGAAAGAACATTAAGCGAAATACCAACACAGCTAATGACCCTCAAAAGTAATATGATTACAAAACATTTTAAACAGAGTAATCCTAAAGGACATTTATAAAATGAATGTTGCATAACTTGGCCCTTGGAGATAATTAAGACATTTTCATTTCCAGTACCTGTCTCCATTTTTATTCTAAGTGGAGTCCAAAGCATCCTGATCACATGACCAATTCCACTCCATTAACACCGTGTCCCTCTTGTGCCTCCAGGTCTCCAGGGCATGTCTTCTCTGCCTGGCGATTATCCCGGCGCTCTCCTCTCCCAACCAGGCTACCCTTCACACCCTGGACCCTCTCTTCACACGTACCCGGGCCCACACCCTCACCCGGCCATGCTGCTCCACCCACCGCCCCACGCGCACCCAGCCGAGCCTCTTCTGGCACAGGGACTGGACATACATGCACACTAGCTGCAGGAACGATAGGGATAAATGGAACATTGTGTGTTTGAGATTGCACAGCGGGACTTGTATCTGTGCATTGTGTGTGGATGGGTATGTGTAATGGCACATACAGTACACTATTTAAAGAAAAAAAAGACACAAAAGTTTACATTCCCCACTGAAAGACACTGACCTCAATGTAGCTTCCCACTTCACACATACTAGACTTTTACATCAGACACAAACAGTCTGGACCCACAGGTTTAAGCCATACCTCTTTTAGAGTTAAGTGCTTCCTCCTCTCCAAATGTCTCCACTGTGTCCTGTGGGTGAGACATACGCTTTAAACTAGACTTCCCATCATGCCTCCAGAGCAGGTCGATCAGAGAGACAGTCTTTGCTGGATTTTTAACCGGACTCGATCCTGTGAACACGCCTTCTTTCCCACTTCCTGTCTTCCTGCACAGTTTACTGTCAAAGAAATATACAGTCTCCACAACCACCTTATTTAAGCATTGTTTTCTTATTCTATTTTTATATTTATGTGTGCCAGTCCGGGCGGATGCAGCGTCACATTATTAGTGCTCTTCCTCAGCATGAAGCTACACACTATGAATGACTTCCAGTCTGCCTCGCTCTCGCACCACTGACCTCCTTAAGATGCCAACAACAGGCGTCCGTTACTTTAGGATCCTTCCTAAACACATGCAACATAAGCACGACACTTAAAGCCATTTCTACACACACACACACACACACACACACACACACACACACACACACACACACACACACACACACACACACAAACTTCTGTAAGCATTTCTAGTTTTGACTGTCTCAGAGTGAGAGGGGAGCTGCAGCCAAAGGACTCTTTAAACATTCTGCTCTCTCTCTACGGGGTTTGGACTGCTGAGATACCTCTGAATGATAATGAGATATAAAGTTATGGTTAAAGTATTAAACTCTTTTTTTGTAACACTTGTCTCCCTTTGTCTGTGTGACGGCAATGAACAATTCTTATGTACTTTTCCTAAAACATACTTCTTACTTTTACTAAAAATTATAGTGGCATTTTAAATATGGTATTATAGTAATAGCATTATATTTGCATTCATTTCATTGAATACCTTCTGATACAAGTAATCATGGAATATTATTCTGAAATTTGACTACTCTACCCACATCTGATGAGTTATGTAGCAACAATTGTAATGGAATGCAAAAAATCCTTGACAGATTTACACAGAGGTTTTAGCCTTATCTAAAATGTTACGCCAAATTATTCACAGTCAACTTTCATAACCTGAAGACCAACTCTGGAGGAGTTGGTCGCTGTTGGTTGGTTGTCCATTTTCAATTGAGTTGAAAAGATAGACAATATTTACAGCTAAACATCTAAATACAGACATCTCATCTGTAGTATATCATTGTAGCCTTGGTCAATGTCTATTTGAAACTGGTCCCCGAACTGTCTCTTATTACATTTTATATGCAGCACGATGCACATTAACCTGAATATTTTAATAAGAGCACACATAAACATTAAGAGCAATTAGTTTATGTGGATGTTTGATTGTGCAGCTGGGAGCCCTTTGGTCTAATGCACACTCAAAATTTAATATCTTGAATAAGTAAAGTAATAATATCACATATATTGCACTCAGATGTAATTACTTGAAGTAGCCGTTGAGCAAATGTACACAAAAAAACATTTCTGGTGCAATACCTCGTCAGCAAAAGTAAAAACACAGTCATTCAAGTGTTTATTCAGGCCAATTAAAAGCAACAGATTGTCCAAATGTAATGCAAATGTTAGCAGTAAATAGTAGAAACTTATTACATCATGGCTATATTTATGGACTTCAGTCAGATTTATCAGCAGCACAACAAATGCTATACTTTTGTATCATCTCTTTCAATTGCAGCAATGCTTTTCTTGTCATTTGGAAAGTAAATATGTAAAGTAAGTGGAAAGTAATAGTGTAGAAAAAGGCCCACAAAATCTTCTCAAACATTTGAAAGGTCAAAGTAGTGAGGTGATAATGCCCAAATCCATTTATAGTGAATTTTAGCCAGTCCCTGACCCTACACATTCATTGTTCTAAATCTCACTTTTATATGTACAACCACAAAAATAAAGTTGTTAAAACTAGTCTGTGTATTCTTAAACCAAACTGTTTACTTCTGAGAGATATGTCTTTGAAGAATAGTGCACTTCTTTGGCTGTATCTCTCTCATAATTCAGGCCTGTGTGTTCCCTCCTCACTGCTCTGAAGGAGGCCCGATGGTCGAGCCACGGCTATCTGTCACCGAGCCTGGATTATCACACACCGAGGAAATTCTTCATAGCTCAGACTGGAGTTCCTTGTGGAGGCGTTAAAATGCAAGAGAAACAACATCTCTGAAATGGAGAGGATCACAGGAGGTAATGTTTTTAGTAAGCACTTTGCTGCTCAAACCTGTGGTGTTTTGTTGCTTTCTTAAAAAAAACAAAGTAAATGATCCTTTCTTTTACTGATCTGCTTTTCTTATCCTTAACCTTTAACTCTCTGTTATCTCCCCTTTTCTAATCCGACATCCACCCCTAACACCGCAACATGCAACAAACCCTAAATACCCCCCTGGGCCCTTATCCTGCCCCCTACAGCCCGGAGCAGGAGGGGGTCAGGGGCCAGAGTTCAGACAAGGGTCAACAGGATATGGCTTTTCTCCCTGGGACCCAGGACCTGACCTCAGTGGCCCTACACTTTTCATTTTTCTTTGTCCCTCTACACACAGGGGCCCATAGGCCGCGCTGGTTGGGATGGGCCCCTCACTTACACTTAAGCACCCACAGACTTTTAGCTTAGTTTTTTAAGTATGTAAATTTCATTTCAAAGTAAGAGGAAAAAAATTCTAAATATAAGTGAAGAAATAATAACCACAGTTACATATCAAACAATTCATCATAAGTGCATTGTTGCTTGGACAGACACATCTGGTAAGGAGAGGGATTTGGTGTAAACTAAATAAATCCCACCCCTCTGTGCAAATAAATAAACCTATTTCATTACCCTTTGATTTATTAAGACCTTTAAATATTAATAATTTATTTTAATCAAGTGGACCAGTAAATTTAGGAAATTGTCAACATTGAGGCAAGTGGCCAAATCAGTTGTTCCTGCGTCCAGTCAGATGTGGGCAAAGTAGTAAAAATTCAAGTAAGTAACAATTCAAGTAAGTTAATAGGAAAATAAATAGCTTCAGAAGAGGTAGAAATAGTCATCTAAATGTTATATTATTATATCCAAACTATTAGACTCCTCAGATTAGCTATTAGTTACCTCATTTTTGAACACATGAAGCCAAAAATAGCAAAATGTCTGGAATAAACTTCTTATTCAACAGAAAGACAAATATGTGCATATGTAAATGATGGAAACGTATGTAATCTATGCCAAAAGTGCAGGTACGTCATTCAAAAAGCTGCTTGTGAAAACGTATTATAGTGAATGCACTCAGTTACTACAACCCACCACTGCATGTAGCCCTCACTCCAGTGGCATAATTTATAGTCCTAGGCCGAGCTTATGATTGGTTCAGATAGATTGAGTCAGCTGCAGCCCTTTCTCTCAGCAGCAGAGACTCCATTAGACGACGGGAATTACACTGCATAAAAACAGCCTTTATGTTGATAAATGGACCAGGAGGTGGACAGAAAGTGCTTCATGTATTTACTGTGTTTTTATGACAATGGACTTGGTTTAGATAGCGTAGCATTAGGACACACTGTGGTACACAAGTGGGAAAAGTTACCAAAGTCTCTATTGTGTAAAAAATGTATAACTTGAGCTTCTAGGGAAAATACTATACTAATTTAATGACTTATGTTTAATTTAAAGTAACGGTGTGAGTAATGTGAGCCTTTATGTAATCACTAAAAGATTTGCTTATACATAGGCACAAGTAAGCCATGCATCTGGACAAATACAATTTTTTCAACAAACCTGAAAAATTATATCTCAGCTGTACAATTTACAAAGCAACTAATGTTTAAAAAAATTATATTTACATTTTGAAGTCAATGTATTTCATATTGCAACTTACATTACAACAGTTTGATTGTCGTTGAAACTGGGCACCGCTGCTTCACTTCATACATATTGAACTCACTGCATTGCTACATTCCTTTTAATGTCTCCATCATCTCAAGGCTCCTACTGGTTTGTATTTGACCAACTGAGCGCCGGGGCTATTGAAGCAAAATGAATACACATGTGTAATGTGAAAAATGTGCGTGTGAATATGTGGCTGCATAAATATGTACAATTTCATTTGAACATTAAGTGTGTGTGTTTGTACGGAGGGAAGGGTGGGCCGGGGGGCCGCAGTGAGGTCATTAATCATCCAATTACACACCTGTCAGAGTTCAGACAAGTGAGTGAGCGGGAGGAGGAGGGACGGAGGGATGGAAAGAGAAAGGAATGTAAAAAAGGGTAAAAAGACACACAAGGAGGAATTGAATAACAGAGAAGAGCAATGATAATCAAGCAGCAGGGTAAAAGACAAAACCAGAGAAAGTTTTATTGAAGTTTTGTGTATGAGCCGTGACAGAGGCAAGCTGCTGGATGATGACAGCTGCTGAAAGGCCACGGTAAAGGCCGCAGAGATGCTTACATTTATTATGTGGGACAGCTGACTGATGAGGACAAGATGAGGCCGGACAGTACAGACAGATAAAACTCTGCACCACAACCCAAAATGTTGTCTGTCTTCATCGCAGCTTGTGGACAATGTGTAAAAACACGAGCTGCAAATTATAGCTAGTGTATTTAAATCTTGACATAGGATGAGGTAACAGGCTACAACATAGTTTAATGAATTAAAGAGATATAATATATTTTAAAGAAATATTACAATTATAAGAGTTGTTTATTTGGCAAGACTGTTATAGCAGAGGACTCAGAAAGTTCTGCCCTTTGAGGCATGTTATTTAACTTTATACCATTAGATTATGTCATGAGCAACAGCAGTAAAAAAATACATTTGTGCCAAAACAAAACTCTTATATGTCCTTATAGCATTTATTTATGTATGTTGTCGCAATAAAAAACACAAACAAACAGTGGAGGTTCATTTGCCACGGGACCCATTAAAATGTCCTGTCAGTGATGAGTTGTAATTCAGAGTTCTGTCGCATGCTTTGTTGACAACATAGGGATATCTGTTCTTGCATATCACTGCCATCTAGTGTTGATAAATGTAATAACAGTATGACAGCATTTCCACAATTTTAAAGGCTAACTTTATTTTACATAGATGCGGTACAGCTAAAGTATGTATTAATTGACACATAAAAAGGCAGAATAAGGGAAAGGTCAAAACAATGTAGATATAAAGCACGTACGTACTACATGTAATACTAAAGGGTTTTGGAGCCAGAACACAAAGGCAGTAAGATCTGAGAGAAGTATACACTTTATGTTTTAATGTTTGCATGTGTGAGCAGCTCCCCCTTCCCTTTAATCCTGTATTTGTGTGTCTCCATGTTTAGCTGCAGTACCTCAAATGCCTCAGGCCACAGCCATCTGTGACCCCACTCCTCATTTCGCATACACAGTAACACACACTCCTTCTCTCTTTTCCCTGCACCCCCTCTTCTAGCGCCCCCGCCACTGCCATATATCTAATTTATAGCCATGGTGAGTGCGTTACACACTGCCATGTATGCATAATATATCACATGTGTGAAAGAATTGTGTGGGAGAGTGAATAGTCTTGACCACTATAACAGTCTCAGGCCTGCCGTGTTAATAGGGAGGCTTGTACCACTTCTTTCTCTTGCCAACAGCTCTAAGAAAACGTGAGAGGCAGTGTGTGTTTGTTTGTGTTTGTGTGAAGAAGGCCCAGCTATTTCTGGCTTGACGTCCACATGCAGAAGGCCAGATGTCTCATTAGGCAAATTTGATTGGCTTGGTCATTTCGAATGCAGCAAAAGAGACGGTTCCATATGTGAAAACATGAAGCTGTGCATGTTCATTTACATAAGAGGCCCCCTGTATAAGTATTTACATCTGTACTTGTGCGTTTGCATTTGTTTATGTATTTCAGACCGAGCTGTTGAATAATTCAATATACAATAATTTCAATAGAAAAGATATACTTAATATAGTTTTGTGTCAGTTGCAGAGACAGCATTTAATAGTTTATTACCTGACTAAGGCTCATCAATGTCTTCAGTGTTTTGAATAAATCATTTGATAAAAAATAAATAAAACACACACACACACACACACACATACATTGCATTAAAACTATTATAAAAATAAAAATTAAGAAATGATATTACCCAAGTAATTGTATAGACTTTTACAAAATAAAATGTGTCCCCCTTAAAATATTGCACTAGTGGACATAAGAGCCTTAATAACTTTGTACGTTGAATTTTATTGTTTTATTATCTTTTAAATGTCAAATAATCAACAAATAGTATCCTATAAATCAAAGCACGCACAATACTTTTTGAATACTCATTATCCAGTCTACTTTGTATTGAAGGTTGGTGCTAGTCCTTATCGTCAGTGGCAGCTACCTCTGAAATGAGGCGTAGCACTGCCCCCTAGTGGTTTTATTGAAGACATAAGCTTGGTTAGTAAAACCTGTTTGTGAAGCCCTATGAGGCAATTGTTATCAAGATACTGGACTATATAAATCAAGCTTAATTGAAATTGAATTGATATAAAGATACTTAAATATTAACAACATGAATAACCACCGCTTGCTAATCTAATAACAATCAAATAGCTTTAATCATAAATTAGACATCCAATCTTTACATCTTATACTTAACACATTTAAATACTGCACCACAAAGTGCAGAAACCTAAACTTGTGTCTGTAAGTGGGTATTGGCTTGTGTGGTCATAGAGTATACATTTGATCCTCTTAAGTTGCCCAAAATAGTAAAAAGTAACCTGACTCAATACAGTATTACCTAGTCTAGATCTGCTGTTCTGTCTTTTCCTCTACGTCTTCTTCTGTTTCTGTGTCTTTGCCCTCGTCCTTAAGTTCCTCTGTACTGCTTGCTGCCTGCTGTGACTCTTTTACATCAGCACAATTATTTGATGCAGCATCAGTCTCTTGCTCCACATCTCCCGAGTTCCTCGCTGGCCTCTCGGCATAACTTTGTCTCTTTATTGGTTTGTCGGTGCACGCTGCGACGAGGCTTGTCACAATGCATTGTGCGCCGTCGATGCCATTGGTTCAGAGAGTGTTGTGCTTCTACGCTGAGCTGACGGGCGGCCAGTCGTGGCCTGAAGCTGTTGATGTAGTAGAGAGAGGCATATAGAGTCGTAAGGTAGTAGCCACCTGTTGATACAAGAAATAGAAAAATAGCAAAAGTGATTCTTCTAAATTGTCTATATTGAGGGATAAGAGTTGTGAGATTAAATGACAAAAGATGGATTTAGAAATTATGTCAAAATGTATAGAAAGAATTATTTTGTTTGCCTATGCTACAAGACAGTAAGTAAAAAATTAAACATACTAAACATAACGAGTATTAATATGGCCATCCTTTGTGTCATGCAATGTTTAATCTACAATCTCTCTCTTGAGTAATACCTTCTCCTTGTAGCTGTGTGGGATCCAGCAGTTCCATCATATAATCTGTGTCAACCTGTAACATAATGACATCACTACGGAGCAGCACCCATGTCAGACATGGCAGGAAATCATCTGCTCCAAACACTACACCTACAGGAAGGTGGAAGACATATCTGATCAATGCAAGAAGTCCAGATTAACAGTACAGATCACACATAACCGTCCCAAATCCTTCCTACCTGAGCCAGCATTAGCACTCATACTGTGGTAGATGGTCTTGCAGACTTTGAGCAGAATCTCTACTTTTCTATTCGGCGAGTAGGTCTTGTGCATGACGGCCCATTTTTGTTGGATGCGCTCCAATGTGACAGAGTCAGGGACACCAACTCCTGCCGAGCCTCCGAGCTGGAACACACCGTTGAATTTGAGTCGATGCAAGTTGCTCTGGAGGCGTTCGAGTGTGCCATCACCGGAGTGAGAGGTTTGGATACAGGAGTATAGGTGGGAGGAGACAGGTTTAAGAGCCACCTTATGGAGGGATTGCTCAACAAGGGAGTCTAGAGGGAAGAAATGTAGCATTAAAAGTGTTTGTAATATATAAAATGTAATTATTATTTAAGATTATTATTAATTATTAAAACCTATGCTTTCAATAGTGTAAATTGGCATTAAAAAGACAACTTTTGCATTGCCTTAGGAAATAAACGTTAAACCTCAAAACAACCCAATGCAAAGAGAAATCACTTCCCATTTTCACAACTGCCAAAAATGTACAAACTGAGTGCAGAGAACTGCTGGCTGAGAAGAACTCTCATGATTCATTTTGAACACACAGTCTTGAATGAAGGCTTAAGACATATGAACTTCAGTTATTTTGTTTCAAAATTTGTGAAGTCATTATTAAGTTTTTTTATTTAATTTCAAATAATAATTTGTCCCACATTTTCACACATTCATACACCAGTGCAACATTCACATATTCATCTAAACAAGTAAAACCATATCACATATTCATAAACCAGTGAAACATTATCACATATTGATAAACCAGTGCAACATTGTCACATATTCATAAACCAGTAAAACCATATCACATATTCATAAACCAGTTAAACCATATCACATATTCATAAACCAGTGAAACATTATCACACATTCATAAACCAGTAAAACCATATCACATATTCATAAACCAGTGAAACATTATCACACATTCATAAACCAGAGCAACATTCACACATTCATAAACCAGTGCAATGTTCACACATTCATAAACCAGAGCAACATTCACACATTCATAAACCAGTGCAATGTTCACACATTCATAAACCAGAGCAACATTCACACATTCATAAACCAGTGAAACATTATCACACATTCATAAACCAGAGCAACATTCACACATTCATAAACCAGAGCAACATTTTCACACATTCATAAACCAGAGCAACATTCACACATTCATAAACCAGAGCAACATTCACACATTCATAAACCAGAGCAACATTCACACATTTATAAACCAAAGTCAAAATACATTGGGCCTATGGAAAGTGAAAGTAACTTTTTTCCAACGTAGAAAAATTAAACTTGGTACATCTATAGGACACCTCAGGGCAAACAGAAAAGTCTATGACAGCCACACCCTAAACTCAACAGGAAGTCCGCCATGTGGGGTGAAACACGCGGCCACTAAAATCGCACTCCTTGCGCAAAAAGATGCAAATCATTGTGTTTTAATCTAAATGGCCCCAAATTTGGTGACTATCATTTAGACACGTGTGACAACCAAAGTTGTGACTTTGTTGTTGATATCTTATCGGGTATGGGTGCGGCAAGCCTGTAACGAGGTGGCCATTTTTGTGAAAATAAAATGTCTCTTAACTCTCAAACGCCTTCTCGGATCGAGTTGGACCCAAAAAGGCGTTTGTGCACATTCATGACCTGAACACAAAGATATGTAAATAAAAGGGTTATCTTTAGAAATGGCTCTCCAGCGCCCCCTACAAACTTATAATGGGACCCAAGAATTTAGTTTGTCATAGAGACATAAAATTTGGTACTCACATCTCTTATGTCATGACGAGCATAAAAGCCAATGACAACCACCCCCTATCTATAAATGTGTTGCCACAGCAACGTCCCAAATATGTGGAAAAAGTCAATGGGAAGTGAAATTTTTAGTTTGTCGTAGACAAATGAAAAATGGTACACACATCCAGCATGGGCTTATGAACAAAAAAGCCAATGGGGACCACACCCTATCACACACGGGAAGGCGGCCATTTTGAATTGAAAATGTGAACCAACTTAGAATACACCTCTCTTTTAAAAAACAACAGAAAATAGCTGCTTCATTCCACAGACATCAAACTTGGGCAAAATGAGCTAAACACATGTATGTAAAATAGACAAGTGTTTTTCTAGATTTTTTTGATCGAGTTTTAATTTTTTTATAATAATTTGGTATATTTGTTTTTATTATAATTTTTCTGCAAAATGATCCTCAATTTGACCCAGTAAACCAACAACTAAAAGTCATTTTTATTGGTCCCAGACTTCAAGCCCGGCAAAAAATTTATGTATT
Organism: Perccottus glenii; assembly: GCA_024416835.2. Classification (NCBI taxonomy): domain Eukaryota; kingdom Metazoa; phylum Chordata; class Actinopteri; order Gobiiformes; family Odontobutidae; genus Perccottus; species Perccottus glenii. The sequence goes on from CM044550.2 coordinate 11,023,550, forward strand.
TGAAGTCCCCGAAAAAAAAAATACGAAAAATGACTCAGTGGCGACCCCTAGAAAAGTCAAAATACATTGGGTCTATGGAAAATGAAAGTACATTTTTCCAATGTAGAAATACAAAACTTGGTACATCCATAGAACACCTCAGGGCAAACAGAAAAGTTTATTACAGCCATATCGTAAACTCAACAGGAAATCTACTATGTTGGGTGGAATGCGTGACCACCTAAATCCCACCCCTTGTGCTAAAGGCTTTTCATCTAAACAGCTCCAAATTTGGTGAGTATCATCTAGACACGTGTGCCAAAAAAGTTATCAATTTGTTTTTTGATACATTTGTGGCTGTGGTCGTAATAAGTCTGTGAAGAGGCAGCCATTTCTTTGGGAAATAAATGCCATTTCCCAATTGCCAGGATCCTCCAGAGCCAAGTCTAGAGTCTTAGAAAACTCCTCAGAATCCTTTGGAACTTGTACTTTTAGACAAGTTATATTTACATTTTGCCTTTTTAAACAGCGATTCCTGAGTCATCTCAAATCTCCAGCCAGTACTTTGTTTTTCACGTCTTAGCCCAAGCATAATCTATTATTTTCAAAAGTTCAGACAGCTCCCAGGAAAACCACGGATTGTGGAGACCTTTAACTCTAAATTACAAGGTGGTGTAGCAGGCCCCAGCAGTAGCACAGGCCCAAGGTGATGAAGCAGGCCCCAGCCAGAAGAAGTTTCAAGCAGTAGCACAGGCCCGGTTATTTGACATTACCATGGAGTTTACGCTTTAAAGCACAAAATGCAATCCTCCGAGTACATGTGTCTCCGCGTTCTCAAGGGAGGCGAGGGTCTTTATCGCCGCCTGCGGCTTTAATATTATTATTATTATTATTATTATAGGTGAATTAACAGTACAAACATAGTATATAGTAATTACATGTGCGAAGTGTCTTCATTTCTTTTCCCATCTTGTAGTAAATAGAATTGGAAAAAACTTAACCCAAAAATCCCAAATAAAGAGGATATAATTAATCATCTAACTTACCCATTTCTGAGTCACTTAGGTCTGTCATGCTGTCCAACAGGATCTGGATCTCGTTGCAGTCCAGCAGTGTCTCTCTCAGTGAAGTTAGTGATGACCTGACTTCCTGTAAAAACTCGGTGAGCCCATCTTTGTCAGGTTCTTTCTGCTGTGTAGTCTCCACAAATACTTTCACACTCTCTGAAAACGCCCCACCTCTGCGCTCACTCATCTCCTGCACTCGATTGTTCAGTCTTTTCTTCTGAGAAACCAGTCCCCCAAGCACCTGGCCCACTGCTGAGAAGCGATTTTTGACTTTGTCAGCCAAACGGTGGGCTGACGGGGTGAGAGGAGAGGAGGTCGGCGTATGGGGTTCCTGCTCTTCTTCAATGCTGCTGATCGACAGAGAGTCCAGCTCCAGGGACGGAGGATAAAGGAGAGAAGATGGTCTGGGAGGTGGCAGCCACACACCATCCTCGATCCAGGACACTCTGTGAGGGGACTGGGGCACAGGGGAGCTGTGGCGTTGCTCAGGTGTTCCAGGAGAAGAATGGGGCTTACTGTCAGTGTAGAGTGAGTTCAAGGCTAAATCTTTGCTGGGTCGTCTGAGAACCACGCCTGAGTGGGGCACTGCGGCTGTTGAGGCCAGGGGGCTCTGTGACAAATCAGCTGACCTGGCTCGAACTAGGCCTGGACAAAGACAAGAAGGTTCGTAGTATAAACAAAACACTGCCAGTGACTTATCATTACGTAACACTTTTATAGGCCTACTTTTTAGTGACCATTAGTTACTATTCCTATAATCTGTAATGTGATTTTTGATGGTTCAATGTTAAATTCAGAGTCCAGATAAGAATACTTACCATTTATGAACTATACCATGTTCAGTGCCATGTGATTTTTCATATGTTTTTATTGGTGGTGAGTTTTTTTAACCTCTTCACTTTTGCTTTCCCTAATTATTTACTAATGTATTGCAAACAATGTCCATGCAGTGCTATTTTAAGAAGGGGGAACTGTCATAGTAATTCTATTTATTACATATTGTGCTCTCACTAGTGCTCCAGTTTATATACTTATCCACATACAAGTATGATTTAATGTTTCTAGCTATATCTCATATTGGTGCCAGGCTAATCCAAACAAAACAAAGACATCACTTTGCACTACATCTAATGATTGTTCAGGGACACTCTGTCTTGTACACTTAGCGTCATATCCACGTAAACTTATTCACATCGATGACACGTCAGCTTATTACACGTCAATCCACGACCCTGGAGCGGGCATAATGTACACCTGTAAAAACTTCATGTGTTGTAAACATGTGAAGCAAATCACCATGTACCATTGTTGCATGTTGTCTGATTTGTTTCATTCTTGCAAGAATTAAACCGGTCTTCCGTTCCTAAATTTACCATGTAAGGTCTCCGTCGTCTCGTTTGCAGTCCGAACCCAATAATTATTTTAACAGGAACAAAAATTACAAACTATAGTTAAGCACTTACTAAGTTCTGGTATCTAGTCTATATTTCATCAGGATTATCCAAACGTTATTGGGTTTTATAAAACTTAATAAAAGAGTATAGATCAGAAGAGCAGTGTTTAACTAAAGACCGGGTGGGCCGTATTAACGAGACTTTGTAACATTAGAAAAGCTTTACCTGTGCTGTCTGTAATGGCAGCGGATGATACTTGATCCAGTGAGATGGCTCGTTTTGGCTGTAGCCCTGCTCCTGACCACGGTCTAGTGGTGCTGAGGCGTCTCTCTCGTCTAGTGGATGGTAAAGGGGTGCAATGATCTTTAGACGTCTGACAAGTCAGCCAGTCATCTCCATGTTCGTAGACGTAGAGGGGATTTATCACACACAGTGCACCATTAGTAGAAGTCAACTATAAAAAGAAGATAAGTTAACTAACACAAAGTTTAATATTTGTTAACATTTTGAACCTTGAGCTATTGACGCAAACTCAATTTACATACAAAAGAAAATAGTATTTTTGCAAAAGACCCACAGTCCACATTCAGTATTTGTACCTGTATGGAGCACATTACAGTTTTTGGCTCCCTGTGGATCATTTCATTAGGCTCTTCTTTAGAGAGCCACATTTCTGCAAAAGAAGGGTAATATTTAAAAGTCAACTGATTTGATAGTTGTTTGCTGTAGAAATAAAGCAGATAAGAACATGTATTAAACTTACTGGGTTCAAGCTGAGAAAGACTGTCCTTGTTCTCGTTCACACCATTAATCCATTGGGGAATGAACAAACAAACTGGTAACACATCTCTGATGCAAAAATAAAAGCTTATTATTCAAGTTTTCACAAAAAGGTAAGGTGTAAATTACCAAAAAATTTTCTTACCTGGTAAATGAGTAAAAAAGCACCAACTGAGCCAAGTCAGAGAAAGACAAACAGGAGTCAGGCAACTGAAAGACTGATATTGAGCAACAGATGGAAAAAGGCAGCATTAGTGGTAAATAGGTGTTCCCAGAATTTATGTACACAGAATGAAACTTGAATGAAGAAGTGGATGGTAACTTCTGGAAACACAGCAGATATAGGTTTTTATGCTAATGTATGTAACCTAATGGTGAGTGGGCAGGCTGCATGCTCTCTGTTGAATTTAGCTATAGTTTTGCATTTAATGAGTGTGCATAGGCAACAACAGTAAGCTTTTTAACTGGTATTTTCTGTTTGAGTGGCCCCTGATTACTATCAGCTTTAATTTTTTTCTATCCAAGCTTTATTTATTCAGCACACAAACAATGTAGTTGCTTTAAGTGCTATTGGCAGAAGTGATTTAGCCATTCAGTAAATCTGATATAAACTTCTACTGTTGTTTTTTGTGGTTGGCTCATACCTTTGTCTGTGCTTTTAATCTCATAATCAACACAAGCTTCATGTTCTCCTCCAGAGGACACACACAGCAAACAGGGCTGAGACGTCACAGAGTCGCGCAGCACCAGGAAACTCTGGAGGGAGACACAGCGTGAGCGGTTTCAGTAAGTTGTGTGTCGGAGGCTTGTTGAGTGGGAAGAACATTTCCCTTAAGTGCCTGAACTAAACAGCATGAAGAAGGATAGTAAATACATTTAAGGATTCATGTCAGCTCGGAGTATCTGTATTTTTTAGCCTGGGATCTCTTTTCTAGTAAATAAACGTTTTTGTGGTCACTTCTTTTTCATGTGACTATCATTACATACATTTTTTTTATTTAATCAACTTTATAAAATTAGGGGAACCATCTTAATAATAATGCAAATATCACATATCACACATAAACCTAAGAACCATTTCTTATGTTCTTTGTTTGAAGACACATAAAAATCATCTTTATTTAATTAGGTTATTCTCATTTAATTTACATATCAATTTAAATAAGAGACTATAATAATAATTCTGATGCAGTTGCAGTCAGTATGATGTAAAATTGCGTTCAAACTGGTCCGTGTGGTTTAACTGTATTCATATAAAGCAGTTCATAGCCATTTTATCCCTCTGAGACTTTTGAGAAGGTTTTAATGTTTTAAGAGAATATGGTAGGTTTGTCTCCTAATATGTAAAAATTATCTGTATCTGGAAATGATGGAAATTTAAAAAAAAGCACACTTATTTCTGGCAATGAAGTATTTCACAAGACTTTTCTTTGAAGCTCTTAATGACTGAAAGTGGGCAAACCTAAACGGTAGTGGTGACAAACACCGACACACAATACTGCATACTTAGAGAAGACTGATGACAAGTATAGTTTTTATGAACACATCTGTTAATAGCCATAAAGTTGCTCAGACCGCTGTTGGTTTATGTGCTCTGGCTTTAGGTTGAGACATAATTAACTTCCCTTGTTGCGAAAACAACGGCTCAATTATAAAATTACAGTAGTAACTGAGCGCTCTGAACACATTTATATACACAGTCAGAGGAAGTGGCTTTTGCTCTCAGGAGGCACCGCAACAGAGACATGCTCACTGACAGTCAACAAGTAGCACAGCAGCAGAGATAGTATAAAAGCATATAGTTCATTTAAATAATAAAAATGACTCAACTTACTCTGCAATTGAGTAAAAGCTCTGCAAACTAGTCATAAGGACATCTATACCTTATTCCTGCACTTTACCTGTCTATGAGCTGCTGTAAATCTCCCCTCTGTGGGAGTCCTATCTTATCTCTTATCTTATCTTATTTAGAAAACATTTCCCTTAAAATGTCCGGGACAGGGTGTCTCTCACGGCTAAATATGTTCAGAACTCACATCTGTCTTTAAGAGGTTTGCATTTCTGGCTGACAATTTAAAATGCTTTTTCTTCTAAAGACTAGACTGGGAGTCACAATCTGTTTTTTTGCTACTCACGTTCTATCTTTGAAGCAGGTTTGTCCGTCCTGTTTGCTTGCTCGATCCTAATACTACTTCTGCATTCAACCTCCGAAATATTTTTTGCTGATCTCAGATGACCAGGAATAAGGAACTACTTTCATGTCACTGAGATGTGCATGTCAGTGCTGCTTGTGGCCAAAATGCTTTCATTGTTTGATTGTTCCTTGTTGCTAGGATTACGAACTCTTTAAAGAAGAAAGGCCATAATTGTATAGTTAGACTGCTTGTAGTTACATTGGCCACACATTGATACTAATTTAACCAGTACAATGCATGAATTGGAATAATTGGTGTGCTGTTTGGCTATAAACACTCGATCACTGACTACATAAATGAAAATGTGACCTGACTGGTATCTCTTGAGCTGGGACACTGTGTCTATGAAAGAGGGGTTATTCTCCCTTTACCTTTAGGCAATACATTTTATTTGCTCATCCATGGTGCTAAAAAACCACAAAACAAATATTTAAAAATCCCGTTGTGTAATAAATAGGTGTGTGTCTGAGGAAAGAGATACTGTCACTTACGCCTGCAGGTGTTCCACAAATCACAGTGTGGGCCTCCTCTTTATCCCATGGTGCTTTGGGACACCAGGCGTCCTGACAGGACTTTAGCTTATCCAGGAGCGACAATTTCCTCCTGCTGGTCCTCCATGGGATTGCTGTTGTCCCATTAACCTGACTGTGAACTGCCCTGGACAAGAGCATGCAACAACTTAATACAAGTAAACAGAATGCAAACATGTTTTGAATTGGGGTCTCTAATTAAACTCATGTTTCATCAGCCTACGGATGTTACAGAAAAGTCAAATACTTACATGTTGTTCCACTTCAGCTCTTTATGTCCTCTGCACCATTTGCCGGTTGCTCCATATGTCGCAATGTCTTAAATTACCACAACCCAGACGTTACTTAAGAGGTTCAAACCAGGCCTAAAATAGGAAGCGTTTAGGCTAGTTCTGCAAGACGTTTCCTTCTGTAAAGTGAACTAAATTTGTCAATTTAAAAACTAAGTAAGAAAACCTTTGTCTTTGTCCGTCTCCTGAACATGATGGCATTTGACACATGTCTCATCTCTGCACTTTGTCACTCTACCCGGGTTACAAAGCTGCATGTGGTTAACCCTGCTCTGTCTGCAGCGAGAGCTGTGTCAAAAAACAGTGCTGCTGCACGTTCTCTAGAGTGACATGTAAATATACATGGTTTCTTTGCACTAACGAAAGGTAAAAATAACATACTTTTTTTTTGTATGTAGACAGAATATAAAGAGGTATTACAATGTGGTTATCTATTCTTGGTAATTGTTGCCTATTAGAAATGAGCTAAAGGTGCCAACCAACAGATCATTGTTTCACAGAAACCACAGCAAGAGCTGTTACTGATTGGTCAACATTTCACAAGAAAGAAAAGTAACAGTATTATCGAGAAGCTCCATTATTCGGCAGTTCTGCTTAAATTGAGCCGATACAGCCACAAACCATTAAGTCTAGTCTGTGGGTAATACCAGATGACAAAGACTAATGATAATGTATATTCTAGGAAACAAGGCTTATATAAATACAAACAATACATACAATATATCCTGTTCAAATTTATATTTTGTAACAAAGGACAAGACAAAGCTTTAAAAATGCACATTTATTGCATGGGTTTAGTAGTGGTTTTTTGCTGTTTGCATTTGTTTACAATGATATGTTATTTTAGCATGTTTCCCTTACTCTTACCCTAATAAACAACACACACACATAAAATACAAAGAAGTAAACTCAATGTAAATCAATAAAGAATTATAGATGTGGATTTATTTTTTTAGGATGTTTTAAAAGAGACATTTACAGCAAGAATAGAAAGATTGTGTTAATGTTTCATAATGAAAAAAAGATAATGAAAAAAAGGACACATTACTGCACCCTGAGACATAATTACACTGCAGTCATTTATGAGAAATTAATCCCACTCTGCAAAATCTGAGACTATGTTGCCACACTGCAATTGCTCAAAAGTGCCAATATTGTTTGCCCTTGTACAGTACTGTCTAATGTGGGTTAATGCACAAACAAATAACAAATGAGCATAGGAAAAAAATCAATAAAGTGACTATAATGACTATATAAACTAAAACTGCCTGACATTGATCTCCAGACAATTATTCTCTAAAGGGGTACCATTTTTCTTCAATACTAAAACCCAGAACTGCCTCATTGCAAGCCAAAGCCCACATTGTATAGTGTGACTTCAATGGATGACCATAATGAGTTTTTAAATTAAAACCCCTTTACTCTTCCTTTTTTGTTTCTGGCAGTGGTGTAGGGCTTCCCTTGGCTGTGGCTGCTTCGGCCCCACTGTCCTTTTTCTTCTTGTCCTCATTATCAATACGGGCATGCTCCTTATTCACCAATTCTTCCAGCTCAGCCTGGGAAGACAAGGCAGGTAATGCTGAGATAAATGGCATTAACAGTTTCTGATGGCAGCGTTACTAAGATAGTTTGAGCAACCAAGCAATGGCTTTGCATTTTTCGAAGTCTTTTCAGAGTGACCACAATATCACACAGGAAAATCATAAATAGATTTAAGTGACATCTCAGAAACGCTCATCTCTTACAGCTTCTGCTGCAGCTGCGGCCATTTCACTTTGTGGTGAAGGCATGGCAGACCTTATACTGCATAAATAATAAACAGATAGTATAATGATCTGGATGGAAACTGACCATGATAAGGTAACCAATTATATTAATCAATATAATATATATTGAAATAAGAAAATATTGATTGTACTTGGTACAATTATCATTGTATATCATACTGTATGTGATACGAGATTGTTGATTGTCTTGAAATGTATTGAGTGTTACTTGATCTTGATGCAAATTACTCTGGATTTGAATAATGAGTCAGTGGTATGGTGTAATGATGATAGTTTTATCTGCTCTGTTACACTGCCCCTGGAACAAAACCTATTGTTTGATACAGTCACAGGACCACAACAATATGGAGAGTTTAGCTCTTGGGATATCACCAATACCTTTACACCCCTAGTCAGTCTGTGAAGGTTCTCAGTCATCCAGGTTGTCTTGAAGAAAAGGTTGAAGCAGGTAGGCAACAAGAATCTTTGTACACCCTCTATTCAGAGAAGGCTTTTCCATTTGAACAAAAATGTCTTCCTTCACACCTCTCTCAAACCATCTGGCCTATCTGGCCAAAATATGGACATTGCTGTCCTCAAAGGAATGTCCTTTCTCTTTGAGGTGGACTGCAGAGTCAGGTCCTCCAGGATTGGCTCTTCTGTGCTGATACATCCTCTTGTGAAGCTGTCGTTTTGTTTTTTCGACAAGTCACTGCACTCTTCTCTGAACTGCATAAGCCACATTACTCTGTTTGTGAGGGGGCTCTTGTCTTTAGGGTGGACCAGTTTTTGACACAGAGTGTTCCCAGGTTTAAAGTGGACAGGAATGTTATGTTTGTAAGAAATCCTTTTAAGTTTTTCAGATAAACCAGACACATAAGAGATTACTACACCCTTCCCTTTTGCCTCTGGTTCCTGACTGTTTGGTTTCTGTGTCCTCTTGACACAGTTTTCAAACGTCTTCACCTTTAAAAACTAAGTCCAGATGCCTTTGCTTCAACCTTTTCTTCATCCCTAGTCAGTGTTTCCTGGCTTTGGTAAGGAGGGGATGTAGAAAAAAGAACCACGTCTCTCACCTTCCACCCAAGCATCTCAGCAAGAGCCAGACAACCATCATTACAGGTGCTGATGTGAGCGACATCTCTAGAGAGAAATACAGCAGCTGGTTAGGGTACTTACTAATTACTGTATCACATCTTTTACATTTAAAAGACTACAGAAAGTTAAATGATCAAAACATGGCTCTTTTTTCTATATATTCTTAGCTACAAGAACTACAACTAATAAAATATTTCAAGGTCAATCAGGTATTTCCACTTTTCAGGGAAATATATCCCTTCCTCTAACAGTACAAGGGTGAATTGTAAAACATTGTCAATTCTAATGTGAAAATGTCAGGTCATAAAAGTGTATAATCTGTCATTCAGCTGTATTTATACATGATTACAGACAAAGGGTTATTAGAGTCAAGTTGGTAAGACTGAAAAGTGTTAATGTATCACCTATAAGCCTTGTCTGAGTCAAAATCCATCCCTCCTCCAAAACCAAACATTCCTAACATGGGATCCACCTGCAAAGAGAAAGCACACATGGATCATTTATTGTTATGTAAAACTCTTAGATAGAGTTTAAACATACAAAAGATAAAGGGTTTATGATGTTTGGGGGCTTACCTGGCCTGCTTTCTCCATGTTAATAAGCAACCTGGGGCAGCCTTTTGAAACTCTGGGTGGTGGAAATCAAAAGTAGTATGTGATCAAATTATTGTAAAATTACACAAGCAGCCAACCAACAAGCCGGTATAATCTTATGAGCTGCATAACTGCAGCGTATTAATCATACATTTTGCCACTGTGTACCTGCTGACTAGACTTGCAAATGGCTGCACTTTTAGAGACGTTCCCATAATAATTAAAAGATCACAGCGAGGAAAGTCCTTTTGAGAAAAAAGTAAAACACAATTTTGCTCTAAAACCTCAGTCTAACCTTAGTCTAACATTTAAACATCAAATTAAAAAGGAAATATTTACCATGTTTATTGAAGTAAAGAACTGATGAGGCAGACTCTCTCCAAAGAAGACTATATCTGTGTTGGACAAATAATATTAAGACAAATAATGAATGGTGGAAAATTATAAACTACATAATAAATTCACTCAGGTTTGTTTTTAAAAGCAGCGTTACAAATTTTTAGTAAAGAAAAGAAAAAAGAAGAAAACACCTGACACTAAAATACACTGACCTGGCTTCACTAAACTGCTGCACTTATCACATTTGGGAATGTCATCTGAGAAGAGTTTTTCTATAACACAGAGAAGATTTTCAAGGCTCTCAAAGCACTTTACAGAGTCCATTATTCATTCACTCCACAGTCACACACTGGTGGTGGAGACGTGGCAGCTATTTCGCGCCCACAGACTCTCCTCAATGTCCAAACATACTCAGACATTCATACACCAGTGCCACAAGCGTCTTGCCCAAGGACACAACAACAGTATGAACTGGAGAGCAGAAATCAAACCGCCTACCTTCTGGTTATAGGACGACCACTCTACAACCTGAGCCACTGCGCCCACTGATATTTCTCACATGTACAAGATGTAAAATGACACCTTTCATCCAGTCGAGGTTGTACTCCTTTTGGCAGCTGAAGCTCAAACAGTGGGACGAGTAAAAGGTGCCATGGGCTTCGATCAGGTCCTCTCCCTCAAGGCCAGCCAAACGCTCCAAAGTGTCGATGTTCTAAGAGAGAATAGTCAGTAACTAGACATAGACTTTTTATTGTCCCATAGGGGAATTTCTTTTCACAGTTACTTGTGTGTAGCAACGTCTTAAAAGTCCTTTATCCTTAAGTAGCTTCATGAAGTAGTGACAGATGGTCGGCTAAATTCAAACAAAAGAGCAAAACCATGAGTTGTGCCAAGTTATCAAAAAGTCATCTGGCAGAAAGGAATATTATGCCATACCTTAAACTGCCCAGGATAAAGCTCCTTTGCCAAAGCAAAAAATGGCTCTGGATGTTTCTAGGATAAAAGACAGAAAGCAATGTTCAACTAAAGATATTGGTTGTTAATCAGAAAGATCAATCCTAGATATTGTATTTATTTTAAATGCAATGAAAAACTAAAACTATTTTATCTGTAGTTTTAAAAATTCTGGTTTAGTAATTAAAACACTAAAAATAACCCCCTACAAAATATTGTATAGCTATTATATCAGGCAAACCTGAAAATAATCAATCTGGAAGATGGCCTCAGGGTAAGGCAGATTATATTTCTGCAGATTTGCATACAGTCCAGTTCCCGGAGAACGGAAATCAGGAATCCCAGCCGCTGTGAACAGAGTGCATTTAGTTTGGACTGGAAAATATGTTATTGGTACAGAATATAATAATATATGCATATTCCTTTTCATTTACTGTGTATACTATATAATGTTATTTTATGTATATGTTTTTTGCTTTTATACCTTAGTTTATTTATCTACTTTCACTACGTACATTTTTATTGTTTTTGTGTAGGAATACAAATTCCCAAAACTGATTATGATTGGATGCAAAACAAAAACAAATAATTAAATTACATAATAGTTGATACACTCACATGTGGATATCCCAGCTCCAGCCATGCAGATTATGTTTTTACCTGTTGAAACACAGAGCATAATAAGCTTTGTAGCAGTAGTCTGCACTGTAAAATACAGTGCCTTGCGAAAGTATTCGGCCCCCTTGAACTTTGCGACCTTTTGCCACATTTCAAGCTTCAAACATAAAGATAGATCGCAAGAGATGGCAAAAAGGCATTATAAAGGCTCACATTTGCCACTGAGTATATATTGCGCCACTCCTTCCAGGGTCAACTCATCGAGGACTTTCTCAGCTGAGCCCAGGCCCAATGCGCTAGAGAAGAGGTTACGCAGGAACTCCACTAGGAGGAACAACAATTAAAAATGTCAGATAGGCATCAGTGCAGAAGAAAACAGATCTATCTCTCAAGTATGGCTTTCACCTACTTTCGCCTGATGCTTCTTCCTCACTGCTGTCGTCCGAGTCCTTCTAGAAAGAAGGAAGTGATTAATAAAACAGTCAGATGATCGGGGAGTTAGTGTTAGGCTTTTATCTAAGACATGAGACTACTTTATGGGTGTATTTTTAATATTAAACTTTGTTAAACCTTCTGAAATCTTACTACAATAAATGTGCGACTGCGTTTGTCACTCATTCTAATGATTTTTTATTATCCTACACTACTAAAATGAAAATCTTCTATTGTTTAATTAAGTATTGACTGTTTTGGTTGTCACATGATGGCAACAGTCCAAGAACTTTGCAAAAGACTAAGCACTGTCATTGTATATTTAAAAAAAAGCACCGGCATGTGTAACTGGAGTTTAAAATGTGCTCGTGACTTCATGTCATCTTTCAAAAAGCTAAGTGAACTAAACCCCACCCACTCCCAAATGTTTACAAAAACAATACTATCTCCGCAGTGACAGATAAAGTTACATCTGCTTGTGGCGTGCCCTCCTCCTCTTCTTCGTTTTTAGAAAGATCTAAAAATACCAAAGTGAACAGATAAGGTTTAGGAAATTTTCTGAAAATGCTAATGTTAGCAACAAAAATAGCAGAACATTGCTGCGGAAGATCATCTTTGACTCAATTTTCAGACTTGACAGTGATCCTACCTTGTGCATCAGACATTTATCCGTTTAAAAAGCCCGCAGCCACAAGGACCCGAAAGACAAAAAGTGGATTTTCTAAAGTTCACTTGATTAAAAAGGATATTAACCACACGAGCAGCACTCAGCTGGTCCGTGATGTTGACGTGGACCACGGAGAGTTTATGCGACGGACCATCACATAAACTCTCCGTGTTTGTTTAGACCTAGTTACCATGGGTTCCTACATAATATTTTTACCAATGTTTAACAAGATATTCATACAATTTTCTACAATGTTTTAATTATATGATGAAAAAGAAGAGGTTAAAAGGCTATGTATTGGGTGTTTACATGAATTGTAAAATGTTTAGCTGAAGCATTCATGAGAGGAACCTCTCATTTCATCATACATGGTTGAGCAATAGTTTTTACTAAAACCAGCCTAATGGTTTCATGTCATATTATGAATATAAATAAAAAAGATATAATACATACCACATTGAAAGAAGTTATTTTTTGTATTGTGTCCAACCATGCCCAACAACGACAGCACAAGGCTCACAGTGGATTATGTCTCACAGGATTTTACTCTTATAAGGATTAGAGATTCATACAGTCAGTGCTTCTCCTTATTGTACTTTGTTTAAGAAGACACAACCCATATAAATTAAAAGCCACTTGGGGATTTTATTTATGAACAATTCTATTTAATGATTTACGGACATTATATTTACAACATCATATCAAAACACTGCTCTTTATACAGTTATGGTTGGTTTCAGCTGTCATCTGGACTTCTCTATTAGATGAGACAACTAAGATCTGTCAGTTCTATATTTTGTGCATTTTGTCTATATATGTTTTATACAGACCCTATTTCTGCATTTCCCCTCTCTGCCGTTTCCTCCCCCTCTATTAAATTAAACTTATATCCAGTAGCTGTTATACGACAGTTTGGCAACATTTCTTCCAGCAAGATGATGACCAACCCAGGGTTTGAAATGCCAGGAAGCGATGACACATTCAGATGCCGAAGCCCCCTGCAGAACAAAGATACTGATGTTAAAACTAAAAACAGAGGTTAAGTCATTCAAAAGTATGAACAGTTTTTATACTTGAGATTCCTGAGAGCAGCTAAACCACCCAAAGTGATTCTTGGACAAGCAGAAATGTCTAATTCTTCAAGAGACTCCTGAAAAATATGTAGTCTGGCCAGACACCAGTCATCCACTTCAAGACACCCCCTCAATGACAGAGTCCGCATAGACCGCTGTCCATCTAATGAAAGAAAAAAGAAAGTTTATATACACGAGGGATTTTAGCCAACAGCTGCAACTACTGTGGTAAAGAATTTAAATACCCAAATTCATAAACCCATCAAAGTTGAATACTGTATAGCTTAAGTCTACTTCCTCCAGAGGGCAGTCTTTATGCATCATGAAGTCCCAGCTGAACTTGCCTCTTTGGTCTGAACGGAACCAGTCTGAGTGGCCACAAAACCTGAAAAAGGAACAAGATTAGTTTTATACTGAAAATTTAAATAGATGCCATTTTAGAGATATATACATATTGAACCTTTGTTTTTCAGTCACTTAATCTTAAAATAGCTCAGAAATTCAACCTTTTGGGAAATGCAGCATTGTTATTACCTAAATCCACCTTTTAGATTCAAGATAAAATATGCCGCTGCTACGTGTGGTCCGTAATGCCTCTCAGTGTAGCCATAGTAACTGCAAAAGGCAACAAGAAAATGTCAGTGAAGGTCACTTGTGGCTTAAAATAGCTAAGCTGTTGCAAATTCAGCAATCACACAGAGGATAAATTCACAGTGGATGTTGTCTTACACGTTTCTTTTTTTAATTCTCCTATTTTTGAACTTAGAGCTCCAGGTCAGAAGCATCTCAACATCATAGAAACGCTGGGTGAGGTAAAGGAGAAGTCTTGTGTGCAGAGGAGGTTGGGTCACAGTGCTGGAGCTCCACAGTCGCCTGGCAACAACAAGAGCTGGCCGCTGACAGTATCTGTGCAACAACTGGACACGGACAGAAGAAACAGATGTGAAATATAGGCACTAATAAATAAATCCTTATGGCCATAGATGTGCAACTTAACTGGTAAATTGTAACAAAATTAATATCTTTTCTTGTTCTTTACAAGGTACAGTCATACAAATCAAAGCAGGCTCAGTTCTACAGGGATGCAAAAAGTAGCATTTTAAATTTCTGCGCCTTCATTTCAACAGATACAAAGTTTGAGTCTAATGGAAATTCAATTGGTGAAACTTTATTTTACACTACACATAATACATTGTCTCTACCTCCTTGTGTAACGAACTGTAATAACATGTAACTACATAGTACATACATACATAATGAAATTATATGTTTACATATTGTAAGTAGGGTAGGGTTAGGCTATCTATGTAGTGTATCTATATATTATAGTTACATGTTATTACAGTTTGTTACACAGTGTGTTACATTGTACTTAATGAGGTAGATGGTAGACAATGTACAAACTGCAGTTTAAAATAAAGTGTTACCATTAATTTATTTGCTGGTTAAATTATCCTTTGTATGACTAAGGTGTGGCTTTTCAAGACCAGAGGGTGTCTACTGATCAACTGTTCTAAATGGAGACCCCAGGACACAGTAACTTAAACTGTAAGAAATGTAGTAATCTAAAATGTTGTTATGTTTATATTAAATATAATTAATTTTATTTAAAGCTTAACGCTCTAACCTGGTCTTAGTAGCACTAGATGATATAACCTTAAACTACAGGAAAAACAAGTGCTATTATAATCTTTAGACATATAGTAAAGACAATCAATCACTTTGGCTGCACCCTCCTTGATTTTAGATGCACCCTTAGTCATTTGTTCAAGAACTTTAAAAAAGTATTATTAAATTATCTAGCAACAAGGAGAAGGCCTAGGAGCAGACTAGACACAGACTGAAGGGGCAGAACTGTAATATAGTCACTTAGTTTTGCACTTGACTCATTGCCCCTTTGTAACTACAAGCACTGCATTACTTTACATGCATGTTTAAAATAGAGATTCAAATTTCCTGAAGCAAATATGTGCAAATGCTGTTTAAAGATTTGAATTTACAGTTTACATTACCTAAACTGCACAAAAAAGATAGCCCAAGCTCAATATTTTTATAACTATAAAGACCATCTAACTAGGCTACACGAAAATATACAGCAAAAAAAAAAAACGCTCGCCTAGCAGTTTCAGCTCATAAATACCACTAAAATCTGTATAAAATTGCTGTTTTTTTACAATAAAGACGCAAACATAAACTGTCAGCGTAAGTGTTGTTTTCAGTCCAAATGTAAGGTTAACTTACCAGCAAGGTAGCTGCCATTACTGCCCTGTTTGATGGAAAGTCGTGAGGGACAATCAGGGCGCGTGTGCATTTACACGCCAGCTGTTATTCATATGTTTACCACTAGAGGACACCCTGCATCTATCTCCCTTTTCATGAACCCAACCCTAATCCTAAAAGAGTAACACAGTATATAGTCACATTGTTTTGTGGCCATAATTGGGCGGGCTGTCACTCAGCATGCAGTAAGTTGTAGTTAAGCAGTTATGCATATATGTCTATTGTCTATTTAGTAATATGTGGACTTCAGTGGTGGACAGTAACGAAGTAAATGTAATTCGTTACTGTACTTAAGTAGTTTTTTCCAGTATCTGTACTTTACTAAGTATTTCCATTAAGGGATACTTTTTACTTTACTTCACTACATTTCAACGTCAAATATCTTACTTTTTACTCAAGTACATTTTGCAAAATTAGTCGTTCCTTGTGTTTCCGTTAAATATTTTTGTAGAAGAAGCCCTCAAAGACGCGTCTCAGTGGGAGTGTCAGGACCGGCTCAATAGAAGCCTCATTCTCTACACGCGAGCTGATAAACATGAAAATAACAAATAAAAAATACACCTGTGATAAAGCTTTGGTATTAGTAATGGCTGACTCTGATTCTGAGGGAGAACATCTACCTTTAGAGTCTTTTCAGCCGAGTGAAAACGAGAATGAACGAGAGTGCGTGCGTGTGTAACTTAGACAGCGGCGCAGCTGCTCGTGCCTTTCTCAGCGTCTCTCATAAAGCACACGCTGTTTGTCCCAAATTTTACCAAACATCAGTGAAAGAAACGGGAGGAAACTAGTCGTGAAGGATGTTGGAAAGGGAAGCCGTGAGCGCGTAGCACCTGCAGCTTTACCTTTAGCACCTGCAGCTTTACCTTTAGCACCTGCAGCTTTACCTTTAGCACCTGCAGCTTTACCTTTAGCACAGGTGATAGAAGCCGGGGCGGGTGTACTTGCCGTGGCCGCGATAGTGACAGGGAGTTTGGGAATAATGCGGCTTCTATTGACAGCTGTTTGGGACAAATACGTGTTGGTCATCCTGACACTTTACCCAGTCGAGGAGGGAGGGGAAGGGGTAAACATAGTCAGCGAGAATGCGCTAATCAAAGCAGCGATCGTAATAAAAGTGATGGCTGTGTGCTGTGCTTTATGAGAGGTCCCACACTCTAAAAAACTACTAACTATGCCACATGGATGGATAAGAAAAGATAAAGCAACTGCAACCACACACATACAGTACATGTGTATATTTCTCAGAACTATTTGCATACGTTTTACTAGTTATGGTATATGAGAAGTTGTAGTTATTCTTTATTTCAGAAAAAGAAAAAAAAACTATTCTAATATGTTCATTAGTGTGTAAGTATTGAAAAAAACATAACCGCCAATATATAATGTCATAGTATGCAAATTATATGCAAATTAGATGCTTAAAATTTATTTACTTAAATACTTTGGGTCATACCTGACATTTTTCTAGTTTAGAGTAGGACTCTATCTCTTATCATTTTCAAACCACAGCCTTTTGAAATTTGGATCTCAAAAATCTGTATTTTTTAAATAATTCCTGGCGCCTAAAGGGGGCAAGAGACTGACAAAAATTATAAGGGCATTATAGCCTAGTACTTGGATACTTAAGTACATTTGAAGGCAAATACTTTTGTACTTTTACTCAAGTGAAAGTTAAAAGGGAGTACTTTTACTTTTACTGAAGTAATATTTTACCTAGTGTATCTGTACTTTAACTCAAGTACTTGGTTTGTGTACTTCGTCCACCACTGGTGGACTTACAATTTAACACTCGTGGGAGACTCATGTGGCAGATGTCACTGAAAAACAAACACAGCAACATCACATTCATAATTTTCCCATTAACCGATCATGGGTCCCCAAGCGCTGTCACTTAAAATGAGATGGTGACAGATGGCTCTCACCTGCTGATACAGACAATTAGTAAATAAGACGCATGCACTTCTATAGTTCACATGGATGAGAGAAACAAAAATTTGTTTGTAATGAAATTTACTGACAACTGTATTATTGTTAAATTAAAGAAAACAATTATTAGTCCCACAGTGGGGATAACTTGGTGTTTGAGAAAGGATTGAGTGAGAGACAGTGGAACCCCTGTGTGGTCTGTGTAAGGGCAAATCACATTACTGCAGGTTTGGCTGAATGAACATATGGTCCAGTGAAGTGAAGAGTGACTGGCAGAAGAGATGAATGGATTGATTAGACGATGGATGGTAGAGTACTGTAGATGAACTGCCTACCGGGGCAGAATTTTAATGGTTTATACCAGGGCTGCACACTGTTCTGAAAAAAATACAATGAGTAATAGTGTTGATTGACATTAACATGACAATAGGACATCCTATATCTATTATTCCCTTTGGGGGTAATGTTTTAATTACAACAAATCACTTAATAATACTATTAGTATTATATACAGTAACAGTAGTAAAGGTAAGCATTTTTAGGTATAGGTTCTTATACAATTACAATCTTGCGACATAAGGTATATTATTCAAGTGTCCAACAAAGTGAAAAGTTATACTGGACTGTATTACTAGGACTTGTAGCACACATTTTTAAAATGTGTTCATTCATTTAATATTATATGCGCTGATCAAATTGCATCTAAACCAGTCGATATTTAGTGTATCCAGCACATCTCTTTGAACACTGCCAAGCTGTTTTATTGATAGGGTATCGTATAACGTATGTACTATGTTCGCTCCCACCTTTGGAACTGGGGTCATCTCAAAAGATGAACCTCAAAGACTGCCAAAGTTCTGCTACCGTTTGAAATGATGATAGAACTTTCCAAAAGTGACTGGCATAGCATCTCCAGGGGCTGGGCATCTATGGGGATAAGGCTTCATCGCTTCCTCTGATTGGCCAGTGAATGTCTGGTACACCTGCCACAGTGGTGATAAATATTGAATATGAAGGGCTGCTCATGTAAACCTTAATCTGACTTTGCTCTTCACAGATTATTTTCTTCTTTCGCTGTTTTGTGTGGAAATACCCAAAAGCCTTTAAAGTGATGAGTCATTTTCTCATTATCTATTTGTCTTACCTCACTGCACCATATAGATAAATATTGATCCATTGCTACCATGCATGCCACAAGCTTTAGAAGCATATAACACAAATGATTGCTGTCAGATGATTGTCACAATTTTGTTTTTCTTAATTGAAAATTGTAGAGCATTTCACAAGTCCAGTTAACAGATGAGATCAGTGGTTTTCTAATAGCTGCCCTCCCAAGGCTTCCCACTTTTTACTGTGAGAGTCACAGTAAGTGATTGCCCTGTGGGAGAGCCATCAGCCACTGGTTGTCTCTCTCATTCTTTTGCTCTGCTCCCACTGCTTCGCACTGTTTCTCAAGATGTTAACACACACACACACACACACACACACACACACACACACACACACACACACACACACACACACACACACACACACACACACACACACACACACAAACCACTGCCATATTCGCAGACCCTTAGCAGCTGTCGGGCTTGTTTTGACCGACTCCCAAAAGGCCAGTGGAGTCTGTAAATCTCCAAAGCATTGGCAGGGAAGCCATTAGTGGGTGTATGTGCTGGACCAGTTGCTTAATGCTCACATTAAAGGACAGTCACTTGGAGGATGGCTGCAGGGCCTGTTAGTGTGGAAAAAGCAAATATTAATGACTAAATCATTTTTTAACATTGCAATTTACTTTACTAGATAAAGTACATGTAAACATTAAGCTCTATACTGTCGACCAGAAGACAGCTTTGTAGGCGTTTTAGCTTTGTCATATACATAGCCAAAGCCTTTTACCTAGTTGAGCTCAGTCTTTTTTTAATTTAATTAATTAAATGAACATTCATTCAAACGATTAATCAACACCTAAGGACATATTTTTGCAAGAGAAAGCCTACATCTGAATTACATCTTGTGTGAAATGTAATTCTCTTTTGATGACCCCACCTGTACTTTTGACCCCACCTGTAGCTCATGACTCCATCTAGTGCTACTAAGTGATATAGCACCTGACAGCAACAGTATTGTCCTTTTGTGCAAAGCAGAACTGGACTGCTAATAAGTTCTCTTATCTTTTACTGCAGGTATATGTGCACATGCATTGTACAAAAGCACACATTTGTCTTGTTGTCTTTCATTTCCACACATCTGCACTAATTTCCCTTGACAGAATTAATTACCATGGTGATGAATGGCACGCTATCCCATCTCTTTGTTACACAAGCTGTACAATTATACAGCTCCATTATCTTGAAGGAAGATGTCGCCCAGAATAGCACACGCACTAAAAATAGTCGAAGCTGGCAGAGCATGTCAAAAGATAGAAACAGTATTGACTGGGAAAGCTGAAGCACATGAAAACACAGCTGTTGGTGCAGATCATCACATTGTGGTACATATTCAGGACATATACAGGAACAATCTAAGACATACACGGATAGACATTGTGGCAAACACAATAAAACCCTCCTATTTTGAGATATTTGTTTGATCTGAGAGAGCAGCTTTGACATTATGTGGATCATTAAAACAACAGAGCAAGGATGGAGCTGTGTTCTCCCCAGAGACTTCACACCAGAAATAAAAGTACTGCCAGCCCAAACCCTTTGAACTGCCTATGCAAACACTGACACTCCCACACAAAGAGAAATCATTAAACACCCAAAAATGCACACCTAATAAGGACAACTTATTACAATACATTTAACTCTAACACAAAACAAAACCAAGTGTTCTGTCTTGTCATTCTCTGTTCGGCTGAGACTGTACATACTGTATGAGCATTCCCTTTTGAATGGAGAGAGTTTTCAAAGTGTCAGCTACATAACAGCAGATGAATAATGCATTGAAAATAAAGGGCCT
Organism: Perccottus glenii; assembly: GCA_024416835.2. Taxonomy (NCBI): domain Eukaryota; kingdom Metazoa; phylum Chordata; class Actinopteri; order Gobiiformes; family Odontobutidae; genus Perccottus; species Perccottus glenii. Next base: position 11,044,498 of record CM044550.2, read on the forward strand.
TTTTCTGCCAAGTAGCAACAGAAGCTATGATACGTCATATGTAAGTTGTCAACCGAGGCTTACACCAGATCATCTGCTTGACTGGATCTTCCGTGTGTCAGTTCTGAATGACTCTTTGCATTCCCCTGCTTATTGTTATTGTTTCATGATGTATTATTAGTAAATAGTATTTCTACAACTACCAGAGATCTTTTTTTTTTCAAGAAGCATAAACCAATTTCTGAGTATAACACCTTCTGTCAGATGTGAATTAACCTCTTCTACATCAAAGTTATAAATAGATGTAGCTAAATTAAAGATAAAGCATAATACATTTCAGCCGTTTTATATCCTGTCAGCTTTTCTATTGTTTGATGCTATTTTTTCTCTCATTAAACCCATTTCTAGTTTGCTTTGCTCAAGAACTCTTATTCAAGGCTGTCTTCCCCTTTTCTCTCTGTTCTCCACCGCCTCTCCTTTAAGCCGCACGTGCAAGTGAGGAATTTAATGTATAAATACATCTCATGTCTTATCATTTCCATTTGCGGTCTTTTCTAATCCCATCCCCTTTCTGACTTTGTCAGCAAAATACTGAAATGAGCCTGTCCTCACACACACACACACACACACACACACACACACACACACACACACACACACACACACACACACACACACACACACACACACACACACACACACACACACACACACACACACACACAAAAGTGACATAAAAGCAAAACAAGACGGAAGATTTAAAATGACTCAGAGACAGAGCTGCAAATTACGAATAACTAATAACATGTTCATATTCTAGCCATTCTCTCACAGTATCATCAATCACTTCCTTGTCTCTGCACACCACTATAGCTTCATTTGGTTGATAATAGATTCTGGGCTGAATGTCAACCAGGCAATATCTGCTTCCATTCAAAGTATGATTGAATAATATCTCACAGCAGCCAAACTTTGCTTCCATCTAATCTAGCTGATGAATGTGTATTACTGCTGCTAATGCAGGCTATTACATACCTGTGTTTTTCTTGCACTGACAATTCAAAATGCTGACTGCAATAGGCTCAATGCACAACATTGGACTGAAACCTACTATACATATTGTTAAATCCCACTTTTTAAAATAATAGTTTCACTCAAAATAATGAAATTAACCTTTTTATGGGTGAACTGATGACTCTAAATTATCAATAGTGAATGCATGTGAATGGGTGTCTGTGAATGTCTGTAAGTGTTGTCCAGGGTCTACCCCATGCTGGGACCAGTATATCATTAAAGGGTAGAAGATAAATAAATGATCTGGTCCTGAAAATATAATTAGTAGAAACATATTTTGGTGGAACATTACCGAAGATTCAGGTCGTCCTATTAACAAACCATCCTAGGAAACTTGCAACATTAGTAATGTTCTGACTCAAACACAAACTAAAGTGATTAAGATTAAAAAAATCAAGTTGAATTATGGCTTTAAATGGGCTACAACCTCAGTTAAGTGAGCTATAGAAGACGTGCATTCACGTTAGAGCAGACTTTGTCAGGCTGTTTCCCTGGTGACTGGGTAGCTCTGCTGCCATTTGCAAACAATAAAGTACAGTAAGTATCTGAGTGTCATTTTGAAGGAGAATCATCCCATAAAAATGATTTATATCTTATTTTATGCAGTGCACCTTCTTTTACAGCTGATTTTTGGGTACACCACCCCTCTGCTGTAAATGCCCCTCCTATAGGTAACCCATGGTCCTGTCTACCCACTTCCCCTCACCTAACCCACCATCTTTTGCTCTTTAAGGTGAGAAGCTAAGCTGACTGGTGAGATCACAAACGTGCTGTTGCAAACAGACAAGCAGTCTCAGCGTAAAAAAAACACTAATTGTTTTTTCTGTCTCCCGTCATCATATCCGAGACTATGATATTAGATTATATGCTGGGTTTTATTAATAGCATTAATGTGTTCCAAGATTAAACTTTTTCTTACTTTATTAGCATCATAATCAAACATTAAAACATTCCATTGCTTTAGTTTATGTATGGGTTTACGTATAGATACTTGCTTACTTTGACAAGACGTAATAAATAGCAAGGCACTCTATATTTAAGTGGCAAACTATAGTTGCACCTGACAATTTAACATTGCCTGTGTCTATAGATATGTTATATGCATGGAGTGTGTGTTTTGTAAAAAGTCTGCTTGACTCATCATCTTTTATCTTATGCTTATTATAGGGGATGACTTCAACGTATGATGCATTCAGATGTACGTCATAAAGAGCTTTTAAACGTTCCACTTCCCAAAGTGACATCAGCTTCCTTGAAAATTCCCACTTTGATGATGCATAATGTAGTAGGAATTTGCTCAACTCTTCTCACTGACTGAAAGTGTCAGTAAAAGCCCTCAGAGACAAACAAGTGATTTATTTTTTCTTTATAAATAACACAGACGTGACTTAGTTCCCTTTTTAAGTTCCCTTTCCACACTCAATGGACGCTTTTTACAGTGTCACAGCGGGATGAACGCAGCTGCGGTTTATACAACTCAATATTGGAAAAAAATATTTTAAAAAAGCACTGCCAATTGTGCTGCAACGTGAGCCTAAATTTAACTTATTCGATTGATTCAGTTTATCGCCTGCAGCTGTGTTTTCAATGCGATGACAGTTTTGTGATGTGTCTCTTTAGAAATCAAATGTGCTATTTTTACAGAAACCTTATTCATGACCATGATGATTCACTGTGATGTCAGCATTAAGTCAGTCTTTTAATTTGTCATAAAAAGGTATTGGGATAAACTTCTATTTGTAACTCAGCCTGGTCATTTTTAGTAGGTATCAACAGTGAAAGGTATTGGGGCAGCAGTGGCTCAGGTGGCAGAGCAGTCGTCCTATAACTGGAAGGTTGTTCGATCCCTGCTCTCCCCAGTGCACACTGTTGTGTCCTAGGGCAAGACTTCACCCACCTTGCCTCCAGTGTCTGTGGCATTGGTGAACTCCAACCACAGTCCATCTGTGCCTGTCCCAAGCCCGGGTAAATGGAAAGGGTTGCGGCAGGAAGAGCATCGGGCAAAAACATTGCTAAATCACCTGCGGATTAGTCCGCTGTGGTGACCTCTGCCAAAAGAAAGAAAGAAGAAAAAAAAATTTAAAAGACAAAAAGTTAAGTTTTATCTTCTTTTTGCTGCATGGAACTTAAACGCTGCTTCACCATGTTTGGTTCTAACTCTGGGCACGAGCAGAAGGAACTAGCATATCAGAAATATATTCTGGCACTAAACCATTAAGAGACTTGTAAACCGGCAGTGCTGTTTTAAAGTCTATTCTTTGAGCAACAGGAAGCCAGTGCAGAGATTCTAAAACTGGAGTAATGTGGTTGTACTTCCTGGTTTTGGTTAGAACCAGAGCAGCAGCGTCCTGAACAAGCTGCAGCTGTCTTGAGAGACCAGTGAGCAGGTCCTTACAGTAATCTAACCTGTTGGAGATAAAAAGCATTGCTAAGTCTCTCTAAGTCTGGTTGAGACATTATACCTTTGAATTTGGAAATATTTTTAAGGTGATAAAATGCTGATGATATAATTGACTTAATTATTGTCTTATCTCAAAAACAAAGCCCTCATTTTGTCTTTACAGTACAAATATTCTGCTTGCATTGACTGTGAGTGAGATTGTTTTATATTGCTGGGCAGTTTCTGTTTGGAGCTGGAGAATGAACGTTATCTGTTTTGACGTGTTATCTGTTTCTGTTGTGTGGACAGACTTGAGAAAACAAATCTCTGGGACAATAAAGATCAACCATCTATGATTCACTGATTTTGTGCGACTGCGACCCAGAGAGCGCCACAAAAAAACATAATACATCAAATTAATGTTTTTAGATCATACAGTATATTGGATACTTTCTGACATAAAAACTGCCCCGCTTCACTTCATTACTCACTGTGATGGTTGCAGGAAATGATTGGTCGTGTGCAAACAGATAACAGTGAAAACAAAGTTGGTCTTTATCTGCGCACAAGCCTGTATTATTCTATGTCTGTCCTTTCAACGCCCCGCCTCACTTTAATCATTACCCCTCTTTCTCATTTATTCCTCTGACATACCCATAATGTCTCTTCAATTTCCTTTTACACCCTTCACCCACTGGTGCACCCATCCATCCACACAGCTAACCCCATCACTTTTGTTGCCTTGAAGTTATGTTACACTACCAGATTAGAAGAAACATACATTGTGCTCAGTTTAATTCCCTTTACTTCAAACAGGGTTTTCGTGCCATCAGAGGGTTTTTTATCATGTTACAGCATGAAGGCTGAGAGCTAATTACAGACGATCATCCTTAATACATGGGCTGCAAAGATTTCCATGTCACGCAAGCACCAGCCAAGAGATTTTTTTTTTTTATGAATTTATGCATTTTATTATCCAGATGTGGTGTAGAATTAACAAAGGTTTTCTATGTGGTGTTGATTGTTGAGACACTAAAGTCTTATTTTAGTCCAGTAACAGGAGAAGTGTGGATATTTTTTCCATAATAGCTCCATATAGCATCAAGAAAACATAGCCAAACCTGTGTGGTCATGGATGACGTCACTTAAAATAACACAGTCTGACAATCTGACCACGCATAAAAACCTGGATCCGGACTGCTAAACTATTTATTTTTGATACAAATATTTTGTTTGTCATTTTTGGATCTAAAATTTAAAAGGAAGGAATTAAAGAAATAGGTAAAACAAGAAAGAAAAGGTTATGTCCACTCTGTCTATGCTCAATTTGTGCCGCCATTGCTCGCATGTCTCAGTCTCCATCTCTCCCCTCCAGACCAGGCAACAGCAACCTGGTTCATGTCTTAACTTGTTTTTAATTTTGCTCATGTATTTTTTTTTTATTCCCCAATGATGAGAACTCAGGCTTAATAAATACAATGTTTATATTACATGGTGCTGTCATAGATAGGACAGGATAGTAAAATAGTTAGAAAAACATAGTCTATACACTTATTATAGATTCAAATTTGAGTTTTGGCATCAATCTAAATATGACATGTCCTATTAATGGTATGTTATGTAATTCAATCTATATTATGAATGGCTTGATCTAAGAATTCAAATATACAACAGCACATGTATATGCATCTACGCGCATACTATAAATCTCCAGCCTTATGACCTCTAACACTCACCATCTGGACAGTCAGACATGGTTTGAAGATGCACTCGGCTGACTGACAGTGGTGCCAGACTGTGCTGATGTCGTGTCCTTGCTGAGGGCTTCTACTGTGTCCTCCTCAGTGATTCACAATTGGCTGGAAGGCCGGCATATGCTGAAAAAGACAGCAGCGTAAAAGTCAATTGTTGTGTCGCCCCCAAATAAACTTCAATTTAATTACATTTAGCATCTAACTGTATATTTGTGTGACATAACATCTAGAAACTGAAAATTCAAATGTAATACACCTCAGTGTATATGTATATTCTGGGTGTAGCCTTGCTTGATCTTTCATAAGTAATCTATGTTGTTTTATTGTTCTTTTATTAAAATTGCACTTTGTAAAGCACTTTGTGATTTATATCTGTGAAAGGTGTTATATAAATAAAATTTACTTACTTACTTACTATGTGGACTCATTTCACCTTCATGTCGTGGTTGAGGTCACATTAACAGATATTCCAATAGTTCCCAATTCAGCTCAGCTTTTTTCCTGTTAAAGCGGCAGCTGACTCATCTGTCCATCTGTCTGCCTATCCCGTCACTTCCATCGCCCCATAGGGGTGGAATTATTGGTGCGATTTTGTCTCCAAGCCATGGCCAAAGACAGATGAGTAACTGCTGAAGCTGATTTAATAACAGACTCAAAATCACTGAAAATGATGTCTCCGCTACTGGACTTCTTGTTTTCTACATTTAACATTGAATGCTTTCACTGAATATATGTATATAATAGATTAGACATCAGTTTGCTCTTAGTCTGTTCATCCTAACCCATAAGAACAAATTTCTTGGACTTGTCTGAAGCACCAAGTTCCAAGTTGTGTTCTTTTTGCTGGTGCCACATATCTCAGTTTGCCCTAAACAAAGTGGCAGGGGCAACAGATGTTGTTAAAGAGACAGATTGCAGCTTTAAAACTTCTGTAATGATCTCTAGCGGTGTGGATTATATAAGGAGTGTAGATGGATGGTGGCTCTCACATATGGGAAGCCGTTTGAGCATTTATTCTGATAGTGTTGATATAATCCTTTATTTTTCTTACTTGTAAGCCTTTTTAGGTCACTAGTGCTACTAGTGGTGTGTAATTTTACTAGTGAACTAGTAAGGACAAAAATGCTCACTAGTAGTACAAGTGGACACTTTTTGACCTCACTTGTGTCACTAGTACCACTAGTAAGACAATTTTTGTCTAAATGTACAACTAGTGACACCCAAGTGTCTACTAGTAGTTCTAGTAACACTGTTTTGTGAAGAACTAAGTGTTAGGCTCTATTTATGCTCCTGTCCTGCAAATAACTCAGAATATAGCGTCACTAGTAAGTGACCTTACTAGAGCTCCCTGTACACCAAAAATGTGTTTACTAGTTCACCAGTACAGATCCCAATAGTGCAACTACTATTACTAGTGAAAGTAGTAAAACTAGTGATCAATTTTAGACCAAACTAGTAGACAAAACAGTGTTACTGGAACTACTAGTAGACACTTGGGTGTCACTAGTTGTACTGTTGACCATTTTGGACCTCACTAGTCCATGTAGACAAACTTTGTCTAACCAGTAGTATTAGGAGGACTAGTGAGGTCCAGGAGCGGAAACGGGTACTGAAATCCACCGGGAGATTTTTCACAGTAGTGGCTCACCACTTCTAGCCTGGCCCCTGGACTCGCGGGGAGGGCCCGGGCAGTGGAAAATAGTCCATAATCCACAGACACTACATGAGATCGCATGACAAAGAACTAATAAATGTGGGAAATGTTTGGGGCACACACCCTGAATACAGATTTGGATAACGTTCAAGTCAATAAGCAAACTACCCCCTAGATGGCAGTAGACAAATACTACAAGTTCAAAGCTTTTAGAGGGGTTTATCAGGGGCGTAGCAAGCTTTTCAAAGGTGTGGGGGATGTGGGAAAATTTTAATAAAAACTGATGTTTGTTTATATTAATTGTTTATATGAACATTGTATTTAAAACCCTCCCTTTACTCTTTTAGACTTGAGCAGTTTAGCATGTAGCTTGTAGTTTGTTGTAGAATTGTCTGTAGCATGTTTGCAGGTTGTGGGTCTATATCAGTTCATTAAAATAATAAGATGAAATCAAATTTCCAACCCTGGAAACAAAACACATCAACGTGTTTTAGCTTATTTTCTCCTGCTCACTGCTTGTACTTTTGTTTTTTCACTGTTTGTGGTTAGTTTAGTGCATGTTTTAAGTGTTTATTTTACAGATAGTCCAGCCTTGTATACTTGGTTTGGAAAGTATGAGTTTATATTTTATAGGCTCTGTTTCACCACTGGGTCACATTTAGGGCTGCTAAACCCCTAACTCCTGACAACTCCTTTGGTAAGGGGGCCTCATAAATTGCACTAAAAACCCATCACATTTGCCTCTGTTTGACAAACTCCCCTCAACAGGCTGCAGCTTTAGCCTCTTTACAGGCCTTTGTATGAAATATTGGTAGTTCTCTGAGGTCAGGGCTTGAAAAAAGTGAGAAAATCTGCAATATTAGTTTGCTCGGTTTGGACGTTGCTTTATGCCATGTTGCTGATTTGGCGCTACAAACATAATCAAAACTGCCAAACAAAGCCACGAGGTTGCACAGAACTAGCAAGGATTTGTTTAAGTCCCTGATGGCACTCTCGAGTTATCACTGTAGGACTACCTGTCCTGCCACGTAGGAGAGGAAGAGGGAGATGAGGCAGCAGACACAGAGCGGCAGAGAAACTAAGTGACTATAAACAGTTCACTAGTTGACAAAATCACACACCACTTGTAGCACTAGTGACCCAAAAGGCTAATATATATATATATATATATATATATATATATAAGATTGTGTATATGTTTTTGTCTGTGCGGGACTCTCTGATGCTGTCTGTGTGAAAGCACTTAGCCGACAAAGTCCAGCGGCCTTGTAAAGAGCTCCTGTCTCTTGTCCACTGTCCCTCTGTTCCCAGGCATTAAGTAAGGAAACACCAGACTTCATTTATAAAACATGCTCTTGACTTTATCCTCAATGTCAATGCACACTCACCAGAGAAGCTATAAAAAGAATATCAGTTGCAAAGAGCAATCATGTAATCCAAAGATTTTTACTATTGAAAGAAATGCCATATTATGACTGTTCATAGGCATGTGTTTTTACACTGTGTAAATAAGACGACAATGTTTGATTATGTTGTAGATTTATATTGTATTGCATGCAGAGTACTCCAATGTCAGATTTCAAGCTTTTGAAGCTTTCCCAGCAACAGTATAGGTCTATATGAGCCCTTTCAAATAGTCTCTTAATTTAATGTTCACTATTTAAATCATACCCATTAGGCAGATATAGAATGATGCTCCAATGGGGCCTATTGTGTGTAAGTTTCTAAATAAGGAAAACAGTGAAGTGTAAAGTCTAAGAAGTTTTGACGTGACAGACACAACAACAGAGTCCCTCAAGGATGCTCAATAATTAAACTAGAGACTTTCAAACCTGAGTTTGCAGACTCCTAGTCCAACCATGTTTAAGACACTTAAAATTAACATAATTGCATATCACATTATTGTTTTTTTTTTTTTTAATAAAAACCCTGTTTAAATATTTATACATATTCAACAGTAGGTTATGTGTAAGTGCTGGCTAGAGACATTTAGAACACGGCTGCCTTAAAGGGCATGTCAGGTTGAATAGGCCATATTTATACATTGCATCACACTGTGCCATCTGAAGCCTATACAACACCATGAAGGGCACATAAGAGGATTTAATAAGAAAACCAAGATTTTTTTTTTACCTACAGTGTAAATAGGCTTTACACTAACTGCATACAGTATATGCAATATTACATTAAATATAAATATCATTTTGAAAAGAATGACATATTTCTGGGAAACAGAAACAGTAAAAAGAAAACCAGAAAAGGTAAAAAGGTTACTGTCACGACTCACGCGGGTTATTGCATGTGAGCAGGAGGCATCTCTCAGGGCTATAGCCTCCACTGTTTAAAGTGTCATGGGCCTGGCACAGTGTCCTGTTTATATTTAGGTCTATGCTTCGTGATGAACAGAGGATAAAGACAAGACCGACTGAATCTTTATTTATATTACACACAGCAAGTTCTTCTGCCATAACACCTTAACAGATGGAAATTTGTAAAACTATACATTGTATATAAATTATAGTACTTTGAATTGTTAAATGATATAATGTGGCACTAGAAAGCCTCATGTAAAATGGTTTAATTGTGGTCATTTAAAAACATCTGTGTGAATTCACATTTCCAATTAGAAGGTCCAGGGTTCAATGGGGCCTGACTGAGTTTGCATGTTCCTCTGGGTACTCCGGATCCCCCCACCATCATCAAAACATGCCCTGGTGCCGACAGTGAATTTCCACATGGAGGTAATAAATGGATAATATAAAAAACATTGTGTCTATTGTCAGGCTACGGTTACAGAGACAGTAGGCTACAATATTAGTGGACCTGTCATACTGCTTTAAAAAGACCTGGCATCACTAAATAACAACGCTGCACAACACAGCAGCACCAAGAACAAGACCCTGCATGATGCACGTGTTGTTGTTTAACAGGCTAACCCAGTTAACCACTGCACGCAACAGTCTGTAAGCATGCATCTGTTCATCTAATTTATCTTTTGACAGTCATTTAGACTGCATTGCGACTTCTTGTATATCCAAGAAGTAGCCTTTTAAGAAACGAGTGGTGTCACAATGATAACTGGTTTTATTTTTTAAATGTCTAAGCACTTCATCCGCATGCACTGGATGATGTGACAGATCCAAGAGTGTGATTAGGTGAGAACTAGCTAAAAATAGATATTCTATTATGAGTAGCTGAAATAGTGGTTTTAATTGAATTATTCCACTTTTACCCTTTATAGACTGTGTGATGTTCACTGTCATTTACAAGTGTGTGTGGGACTGCGGCTCATCATGCCACAGAGAGGCTGGAAGCTGACCTGTCAGTGAGTAAAAATACTTTGTGTAAGTACCACAAGCCTACCCTGCTGTTTGTAGATATCTTTGGAGAGAGTGCCTCTTAAGAATTCCCCTCAGTGCTTTGTGGCGCTTATGTATATGATGTGGTCTTATTATAATTGTGTGCTTATTTGTGCTGGCGGTCAAGGAGGGCGGCTTGAAGGACTGGTATTTGATTGGCCTGTGCGGCAGAGATCTGCTCCTTCCTGTTAGCGTACGCACCACTTCCTCTCACCCAGCCCAAAGCTACTGCCTTAGCGTCTCACAATCACTCTGACACAATTGTCTCTCTTTGTAGTCTATATACATTTTTTATCATTTCCAGTTTTTGTCTATTTCACAGTGTTGTCCTTCATAAAATGTTGCTGCACAAGATTAAGAACGTAGGATATTATTGGTAAACCCTATGTTGACTTATCCTTGGATATAGTTTTATTTTTATTCAAATTGAAATAAATTACGATTGTTTTTAAGATCTATTTTTTAATTTAGGTTTGCTGTTAACATAGACCACAAAAAGAGAGTACCCTATTTCTACCGGCAATAGCAGAGTAACATCTGCAGAGTTGTGGACATGTAAGGCTAATTGAGTTGACTTTTATACAGTGATTGCCTGGCTACATTCAGTACTACAGTTCATTTCTTTAGCAGTCAGCTACTTACATACCACATGCTCACAATGCAAAAAACAATCAATTCAAATATATTGTGGAGCTCTGTTTCTAATCCTATTATTTGTGTTTCATTTAGATGTCTTGTTTCACTGCTATACTACATTTTCCATTTTAGTCCCTCTACCACAGTACTACTTTTCCCCTCAGTCTTTATCCATTTGTCTCTCTTAGCTCTCTCTTAACTCCCAGTAGGCCACTTTTGTACTAACAACTTGACAGCCTGTTCATCATCATCTTAAATGGAGCATTTCGTTGCCTCTTGCTCTCTAGTTTTCTATCATTCAACCACCCCAAAGTCTCCCTCCTTCTACTTAACCTTATTCTCTCTCTGTATCTACTCTGTATTCAATCTTAAAGCAACCCTCCTCCACTCTCTCCTCCTTCTCAGCTGCTCTCCCTGAAGACAGAGCAGAGGCAGCCAGGCAGAACAGCCAGCATGTTCCTTCACCCCAGATCCATGAATGCAGCAGCCCTCTTTAACATTTATATTTCTCCATTCCATCTTTTTCTTTCCCAATTTTTATCAAATATCAAATTTTTGTGTTTTTTTATGTATTGTTTTCTGTCCAACCTTCCTTGTGAAGTTCTTCTTTTTCTTGCCTCAAGCTATCTCGTTGTTCTTTGCATCTCTCCTGTTACCCTTCTAAACATCGCCCTAGGACATCCTAATCCTCTTCCCTTGTTATATTTCCCTTTTGAATCCTGCCATAAACACTTTTATACTTTTTGTTTCTGCATGTACACTGCATGAGTAACAGTAGAAGCATTAAAGTGTTGTACTTCAAGGTGTAAGAATGGGGGCTTCAAGGCAAGACAGGTGAACATTAAGTTGAAGTTATCATGAAGTTATAGTTGCCTTGGCTTTTATTCACCAGTGCTGAAAGGAAATATTTTGTCATAGAGGTACATGTCGAGATTGTTTGTTCTTCTGTTGATTACAGAGACCTACCTATGATTTATCTATAAGTGATGGAGGAGCATGTAGTTTGCATGTTCTCCTTGTGCTGCTTCAGGTACTTTAAAGCTCCATCTTCCTCCCACCGTCCACTGACATAAATGTATCAGTAACTTTACTTTATGACGTGTTTATAAATGTGAGTGTGAATGGTTGTCCGACAATCCACTGGCTATTATCCAAAGTGTACCCCACCTCATTCCCAGAGCTCCTGGGATTAGCTGCAGTCCACCATGAGCCATAAAGAAGAAGTAGTAATAATAAATTAATAGATTTTATACATAATTTAAACTAAACATCAACCTACACATTGGTTGTCTACATGCAAACTACATACCTGAATAATAATAATAATAATTATATTTAAATTGTTGTATTTTTTGCATGATATGATATCTATGCATGTATATTTTATCACATCAGTTCTAAACAGTACGTTAAAAAATGCAATTCACATTTGTCTATGAAAGCTCAAAGGTCAAAAGTTTATATTGATTTTTTTAATGTGTTCAATATTTATGATATGAATTTTCTGTACTTACGAAAAATTAAAGCAGTAAATCAAGAACTCTTCAATGGCGGGATGACACTTCAACCCCTGATCCATGAAGCAAGGTCCTGCTGCTAATGCTGTGAGGCTGTGTTGATGAATGGTGAAGCTGCATAAAGAGGCTCACACGGTGATTTAACAGTGGCCTACTATATGGATGTGTGGGATGAAAGCAGTTTGAGGTAATGACCATGGTACTTTAGATGGTAATATATATGATGATTAAAGAGAGGGGTAGTTGACATTGGTGGCTGTGGCAAAGATGATGATGTAAATTACGATGATAGCGATGACAAAGGCTGCTTTAGTAATGATGATAATATCGTATAAGCAATGTAAATTGGAGGCCAAGCTCAGGGCTACAGTATGTTATGAAAATGATAATGAAGCTTGATTGATAAACATCTATAAAGTTTCTGGCTGCTGTTAAACATCTTTCTTCATAATATTTCATGCAGCAGGAAGGGAAAGTAATAGTCATGTTTACGGATCAGGTAAAATGGTGATGAGGATGTTGGTGAATATGAATCCTGTATGTGTTTGTTTCAGGAAATGATGCTGAGCAACAGGCCATCTGTCGGCAGATTAATCCTGACTGTACTTAGAGATATTACCGGCTGGCTTATCACCGTGGCAACAAGCTTTCAATCCCAGTCCTGCCCAGCTTCTATGTGACCTTGCTGAGGAAGGTGGATGAGGTTTGGACATGTTTACATTATGTTTCCATGTTTCTATGTTTCTAAGACTTTACCTAAATAATTTCCTGGAAACCTTGCTGAAAATAGTTCCTTGTATTTTAAAACTTGCAATGGGGGCCCTTTTTCCCATTGTAATACTGTGAATATATTAGTAATCTAAAAGGAAAGTGAGATTTTTTGTAGAACAAAATAATCTGTACATTAGAAAATAGTGCCACATCTACCCACATGGGCTCCTTTCATCAGCAAGTTCAAAGGTGTATTACTGCACAAAGTTGAGTCAGTCATATGTTGACTCCAAAGGTCAATACTACATACAGTTGTATATAGCTTACTACTGGGCTGTGACAGCCATATAGGCTATATACCTTTTAACATTAGGAATCGATGCCACTTTTGTTCAATTTTGCACATTAGGAACAAAAAACATGGGTAATAAATAAAGATCGATAGGCCATTTGAGCTTGTTGTAACATTCAAGGTTTTATTCAGTCTTTACAGTACACCAGTCAGAAATATACATAAACCTTCAATTGAAGGTCCATTAGTTACACCATAAAGTCTGCAGTTTTGTTTTTACATCTCTACAGATGTCACAAATGTGTTCTGTTGAAGCTATGCTCACGTTACCAGGTTTCTAAATTTGGTTACCATTTCTGATCCCTTTAAACATTAATGACATTTCTACTGCCAAATATTGGCTAATCATCATATTGCTCCCCACTCCTTAGACACATCAGCTTTCAGGTTTCAGCCCTCTCTCATTTCTTCTATGAAAATGGCTTCTTGTACAACTTAAAGACAGGCAGTGAAGTCCCATGAAGTGATGTCTGTCAAAAAAAGAAGAGCGAGCTTAAAACTATAGCTTCTCCTTGTCATTTTAAGCTGTAAATGTTAACAAATGCCTCTCTATTCTTAAATTGTAACACCACTGCATTGAGTTTGTGAACATAAGAGTAAAAACACATTTGGTGAATTTAGTTGGGTTTAAATGTGCCCTGGACTGAACCTGCCACTTTACATAATTAGACAAAACCATCACAATTGATATTGTAACCGATTAGAGTGAGGTTTAGAGGCTGTCCCTGAAACCTGAAATGGCTTTAGTCATGTTTACAAAAACACGGCAGCAACATCAGGCTGCAGCGGAGAAGGGAGCAGAATATTTAAGTGTACAGAAGATAATTTAAGATGAACATTTAAGGAAAGGGGTCATTTAAATATAGTTTGCATATTCTTAGCACTTATGAATTTAACTTTAAATGCAAAAAACATTACCCAATTACGTTGGGGGTCAATGAGAGTACAGTAATGTTTCATTTCAAGTCAAGTTGGATACCTCTTTCTATTTTAATCTATGGCTTTTAGTCTTTAATTAGAAAGAAGCCCTTGGATGTGCGGTGTTACCAACACCTGATGCAGGGCTATATAGTATGGTTGCTAAAATATGCTAATGTTCTTTTGACAGTACTATAAATAGCAGTGTTTAGTTCAGAATGTTTAATGTTAATGCTCTAAACATCTTTATAGCAGGATGTATTCCTGAGGAGTTGAACTGCCTGCTACTGTTCATCAGTACAAAGTTGGTGAGAAGTTTTTTTATGACATTAGATGTGCTACAGCCTTTTTGTGTAATGCCCATTTGTTATTAACAGTCAAGTGTTACAGCTTTGCTGATTTTGAAGGAAACCTGGTTTGCTACATGATCAGTGTTGTGTGGGGCAGTATTGTACTGGAGATAAGGGAATGTATCTCTGTAGTGTTTACCTAAATAGCACCAACAGGAGTGTAATCTGATTGGCTTTATAGGGTAGGTACGATAGTAGATGGAAAGAGTTCTCAACAACATTTAAATCCATTTCTATAAAAGGGTTGTTTTGTGCGTTACAATGTAGAAACGCCTATTTTGTTATAAAAACTCCTAAAACTGTAAAAGATCAGCGTTGTTTTCTTTCCTGAGTCTGCTGTCAGTGTACTCTACCCCCCAAAACCTGCCATTGCCCAAAGGGGTCTTCTGTGAGATTCATTGATGTCTTACTGGAGAAGTGATTATTGTGCTGGGGATAAACCCTGGAATGTTTTGAATAGTTATGGTGCCATCCTTTAACCTGGTTAACCTTATTATATTCTTGTGTACCCTGTATGTTACAATAGACCATTTGACTGTTTGGCTTTATAGATTATGAAACATCTTTTACAAGACATTATAAAGGTATATTACAATAATGTGCAACTCTCTGAGTATAATATCTGTTTTGAATTTGACACAAAGTGACTCAAGTAGGTAGTTTAATAATAATATTGTCTGCCTGGCTCTTGGTGAGAAGTTGTTATTCACACTTGTATTCAAGAAGCATTCACTTTGCTCCAACATTTGGACGTAAAAAGTTTTTTTTTTTTAAGTTTCTTTGAAGAAAAACACAAACATGCTTAGTCTAGCCATTACACATGCAATTTAAAAATCTTTTTAAATCAATACAAATTTGCATATCACTTTGGCAAGGAGAAAAACATACTTTTATGCTATAGTTTGCTGATTCTACACAATAAAAAAGATTTGTTCTTTTACGTAGAAAAACATCTTTCTTTTTTGATATGTCACTGCACAAAAGAGCAACAGACAACAAAATGAATTCACAAGTCAAAAAGATAAGCAAATGAGAAAAGAAGTTGCATAATTTCACATTGACAAATAGAAAAGTAGACTGTGGGGAGTAGTGGACTGTTGGAAGACATGTGGCCTGTTTTTGTTAACTCAGTGACCATGACTGCCACAAAGTGCATTTATCTTAAAAGCTTTGTGAGTTATTGTATCCTGTACATTTTGTATACATCTAACCAAAGACTTATCTCTGGTTTCATTCACCAGAATGAATCCAGAGATAAGTTCACACGACTAAAGTAGTGCTGTTTTTCTTTCTTTTCCAGATTACATTTTTTCCACGGAACAAGTGCACTACATGTGAAAAACTACCATTGACCAAAAATAGAGCACACACAGAGTCGTGCTGTGCCCTGTGCAGATTACATCAGCTCTGACTGCACAGTGGCTTCACAAGGAGCTGTGTATAGTACAGGACATTGGCTTGGCCTTAAGTCTCAAAGTCACTGTTTAAGCCTTTAGTTAAGGCACCAGCTCAGAGTAAACAAAGGGACAAGCTTCTATAATTAGGCTTTTTGGCGTGTGTTGCCACCTATTTGTCCTTCCTAATGCCTAGTGTAAAGTGCACAATTCCATTGAGTCTGGAGGTCCTGCGAGCAGTCTAAATGTGGGGTTAATCACCTTTAATTATCATAGAGATTATAGCAGTGGGATTGAACAAAGGAAGAGGGGAGAGGATTTATCAATGGTTGCTGTTGTTTGACATACTACTGGTGGCACTTTGTGTTGTTTGCTATAATATGCAACTATGCATTGATATTTGTTTTACATATAATCTGTGGTTATTTTACCATATTTCAACAACCAGTGTGAAAATTTAAACAATCTGACAGTGTTGTGTTTGATTATGTCAAATATAGGACGCTACTTATATAGGACAGGTTGAGAAGCCTACAAACATGTGACACTGTGTGTAGTAGGCCCCCTATCCTGGTTTTGTATTGTGTCTCTACAAATGCGGTATTGATCTAAACATTCCTCCAGTCTGCCACTCTCCCACCTGTCTGCCGTTATCAAGGTGCAACACTTTCTGTCGTCTTTTTCTATATTTTTTTTTCTATTTTTTTTATCAGTTTCTCTTACAAGGCATGCAAGTTGAAACCCAGTCAGGAAATAAATGGAAAATAAATACTTGGAGAATCCAAAGCATGACTGTCCTTAGAGAGTTACTATTCACCATTTACACAGCTTGATCATTCAGCAAACATCTCTTCAAGTAAACATGCTTTATTAAATGGCTCACAGGCCAAAACAGACTGGGGCTGTGCAGCAGAAGATATATTTTCTTTGAAACATCCGATTGTGTTTTGATTTACAATTATATATGTTGAATCCGTTGCACAGCCTCAATGTGATATAAAACAAAATAGAAAGTCTTTCCCTTTCCCCTCCCTTAAATTAAATTTATATTTCAATGAAAAATATATTTAATAATAATAATAATAATATGAAAAACTTACCCCCCCCCCCCCAAGATAAATAAATCAATTTTTACATATTCTAATGGATAAATATTACCATGATATAAATTATGTTTTTTTTTACTATAATTAAATATCTCAAGGATGGCACCATTGTTTTCTTTGAAAAAAAAATCTGAAATATTTTATAAATTTTGAAAAGATGTCAAAGTGATGTGTTTCCTTCTATAAACTTTGCCTTTCTCTCACTCTCCTTATTTCTCAGCACATAGGGATGTTGGAATGAGGGAAGTTTGGCTTGTGCTTTAGTAGAGACCAATGTTTACACGCCATCCATCCATTTGTTCATTTGTTCCTCTTGAAGGTTTATGCAGCAAGGGTCGTTATTGTCACCCGAGCGCCTGGGGTCAATGTAGCTGCCAACCGCAGAGCACAGAGAGCAAGGCGTGAGGAAAGAAGAGAAGTGTTTATGGTATACTCACTTTGCTTGTGTTAAAGTCATCTTTTGCCAAGAGACAAAACATAAACATCATCAGTACTCTTCTCTTGGCTTTGGCTTGTGACAATGTTCCAGCAGAGGCGAAGTTGACGCTGTTCAGAGGCAACTCTGTCTTTTTTGGCTTTGGTCGACTTCTGTGTGAAGGGGAAGCAAACGACAAACATCCCCCTTGTCTTTCCCTGTGTGGTTGTTGCGCAGATTGGGATGTGTCTCTGTCTCAAAAACTTGCCCTCCTTCATAGCTCTGACAGCTCTTCCGTTCCTCTTTAATGACGCTGCTACTCTTCGTCCCCATCCTCCTCTGGGATGCATCAAACACCACCTGTCATGTCTCTGGATACCAAAGGAACACAAAACAGGCTTGTGTCGTTTCTATGTTCCTTTTGGTTCCTATCCTTCTCTCTTGAGCCCCTTAAGATTTTAATTATCCCATTAAAACAAATAAGGGGCTTCTTAAAAGAAGAAGAAAAAGGATAAGTATAAAATGGCAGTTGTAAATCTTCCTGTAAAACCTGTTCATTTTTGGAGCATAATTGTTTACACTTAAAATTTCTCCTTCTTTTTTTTTTCGCTGAAAGTTTATACTTTTTTCAATTTCAATAACCAAGAGGTTACCGAGTTTTGAATTCTTAGTTAATATAAAATTACTTTCTCTTTCTATCAACATTCATGCTTGATTAAAACAATGCTTGGTCAGACATAGGCAGACTCGCTGGACTGTGTGCGTCCCAGGTTGGGCGGCTGGGACAGATGTGCCATGTCCTTCTTCCTGATCTCACATATGGACTTCCTACGAGCCTGGACACCCCGGATGGCAGCCTTGATCTTGCGCCAACCTAAATGGTTAAGCTCAGCCAGGTTGAGGACCACACAGATACCGCTCACAGCAAACATAAAGACAAGGAACACAGTCTTTTCTGTTGGTCGAGACACGTAGCACTCCACCTCCTTTACACAGGGGTAGCGGTCACACTCAATAATCCCAGGCACACTGAAGCCGTATAGAAAGTACTGGCCTGCCAAGAAGCCAATCTCCAGGGCATTTCTGAACACCACTTGTATGATGTAAAATCGTGAAATTCCTTCTTGCCGCCGAACCTTGGAGCTTTTTCCATGGGTGAGGCCCCTCGGTGCATTAGGGATCTCCTTTACCTCTAGGCAATCAGGCTCCTCTTTCCCACCGCCACCATCACCTCCATGCTGAACTAAAATCCCGTTTATGTTGCGGAGCTTTCGTGCCCCACCCTGCCCATAGTCCCTTTCCATGATGGGATAGAGAAAGGAGTAACGGCGATCTTTCTGCTTGGCCGACTGGTGAACTGAATAGGTAATGAAGCAAAGGCTGGGTGTGCAAACCAATATGATCTGGAAGACCCAGTATCGGATGTGAGAGATGGGAAAGGCTTTGTCGTAGCAGGCCTGGTTACACCCGGGCTGCAGAGTGTTACAGATGAACATGGTCTGCTCGTCTTCATAGACAGTCTCCCCGACAATGGCCACAATTAAGATACGGAAGATCACCACTACTGTCAGTAGGATCCTACAGGAACAAGATAAGACAAATGGGGTTAATTCAGACAAATTACTGGACAAGGAGAAGTCTTAAGATATCCTTTGCAGCAGAGGAGAGAGCAGGTTAACATACACTATACAAAGCAGGTTTTTGCCAAGTTGTGTGACAAACATTTACTACATGGTGCCATTTTATGACAAAAACCCATCAGATTCTTCTAGAGCACACACTTTATGACAGAAGGGAAAAAAGGGCTTTGAAAGACGTTTCTGATAAAAATAATTTTAAGATATAACTGAACTCTTCAAATAGACTCATATTTGCATGGATAGCTTCTCTGGTGACAATTATCAGCAACATATGGGCTACATTTCTTTTCCTTAGCAACTAATCAGACTTCAATCAACCTTTGTAGATTAGATGCTATTTGTGAGAGAGAGGACAGAAGTAAGGGTATTACTGCCACCGAATGTGAGTTCATAATTCACTGTCTCTGTACTTGTTTATCTGAGCATATAGATGTGCAGACTTGGCATCTCTAAAAGACCTAAAGAATCTTTGTACTGTACTTCTTTGATATGAAAAGCAGTGTAACCGGAGCAGAGGTCTCTGTTTTCCCTCTGTTCTCCTGCTCCCTACCTTTCAAACACATTTACGCCTTTATTCATTTCTTGTTCAGTTCAAACTTAGCACATTTATTACCTCAACAACCAAGTAGGCACTTACTATCTCAGGATTTTTGCTTTTCCAAGAGTTGTTGGTTGTTTGAACTGGACTGAGAAAAACAAATGTGAGCCTGCCTGGAGAATGAGACAGGTCTGAATGTGGCAGTTGATTGATTACTGCCTTGTAGTAGCGTCCCACAGACGGTCCCCACAGATCTTCTCTCATGAATCCTCATCATTAATTTGAATGATAATCTCATAAATAAGTATGATAAATCCCTGTCATCTTCCTGTGAGCCCAGGTTGTGTGCTGTTAGACTCAGTCTTCCAAAACTGACCTCATTATATTTATCATGGATTTATGGATTTTGCGGGCATAGAAGTCAATAGATAGTGACATATAAAAATGGCTTTTTAGATAAAGGTCACATACAAAGTGTATGAGCATTTAAAGGAAAAAATGCCTTGACATAAATTAATGTAAACCTTCAGTCAGCTTTCAGAGTTGGTTTATTGAACCCTGTGCAGTATTAGTTATTTAAAGGCCACTTGCCTTGAATCTAGCAGCAATGCATGTTTTCTTACTATTAACCTATTTTATATCCAATGACATTCATTACATTTAGATGGCTAATTGTTTTGTCTTTGAGCATTAGTTAAATGTTTTTATTAGGAACTTGTGAAGATAATCAAGTTTGTATTTAGTCAAATTTAAAATACAATACATTAAAAGTATGCCTGGACCACTTTGTGCCAGACAGTGGATTTAGCCAAGGTTCATACTGCTGCACCTTAGCTGTTGCCAGATAATCATTAGATGGCATTTGGCTGTGTGAAGGGTAATCTACCAATCACACAGTGGTATTGCCAGTCTTGTGCGAGACAGATGTGGAGTCGAAGGCCAGCTTTAATCTTTTCCTGCGGCTGACAGGGAGCGGTTCACATGTACCTCTCATCAAAATAGTGGGTCATCACTGATGACCTCCGTAATAAAAAATAAAAGTCCTATTGCAGATACAACCACCTGCAATCAGGCGGCCTGTGTTGCAGGAGGGTGGGGGCAAAATGCAAAAAAATGAAAATGCTTTTGCCCTTGTAGTGACTCCATTAAGGAGCTTAGAGAGCAGAGAATTCACAATGCCAGAGTGAGACACTATCGTACTAAATGTGTACATGTGCGCTTGTGTGCACAACTGCACGCAAATAGACATTGAGTAAAAGGCTACAGTGTGTATGCTTATTACATATCCATGCAATAAAATATTATCCAGACATTTAGGGATGACTAACAAGGGCTGTGCACTAAAAGACATCAAATTGCAGTTAAGGATGAATTAGTTCCAGACAGGGATAAAAAGATTATAAAGTCACCAAAAACCCAGTGCAGCGTGGACATCTTCTGCTTAAATTAAAAGAGGAACCTGCCAGTGATGGGACGTAGTATCAGAGATAGAGGGAGTGGTAAGAAAACCAGCAATGGAGGGAAATCTCATCATAGAGAATGAATTATATAATGGCTTCCACACGCAAACTGACTGCTGTAATCTGTGGATTGGCCAAGGCAGGATTCTTGCATTAGTTCTTTTTGTTAATGCCATCAAATAGATTTAGATGATCATACCCCACACAGAAATCCCCACCGGGTTTTCTTTTTTAGATTTCTCTACTGTGCATTATTTACACTGTGTAATTTAAACCAGGTAGAAATTGATTAGTCATTTTGATATGCATATTGCTCAAATTTACAGATGGCAGACAAATTAACATATTTCCCATACACAGCGACTGTTTACAGTAGACAATCTTTCTCTTTGACTCTTTGATATCCTGCCTGCGCCATTACACAAGACATAGTGATTATGCACAGACATTATACCAACACACCTCCACATTGAAATAAGAATGATTTGAAGTGGCAGAATAAGCATGGCAAGGTGGTCTGCTCTTATTTGAATAAGGGACACTCCCATTGGCTGATGGGCTATACAGTTTCTGCTACACAGAGTTTACACACAGAAACAGTCCAAAAAAGAAAAACATAAATCAAGAAGCGATAACCAAAGTGCAAAGCGCTCAGATATTGGCCATGCAGTCATAAAGTAAGAAGTAAAACTGAACTAACTTTTTACTAGGCAGCTTCAAATTACTAATTGATAAAGTTGATGGCAGAAGCGTGAATTAGTCTACCGCACGTTACCGTCTTTCTTGATTTATTACACTTTAGTACAAAACATTTTACTATCCCCAAGGGGAAGGCCTAATGTTACAGTCAGCGCCTCGGCTTATTTAACAGAGATTTCAATTGTTTTCCTAATATTTTGCATTGTTAATCGGTTGACACTTCTATGGCACAACACAGTTAATTGTGCATTATACTATTTCTACCACAAAATTGTTTAAGACATGAAATTGCACCAGAAAAACGTTAGACAAAGCAGTAATTGCTCATGGACTGATAAGGAGTACAATGTTTTGGAGAGATAGTAAGATGTTTGTTGGAAATGCAGCCAAGGTTTCTTTCCCCAGAAACCTTACTCAACCCCCACCCCTCCACATCTCTCTTCCCTCGCTCCCTCAGTCGTCCCTCCACTCAACTTCCCTCTGCTAGTTACCACGGCAACAGGCGAGGGGCAGAAAATAAAGCGAGATGAAGAGAGAGAAGTGTGCCGCCTAGAAGCTAAGTCAACTAAAGAACAGCATGTTTTAGTTAAGGCGGGGGGTCGAGTGTGGCTTAGGTCGCCCAAAGAGCTTAATGCTTTTGTTGTGTATGTGAGGCCCTAAGTAAAATTCACTGCTAATTATGTCAGTGCTGCAACCATTCCTCGGTGTACAAGATAATTTAGTGGAGGCAAAACAGATGTGTTATCCAAGAGTTTGTTATGAAAATATAGTTTTAGCCTTTACTTAAGTAACCCATGGTATTATCTTTGAGAAAGGCAAGGGTGAATACCCTTTCTCTGCTTAGTACTACTTATATACTACAGCAGGAAATTAAGGAGTTGGCACAAGGGTTTTTATTTTGAGCATATCAGGATGTCACATTTGGCTTTGTTTGGAGAACCCATACATGCATAGTGTGGCTTTGCACTCTTTCCACAGATGTAAAGAACACTCTTACTCCAGTGTACTGCAGTGTGATGTGAATGAACAAAAATCAGATATTACATTGTGTTTCAGTTTGAAAACTGTGGGGGTGATTTTATAATGTGGATGGGCACAAAATAGGACTTTGCTGTATACCTCATGACCTGATAGATAATTATGTGAGTCTTATGAAAACTCAAATTTTTTAGGTACTAGAGAATGTAGACATTGCTTTTATTGTGCAATATCATTTTAAAACAAAAAATCCTTAGATGTGTGGCTTGGAGATAAACATTAAAAGAGTCAGTCCTTCAATGCCAGGTCCAGCTTGCTTCCTTCAACATTTACAAAAGTGTTTTTTCTCATCTCTTCTTGTGTCAGCTTTCTCTCTAGAGTGTCTTAAGTTGGTGATCTAAATACCACACACCAGCGGCACTGACAAATCCAAACCTGTCACATTAAATGTAGACGGACACTTGTCATGCTCTCACTCCGTCTCTCAGACTCAGTTCCTTTGGCATGGTTTATCAATAGCTCACAGTTCACAACAGGTCACTTGGCACCGAACTGTATCTAATCTGACACTGGTGTCCGCAGAGACACAGCGGCGCACATGCACAGCTACAAGGCATGTTCCGGTGCTCCAGGCCAGTGACAGAAGGAGTGGGGGGCTGCACTCTGCCCCACTGTCAGACCTTTATCTTGCACTGCCACCTTTTCGACATAGTTACACAAGAAAACACACAAAAAGGACTTTATGAATGGACTAGCATTACTTTTAAATAAATGAAAATGTCCCTAAAATAGTATCAGGAGTAGAAGTCTAAGCTACTGTTGATTATAAATGGGTTTTTACACATATTTAGCTTTTTACTTTTGTTGCTCTTTAGTTGCATACTTCATAGTTTTATGTAAAAAAAAAAAAAAAGGTCTACAAAGCCCCAAATCCGCAGCCTAATGAAGCATGTTTTTTCCAAATATACAGTGTTAGTTTTGTCAGCTGATTGAACTGCTCAAAGACAAGCAAAAGACGTTATAGTAGATGATCGTTATGGGACCGTCTTGTAGTGTTGCTTTTGGAATGAGCAATTTTCTGTATACCCTCTGATGATTGGGGTTAGTCTGTGAATGTTAATGCTATATTTGAACTAACTTAAAATAGAATGAGTAGAGGAGTTGCATGACAAAGAATGAATTCTCTGGGCTCATGTGATAAGGACACCTCTTGCACATGTGCACAAGCATTTTAATCAGCGGCACAAACACACACACTCTCCCAGATGTTGCAGGGCTACACAAAGCCGATTGTGTCCGACATTGCCAGGTGTTAGTCCCATCCTCTCAGAAGAAGATGAATTTCTATCATACTTAACTGTGATGGTTTTACCTAGTATTTTTTTCTGAACTCTAATCAGGCATCTTTAGGTTCAGTTTAGTTCACATTGGCTAACTCATTTTGTGTTTCTTGAGTATTTTATTTAAAGAGAAGATTTATTTAAATTTACTTTTATTCATCTTTGAAGCAATTAAACCAGCGATAAAGACAAAAAGAAAAAACAACCTTTGAGAAATGTATTTTTAAAATAAGGAAAATCCATGTCTTTAAAACTAAATGTTTGCATCTGTATTTTTATAAGGCACAATTTTAGCATTGATCTTACGATGCCGGAGTAGGGTGAATGCTGCATGAAAACACCAACGACATAACGTAAGACTTACATCTAGTCTTTTGCATCATTTCCCACTGTATTTGCATTTATAGTAGTATCTGTGCAACAATAGCCTACAGTATTTATTATGGCCTAGTCTTTGTGTAATCCTGCGTCTGTAAGCTGCTAAAATGGAATCCTAATAATAGAATTTTCTAATTCCACCCATCTCTCTCTTCTCTATCACATGCTCAAAGGTATTTAAGTGCAGTGCTGATGAATGTTTACCGACTGACTCACACGACAAAGAGGACTGATCTCTCAAATGCACTGGTGGCCAATACAATCACAAGTCAACGCATATTTGTAATTCTCTTAAGTTGGAAAGATGGATGTTCATTTTAATGGTGTCTCATTGATTCACAACTGCCAGTCTTGTACACAAAGGTCTCCATGACAATGAAAATGTGACAGTTACCTTGGCAACACATGCCATCATATATTTGAGGCACCCAGGTATTAAAAATAGACTTTCTAAAATCTGCTTTAGATCAATTACGGGAATGAAACGTGACATAACTGATCACCATGGCAACTGGCCGCCCAGCCAAAGCATTGGTTTTTGGGTGGGTGCACGGTGATACATGAGCAGGAGACAGGCAGCAGGGGAGAGGAAACGAGTGAAAACATTGGAGGGAAAGGAGGGGGTCAATGGAGGGAAATACAGAGAGGGGGAAATGATGGCCATAATCCGGATTAAATCAGTGGGTTTTGGACAATCCCGAGTTAGGTCCGTCGTGTCTGTGCCAACTCCCCACCCACCGCGACTCTCCCGTGCCAAGCTTCAACCCAAATCAGCTCTGGCACATGCAGGGAGCCTCCATGACACACAGGCAGACAGCACATGGCGAGGGAACATCCCAAACACAATACAAAAATAGGATCATTGTTTCTAAAATCATTAACATGTAGAATATCATCGTTTTAGAGGGAAACAATTTTGACTATGAAAAAAACATTAGTATCCACATTCAAGGTAAGATTATGAATCTAGGTACAAAAATATCTTGGGCTTTTTACTTTTAAAAGACGAGAATAAACAGAAACTCTTTATATTCATTCATCTTTGTCTGAAAAGGTGATGATAGGTTTTTCAGTTCAGTAGAGACATAAGAGAACAGTGGGGACTTGACATACTTCTCAGGTTAAAAGCAGACGCCTTAAGCACTTTCCAATCTGCTGTAGTTTTAATTCCCAGTAAACAATGGTTTTCAATTTGAGGCACATTTGCATAAACAGTTCTGCAGATTCCTTTGCTTAAATCCTTGGTATCTTGGAAACAATACCTTGCATTTGCCTTAGTGCTTTAGTGGAACTAGAGACACTGTCAGCAGCATGGTGCCTATCAAATAATTAAAACTTACATATGTTTATTGCTACTACGTGAAGGCTTGGACTTAATGGTATATTTATCAGATGCTACATCTTCTCTGGGATATTTATGAATGCAGCTCCATATTCTCATAGTATCACACTGAAGGAGATTCATAATTTTCTTGTAAATGGCAGCCAAAAGTTGAGTCTGGTCTTTTGTCATTCTACCGGTTGTGAGAAAGTCTAAATTTAAAGCGCTGTCTCCAAAGTAGCTTGTTCCTAATTGGCTACGTGAGCAGTGTGAATGCATCACATTGCCAAGAGTCAAACACGCTCCCTGCGGCTCGGCTTAATTGAAGAATCTGTGAATGCGATCATGTGTGCTGTGTGTGTGGTGTGAACACGTTGTCACACTCTATCGGACTGCTCATATGATTGGCTGCAAAGATGCTAAAGCCTGTTATCGTTTTGGCAACATGCATGTGTTTGTGCCTGTGTGTTTGCCTCTGAGAATGTGTAAAGATAGAAACCATTCTGACAGCTTGCCTATGTACATGTTTATACATTTGGTGGCCATCTGGTTGTCATTGTTTATGTGAAGTGAAGGTTAATCAGATATGTTCTCACAATATGTTAGTCCTGGGGGACATGTGTTTCACCGAGGTGCACAGTTACTTATTTCTAATTCATAATGAGTCATTCATAGAGTTTGGAAGCTGATACAGTCACTACTGAAAAATACACCCAACAAATTGTTAAATAAATTATCTGTACTTAGATTAGTCCAAGAGAAAGTAAGGTTAGATCACTGTTTAGATTATTAGAAATTCATATAATAACAGTTTGCATTAGAAATACTTTTAGAAATATCATGTGAAATGTTTTTCTCTCTATTTAGTAGTTATTTTAGATTCTTAAATCATAAGAATCACAAACTTTGTAATAATGTTGTGTATACTGGGTAAATGTTGTACAGAAATGAGGAGATATTAACATTGCACTGCAACTCAATTCTCACAAGATTTGAGCTGCTTCATGCTAAGTATTCACGGTCCAAACCCTGGCCAAACCGGCTCGTTGTGTTCAGTGTCGGCACTGACAGGTCTGGTGTTTTAGGTTTGAAAATCTAACGTCCATTTTACCGTAACAAATGTAATCAACATGCCGCTTCTCTGATTGGATTTATCAACCACAGTTTTATCCAATCATCAAACAGGTATTTGTTTTATAATACCTTCCCTTTTGCAAATGCTTTCAACAGAAACCCTCCCAGATGTTACTGTGGAGCAGACTATGTTCTGTGGAGCAGTTCTATCTGACAGTCAGGTGAAGGAGATATAGGTTATGAAGTATGAATACATAGCCATTAATGGAAGCTGTGAAAAGCCATTCTTTTCATCTTCAAAGCACAAGATTAGATAAAACAAACTACAGTGTTGCATCTGTTATCTGAGCTTCAGCAGAGAAACATTATGATCAGTTAAACAAAACACGTATGTCATTTTAATGAGCCGTGCACAGAAATACTGAAGCAGGCAGCCTGTAGAAGTCGACTGTATGTCTACAGAAGTAATCTTACTCAAGCTTGTCTTTACACAAAGGAAGCCGGTAAAGAAAACTTCCAAAGCTGTTACATTGCTTTGCGGTAAACTAATCATAGTTGTAATTTGTTCATCTTGCTGCATAAAAGAGTAGTTTCACTCCAGTGTTAGAATAGTTACCATTTAGACAGACACATAACTAGTCTATTAGTAATGGAAAATAGCTGAGTATGATTTAGTGGTTTTGGAAAATAGTGCCACAAACCTCAAACAAGTATGACCGTTTTCTTTACATGTTTCTCTATTGTTTAAATCCCTGAAGCCAACTATTTGCCAAATGAATTCTTGATTGGAAGAAATAGGATGAGGAAAGCAGCAAATGTCTTCTGTTTTGCAACTTAACTTATCAGAAATATAAATGATTTTGTGTTTTTGGTAAAGGTAGCTTAATGTTGAGTTTAACAGGTTTCTACTTATGCTCAACCCCCCATATCATCCTTACACTGACCTGCGTTGTCCTCCACTGAGGTGCTAACACTAAACCCATAAGCCGTGATGAGTCACCAAGCTACAGCTTCCGCCTGAGGCCCTACAAGGTGAAATCTCTATGAACTCTAACCTTTTTGCCAGCTATAAACACACTATCTTTATCCACTCACTCCCTACATACCTAATGACAATCTCTTTCACATTTACAGAGGTTTTTCCCTGCCTGTATTTCCTCAAAGTTTAGCAGCCAAACTGGTTGGAGACTGTTTTTGGCTTTAAAACTACTTCTAATGCTTTTTTGGTCTTGTCTCAGAATCTTTATAACAATTTTACTCAAGCCTGTCTCAGATGTGGACATAGATATGAAAGATCTGTGATGATGTCCTGAAAATTGATGAAAAACATGGCAAGCATGGGCGAACTGTCTGAGGAATCTGTTACTGGTGTAAGATTGTTAACTGTTCTCTGGTATCTGTCTCCAAGTATGACTTACTGGTTTTGCTTTCAGTCCCCAAACATTGTAGGTTTGTGCGCTCTTGATTCTTTCACTAACTACCAGCTACTATCACAGTTATAGTGATTATTCAATTTTTATGACAGATCAACCTTCTGAGGCTATGGCTGTACTGTAGGTTTTTTAAGTTATGTTTGTAAACTCTTTTTTTTCTCTGTATTCTTGAATTGTGTTTTAGTGTAGACTGACACAAATTACAATGACTTCTCTGATTTATTGCCAAAGGAAAACAGTACAGTACCCACAGTTAACCTACAGTTTAATTTTTTGGACAAAGTCTTATAAGAATTGAATAATGTGCACTCTTTTTCAAAGATGTAATACTATAATAACATTCTTTTTGAATCTGTAATGCATATAGTATGTTTTATGTTGCGTTTATATGGACCATTATGTGTTGATGGACATAGCCCGAGATGCAGAAAGAGCAGAGGCTTGGATGTAAGTTGTAGCCAGAATGAAATGAGAAACATTGGCTGCATAATGACATGCTTTTTCTCTGTCCAGCTACAAGTTTGCATTTCTCCACAGCAGTCCCTATGGAGCCTGGTTGTAGTACTCCAGTCATAAAAGGCTATGAGTGGCTCCAGAGCAGCTTCTCTTGCTCTGGGCTCATTTCTAGGACACAATCTCTTGAAGCTCTATCTGGCTCCAACCCTATTAATGCATCTCTAATAACTTTGACATTGTTATTATTGGCAAGAATGCATTGCTGGTAAAAAAAAATGCTGGTTTTATCTGCTAGATTTGTTCTGTGGGTGTTGTGTATTAGAGGGATTGCTCTGGAGGTTTATTAACCGGCTTCTCATGACAGTGTGCCATTGACATTACACCTGACAGCATCCCTGGGGTCATCATATATGGATAGCACAAGTGTGAAAGCAGGGACATAGTGAATAGGCCTTGTGTAAGTGTCTCTTTTTAACAATCTCTCAAGAGAACATGCCACAAACCTCTCTTACTCCCCTCTTTTCTGTTCTCCCCAGCAACATAGCACACACAGATAATCTTACTGCACAATCATCCTTTATCTCTAAGGGGGTTGTGAGGGCTCCATAGAGATTTGATAAATAAAATGCACAATGATCTAAAGGTAATGTGACAACAGATCTGTCAACAAACAGAGGTAAACAGCTTTTACTAAAAACAATGACTTGGCTCAGAGCCTGTGTGTCACTGAGCAGGTATATAATTCATCTGGCATCTCCACACATACAGTATTTTAGCTTGACGGATGAGATAAACGCTCCTGGGTGACAGCATTTATTTGGCTCAGAGAAATGGCTGCGCACAACAACACACAGTCTATCTCTTGATCTTTTGTTTAAGGATAGTAGATGCCAGCTCAACAAAAAGGAAAAAAGTTTGGAGAATCTGGGTAAGGTAGTTGAGTGAACACCTCTTTAAGGTCTTAATATATCTTAGATAATTGACAGGGTGCCTGTTTTAAGTGTTTTATACATTTGAGGAGACATTGAGGAATGTTATGTCAAAAGGTTTTATTTTTGTATTATTGTTGAATTATGTGCCTACTTTTGTATTATACTAAATACTATGTATACTAAATACTTTGTATATAGTTTGCTGACTACACTGTTTTCATGCTACCTCATGCTAAAGGTGTTTGACCAGATCCTTAAAGAGATTCAGAGCTCTTGACATTTGCATCACTGGGTGCACGTGGCAGAATGGTTAACGCACCAGCCTCACAGCAAGAAGGTTGTGAGTTCAAACCCCGGTTGAGTCGAGCATCCTCGGCCAACTCCGTCCTTTCTGTGAGGAGTCAGCACATGTCCTCCCCGTGTTACTGTGGGTCCTCTCTGGGTACTCCAGTTTCCTCCCACCATCCAAAGATATGCATAGTGTATATGCATGCATTAATCTATACATAGCATGTATAGATAAGTGAATTGTTGTCTCTATGTCAGCCCTGCGACTAACTGTCCATTGTCGAGGAATGACGCTTTCATTTAAAGCGACTTACATTAAGGTTCCATTCACCAGTGTCACAGCTGTAACACCACTGTAGGTAAGGTGGGTTAAGTGTCTTGCCCAAGGACACAACGACAGTATGAACTGTGGGGAGAGCGGGATTCAAACCGCCTACCTTCCGGTTGAAGGACGACTGCTCTACCACTGAGCCACTGCCGCCTCAGATGCGTGGATAGGCTAATGAAATCATGTCACTGTAATCATTCATTCATTCATTCATTTTCTACCGCTTGGTCCCGTTAGAGGTCGCGGGTGACTGGAGCCTATCCCAGCAGCTTTGGGCCTGAGGCGGGGTACATCCTGGACAATGGCCAGTTAGTCGCAGGGCTGACATTTAGAGACAGACAGTGACAGACAACCATTCACTCTCATTCATTCAGTAGGGACACTTTTAGAGTTGCCAATTGACCTAAACATTCATGTCTTTGGACGGTGGGAGGAAGCCGGAATACCCGGAGAAAACCCACGGTAACACGTGGAGGACATGCAGACTCCTCACAGAAAGGCAGGAGTCGGCCGAGAATGTTGAGTCGGCCGGGTTTTGAACTCACTGTAATCCATAAGTTCTTTTTTTTTCTTTGTCAAAGGGCGCTGGAAGGATGGACATGCATGTTTAGCAGTCTCACCTGGACCAATGGCAGCTAAAAACAAGGCCTGCAAGAGTGAAACCAAACTTGAGTGGTCTGTTGTTTATATTTTCATTAGCACAATCCATCAGAAAAAAAAGTAAAAAAAATGGGAATAATGTGCAGGTACTAGGGAAATGCACAATGACATCAAGCTGCATTGAATATGCAAGCTCTGTGGCTTATGTTCTCCAGACATTCTGAATATTCATGCACATCCATGTACACACATATCCGGACAGTTGAGGGAATCTCCAGAGCTTGCTGTAATCTTTCACTAACAGTAAATGTTGTATTGCCTCTAATGTGTGTGTGACTCATGTATGATGAATCAACTGAGGCTGTAGTCATGGTGGGCTCATGAGAGCACAGGATGGCATCGCCTCAGGAACAGACGGGCACAACAAAACCTGTCCAACGCTTCCTCCAGAATGCCACCTTCACTGGCCAATCGGACGCGTGAAATCACAGCTGCAGGACCAATAGGTTGAAGGATTGAGATAGCATTAGTGCGAGTTTATAAAAATTCATGTCAGCAGTGATGGCCTAGATTAGATGCTTTTGAGCTGTAGAAAAGCCAGATGCAGTGAAGTCATTCACTATGGCAAGGTACAGAGTGTTTCACAAAAAATACAGCTAAAATATTTGACAATCGTGTGATCAACAATAGCACTTACTAAATGGGTGTGCATCAATTAACATAATCCGAAATTAATGGCATTGTAAAGTGCATTGTTTCTCATTTCATAATATAATAACGGTTTAGCCAAAATTGCTGAAACATCATTTTACGTTTTCATTAGCTGTGGGAAACTCATCTCAATATTCATTGATTTGATTTCAGTGTTTCACAAACTGTCTTTTGTGAATTGCCATAATCTAAACATTTCTGCTGTCTGCAAACAGATACTTTATAATCTATGTGAAAATTATTCCCTCTTTTGCCGGTGGGTGTCCTGGGTGCCCTGCTTAGGTCATGACATACAGCAGCATCTCGTGACAAGACAGTCCTCTTGGCTGCAGACTGAGGCCATGCGTTTGCTCGCTTGTCTGTGAAAAACTACTTCTTGTGTTCTTGCTTTCACACTGTCTTTTTACTCATCATCTCAATTTACTCAATTCTCTTCATAATCTTTACCCTTGTCCACAACCTTCTTATTCTCTTCCTTTTCTGTCTCGCCCTTTGTAATGCCCGGCGGCCAGTGTGACTAGTCCTGCTGATGAGCGACAGTGTGCTCCCAGTGTCTCATGAATGAGGGAAAGCAATGCTGACCAATCATTTATCATAACACCAAAGGATATAACACTAACTGGCTGTTCAACTCACTCGTCCAAAGAAGACTCAAAGTCACTTCTATTTTTTCACTCCTTGTCACAAAATGTTCACTTAGAGCTTTATCAGCACAAGACTGCCAAAATAATAAAATAGAATATTTATGCACACCATAAGCTGGCT
This sequence comes from Perccottus glenii, assembly GCA_024416835.2. NCBI lineage: Eukaryota > Metazoa > Chordata > Actinopteri > Gobiiformes > Odontobutidae > Perccottus > Perccottus glenii. Next base: position 11,077,038 of record CM044550.2, read on the forward strand.
GGCATTTATTTATGTAATAATTTAAGAGTACCACTAACCAGAATGACTCAGTAGCTTTAGGCGAGGTAAGGGTTTAAACTGCTAATTCATACAGTATCTAATATACCTACTCTGAACCTGTGGTTTTCTACTATGTCTCAACAAAACCCCAAACTCAGGAATATGTCCACTACTAGATGTAAAATCATGTTAAATACTTTCTGCTCAGTTGCTGTGCCTCTGTGGCTAAAACAATCATAAATAATTTCTCCTTCTGTGGCCTACAAGAATAAGTTATTCAAACTAAAATACAAGACATCTCTGCATGTATAAAAATGCATAAATCATAACTGCCATGACCTTCCTCTAGTGACATAGGCAAAAGAAATAAAGGAAATGCACAATGACGCATACAGAGTAATCTTAGGAAGGCTTAAATGAAATTAAACGTGCAGTGCTTTTGAAGTACAGAGAGTCAGAGGGGGCCTGCCATATTATTGAATGACCATCACTTTTATAAATGTCCACATCTCTTTAGATCCCCTGATATCCAAAGCCTCTGGTGTTGGCTAATAGTGTCCCTCACGGTTGCCTAACCCTCCATCATGTCACTCCGAGGGATTAAAGAAGCGTAAGCCCTCCTCACTCTGCCATTAGCCACTTTCGACCACAGACTGAAGGCAATATAGCTGTATATATTCAAATACATACTAGGGCTAAAAAACATATCACAAATAGTGGTCACAATATCCAACATGCACCATGTCCATACTGCAAAGACTAAAGGACAATAATGTGATATATCATGTGTCTTACATTCACACTTTTAGAGACAGAAAGTTTGTGCTCTGTGTTGTATTTTTTTTTTATCAATACATTTAAAAACCTTTTACTATTCAGTAAATATTTAAGTCACATCTAGTATATTTTGTGGCTTCTAAAGAAAACTATTACACAAATAAAATGTTTGTTTTTGTTTTCAGTTCTGTAACAACCTTTTGGCAACTGCGCTCACCTTCCAATCATGGTAGAGTGCTGCTGTACAGCGGCCTCTAGGAGGCGCTCTAGGATGGTCCATTCTCCCATGGCTGAAGATCGGAGGCAGCCACTGGGTGTAGAAAATCTGAATGTTGTACTCAGCTTGCGTGGTTGTTCCTTTTCTGGCTCTCTGCGAGTTAAACTGAGGTACCGTGCAGCCTCAGGTGGGACACTGGACAGCAGCCTGTGCAAACAGAGTCCAAAGCAGCGCAATGCCTTTTTGCTCTTGTGGTCTTCTTTCTTCTTGTCCTTCCTGTCTTCCCCCAAACGCTCAGACATATAAAAGTTGTTTAGAATATGTGCTTAGATGCAAATACAATTTTTTGTATCCCTATGCTCTCAGTCCATGCAGCAGGTCACGTGAGGGAGATTTTCCCACCTTGCTCCTTGTTATGTCCCACTATGTGCATGTGACCCTGTTTACCTTCTGAACAGCTGGTCTGCACTTGAAAGATGTTCTCACTGACACTGAGACACACACACACACCTGGACTGACACACAGAGACTGTCATCTAACTCACCAATGTGTAGTTCAGCTCTCAGGACACACTTTCAAGCATCTGTAATTTGTGCAAATACATTTCCATCTCTGTCTCTAACGCTCCACCTTCACACACACCTGCTCTGTGACAGTACTGTGTGTAGTACTGTTCAGGTCCATACTCTCATGTGAGCCTGGGCACACAACATTAAGTGCTTCTTCCCCATTATTTTCCTCATGTCTTTCTCTGGCCAGCAAATCTTTGAGGAAATCCTCTCTCTGCTGCACTGTTGCTCCTCTACTTTACTCCTGGTTTGCTTCAGGAAGCGCTGAACACTCCTCCACAGCAGCTTGCTACACTACAAACCATGCAATTTTGGCAGGTTTCTCCAGTTCGGTTTCCTCAGTCTCGGAGTGTTTTATGAAAGGCAGCTCTGCTTTCTTCTCCTCCATTCATCTTGTTGGTCCTTCCCACTTGGTTTCTCTCTCTCTGTGCGCTTTGCACCCTCCACCTGCCTCCGTCTTTCCCTCTGAGCGAGTAGGCAGCCAGACCAAGCGTGTGTCTACAGGATTAGAGAGAGGAATCATCTCTGCGCTCCTCCCCCTTCTCTCTCCATCACTCTTTATCCCCGCTTCCTCCCTCAATACTCCACTACTACACAAATCATTTTTCACTATTCTGTTTAACACAAGCTCTTTCATATTATATATATTTTTTTGGCTTCACTCTTCAATAGGTTTTCTTGTATCTTGTACAAACAGCCAGACTCATCTCAATGTTGTAGAGGCACATGACTAGCATGTCATAAAGAGGTCAGACAAAGAACAGATATGGTAAAGTGACAGAAACAAAGAAGTGAAAGAATGAGGTTGATGTGCAAATAGAATTAGCAATATCAAGATCAGAGTAATGTATTCTTACTCTGAAACATTGTGTATTGATATGTAATTTTTCTGAATTGCAAAAAGTGATGTTGGTTGTGAATAATTTGATATAACGGCTTAGTGAACGCATGTCATGTTACTTTGTACCACTAGATGGAGGTGAGAGTTACTTCAGCCTGTTGCTCCATTTAATCTCAAACTGGAGAATCAAAGATTAAAAAGGCATCTGGACCCATCTGGACATAGTTCTGAAGATGGTGTATTGTCCCTCATCCCAAAAAAACTGTCAATCCCAGGAAGAAACATGCACTTTGAGACAAGGTCCAGATTCCTTTATTTAATAGTTAATTCAATGTTTTTCTTCCACAGGGTATACGTGCCGCAGTATGTGTGCCAATGTTGAAATGAAAAATTGCAGCAAATTCTAAAAATAATTCTAAAAGCAGAGTAAATAACAGTTTACACTACAAATGGAATTTTTTTCTATGTATGCATTTTACCCTTGGTCGTGCACACTGATAACTTCACTGCAGCACATGTGCTACACGTGCCACAAGGTGTGCCCAGTGACAGGATGGGCACAATAATGCAGTGAGACTGGCTGGAAAACACCAGAGCAACAGCCCTGTCACTTCAGCAAAATAAAACCTCCTTAAACAGCAGCATCCACACACAGTGCAGATGGGTGGCTTCCTGTGATACTGCTGCCTTTCCAAAACTGAAGGGCAGTAATCTATTCTGCAGGAGGTAATGAGCGATTGTACACACTCAAATACACAATAATCTGCTATCATCCGTGCCAACACAATCTGGCAGCTCTGTCTCTCACACGTGAAGAGAGAAAGGCTAAATAAGAAAAAAAAACCTTGGCCTTATTCTGCCTCCCATTGGCAAAACCCCACAGGGCAAACATTTTTGCCTCCCGCCGTAGGGTGGATACCAGTGAATTGGCAATAAATATGTAAAAATAACCAATTCATTGTTTATTCACCCTTTTTAGTAAAAAATAATAAAATCTTACTGTGTCAAAATGTTTCTAACTACATTGCTGAGTATTTCATGACTTTATGTACTGTATGAGCCTAAAACCACACGTACACAAAGGATCATGCATTTCTGAATCCCCTGGTTCAGTTATTGTCAGGTAGTCGGCAGGACAGTGTTGATTGGCTGCTCATGTGGGAGGTGGTCTGGGGCCCACAGTGAGCTACTGGAGGTGAATGGGGGATTAGCTCAATTAAACACTTTGGTGGTGGGGCTACAGCAGATTTAAGGTAAAAGATTACATTGACTGATTAACATAAGGAGATTTGACATACATCCAGAAACCTCAGGATAAGTGTGTCCCTTCTTCACTCCAGGGGACCAAAAGCAATTCTGTTTTTTTTTTTAAGCCAGCGGGATGGAATCAATTATCAAATACCAACTTCCAGAAGCCCATCCGTCTGCTTTATTCACACATTTCACATCAACACAACTGCTAATTAAATTATCCAATTATGGAGATTTTGCAAGTCTTCCCATTTTGCACCATTTTTATTTACTGCCAACTTTCTTGGACCATTTTGCTACGTTCTGCACCAAAAGCATTGTTTCATATCTAGAGGATCTAAGATAACTGTTCAAAAAGACCAGCAAAAGGCTACTTTGATGTAAACGCTTATGAAGCGACATTTCACCAAGAAATGTCAGAACGATGTAATCCTGATCAACATAACCTCTGCAATGTATATTCCCTCTATACTGCCGAGCCATATTAACCCAAGTTTGTGCTCCTCTTCCATCAGTGACCCTTGGCTCAGAAGACCCAGCTGTAGTAGACAACAGCCCGCATTTAATTCTAAAAATGTATAATTATTGGGCACATGAAATTCTTTGTCGTTATTTAATTTATAACATTGTTGTTTACATTAAAGGCATTGTAAGCAGTTGTGGTCTCCAGGGTCAAACGGTCACATAGTACATATATACAGTGCTCCATTGTGGTGCGTTTGAGGGTTTAAAAGCTGTCCATTATCCGAGGTCTGTGGCCCAGCATTAAGTGATCTCTCTAAAAGCCCTCTTCTCCACATACTTCACTTTAAGTCTCCTCTTGAACCTAAGAGACAAGAAGATGGTGACATTTATAAAGGTGAGCTGTCACAAGCACAAATACATTAGAATCAATTAACATCTTCTCAACATGTACATCACTACCAAGTCTTGGTGATATGTTATGCAAGAGTGACTGAGATCCTTACTTGGCTCTTTCTCTTGGTTCAATCAGGTTCCTCTTCTGCAGACTCTTGAAGCGATCCTTGAGTACACTGCCCTCTGGCTGCAAAGTTGTGAAATTACATGAATAAAAATAAGACAAGCCCAGACAAGTCCATAAGCGAACATGTCACCAATTCAATGCACAATTCTCACCCAAATTATAAAAACCTATTCATATTACAAAGGCTGGTTTAGGTATCAGTCAGAGAAATAATTGCATGAGATAAGCTCTCTAAAGAAGAAGTGCTCTGAATTTTCTGCAGGAAATTAGATAAAGAACCACTATAATGATTCTCCAGGGAAAGTGGGTCACAGTAGCATTAGCGGGATGGAGCTTAAGACAATACAGACAGCTGAAGACAATACACACTACGAATGAACCAAAACTCATTACAGATAATACAGCGTCCTCAGAAGTAAAAGGTCAAAACAGGCACACATTTTTCTTAAGCTGTTGAAATACCTTGAGCTGTCGCAGGGAGCCAGCCAGCTCATCACTCAGCTTAACTTCCAAATCTTGTGCCTGAAACCTGTAAAGGAAAGGAAAAATAAAAACTAAATAAGCCACATTGAGCTTAGCAGTTTCTGGTTTATTTTGCAGAAATTTATCCAACTATCATGCATTATTGGAGGTCTGACTTTGTTGTCAAACCACATTTATAATATAGATGTAGCGGCATTTTTAGAAACAAGCTGAACAGACTATTTGATAGGAAACTGCTGCCAAGAGATGGACTTAAAATTGTCATGCTCAATACACATAATTTAAACAATACGCAAACTATACATACTTGAGTCGGCCGAGGCGTCTGGGCTGTGCTTTCTGGGCTTCCTGTTTGGCTTTGCGCTGTGTTTGTTTCACTTTGGTTTGCTGTTCTTCATGGTTAATAGAGGTTTTGATCGAGCGGAGCTGGAAGAGCTGCTGCCGCTTTTCCACCTGTTGTCTGTCAGTTAACCGTCGCTGCTCCTAGAATAAGCAAAATATGACAGAAGAAATTAAGTTATGCACCATCATCAATATCTCACCAACTGCATCCTTCACCTCACAGTGCATAAATACCAGGAAAATGTGCTACCTTGATTCTTTCTGCCTTCTCTTTCTTTCTCTGTCTCTCAGTTTTTTTCTGGGCGACTGCAATGGCTCCAACAGTAGTATCCCCCTCTTCCTCATCGGAGGCTGAATTTTCTTCATTCTCTTCTTCGACAAGGCCCTGCACCTGCTCCTGAAAGATTGTCTCCTATAGGTAACAAACAAGAAAGTCAAACACCAAGGTTTCTTCAAGAGAGAGAATTGCCAAGCTAGTATGATCACAAACTTCTGTAGCTGTGTCGTCTCTGTTGACTGCCAGCTGTTTCACAATTTTCTCTTCTTGCTTTTGTTTTAATACCTCCACAACATGAGCTTCCTGCAGTAATGCCTGAGTTCACAGGGGGAGAGAGCAAAGCCACCAGTTGATGTAACCAAAAAGAGTTTTTTTTTTTTTTTAAACGCATGCAAAATGTGGAATTATTATCCCTCTATGTTGCTGAGGGTCAACTTACCTGATGGGAAAAGAAGTCTGGGTTGTACGATCCTCCAGGAGCAATAACCTCCACAGCAGGAAGAACAGATGGCTTCTCATTTAACCGCTCTGGACGCTAGCAAAATAGAAACAGGCATTAACATTGGTTAGACATCACACAGCTTAAATAATTACATTGTTTTTTTGAAGAACATTAGCTCATTTTTATCCTCACCTTTACACGCTTCTTTTTAGTCTGTTGAAGGTACCAGGGGTCTGCTGTATCTTTAGCTGTATGGAAGTTAAATAATTAAAAAATGATTTGACAATTTTTTTTATCTTCAAACACACCAGATGCCAAAGAGATGCAAGTGAAACAAAAACATCTCAAAAGGGTTGTGCTACTTTTAGACACTCTGTTCTTGAATGCGGTGAACACTCCAAATAGTCCTGTACCTACCAATTTAGAAAATAAAACTCACAGCCTCCACATCACAATCAGCCTGCACTGCATCAAAACTTTGATGCTATTTTCAAATATGAATCCTCCTGCAATGTGTCTTTATCTTTGTGGTCTTCAGAACTCAGAATTCACTGTGTCTCATTTAAGATAATTTACATAAAGAAATTTACAAACTGTTTAATATTACTGCTACATCATTCAATAGCTGTACTGGCTCAAGACACGGTGCATCACGTACATTCTTGGCCCCATATGTCATAATATTCTCTTTCTGGGTTGTTGTTTGCCTCTGCGACAGCCTTCTTGACTGTCCTCTGCATGGACCGTCTGTTTAGTAGCAGCCTTTGTCTCCGTGGCACCACTCCTTTGGCTGCCAGCTGCTCAGCCTTCTGGGCAATGCGCCGCAGTTTCTTGGCATTAGGTTGCTGGTAAGCCAACACACTAGAGAAAAAGTAAATGTCAGCAGGGTATAAGAAGTAAACAGCAAACAGTCACCTTTATATCCAATGCAGACAAGATGCTTATCAAGACAAAAATCAAATTAATAAATTCTCTACATTTTGTTAGCCTGTTTGCAAGTGTCCTCAGATCCCAGGACACTGTTTACACAACAATGTCCTGAGCTCCTATGATGGTCTTCACATTCCCATTAAGGAAATACTGGGAGCGCAAGGATGGGATCATCACTGGATGTTAGTAATCTTTGTCACGTGTTCAAAATGAATACTGGTTTTAGTGTTTCGTGGAAATCAGTGTATACGGAACATTGATCGACACTATTGCTTTTGCTGCAGAACCTAAAATGTAAGAAGTCAACGAAAAAGCTCTGAGGTACTCGGCATGAGTAACATAGCTAAAACATGTGGCTACCTACGGCTGCTGTCGAGATCGAAAACTTAAGCAATAAGTTGTTTATTTTACTCAATAATGCAGAATCCTAACACATGAGTACATGAAAGTAATTTTGTAGTATACACAGCTTAATCTGATACCTACTCTTTCGGCGGTGGGACAAGGGAGTCATGCTGCAGAATTAGGTCTATCCTCAGTGGACGCGAGACTCTCCTTTTCTTCCCTTGGTCAGGCTCTGGTGCTTCAGAAGACAAACATTAAAATAAAAAATGTATATAACGTCAAGTTTTATGATATAATGCCCAACATCACAAGTCCAAACATGTCTTAAAAAGAACAGTGTCCACCTCATGCAAGAGGTTATAACCAATATATTGGTCTTTTTACAGCTGTTGCGACATGACCATTTATGTGATTGATTGCCAAAGTACCTTTATCTTCTGGTTTCTTTTGTTGTCCAACATCTACAAAGAACAAGCTATCATCTGGCTTCTCAGAAAGCAAACCCCTGAAATAAAAAAGACATTTTGTTGTCAAAGAAAAATGTGATGAAACAGCACTGTCTACATTTGGTTAAAGTTCTCATTGTAAACTATAGTTTAATAACTGCCAATGTCGTCAAGTTATGGTCCCAAATAACAAGTAAAACATACGCATAAAAGAGATCTATCTATCTATATCTATATATAGTGTTCAATTCCTCAGATCCCAGGACACAGTTCACACAACAGTCTCCTGAGCTCCTCTGTGTTGGTCTTCACATTTCCATAATGGAAATACTGGGAGCGCAAGGATGGGATCATCATTGGACAGACACCCCTCATGTTTTCAAAACAAGTTTTCACGTAACGTGATAAAACCAGATTCAAATTATTATGAGAGTAACATCTAAGAAATTGTGCTTCAGTAGGAAAACTTTTATTTGGCCTTTAAAACCCGAACCCCTGTGTACTGTAAATGTACAGTTAAACTAGAGAGCTATTCTGTTAATTAAGTCCAAGTTATTAATGTACACATCCTTCATTTTCATTCAGTCTGTTTTTAATAAGTGATTGGATTCCACTGTTCACTCACCCTGTGGTCCTCTCCTGATGCCTGATGTCCTCCAAAAACTCCTCTACATCATTTATGTCGCTATGTTTGTTCCAGTTCTTTTTCTTATTCTTGCTGACGCGTTTTCTCTTGCCACTTATTAAGTCCGCGTTATTTGACGAGGACTTAAAAGATAAAAACCCAGGCTGTGAGGCTGCCACGCGTTTCAGCCTCCTGGTGGGCGCCATTTTGAACCGAGAAAAGAAACAACGTGCTTCTTCCTTTTAAATTTAGTGCTTTGTTTGAGTCTCTAGTGCCCCCTTCTGGTGTGGTTATATAAAAACAGAAACTGCATTTTTATAAAGAAATAAAACTTACGAACTAAAGCTTTTTTAGGGGTTTATTGGATTATAATAATACTTAAAAATCAGTCCAGTATATTGGCAAAGTTTAACAACACAAACCACATGTTTGTTTTAGAACATGTATTTTTCACTCAATTTTATATTAAGACGGCATGAATAAAAAAATAGTTTTATGTCCAAAATGCAGTGTGTCCAAGTGTTTTTTCTGTAGACTTAAAAAGCTTTTAGCGTTTCTTTCAATGTTTGGATACAATATAGACATAAAAAATAAACTGCATAAAAACGGATAAACTGATAAAAACATAAACCACTTGCTGAGGTACATTGCTAATGTGTGAGCTGATAAAGTTGTTTATCATGTTGCTGCATGTGTGTAGTGTGTTTGCCCCAGATGCATCATGGGAAACGTGTCTCCTATACTTCTCTTATGTTCTTTTTCTTTTTCCCCCTCCCTTCGTTTTATTGAGCGAACAACGCTTAAGAGACTCAAGAAAAAATTGCTATTTTAAGCCTTATTCCAGCAGGTAATTTTCAAAGGTAAGTAACAACACTTTAATAAAACTTTACTTCATCAAATATCGAGAAGTAAGTTCACGGATGGTTTGTGTTTTTAGTTTATTTTTGGTGGAAAAGTAAAAGCAGAACGAGCTGTTAAGCGCTGCTCGGGGAGCCAGGGACCGAAAAGCGCTTGAGATCTGCTCAAATTTAACTCGAAAATGCGCCTGAAGTAAGGGGTCATCTGACAAAACATTGTACATCAAATGATCCCTTGACATGTCTAGTGTCATCATCCAAAAAATGTTTACGCTTTTATGCAGCAGTTTTTATAATATTCGATCGTTTTTTATCTTCAGTCTCGCTTTGCTATAGTTTTTTCCTTCCCGTTTACATTCTTCAGCCAGCAACCAGCCATCATCTTTGGGTGCGATGGTTTGTTTGTACTGGACAGCCGGCGCGGGCGGGCTCGACTGTTTTTCCTTTATAATAGCTCATTCGGCTTTAAATATTTAGGCTTCTGCACATACGGGCGAGGCTCCCCAAGTAATCAAACAAACCCAGGTTTGTTGCGCAGAGGGCGGGGTTAGCTGAGCGAGTATCGGTGTGGGGTTGGCGTTTAGGTCTGCAGCCACCCGCCTCCAAAGCCTTTTCACAGAATATGATTGGACAACAAAAGCGCTTTATAACGACTGGATGATTGAAGTGTCATTTATGGCACAAGCATTACATAAGCTGCTGTAAATGTTTGGTTATTTTTAAAGCCGCTACATTTAATTGCTGCTATATAATATTAATTTGCTGTACTGAAAGTTCATATACTCTTTTATCTTATTGTTTATACAATATTTAAAAAATGATGTGATATATTCTTTCATATGATAGTATTCTAACATTTTATAACTATATTTACAATATGCAATTGTTTTTATAAATGGTGAATAAATTATATACAATATTGACTTTACTGACAAACACTTTCTGTGCATTAGGTAAGCTCTAGTCATGGCCCGTACCAAGCAGACTGCCCGTAAGTCCACCGGAGGTAAAGCTCCACGTAAGCAGCTGGCCACAAAAGCTGCTCGTAAGAGTGCCCCTTCCACTGGTGGGGTCAAGAAGCCCCATCGCTACAGGTGAGCGCTCCCTAGACCACAATTCATACATCTATTTGTGTTGAGAAGGAAAGTGAAAATGTTCCCATAAACACTGGGTATGGTATATAAAAAAAATTGCCACATTTTTTTCTGTAGACCCGGTACTGTGGCTCTGCGCGAGATCCGTCGTTATCAGAAGTCCACTGAGCTGCTGATCCGCAAGCTGCCGTTCCAGCGTCTGGTCAGAGAAATTGCTCAGGACTTCAAGACCGATCTGCGTTTCCAGAGTGCTGCTATTGGTGCTCTGCAGGTCAGTAACAAGATAATTTTTTTAATCCTATTTTTTGATTGTGTGCATGTATTAAAATATATTATCCTATTAGGAGGCCAGCGAGGCCTACCTGGTGGGTCTGTTTGAGGACACCAACTTGTGCGCCATCCACGCCAAGCGTGTCACCATCATGCCCAAAGACATTCAGCTGGCTCGCCGTATTCGTGGGGAGCGTGCTTAAATGTTTCTTGTTTATTATGTGCTGTGCTTTCAACCCACCACACTTTCCTTCCCTTCCTTCCTCTCTGTAGTTTGGATTAAGGTATATAAATGATTGTAATAACCGTAAATGTGTGATTATGTTCTCTTTGGTGCTATTAGTAGCATTTATCTTAGATATATCTTTATGTATGGTGGAAATTTCTTCTCACTGAAATAGCTAGCTCACAAGAATGCCTTGCTATTTCTAATAATAGTGTTTTTGTGATTCAAAAATAGTGATGTGATTGCAAACAGAAAATAGCATTAGGGTTAAGACACCATCTTAAGACATCTTAACACATTCATTGATAAACTAAGTCCTTTTGTTTCTTTTTTTAATAAGTTGTTGTAGCGGTGGTTTGTCTTTTTTATAATAATGGTGTATTTCTACTGTTCAGTATATAACAACACAAAAGTTTGATTCTGATCTAAAACTGCTTAATTTGACAGCGGCATATATGTAGCAGACCTATGTTGATCGAATTTTAATTTTGAACCTCACTTTGTCCAGGCAATATTATTTTTTGTTCTACTCTCAGGTTAATATAACCTTTTTTCTACGGTGTTTTTGATTTATGTTTTCATTTTAAAGCTAAATATTTGTACTTTAAAATTCACATACAGACATAATAAACACACTTGTGATTAAAATACTGTCTGTTCTATGAGATACTTTCAAAATGTGTAGGCCTATTCACTGGATTTGATAATCACTGAGAAATTACTATAAATCTTTTTACAGGTGTTGGGCAAAACTTAAAATTTTAATGTAGGCTACTGCTTTGGTAGATATGCTAAGCTTTTTGCTCACAGTTGTAGTTGCCCTCTCCAACATAAAGTAGAGCAATTAGCAGAACAGATCATATCACTTAAAACTCTGAAAACCAAGGGGCAGAAATTATACCGAACTAATAAAATGTTTTCAAGACACGTGGTGAAAAAAAAGATAAAGATGTAGGCTCACTTAATATCTGACGCAACAGCTAAGCAATTTGTCATATAATGTGCGTGTAATTTTATTGTCATGAAATGTAATTAACCACGTAAGCTACATGTCAAATTATTGAAATAAATAAGTAACTTTAACTATAATTGTGCAAACTCTTAGGAAAATTAGAAAAAAAAGTCCTCATTGGTTCCGTATTCAAAGTAGGTTAACTTGTTTGGACAACAAAACTTTATTCAAAACCACTTTTAGTTTCATCTCTACAGTCACGCTGCTGCCCGAAACATAAAACCAACGCACGTGCTGTGCGTAAGTCACTAAAACTGTATACAAAAAGCATTAAAAATAAACCTTCACAGGTTTAGGTCAGCGTTTACAAACAAAACAGCGAAAGACGCAAAACAAACCCAAAATGTTGTGGCGACTGTTGCATTGTGGGACATATGATTGACGCGGCGGCCATTTTCCCGCTGGACGCTGCTTCCCATTGTGGATTCGAAGAAGAAAATACAGACAAGCGAAACGTTTCTGACGACTTCTACCTACTTTTCTTCTAGGTGAGCCTCCCAGATCATTTCACTATATTTATAAATTAAGTTAGTTTTTTTAAGTTGTAAAATTGTGTTTTTGTGAAATGTTTTGCAGCAAAGGGTGTATTTATTTGAGTGAGAAAAATAGCAAACACGAAGAGACGACGAAATGCAGTCTTTTCCGCGACGGTTGAAATTGCTGTTTCAAAAAATGCGCCGGTTCAGTTCGGTTCTACGCGGCCGTTAGGGAACCTACGACTTTCCTGTGTCGATCAACTAGTTCTTTGAAATGTTGTCTTTGTTGCTTGTTAATTTTCTAAAACGCTGGGAGTGTAGTTATTTGTCAAATTTAAGTTGTTTACGAGCTTCTCCTATGCTCTTCTGCCCTGGTTCTTTATCCCGTTTGCGCATCAAACCGCCGCCATCATCAGAGCGCGGAGGGCGGGACCTAGCAACAGTGGAAAGCAACTGTGGAGACCGCCCACTTAATAACATTCTAGATGCTGATTGGCTGATAGACAAACACGTTTCGATAAACATTGCCTATCGGCCAATAGAATACCACTGCTCTTGTTTTTTTATGCGTTTGTGGTTTGTAATTTGAGATTGCAATACATTATTGCAAAAGAAAGCGAGTGTATGACGAACAAAATGTGAAATTGCAAATATAAAGATTGAAAATAGGCCTTTTTTGTTTAGGACAGCATCAGGAAAATGGAACATGAATTAGGAGTTGCATATCTAATTTTTGTATTTTTTATATCTGTGTATTTTTTGGGTTTTCTTACACTAACACATATTTATTAGTATAAATGTTGTGTGTGTGTGTGTATATATATATATATATATATATATATATATATATATATTTAAATGTTATAATTAAATTATTGACCATCTGACTGACAAACACTTTCTGTGCATTAGGTGAGCTCCAGTCATGGCCCGTACCAAGCAGACTGCCCGTAAGTCCACCGGAGGTAAAGCTCCACGTAAGCAGCTGGCCACAAAAGCTGCTCGTAAGAGTGCCCCTTCCACTGGTGGTGTCAAGAAGCCCCATCGCTACAGGTGAGCGCTCCCTAGACCACAATTCATAAATCTATTTGTGTTGAAAAGGTTCCCTCAAACACTGAGGTTATGTTATATTACATTTTTTGCCATGTTTTTTCTCTAGACCCGGTACTGTGGCTCTGCGCGAGATCCGTCGTTATCAGAAGTCCACTGAGCTGCTGATCCGCAAGCTGCCATTCCAGCGTCTGGTCAGAGAAATCGCCCAGGACTTCAAGACCGATCTGCGTTTCCAGAGTGCTGCTATTGGTGCTCTGCAGGTAAGCTTTGTTGGCCTCTTTTTTTCTTACATATTTTTATGTAAAAATATAATAAAGACAATTGTTCAATTAACACTTTAAGGTTTCAGTTCACAGCACAAACATCACTGTGATGCTGACATGGTCCTGTTGTTTATTTTTGTAGGAGGCCAGCGAGGCCTACCTGGTGGGTCTGTTTGAGGACACCAACTTGTGCGCCATCCACGCCAAGCGTGTCACCATCATGCCCAAAGACATCCAGCTGGCTCGCCGCATTCGTGGGGAGCGTGCTTAAATGTTTTCTTCACCTCTTACCTCCACTTGCTCTCCTTTCATTGGTCTTTCTCCCTCTACATGCTTCAACCCCCTTTCCCCTGTGTTGTAGTGCGTAGAAGAAACTGATTATATTGTTAAAACGGTATATAGTCGTGTTTTCTTTGTGCTCTCTTTTTGTTACCTACTCTGTGATGAGACACCTCATGCATCAATCATTTGCATTGTTCCACTGATGTGTTGAGAAATTGTAATATTGAGAAGTTGGAAAGAAAAATCATGTATAACAGTGCAAATGTAAGTGAACGGAGAACAGAGGATAGGTTTTCGGTCTGTGGGGTGTGTCTCCTGCAGCTGGGTGCTAGACAACTTACCTCCCTGACTTTCTGTTCACTACAGTGAAGACACCTCAGTCTCACAATAAGACAGAAGCTGGATTTCCTAGTCCTGATTTTCTCATAACAGTCCATCTGCATTTTTGGTAAAGCTGGTTTTTAATTGTTTTCATTTGATTAGTTTTTGGTTTGTTTTCAAAGACCATCAGGCTTTAAAAAAAAAAACTGGATCAGACTGAGATGGGGCAAATTAAAGAGAGCAAAACATAAACAACGTTAACAGACTACTCAATTATAATTTTGGCACCAAAGTTTGGTCCTTGTGTAAATGCTTTTCCTTGCTGACTAACCTCCTGTGGTGTTTTAATTGGTGGCATTGAATTATTTAAACCAAAGTTTGGTAATTATTTTTTGTTGGATGTGGCACATTTGTATGGTCTTTTTCTGAACATGCATCTAGACTTGTTTTTTACACCAAGAATTTAAAAAAAAAATTAAGATGTCAGATGTTTTTTAAAGCAAAATAACATAAATAAATGTTTATTGCAGATTGGTGTAATTTATATGATAAATATGGCCACCTTTTCTGCCTGGTCTCTTTGATTTTTGCTCATCTTCATACCATTTCTCAGGTTGATGCATCACAATCTAATTTTTTCCTTAATTAGATTTTTTTTTAAGATGATAATGTTTAAAGTAAGCTATCTTTGTAATTTCCAGATTTGTCATAAAAGATGGTTAATAAATGGATGTCACACATTCAAATAGGTACTTTGTATTGAGAGACTGTTCCTTCAAACATTTGAGGATTTGGTTTAAGATTCTGTAGTATAGGCCTATTCATTATAAAAATTACAGAGAAAGAAATTTTGAGATTGCAGGGACCAGCCTGCTGACTTCCCATCAGGCAGTTTTTAAATTGTGATAACCATTCACACAAATCCTAGTTTTTGGAAAGGAGTCAGAGGTAGACAACTAACAGGTCTGAGCTAGGAATGTACAAGAATCAAATTCTGCACTTTAATCAGAATGACAATAAAATATTTATATCAGGCGTTTAAACAAGTTTAAAATGCCTAAATGTAGCCAGAAAACACTGGGGAAATGCAGTAGCTTGTAGTCAATGAGACAGTTGTAACTCAAGAAGCGACGCCACTAGATGGCAGTAAAACATCAGTTACAATATGTGACTACAGCTGATCAAAATTTACAAATACATTCATTCATATATAATTACTGCAATAAGTTGTGAAGTGATAATTTTTTTCTGATTAATTCAAACAATTTTCCTGGCCTTCAATGCACAATTGTGTGAAAACACTTGTTTTGTGTTACCTACTACACAAGAACATATTTTTGTTCACGTCATTCCCATCCTTAGTGTTTATTTCATCCATCTACTTGATTAAAATGGGCAAAGCCATGCCTTCAGCAATATTCATTACAGTCAAATACTCACCCCAAATATAGCCTACTTATTTCAAACAAAAGCACAACGACAAACAAACATGTAATGAAACAGCAGCCTTTAATCCTGTTGTTTTGAAAGGGCCTCGACCGACCCACACAAACACCCATGCACGTCCATGTCATTACCTCAAAGTGCATCACAAATCGCAGTTTGACAATAGATCAAATTTATCAATATATCAATGATTTACTATCAAGACTTATAGGTCTTTCTCTTTCTATCTCTCTCACTGAAAAGAATGGCTTCTCCCAGGATTTGGAACCAAATGCTGTGAGAAAAACCCTAACATGTGGGACTATTGAAGTCAGGCTTTTGTTGTTGTACAGAAACCAGAATTATAATTATAAATGCAGGATTAGCTTTCAAACAATGAATTCATCTGTAAAAGCTATATTTTGTGGATCATGTGCTTAATTTTGCCCATTAACAACACACGCCGTAAAGGCCTGAACAAAAAGGAATATGTATATCACTAAAAACAATGTTTTTAATTTTGAATAGCACCCCTAGCATTTGTCTATATCTTGGAAAAATAAACATTTAGAGCTCCATTAAACCCAGAGCTGACAAACAGAGCACTGCTGGAAGAGAAACACTCTTTTGAATCTTGCTAAATGCGAAGGACATTTATCAACAAATTTGAATTTGTTCATAATGTCTATTTTAATACCTCATTATCTAGCAGTTTTATTTCCACACAGAGCTACTGCAGCTGCACTCACGCTGTACAAAGGAAGGGAGTGAGCTGTAGAAATGCAATCTGATATTTAATTACATTGTTGTTTTAGTGTCATTGTGTGTATTTGTGATTTTTTTTTAGTGGCATTTATTGGCTTTGTAAACCTACCTCTTCAATAAGGCAAAAAACTGGTTTGACTTTTTAAATAAGCCTACTTGGAACATGCTTGTTATATGGGCACTGTCACTGCACACAACTGTAGTCTCAGAGAATGCTTGTGATAGTTTTGTTATTTAACTGCAGTCTAACTGCATGTGTCCTGCACAATAAGTAGTAGTATATGTATTGTGTTTTAATTGCAAGACATTTTTTTTCATTTGAGTTCACCTTCTCCAAGGTCTGTGTGGTGGCGCTCCATCTGTGCCACTCAGGGGATTACAGCCAATCTGTCTGTCTGTCGCTCAAAGTGCTGACCGTCAAACCCGCTCCAGATTAACACACTGCTGGGATTGGAGGGACGAGGGGCTGGTGGTGATGCATGATGGGTAAGGGGGGCATGATGAGAGAGGTGGGTGGTTATTGAGTAAGAGAAAGACAAAGACGCATGTAGTTTATGTATGTGTGTGTATGTGATGGGGCCTGTCAGGGGCTCTGGGGGTTATAAGGGTTGACCCCAGATTAAACTTGTACAGTTTGTTATGAGACTGGGGCTGGGGCACAGAAGGAGCAGGACAGATGTATGGATGGGGGAGGGGACTAGTTATTACAACGTAGCAGAGGAATGAAGAGCTGCCAAAGTTTATCAAATGAAGCTTATGGCAGCTAGTGTGAAATACATTACATCCTGTTGGGCCTCGGTTTGTGATTATATAACACAAAGCTCAACACAGTAATCAATACAGCAAAAAATAAATAATAAAAACAAGTAAAATGTATAAAACATTGTAAGTGCAATATTGTGTGTTATGATTTTCCCCTTACAAACCCCACATTAGACCCACTATTAACCAAAGCAGCCAAATTATTTTGTAAACTTTTTAATTAATTGTCGCAGGTGAACTTTACACAATAAGAGCCTGTCCAGGACCCACTCAACACCCATTGAGATTAATTGCATTAGACAACCAAAATGTATTTATAGCTTTAGATTTGGGGAGGTTCACTTTGAGATACACCTGCAGCGTGTGTGTGAAAGAGCTTTTTCACAAATTCAGCTAATTATCTTGATCATGTGTGCTGTTGATAAAACAAACAAATATAACTCACATACACACCCCTGTGCAAATTATTTAGTTCAAGAGAACCTGTCCAATCGTTTATTTGTTATTTAGAAAAGTAGTGCTGTAGTATTGTATAGGTTATAGTGTATTGCCATCTTTAACATCAATGACAGCTTGAAGTCTTTTGTGGTGGTTGTGGATGAGGCTCTTTATTTTCTCAGATGGTAAAGCTGCTTTTTCTTTTTGGCAAAAAAACTTCCAGTTCCTGTAAGTTCTTGGGCTGTCTTGCATGAATTGCACATTTGAGATCTCCCCAGAGTGGCTCAATGATATTGAGGTCAGAAGACTGACAACACTGCTGATTGTCATTCTCAATTCTATGGATATCCCTTTCCTGTTTTATACAGTTCAATTACCTTTTCCCGCAGATCCTTTGACAATTCTTTTTCTTTCCCCATAACTCAGACAGAAACGTCAGAGCAGCACTGGATGAAAGATCTGTCAGGAGCCCAGAAACTCACTGACCTTTTATACACACACACACTGATTACAAGCAAACAGATCACAGGTGAGGCTGGTTACCTTAGTAGCCATCCAAACCTGTTTGTGTGAACGTGTGTGCATGTTATCAGGTCAAAATCACCAGGGTATGTAAACTTCTGATCAGGGTCATATGGGTAGTTTATGTTGTCATTATGATTTAAAAAGAGTAAACACAATTGTTTGACAATAAATGGCTTCACCCAAACACTAACTATGTTTTTGTGTTATCATTAATATTCTCTGAACAATAATAACAAATTCTGCCAGGGTAACTTATGAGCACAACTGTATGTCTAGGATAAGTCCGGTGTGGGACTAAACTATGTAAAAGTCAGACTGCAAAAGGTTTAGCAGGGTGTGCACCTCAGACACACTGCTGCCCAAGGCTGAAACAAGTGGAGAGTGTCTGTCACTGTGATGGGATGCCGCACTAGAGCTTCCCCTGATGAGCAGTTGAGGAATTGCAAAATCCATCATTGATGTCATTTGATGACATTTCTATATGATTTTAGACAAGTGAGTCATGCTGTTTATAATGGCATCTAGTAATAGTTTAATTAACATGTTATATAGGACCAAAAATATATACAAGCTTCAATGGGTACCAGAGCACACTACTGTTTGAGCTCATACTGTTTGGGTTCATACAGATTTCCACTATTCTTTCTTTCAGTGGTCTGTTTAATTTTTCTTTCACCAGTTCTCAGTGTCATTCTATTAAATGTTTTTTTCTTCCATTTTATAAATTACTATGTTCAATTTATTTCTGGGCCCTTTCTCCAAGTGTAGATACATAAAGCTCATACCTGCCTCTTTTGTGCTATTGTGTGCCATAATTTAATGAGCAATACCTGAAAATACAGATGTATTTGTCCTGCTGATTGGCCAAACACAATAGGGGCTAGTTGTTTTCAGCAACTGTATATGAGCGGACATGATGTAAATAGCCCATGAGTCATAGCTGTAACAAACATGTTGACTTGTTGTCTCCAGTACAGCTCTGTGTGTATGTTTGTGTTTCTGTGTGTGTCTCTAATATTTAGTGACTTAATGGCGCACCCCTTGACCCCCGCTCCATCAGGTTGTGATTGGTCTATGGCTCCAGCATCAAGGATTAGACCATGTTTCCCCACTTTATGGCTTTTTCCACTCTTTTCTATTTTGCCCTCTCTCTTTTTGCCCACATCACATGATCCGTTACATCACGGGATTGAGGTCAGGCCTGGATTAGGGTGAGCTACCACCAGCAACAAAGAGAGACGAAACACAGCCATTCTGTGAGAGGAGAGGAAAAGTGTTTACAAAGGTGGATGAGGAGGAAAAGATGGAGGGAGTGAGACAAAGGAAGTAGAGGACAGGAAGGCGCAGCAGGGGATGAAGATACACCAGGGGTTTACACTAAAAGGGGATTGAACAATGAAAAGGTCCTAGTGTTACTGTGTCAAGTCTGATGTTCTAAATGCACTAAAGTGTGTTGACAAAGTGGAACTCTGATATAAGAATGGTCTAAAACATTTGACAACCCATTTTCCTAAGGATGAAGCATATGTTCACTACCTTTTAAGTCAGATAAAAAAATAAAAACAAAAATGGAAAATAATACAGCAAAAGGGCAAAGCTTAAACAAACAGGTCTGGGCATCTGTCTGTTTTTAAGAACCAAACATAATATTGAGTTAAAGTCCAGTAAATTGTTTTTTTTTTTTTTTTTAGAAAATCATCCACTAAATATTAAAGACCTAACAAAACCTATTTAGGATCTTCTTTTTTACTAAACATAGAGCTTCTTTCATTGTTTCTTAATGCTTTTTTAAAGCCAGGGTCAAAGTTTACCATAAACGTATTGTTTGTGGTTGACTGGAAACTAGACAATGGTAAATGGTAAATGGCATGCATTTATATAGCGCTTTTTTGCACCCTTCTCAGGCACCCAAAGCGCTTTACATCGGGCTTCCACTCACCCCATTCACACCTGGGGCAGACAGAGATGGGGGCTGCCATACACACGGCGCTCAACCTTCTCCGACCACCACCAAACACACCTCTACAGTCACACACATTCATACACCAGTGCTACGGACACTGGAGGCAAGGTGGGTTAAGTGTCTTGCCCAAGGACACAACAACAGTATGAACAGGGCAGAGTGGGAATCAAACCGGCAACCTTCTGGTTATAGGACGACTGCTCTACCACTGAGCCACTCCGTCCCAATGGCCAGTTAATCACAAGTGGAAGAAGAAGAACAAACATGAGTTTGATTTATTTTCTCTCACCAGCTGTGGCCTAAAGTATACATCCATATAACCACAGCAATCATGTTTTGCACTGCATGAACATTCAAAAGAGCATTGCATTATGCTGTAATGTCAGCCTCTCAATACAATGTGAAGACATTATTTTGTTTGCTGAGCAACACTGGCTCAGAGCGGGTTGTCTAATAATCAGAGGGCTGGGATCAAACATTGACAAAGTGCCCTTGGGCAAAACATTGAACTTTGAAGTGACTGTGAATGGGTGAATGGATGTTTAATGTAATGTGCCTTGGGTGTCAGCCCTGATAGAAAAGCACTGTGTAAATGCTGCTATTAACAATTTGGAAATGTATGTTTCTTTTCCTCTGCGTAATAAAGACACCATACTGTAGTTTTGTAGAATAAATAATATTTTTTATTTATATTTCATTATCAATACATTGCATCACCTCACTTGCCTTCTGGTAAACACTGGCATCCTAAATCGAACCTCCTGTGTTGGCACAGGTGCGGTTAGGTAAAAACAGTGCCAGACAGATTAAATACTTCACAATGACTGGACATCTGAGTGGAGGCCTCTCAAACTGCTCTTAATAAAGAAAAAAAAAAAAAAAAAAACATAAAAAGCTCAGTTTTTAATTAGCAACATAAAAAAGAACAAAATATTGCTTCAAGCCATAAAGAGGTCAAAGCATGTAAGTGCCTCACTAACAATTCCCATCTTCTTGTACTGGCTAGTGTTTGCTGAACGTCATCAATGTTATGTGAGGGTCTATTTTTGTTTCCAAGAGGTCAAAGTTTAATTAACGATACAATGTCCCATGATGCATTTGGTT
Source organism: Perccottus glenii (assembly GCA_024416835.2). Classification (NCBI taxonomy): domain Eukaryota; kingdom Metazoa; phylum Chordata; class Actinopteri; order Gobiiformes; family Odontobutidae; genus Perccottus; species Perccottus glenii. The sequence goes on from CM044550.2 coordinate 11,098,405, forward strand.
TTTTGTGAGCATCTGTCACTGGCAAGCACTGCAACCAATTTGTCATCTGGAGAGAGCAGACACTTCAATCCTGTTGATGAAAACTAGAAACATCATGAGAAAGATGGACATGAAAGTGAGAGATGAGGAAAGAGTGACAGTGTGAAGAAGAGGAGGATGAGGAAGACGGAGAAGGTAATCTAGTCTAATTCACTTAGTGTTGTGCTGAGAGGGCAGGACGCTAAGAGGATTTGGGACATACTCTAAATTAGATCAGCAAGAATAACAAACTGTGAGGAGAGGTGCGGAGTGACAGGAACTAGGGGGCACACAGGGAGAGGTGGCACTGAGAAGGCAAGGGGCAAATGAGGGAAGGTGGGATGAAGGACACTTTTGAACACTTTTGAAAGTAGATGTAAGAGTGATAATGTTTTGTCCATTCGTAATATTGAAGTTATTCAAACAAGTTTCAAGACTTAAACTTGGTGCAAAATTAACATTTTACAACTTTTATCTCCATCAACTCAAATTTGAGTTTATGGTTTTTGGCATAGCCTCTCCCATAATCCCGACAAGTGTTTTAGTCCAACATATCATTAATCTGCAGCTCTAAACTCTGACTTTTACTATTAGTGATATTAACTAGGTGTTAAGTTGTAATCTGCAGTAAAGCCCTAAGCAGAAGTGTATGCTGAGGTTGACAGAGGCAGCTTGATCCATTCATACTGTAATACTGATCCTGTTACCACTATACTGCCCACAGATCACTCACACCGACTTAGTTCCCTGAAGCATTAACGCATGGTTACAAACCTTATTTAACCATTAATATAAATTATGAATCGTCACCTACAGATACAGCGGTTTCATGATTTGATGAAGGGGGGACATTGGTGTCGCATATGGTGAGCTAGTTTGGGATACACGACAAACATATAAATACACGACAAACATATAAATAACCAAAACAGCAGTTTTAAATTTAAATTGTATTGTTTTGTGGCACCATATTTTTTTTAGTAAAACTTTTGAAGACATTATTCTATGATGACACTTTATATGAATATCAAGTCTTTCATACAAAATTTACATGACATGGCGACCTTAATACATTTATTGGACACTACCCCCCCATCCGGGTAAGAAAAAACTCCTTTCCCACCGAGAGGACCCCACAGGCCGTGAACGTCACCAGGAAAATTACATACAGTGGGCCTACTTTCCACATGGTTCATCCTATGTTCAGATGGTAAATAAGTAAATAAAAGTACTGGAGTGAGTTATATAAATAACTATATAAGCTATATAAATGTATCTAGTTACTACCAGTGTCTACCAAAGACAATATTCATCTTTACATTATATATTAAGTTATGAATAAATTCACATTCATCCAAATGTAGATAATAATTTAAGTCATAGTATTTCTGCTATTCCGTCCCTTTGCCACAGTGGGTGCTACATTAGAGACTAAAACACTAATACTGAAATTAAGAAATCAACATAATAACATCTCAAACCCCTGAGCCAGAGCTATAGACTCATTAAAAAACTCAAACTATAAAAAAAATTACTTTTGGCTCCAAATACAGATTTTAAATGTTTTTGTTTGTTTGTTTGTTTTTTTCAAGCACAAGCCTTTCTCCCTTTGTTTTTTTGGTTTGTGTGTTGTATGTTGGCATCTATGTCTGATGATGAAAAAGAGCCACTTGGCCACTGCGTATGCATTTCGGCGCGTGCTTGGCGCATGTACACTTGGCTGCACTGGGATTAGGAATCGATTAAGAGGAAATTGGACTGCAGGGGGGGACTGGTCAGCCCTGGCAATGTGCACCATGATTACAGTGTACCTCCACAGCGGACCGGCCAGAAGCTTGTTTGTAGCGGATTAGAGAGGCCAAAGAAATGAATCATATTTCTAAGTCCTGAGTGTCTCTGCCTCAGTGCTTCACAGTCCATATGCTGTGGCTGTGGATTACACAGTGGCTGGAGAGAGCAAAGTAGTGTCTGTCAGTCATCTGTCTATCTGTCTGTCAGTGCTTACTGTCAGTATTTCAAAATGCTAATGCATTCATGTGCCATAGGCAACCTTATTCTTGTATTTTCAGTAGTGTTTATTCAAAAATACATCTTAACCACTATTGTGTAATTTTCAACTTATAATCAAACCTAGAATTGTCAAAGCAACTGTTTTAGATTCACAACACAATCAAAATGTTTTTATATTTAAAATGATATAACTGTAGCATGTATCTTAACATTCATCATAGTCAGAAAGGGTAGTTATCTCCAAATAAAAAAAACACTGAGGCTGAGGTGTTGTGCTGTGAGCTAGGCCTAAACTCAAACTGGTCAGGCTAAAATACCTGTATGTCTGTACCATGTAACAAGGCAACAAGACAGTCATTTACAGTATATACACTTCTCTGTGGAATATACTGTATTGCCTGATAAATAGAAGGAATGGAAACTGCTTAATATAGCACGTTTTCGAGTGTTATCCAAAAGCAATTAAAAGTAGATGGACCTTTGCACATCTCAACATGTCTTACTTAGTATGTTCAGATGCAAACAGCATGACTAAAACCTTTAATTCAGTGCACTACTTATGTTTCCTGTGGAGTTGACCTATGGCCTATCTGTGTTGATAACACACAGACACATTACACGAGCCAAAATAATCTGCCTGTGTCTTTGGTTTGGGCAGGGAGCAGAGTGAAGCACTGGGACTCAGTATTACAGAGAGGTCTAATCTTTTGTGTCCTCACAGTCTCAGACCCAATCAACTTCTTTATAGATCAGTGGATGCCTTCTCTGTTTCAATGTCTGACACATCCATCTTCTATAACACAAGACAACACAGTATAACTTGAGTAAAGGCTTTTTTCTCCAAAAACATACTCAAAAGTAAAAAGTATATTTGATTAAATGTACTCATTAAGTAAAGACCCAAATAGTAAGGTCCAAAAGGTTTGTGAGTGACCAATATTTTAGGCTCTTGTTATTATTTACTGTAGTTGTTTGAAACCAATGTGCTATAGGAACCCACAAAAAAGATCTTCTTAGAGGCATTAAAACTTGGAAATTTTAATGAAGATGTTTAATGTCTCTAAAACAGCAGCTAACTATTAGATGCTAAAAATTTTAAATAAGACATCAGAAAAAATGTGATGCAAAAGTACAGTAAATGATTAAGAAGCATGTACAGCATTAGACTCTAGTGCTACTTTTATTGGATAAACCCCTGAGTTTGAAAAACAAGAAGCAGAAACCAGCAAAATAAAACAGGCAAACAGAAAGTTGGCAGTTTTCTATGAAAAATTAAGAGGAATTTTGTTGTTGACGTAGTGCATGCGTAACAACACCGCTCATACCAGACGTGATTGCATTTTAAAGTTTTAATATTTACAAAAGAACACCAAAAGTATATAACCAACATCCATGTCATCTGCAGACATAACAATAATACTGATAATATATCAACTTCAGAACAAATTACCACAAATTGTACTTTAACAAAATCACAAGTTTTCAAAGAAACATAATATTAAGTCTAATACAAATTAAAAAAATCAAACAATACATAAAACACATATATTGGTACCCATCACATCTTTACAGGTTGGAGTACAAAGAGGTACCCAACTGTCTGTGCAAAGGGGGGCTGCAGGCGGATCAGTCCCGTCCCTTTCTCCGGTTCTCTTCCATCAAACAACTCAAGTGAGCAGTTCATGAGAAAATCTCTAAAACTGCTTCAGCTTTCAGTCAGCATCTAACTGCCCGCAAGCACTGTGAGATTCGGTCGATCAGTCAATGGCTACATTGTTGTCCAAATGGTCTGGAAGTGATCCTATTAAACTAACATTGTGTGAGCTGTTGTGGTAATCATTACAACCAAAAGGCAACAGGTTAATACTGCAGTCTCCTCTGTGACTAACTACCGTCTCTAATGATGTCTCACACAGGCTGCAGGGGTCCGTATCATACAAGGCTACAGGGAAACATCAGCTCCTGTCTGCTGTACACAGATGATTTCACAATGCTAAATAAATGGCTAGCCTTTAAGGACACCAGCAATAAGTGTCTATTGTTTGGCTCAAGCTTTCTGAGACAGCTCACTGATGAAAAGCAGCTTCATAAAAAATATAAGCAAATATAACAATAAAGGAAGAAAGAAAAACAATGTGGTAAAACTTGTCCATGTGAGCTGACATCTTGTAGTACACTGCAGCAGTCTACATGGGATCAAAAGCACTGTTTTTGTCCAAATAAAGGACAGTTTCTAGAACAAATCTTACCTAAATCGAATGTATAAACGTCTAATTATTATGAGTCAGATAAAGAAGTTTGAACATAAAAAGTATTGAGATGATTTTAGCTGATTATTTTAAGGTTGACAATAAGTTGATTCCTTTGAAGTTGTCCTCCTTCTGATCACAAAAGTGTTTTTACTTAACTTCTACTTTGATTTGACTCCTCATTTCTTCCAAACCTTGTTGATATTTACAAGACCTGGAACTTCCAGGAGTTCTGGTCTTTGTAGTCCAGACAGTCAGTGGCATTGAAATTGAGCTTCCAGGCAGACTGGTCCTTGTAGTCTAGACAATCGACAGCCCCAAAGCCCAGCGAGGCGGCAGTGTATCCCTGTGAGGAGAGTGAGGCTGGGGACTGGCTCAGCCCACCCATCGATGAGGCTGTGATAGGACTGAGGGCCCCACCGGTGCCGGACAGCTGCGGGTGCATGGGGGACAGGTAGGAGCTGCAGTCCAGACCAGTAAAGTAGGACGAGGAGCCTGCATAGCTTTGGCTGTAGGCAGGGGCCTGGGTGTAGGTCATGGGGTAGGTGCTGGTGCGCTGCATGCAGGGAGTAGAGGAGACTGAAAGGGGGTCTGGCAGGGGGGAGATGGAAGCCGGACTCCAGATGGATACAGTAGCACTGGCAGAGCTGGAGCTGGGAGTGATGGTGGTGCCAGGGGGCGGCGGTGGAGGGCTGTAGGGGCCGTTAGTTGGGTTGGCACTGGCCTCATTGGTGGTCTCTCGAGCAGGAGATGACTTCTTCTTTGGGGGACGTGGTTTGGACTGGCCTGTGCTCTGCTGCTGCTGCTGACGGCATTTGGCACGACGGTTCTTAAACCAGACCTGAGGAACATGAAACAGGTTAAAGTGATCTCAACACATAGCCATCTGATATCAGTCACTTTGATTTGAACATTACTGTGTTTTGTTACTTTAATTTGTAACCTTTTTAATAGAGTTATGGCAAGACCTGTTTTAGGAAAAATTGCAACCAACACAATAAAGTAGTTTAACCATCCCCCAAAATGTACCATTACAACCAAAGTCAACAAAACATGAATAACACTGTTTGAGCACAATAACAAAGTGAAACAATTACATTTAGTTTCCATAGACCACATTGATAGATACAATGCAAACTTTTGAAAAACTTTTTTTTTCCAAAATCAATGACCAATGTCATCCAGTTTACCCAGTGTATAAAAAGTAGAAGACCCCAAGTCCCTCTTGTAACAAAAAACATATTTTTCTCTTAAGTAGGATATTGACTAAATTCATAGTTGCTCATTCTGGAAACAGTAACCAAGATTCTGTGGATTAAAAAAAAAACATGTCAGAGGTGTTACCTGGACTCTGGACTCAGGCAGGTTGATTTTGAGAGCCACCTCTTCCCTCATGAAGATGTCCGGGTATCGGGTTTTGGAAAACAGGGCCTCCAGGATGTCCAGCTGTGCGCGCGTAAAGGTGGTGCGCTCCCGACGCTGTTTACGCGGGGTGTCTGCGAAGAAACCCAACAAAAACATTACTATTAATACTATTACAGATAAATAACTGTTGTTAATATATTGGAGACCTGAACATGTTACCAATTAAATAAATTGGTAAATATTTAACGAATTATACCACAACTTAGGCTATATTTCTAAATGACACAAAAACCGTTTTATTTATCCTTCAATAAATAAATAAATAAAACCACAGGAGGACATTTCCACAATTTCCTTTGATTTAAATACGTTTCTTTAATTCGATGAAGAAAATGCGCACCTTGCTTCTGCGCGAACCAAAATTCATAATCGGATGTATTCATTCATCACACACACGTGTCTAGTAATAAATATATTACTAAACAAACTTAGTCTATAGACATTGATTTATTTAGTTTAAAACGAAATATAAAAGTATGTCTTGATCTAAGCGAAAAACTGTGACAAAATCTCTTTCATTCCCAAGCGGGTCCAAGAGAGTTGGACTTTGGTGTAGCTACCTCTACCTCACGTATTCGACAGATGCTGAGAGTAACCACAAAGCATGTCTTTATTCATGAGTAAAGGGTGTGAAAATAATGCAGCATCTTTTGTATATAGGTTAGATGATCAATAGAGCAACAGATTGGAAATGCTGCTAAGTCTGTGTGAGAACAGACCACATTATCATTCACACACTTTTTATTGTTTTAGGAATCTGTAATCCTCTAGGTCAAGTGAACACATGTTGTGATGCGACCGGAGATTCATCACATCGGTGTGATATAGGCCTAACTTTATTCGTACATTTTTGCATCAATGAAACAAATGATCTTTCTTCTTTTTTAAGGTTTTACGCGCAGGTGCAAAATGACATAACTACAGATCATTTCTTTTTAATACAACATATTTTCTACAAACGAAATATGGTCTAGATTCACATGATTAGTTCAAAACTGTCCATTGAAGTCATTTAGGAGTACTTACTTGGATATCCAACGGAAGCGGTGTGGAGCAGATCCATACCCGGGCCGGACAGCGTTAACCCGTTCACGGCGTAATGGGGTTGCTTAATGTAAGACATCATGCCTCCTGCCTGCTTTAAAACACGCCGTCACTCCCTCACTCTCTCTCCTTCTCTCAGACCGGGGGCTAGTTGCCGGGGGTGTCTCTCAATCCCTATCTCTCGCCTTCTCTCTCGTTTTTTTTCTGTCACACCCTCTTTGTGTATTTTCTATCCCACTGGTTGTTGTTTTTGAATTTATCTTGTTACTGCGTTTTCTCTTGAAGCAGGCCTTAGTGTTCAGCAGTGAGAATGGCAAACACCTGTTTAAGCCTGAAACACTTCAATCAAGAAAAAAAAACTAAAAACAATTCAAACCCTAAAAGTACAAGTTAAAAAAACAAAACTAAAAACAAAGTAGATTGGCAACTCTCATAGTGTTCTCCATTCAAGTCGCCAAGTGAATGCGCCAAAGACTGAAAGAGCAGGTCCAAAAAACAGTGATGATAATGAAGAAGTGATGGGTGCTGAAGATGTGAGGTCTCTGGAGATGCCGGGTCCCCGAGGAGACTTTGTGGATCTGCAGAGTGGACAAGTGAGCAGTGCACCAAAAGGTTGGCTAATTAGAAGTAACTTCTTACACAAGTAGACTCCCACAGCCCTCCCCCTCTCTCTCTCTCCCTCCCTCCCTCTCTCTCTCTCTCTCCACTGCCACTTTGCCACTCTTCATTAAGACTGTTACATAGACTGTACTGGACACTAGCAAGCAAAACTATATATCTGCGAATAAGAGTGAAGACCATGATTGTAAAGTTATTAAACACTTGGATAAATGTTATAAAATGTTTATTACATACATATTATTCTGGACACATGAATAAGACACTGTCTAGATTTGTTTTAGACGTTAGGGACATTGTGGATCAAACCCACAGTCTATATGTTGTACTTATGCAACAGTCTCTTGTCAATATAGGCTGTGCATATTATGAGACTGTAAAGAAAGGCTGTAGTTAGTTTGGATTCTTTATATTGTGTTGCCAATAAATAGCAAAACCAATGTTAATGATACTATTTAAAGTTGGAACTCATTGTAAAATATTTACTAAATAGTTTTGCTCCATTGATAAAAAGCTGTTCTTTAATTTTTGGGAAATTTTACTGGGAAATTTAGTCCTCGCATTGCTTTTGCTAATAGTTATAGGAGACAAGTTAGTTAGGCTTCTTTATGTTCATTAGGTCTAGTCTATGAACATAATTGAATCTTATTTCTTATTATTAAGCGTCAAAGAACAAAATGAAAACCACGTTCACAAAAGTATTAACTTTTGTGCAATATCGGTGTAGTTTCATGAACAAAGACAAAGACTTTTCGCTGTGTTCAGAATTGGCCACGGGATAATTGGGCGATCTACAGAGACCAGAGAGAGAGCGAGAGAGAGAAGGGGGTACATGCAGGCCGGATTAAAAACAGCACAAAGACCGCGTTGTTCTGCGTTTAAATCCCCTTCTGATCCCCTACATGCTCCCTCCGGTATCCATTCAGCCATACATCTACCGGGAAATAATAATAATAATAATAATAATAACAATAATAATAATAATAATAATAATAATAATAATAATAATAATATAAAATTGTATAATAAAAGACTGAATAAGGGAACGCAAACATAAGATTTTGGTATGGCGGGGTCTGTCCAATCCAGTGTTGCTTGGTAACAAGAATAAGATTATTGCCAACAACAAATAACCGAACATAACAGATCGTGCGTTAAGGTCTATGTTGAGTTTATAAAAGCGAGTTTATTAGTCTATTTTTCGTTGCAGCACATTGACCCTGCAGGACCTATAAAAAATTGAAAAAATAGAAAGCTTGTAACTGTAAAAAATGAACGGCAAATGGCTGGGTTTGCGGTTACTGTAGTTTTGACGCTTCTGGAGAAGTTCTACGGAAGGCCTCGGTTTGTTCCTCTCTGCGCCCAGCTATAGCATCCTCTCCGGTGACTAGGCCTGTGTCATCCATCCTTTGCAGCGAGACAATTTCACAGTGTCCAAAGCCGATTCTCTGCGCTTGTTAATTGAATCGGATTTCTTATAGTTTAAAATCCACACACACACGCACACACAGACCCATGTAGCCCGAACTGTATAAGGGGTTTATCTAGCTCTGTAAAGCCAAAGCGGAGATATAAAGACACACAGTACGCCGCAGGGAGACTTTACCGGCGTGTTTGAACATTAGTGAACCTCAAACAAAGTGCCCTCACCTGCTGAGGTGTATGGAAGTAGCTGTTAGTTAGTGTATCGGGCCTGTTGCTGCTGTCTTTGGATGCCTCCAGCGGACGCTCACCTGCAGGTACGCTCTGTTTGTTTGTGTGTTTTTTGGTGTTCCACAGTTTTTGCTTAACACGCATGACATTGTTGTAGCCCTTCCTCATAATGTCCTAGAGGAGGATCTAGACCTCCGACTGACAGGAAAAAACGGCGGGACCAGGTCTTCAGATCTTCTGAGCACGCGCGACTTCCCCGTGCGCGCGCAATGTGCACTGCTTGTTCTCCTTCTGTCTCTTCGTCGGCTTAACATTGCGCACTAACGTCTTACGTCTCCAGCTAGCTATTATTTGTTTGTTGATGACATAAACTCAACTATGTCCAGTTAATAGGCTACTTACCTATTAAAAATCTAAATCTAAATAAGAAGCTATGGCTGTCCTTGGTCATGTATAGGCAAATTAGCTTACAGCCCATTCCTTCAGTCTTTTTTTGGAGCTATATATTGTACAGAAATGAAAGGAAACATTATATAAAAGCATTAAAAGATTTAAATGATTAGTTTGTCTGTGAACAGACCACCATTACGAGTAAATACATTGTAGGCCACTCTTAGTGACAAAGCTTAGACACTGGCACATTTCAGCTACAGGCCAAGACTATACTGTATTATTATAACAAAGACAAAAACATACTTTAAAGGACTTTAAAACAACCAATCAATCAAATTTATAGTCTGAGTTACCAAACCTCAAGGGGCGCAGTGGCTCAGTGCTGTCGTCCTATAACCGGAAGGTTGGTGGTTCGATTCCTGCTCTCCCCATCGTTCATACTGTCGTTGTGTCCTTGGGCAAGACACTTAACCCTCCTTGCCTCCAGTGACACAGCACTGTGTGAATGTGTGTAAATGTTGCTTTGGTGTATGAATGTGTGTGATTGTTGGGACAACAGATAAAAATTAGCCTAAGGCTACAATCTGGCATGTTTACATTAATGTGGCTGTGTCTCATGTATGTTCATTAACATGCACTTTCCAAATCTAATAATAATAATAATTGTGATACTATAATAATCAATATAAAATAGTTTTTATGGGTTACATTATTAGACATACTCTGCCCACTAACCCATATTGCTGTTTAAGATTAAGACATGTATTATTGCTTAACATATGATGTTTTGTGAGTTGTTTGCTTAAATATTGTTGAGGGACGGCCGGTACTGTGGACGCACTAGGACCCAGAGCTGGAGCAAATTAAGGACAACCATGCAGCTCATAAGAGGCTTAGTGCATCTAATCTACACTCCTGCACACTCACAAATGCAAGCACACACAACGCACACACACGCAGCATTTAATAAACATCCCATTTTGAAACAAGCACGCATACTTGTCCCAAAGGCGAACCCAGCCATTGTATTTTCATTTAGTTTTCATTTTCTCCAAACTCTTTTACTCCGTTTGTTGACCTCAACCTCTATCCTACTTTATTGGAGAACATTTGCCCATATGCGCTGCCATTTCTGCTGTCCCTTTTCATTAGCAAACATGATTCACAAGCCCTCAATGAACAAAAGAATATTAAAGGAAGTTAATGTATTTGAATGAAAATTAAAATCTGTTTTGAATTGAAGCTTGTCTCTCTTGTTGCAGGTGGGGTCAGCCCTTCAGACTTTGATCACACTTTGATTACATTAGCAGGTAATTACATAAACTTGACTTATTTGACTGAACGTCTTAGAGGGAAGGCTTGACTAATTTGTTCATGCTCAGCTAAATCTGAAGTAGCCTACATAACTATAAGACCCACTTTCAGACTAACGTTTATACTCACCAAATATGTACAAAAAAAAAAAAAATGTCGAAAACCACTGACAAATACAGTTTATTCTGCTATGATCAGCCATTTTATTAAGCCCAGGGAAGACAACCTGTTTACCGAGGTATCACATCTGATTGAAGACGGATACAAGACAATTTTATATTCTCTATTTGTTGCAAAGCAAAGGGCCTGGGACAGCAGTGTCACTGACTGAACACTGTATAACAGTTGTATGTACTGTATTAGTGCAACGTTTTAAACATTACAATTTAATTGAGTTGTCATTTATATCGTCATAATGAATTAGTGTATTGCATTGTGCTGAAAACGTTAGATTAAAACACATTCTTCACCACCCATTTTGCAAGACAAACCCAGCGGAAACACATTTCCAGTTGTTAAGTACCTCTGACATCATGTTGTTCGATACACACTGTATTTTGTATGTCTGTGTACACACTATGCGCTTATAGTGTTGTGTGTGTGTGACAGTTACACCCTCGGCCATACACACACACACGCACAGAGTTCAGCCGATTTATCATAATATGCTTTATCTGAAAAGTAAGTATCTTACCTCGGGATAAAGGGAGGAAAGAGGGGTTTGTGGCCAGATTGACAGAGGAAGGGTGGTTGGTGAGAACCGAGCGCTTGTGTTGCACTGGGACAGAGAGCCGGATCGCCGAACTGGTCTGGATTGATTGTCATTGATAAGGTAACTTTGCTTTGTGGAAGGGGACAGAGCCAGGGAAAGGCCACAGTGGTGTGTGTATGTGTGTGTTAAAGGGAGACAGAAAGGCAGCCGGGAAAAGAACTGAGGGCAAAGCATGTGGTTTTTACACTGTGTGTGACTGGTGCACTTTGAAATTCTTACTGGTGGTGACTGGACGGAAAGTTACAAAAAGGGTTGGGCTAGAGGCCAGGAAAAATTGAGGACTGTAGTGATACAAGTGCGTAGAGGTGCAGAGAAGAAGAAGAGAGACAGATGGATGGGGAGTGTGGGAGGGGCTATGGGAGACCGGCAGCATCCAACTTCTCAGGGTCTTGTCTCATTAATGCTTTTTAAGTATCTTTTCTAATATTTCAAAATAGAAACTCTTTTGGGCAAATTTGATTACTTCGGATTTCTTCTGCACAACATTTACCTATACTGTATATAAGTGCTGTTTTTTAAGCGTTTGTCAGGTTGTGTGTGTGTGTGTGTGATGCCTGTGGGGGCATCTGTGTGTGTGTGTGTGCATCATTATTGAGGTCACTCTGTGTTAACTCCTTATTAAATTGATGTGAGGATTACTCTGCATGAATCCAGGCCTGACCATGTGTCCGTCTGCTCACTGTCCCCCCTCCATCCACAGAAATACAGGCTCATGCAGGTTACAGTAAATGGCCTTGATGCAGGACTGCCTTTACATGCCATTAGTGTAGGTATAAGTGCAGTAGGATTTGTGTTTCATCCAAGCTAAGTTAAATGTCCCAGGTTGCTTTTCATAATTTTCAAAGTGTATTGTGTTGTATTTATAGTCTTAAAATGGAGTATTGGTATAGAGCAGGTGTTGCTGCTCTGTTACGCACTAATTTGAAGAGTAACACTGACTCCACAATGTGCCCCAACAGAGGACAGGGGATGAACACTGTATAAGATAGCAAAGCATTTGCCTGGCGGGGACCTATGGGCTACATTCATATTTTTGGCCCCCTTTGGGGAAGTCTGGGATCCCCATTGTCATGACTTCTTTGAGACTTTACTTTTTCTCTGTACTAAAAAGGAAATACAGCTTTCTCTCGATGGCTGGGGCTCAAACAAAACAAAACTAAGACACTTTCATGGCACATAAAGGGTTCATTGGCTGTTTGAAGATAATCACTGTCAGAGAAAAATAAAGTGGGCCAGTGAAGAACAAAGACCTTACAGCTTAAACGCAAGTCCACAGTCCTGTGATTTAAATGGTTAAATAATAATGTCATTAATAACATACCAGGCCAACAAGAAACATGAGCTAAGTGTCGGTCATGTTAATTGATTGTTTATATGTAAAAAAGCGTCAAAGCCTATTCACTACATGTAAATAAGACCTGTGAGACCTACCTGCTTCAATATACTGCATGTATGTACCTATGTATAAATAAAAACAAGACCAGCATATGGACTTGCTAAGTTAATGAATACTATACCTGATATTACACTGGTTATAGTATGATACATACAGGTATTGTGAGCTTGTTGATGAAGTTAGTGATGCAAATGTAACTCCATTACTATAATAAGCTTTATAATAGTTTGCAGTTTGGGATTAAAGATAGTATTATGAATGATGGCTTCAAACTGTTGGATAAGTAGGAAAGGTTTATTGAGTCGTTTACTTCTACAGAGTGTGTCCTGGTGGGGGTGTATATAGCCCCCTGTGACGGGAAGAGGGTGCACACTGTGAACACTGGTGCATCTGTAAATATTGTCTGGCGAGCGTCTTGATCAATTACACAGACGTAGACCCTCTGCTGTGGACATGTGTGTGTCCTGCTGTCTCTGAGGTAATCCTCTGAAGACCCCAGCAGGTGGGCTCTGTGGGATGTGGTCATGTACTGTCATTGTTTAGACCCCTGCCCCGCCACTGTCTGCGGCTTTAGCAAGTTCACACCTGTTCATCTTCATACACATACTCTTAGATAAGACGGGCAATTGATTATTATCAAACCTCCTGACAGTGTTTATAGTGGCATAATTTATGTTTTGTACAAGCCTCTGGCAAGAAAAAGAAACCTTGTCTGTAATACAATACAATCATTACTGAAGAACAATAGTAATTATAATTCACGTTTATATATTTATTTTTTATATTTTTATGTATTTGAAAATGCTCTAATAGTCAATTTTTTTTTAAACAAGTTAGACATTTTAATTACACACTCAAATATATTAATTATATATGTTTGTTTAAATTATTACATCAACAGCAGTGCCCAATTCTGCATTTGACAGCCTTTTGATGAAAACAGTTTCTTTACATCATTAAAAGCAGCCTTCATGCCTGGGTGCACCATTATGGGACTATTATATTGAGCATGGTCGATTGAGTGTAGAAACTCTTGGCCATGTGTCCTGACAGCATGTAAATGGTGGTGTGCATGTAGCGTGGTACAGTAGCTTGTCCCATCGGTCCACTAGCAGACCCCCACCCTGCCAGCCCTCAGCCCATATGGCAGCGGACAGCAGTAGTAATCATGGAAGTGGAGCAACAGGCCCTGAGCCTCACTAATCCTCGGCCGCACTCCGACACGTGCCACACTGATGCATAGAGCCACCCCACAGCCAGAGAGACACTGGTGCGGAAAGACAGGGCTGTGATTATAATTTAATATAGAAGACACATATTCATAACCATAAAAATAATAAAGAATATGCCAATGTTGTTAACAGCTGTGTCATTATCATGTGAACCCTGATTCTCAGGCATCATGAGAATGTATAATTATCACACATGCTACATTCATACTGCAAAAGACTGTAGGCCATGCATTTACCCTTTACTTTATTTTCTTCAAATGGAAGTATAAATATTGCAAGCCTCATTGTTGTAATAATATTTGTTTATAATATCATACAGCTCTATTCACTCATACAATATACACTAAACAAATTGGGACCTTTGAAAAAAAAGTGAAATGAAATTGACACAACAAAGTAATAAAGTATTAATGCATTTAAAAATGTCAGTTATATTTATATTTATATTTTATATAAACAATATAAAAATGAATAAATAAATAAATCAACAAAATCTGCAAAAGTAGGACATTTCTATAACATTAAAAAACAAACTATATTATATATACCCACATTACCACTCCTATTTAATTTAAAATGAGCAATTAGGGCAGCTTCCATATTGATTTTGTAACTGTAGTGTCAAAACTGACCCCTCAGTCTTTGCCACTATTGTATGGAATAAGTTATGAACGCAACACCAGATTCCATGCCATTAGAGTCTTTATTGTTCACAACCAACACAATAAACGACCCGAGTAGACTTTCCCCCAGCTCTACTAATGTTTGAACAGTAGACATAAGCTTTTATACAGTTTTGATATCAGTAAAGTAATAACTCTTTCTGATATCATTGTGCAAGGCTCTGGGCCTGATGTCATTTCTGTCTGGCCTTGAGCTACTCCTCGCCTGGCTCTGTCTCCTCCGATGAGACACCTGCGTCTTTATCTGGTCCTTCCTGTGTGTGTGTCTGACATTAGGTTTTGTCTTTTATATTAATATGTTTAAATGAATAACTAACTGGGTCTACATAGTTTAAAACACATAACATATAAAATATTACACCACATAACATATTGCAAAATCATGTCTTGCTATGTTATTTTCTGGTCTAAAAGTCAATACTGAAGGGCCATCATTGATTTAAATGAAAACATCGACACTAAATATCAACAGCTGACGCTTTTTATAGATGCCTCATGTAGGAAAAAAAGTAAAAAAAACAAACAAATAAAATATGCATTTAAAAATAAGCAACAAAATATAGCTTTAATCTATCTTGCCCACACAAGAGCACATGCGCTAACATACACACTGCGCAACGTCCAACTCAAAACCCTTTAACTGTGACGCACACGGAGACAGGGCCACAATGGCTCCCTTTTTGTTAATTGGCCGTTTAATCCTGAGGAATGCGTCTGATTAGTCCCCACCGGTGAGTCAGGATCTTGCTCAACACTCAGCTTCACAATGGACGGGCTGTAACAGAGATCTGGAAGCAAGTACATACGCACAAACACACGCACGCACGCACACACACTCAAACACATTTACAATGGCGTGTAATGAACCAGTCACAATGCACCCTCACCATTCTTGAGTACATGTGTTACTTTAGCCTCACATAGCCCCAGTGCTAAGGCTCACCAAGTGACCACTGCAGTCCACAATAGAAATATAAAGATAAACGTAGTAAAGTGTTTCTGTCTCTTCAGATCAGATGGAATATTACAATAAATGAGAGGACTGTCACACAAAAATGCTAATTTTATTGGCCTATGAATGTACATATTGCTCCATATTTGTGCCTCAGACAGCACTTCAATCCTGCCAACGATCTACTTTTAAAACTAACAATGTCCATGCAAATAAAAAGAAGCCATATAAAAAAAGCAGGCCCCTTCTTGATTAAAAAGTAGTAAATACAGTTTTCAATGGATACCCTTACTGGGACCTTCTTGCCTCTAACATCTAAAAGAAAGTGTAAGTTTTGAAACTTTGCTCAGTTTTGAAAGTTTGCAAAATGTTACAGGAGTAATATTTTCTTCCAAAATGTACTAAAAGGTATGTTTTCTTAAATGTGTGCACAAAGTAGGTCCTTCTTTGTTTTCAAAAGTTACTCAATAAGTCCTTCAGTAAAAGTGTAACTTCCACCTTTGCACACCCTGAAGGTATTTAAAAGATAAAAGAAAGAAACAAAGAAAATTCTAAATGTATTATTTATACGTTGTATATTGATGCAAAGGACTCAGTAAGAGCCAAGATATAAAGACTACAAAAACAAGTAAAGCTACTATAACAAGTGAACTAAGCACAAGCAATTTCCTTTATGCACTAGTGATTATGTGGTCTAACTTGTTAAATATCTGTGCTATTAAGCAAAACAATGCTGATTTAATGATTTCAATGTCATCTATACAACACAGCAAAGACATTTTAAAATACAGGATGGATAGAAATAGGTGGGGTCAAAGGTGACAAAGGTCTATGTTTGTGCGCTGGTCTGTGTGTGTTTGTGAGTGTAGGAGGTCCAGGCAGGCTGCATCGCTGCTGAGACATTGCTGCGGGTAAATCCAGCTTAGTGTGTCTAAAACAGGCCTACAAAATCTGCCGCAGGGCCCCTAATGCTAGGTCCGCTGTCACCCTCAATCACTCACACACACCTAATCCCCACGCCGTGACCCAACACACACACACGGCCTGGCTGCCCAATGCACTGGGCCCATTCAGGCCTGGTACCAGGAGTTACCAGCCACAGGGTCAACATGGCTCATATGGAAGAAGGGAGGGGTGTGAGGGGTACAAAAAGTGGTGAACAGGTGCAAGGGGTGATGCCAGAGCAGAACACCTTAAGAGGAAAAAGATTAGCATCTATGATAGGTAATAGTCTGGGTTACTCATGTGATTATTAAGGAAATAAGTCTGGGAGAAGTGAGGACAACAGAGTAAGAATAGGTAAAGCGGTCAAAGTAAGTCCTGGTAAGATCTGTTATAAAAGTACCAGAGCTTTCCTTATGCTACACAGCAGCATGGTTATGTGACTTAACAAAAGGGAAGCAGTTCGTGTGCAATTATTCTCAAATGTGTTAGGAAAAAAATAAAATAAGAACAAAATGTGACTGCCACAATTAATTTTCACAATAAAGTTTCAGGTGAGTAATAATAATAATAATAATAATAATAATAATAATAATAATAGAGATGCATACATGCATCAATATATTGGCAAATAAACAGGTATTGGCAGATGTTTGTTTGAATGTTATAATGAAATGTTTTTAAAGCCAAATGAGAAAAAATCATGTATTGTAAATATGAGGAGTAAATCTGTTTGTGTCTCTGCACAGTTTGGGAGTCATTTTTGTTTACAGTGTTATACAGGCCATAAGAACATTGATAAATATTGGTCATCAGCCATAACAGCAATATTTTTATCTTTATGTACCAAACCTGTCATAGGGATGGATACGTAAATTAGTTTGTAATCAGTTTGTAATATTTCTGGGAAAGTATCATATCAAAGAAACTTGGGCGGCAGTAGCTCAGTGGGTAGAGCAGTCGTCCTTCAACCGGAAGGTAGGCGGTCCGATTCCCGCTCTCCCCACAGTTCATACTGTTGTTTGTGTCCTTGGGCAAGACACTTAACCCACCTTGCCCCCAGTGACTGTAACACTGGTAATTACATTAGAACAATGTAAGTCGCTTTGGATAAAAGCGTCAGCTAAATGAATAAATGTAAATGTTAAGCTTTTCTTTGATTAGGGATGCATTGGTGTATCACTTGGTCAGTCCCATACTAAAAGTGGTCTGTACCGTCTTAGGGACGCATCCTCGCTTTAACTCAGGCTAAAGAACAATCTCAACATGTGGTGTACTGCTCTCTGTATCTTACATTTTTTGTAGTACAACTGCGAGTTTGTAATGTGCTAATATTATAGAGTACATGCTTTCTCTTTTCTCTTTTTCAGATTGTCTTCTGCAATCAACCGGTCGACCCTCTTTAGGTTGACTTCAACAGGCTGATGTGGATGGCTGATATCTGTTCATATCTGACTCTGTTTTTTTTTAGTATTATTGAGTTTTATTACTTATTTACTGTAGTCTTTTGTAAGTAGGCATTGGGTGTATTTATTCAGAGACTTTCCTTTATTTATATTGAGAAGACTCTTTAGTCTGTAAGGTAGACAAGACAAAATTAAGTTAAGAAGATATCAGTCCAACTTAAATCACCTTTAACTTGTACCTTTAAGTAGCTTTTTCTGCTCTTTTGGAGTCTCTGCTACAGGTCTCTGCCTAAATCCAAACTAAGGATCCACTGCGCCACTGTCTTCTTTTTGACTACATGTTTCAATAAATAAACAGCTCTTCATGTCTGTTATTAAAAAAGCTTTTATTTCTTTTCTTTTTTCATAAAATCGCTAAAGTCAAGGGGAAAGTATAGCCCTAATGTCTGAAGAAATTAAGTAAACCAAATTCTGAAAATCTGTATGAATCTGTTACTCATTCACTTCAGATTGTCTTGGTGGTAATACAAAAGAATGTAAACTGATTTCCTCAATTTCCTCCAAATGTTTTTTTTAATACAAATAAAATAAATAACTCAAACACTAATTT
Organism: Perccottus glenii; assembly: GCA_024416835.2. Lineage (NCBI taxonomy): Eukaryota > Metazoa > Chordata > Actinopteri > Gobiiformes > Odontobutidae > Perccottus > Perccottus glenii. The sequence continues at coordinate 11,117,122 of CM044550.2, forward strand.
TGTTTATCTGTTATTGACTTTTTGATAAACACTGAGCCATACAAAGCAACAGTATATTACAAGTTACTTCTATTTTTGTGCTTACATTTTGACCACACGTGATAAGGATTGGTTTTGAGACAAGCACCTACACACACACCAAGTCTCGGAAGTGCACAGGAGTCAAAATAGGTTTCCTTAAATAGATAAGTACAAAGAGGTTAAATTCTGTTATAAAATGCAGTGAAGAACATGATACATGGCTGCTGTCTAGTGGTCGGGTTGTAGTTTATTACAGGGCACAGCATTAAGTGAAGATACCCAACAAGGGATACAAAAATATTTATGTTTTTTTTTAGTGTCAAAGATAATGTACAAGCAACCATTAATTATGTTGTTATTTATTGAAGTTAAAACTTGCTTGACTATTTTTTTTTAATTGCGCAGGGCATAGTGCAGCAAATTATAGGTTCAAACGACTTCAAATGACTCACTAATGCCACCTGCTGGTTAAAGATGGACATTAACATTAAAAGTCTCATTTTTTTTCTCGAGCTCATTGATTTTTGACTGGAGGTGGCATTAACTACAAGTCACTCATTCTACTTTATTCTGCTTCAGTGCGTTTTGACTAGAGTTGAATGTGCATCACTGACAGAAAGGCTGACCTAACATCTTTTAAATAAAGTCTTGGTTGTCAGCTGTCTGTAAATATGCCTGATCAAATGAGTAAACCCAAATCTATTTGTGATTATTGTGTTTTTATTCTAAAGCTGGAAATGTATAGTAAATTGTTTTGAGAAATTCTATAAGCACTACCTACTAAATTACTAATAAGTTTAAAGAGAGAAATGCTTTTCACTCAATGTGTATTTATTTCAGGTCGGCTTGATTAAACCATTCTCTTACTGGACTCTCTTGACGTAAAATCATAGGGAACAGTGTAGTTTACAAATCAAGCAGAAAATACATGAAGTGGCCACATTTACTCCCGATCTGCAATGGCGGTCAGGTGAGTTTCTATTTCTGCCTCTGTCAGTGTCCTAGTGGAGTACACAAAGACATAAATTAGAAGAAGCCTTAATAAAATATGAAAAATTGCTCTATTAATACCTGAACTTGGGTTTGTCTTTGGTGACCACACCAATCTCCAGCTCAGTGGCCTTAAAGTCCAGGGACAGGACAGAGGACAGGCAAGATATGGCCATCTGGAGACAAAGAGGTAAATTCATCTACTTGGAAATATTTATTATACTATGATGCAAATGATATAATACATTCTGATTAATTTCAACATTTGCTTTGGTTTAAAACAACATAGAAGAGGCTCTAAAGCGGCATCAGAATATTTACTTATTCCTTTACAAGACCCCAATAACCACATTGTGTTGTGATGTATTTGAATATCTTTATAATTTATTTGTGTTTATTTTCTTTTTTAAAGGATATAAATAGCTAATTTGATTTGATTCTAAAATAAATTGAGTTGGAAATGAACAAGTTTATACAGTATATCTTCCCACTTGTTTTTAGATATTTTTGTTGGTAAAGCTTTTTTCACCGTTATTTGAACCAAAGTCTAAATACTGTTAAAAACATTATAGGTTGGTTTTGTGTAACAAAGATATAAACCCACACACTCTACAAACATACATTTCCTGGGTTTTGTGATACCTGTACTGTTCTGTCATGGGACAGGTCGGGCTTCTTCTTCAGTTTTTTCTCCAGGTAGCTGTTGGCCTCTATCTGCTTTGCCCCGACTGCTGTTGCTCTGAAGCCACAGTAGTAACCAGCAGGGTCACATTTATAAAGGACAGGGCCTTGCTGGGGGTCTATAGCCACCATTATCATGCCTGAGGAAATGACAAAGATGGATATGAATAATGGATAATGAAAGAAAATGAAAATATACAGAACACAAAGTGATCAGCAGTGTCCTACTCACAACAGCCCAACGGCCTCATCTCTGCATTCTGTGTATACACTTGTGAGATATCAGCCAACCTTCGACACAACGCGTCTGCAGTGATGTCGTAACCAAACTTGTATTTCCATTCGCCTGCTTCCACTCGAGCTCTGTGAACCTGGGAGCGACTGTCCCCTGTCCGACACAACACAGTGTTACATGTGCTGTACGTTACATGTTACACTAACCGTCCGTACAACAATTACGTACCACTCTGCCCGGTCATCACACAGCCGATGCGAGGAGTGAGTTTAAACATGTTGGTCACAGTTGAGGGGTCCAGAAGCTTGTCCTGCAAAATTTAGAAACACATCCTGCTCAAGTTTATGTAATTACATACACAATGACCCATTACTATTATTTAGCTTTATATTTAAGTTGAAACAAGTTGCACTAAAGATGTGACCTTTTGTAAACGTAACTAAATACAGCAGAACAATGACACACTCAGCACAAAACGAGAGTCAGGACTCAGCGTCATTGTTCTGCTTCATCTGCCTTTATCCTGTATGTAGTGTGTTATATTGTGTAATCTTACAGGTATTTTCTTTTGTGTGACCACCACGACGGTGTCCAACCCCCGGACTCCCACCGATGTCAGTCCGCTCTGGGAGATGGCTTTGAAGGCATACTCTGATCAACATTTGACACACAAACAGAAGGTGTAGGATAAGATACAAATGTATAAGATACATATTTGTGTGTAACAATAATATAGTGTGTATGACAAAAACATTTTAGGAGTGATGTGTAAGTTTATGAGCAGGATAATGTGCAATGCCAGTTACTAATTCCCAATCACTAATGTTTTACTAAGTTCTCCTGTGCTTCTGTCTGTGTCTCATAATAATAATGTTAACCTGCCATTAACGTGTGTAGATAGCCTATAACATGCTTTCATGAGGCTAGTCTGTGTAGGCTAGTTAAGAGCAGTTTCCTTCTGACTATCTTTGTTTAACTGTGCAAATCCTACTCAAACACTTGTATATAGCTGTGTAGGTTTTCATCCATGCCATAGTTCAGTGGGACTAAAGCTCAAAATAATATGTTAAGACAGTTTAAGCTGCAGAAATGTCTTACCGACTTGGTAGAGGCGGCCCTCCGGTGAAAAGATGGTAATATGTCGGTCAAAGCCTGCGTTTGAACCTCGGGACATTTTGCTGGTTGACCTTAGATGAACCTAATGTTTGAAGCCGTGATCGTTGACCGGTAATCGCTCAAAACCAACTTGAAAATCGGAAACTTCCTTCTTTTCTCATAACATTTAACACATTTCGATATAAAATGGCATGACTGTAGCCCGGTCGGGATTATGGGTTACTTCCTCTACGGATATTTTTACTTTCTCTTTCATTTGTTTTGCGCGTGAAGAACGCGCCCCAGTCTTGCTTTTTATTGGATGGCAGTATCAAGGAAGTCAGGTAGAACCAGTCACATGGGCTCTTTAGACAGACCTGTCATGAATAGGAGCCGGAGCGTTTCTTCAATGAAACACAAGCCGTGTCAGCTGAATGTGTAGGGGTGGGATGAACGAGCAGCACACTTAGACGTCCCTCTTTACTGCTGTCAGTTCTCTGCTGCTGGCCCCAGACTCACATCCACAATGTCGGGGCGCCGCGTTGGTTTCTACCTCAGCGAAAAGAAACGTAGGAGGATGAACCTGGACGCGTTTTCACAGTTCTGTGCGTAAGTTGATGTCGGCTCTATAACATTTGGAAATAATGCAGCCTGCGGTCCGAAAGAATGTGTTGGGAGTCATCATTAAATAATCCAAATTAAATTGTATTGACTATGGTACATATTGTATTTTCATTCTTATTTTCCTCCTGTAAATATGCTGCTTCATTTTCAGTAGAATAATATGACAACTTTTGCTTACAGGGCCCACGGAGTACAAGTAGTGGAGGTAAGTTAGTGTCTTAAGGTCAATCGATATAAGTTTGAGATAAGAAGGGTTTACTATTTAACTTACACGCCCTTACACAGTAAACAAAGTAATTTCCTGGAAGTTAAGACAAAGGTTATTAAACAGGAATAGTTGTGACAGACTCTCCCATACACGTCATATACAGGTGTCACAGCCACCTGCCGCCTCCACCTCCTACTATACTTCACGTGGTGAACAGTACACAGTGGCAACTAGATTTAAACTAGGCCAGTCTAATATTTTCTTTGGCAGTATAATGCTGAGAGACTGAAAGGCAGTTGGAATGTTCCATATATTTTGTTTGTTCAGTAATCCAATTTGACACAAGCTAGAAGTGTCAGTTCACAGTTTTCTCTGTCGCCATTACAGATTTCATTACAGTTGAAGTTATTTGTTTCTTGCAGCACTGTAGACTTTTCAAATGATTAATCGCATCACTATGAAGTGTGTGAATTTTACAGATCAATCTGACTCAGCCACTGGAGTTGCAGGGACCCTTTGATATCATTCTTCATAAACTGTCAGATGTTGTTGTGGAGGCTGAACATGACATACAATCACAGCAGCTTCTGGACAACTTTCAGGTAAGGTTGTAGCCACATGTGTCTGTGTCACAGGATTTTCAGATTAACACTATGCACTAATATGCTATGTGCCATAACATAACTGATCCACTTTGCGCCACTTCTGTTCTGTATTTACACTTTACACTGTAGAGTTTTGTGGCAGCCCATCCCAATACAATTATTGTGGACCCACTTCCTGCCATGACCCAGCTACTTGACCGCTTTGCCTCTTATCGGATAATGAGCAAGTTGCTCAATTCACTCAGAGGTTAACTGCTACAGATAATTCCAATACTGCACATATTACCAAATATTTCTTCCTTATTGTATTCATTGTATTGCACAGACTGGCGGATCTGCAGTCCTCCTTACCTCGAGGTCCCCAGTGACACTGACCGGTCGTCCATCTATCAGGCAGTAAAGGCCCACAACCTCAGTTTCCCTCTCAGTCAGTTGTTTTTTCTCCCCACATTTTGTATTGTCTTTAATTTATTTTTTTAATATTTAATTTAGATACATTTTTATTTCTTTTTTGTTTGTTTATTTTAAACCACAGTTTGCAAAACTCGGTTGGCTCATGGCTCACTTTCACATGAAGTAAGTGGCTTCAGTCAAAATATTACACATATATTATATGTCCAGTGTTAATTTGTGCATTGTTTCTGTGCTTCAGATGTCTCTGATATTCAGTGAAGGGAGTCTGGCTGAAATACACCCTCCCTGTGTGCTCCAGACCTTTGTCAACCATGGTGCTGTTCTGCACAAGGTGTTTGTGGTAGGAGACAAACATTTCTGCGTCGAGCGGCCTTCACTCAAGAACTTTCCTGCTGGACCCTGTGGTCAGTCTGCAGTGGTGTACATTATGATGCGTGCTACAATGCCTATTTTTGTTTCTGCAAATTGTTCAAGTGGAGAGTTGGTGCTTATTTCTCTCTGTATATTTTGTTACTACGTGGCTTTAGACAGAAAGACCATATTCTTCAACAGCCATCAAGTGTCCAAACCAGAGTCCAGCTCTGATCTCACAGCAGTAAGGACTAGTACTTTTTGTTTCCCTCATCTAAACAAAATATACAAGAATCCATTAGCACTCTCATTGTCTAGACCATTAGTACATACAGTATATGCCAACATGTTTCTCTTGTCTTGGTTATTATTCTGTTAAACAAAGATCATTGTTGTTAAGATATTTCACCAGCAACCTGTTAAATACATTTGGTTTTGTTATAAATATTTATGTTTAACACTATCAGACTGGTTTAAGAGACCTAGCCCTACCCATTATTCAAAATAAAACTATAATCTACCAGATGCTGTAAAACTTTAACATTTAACCTAAAAATGTGCTTTCATAACTTCAGTTGGATGAGAAGATGCCGTGCCTGCCAGCGCCCAGCTCTGAGGCCCTGGCTGCCCTTGTGAGAGAGCTCAGAGTCCAACTGGGCATGGCCCTGTTTGGTGTGGACGTCATTATCAACATACACACACACACCCTGACTGTTATCGACATCAACATCTTTCCAGGTACTGTCTGTGATCACAGAGCTGTATGAACCTAAGGACAAACATGTTTGAGTATTTTTAAGTTTAAGTGGTAATTACTCCTCACTTCTGACACCAACAAATATGTCCTCATACACTTTCATATCTTGTCTCCGTCAGGCTACGAGGGAGTACCTCAATTCTTCTCCTCTTTACTTGACCACATTCAGTCAGTGTTGGACAAACGATCGACTGACCCTCAGGTGATCACTACCAACCCCTGTGATTCAACTACAAACAGCATTTAACATGCTGAAGAACAATTCTGGGATTGTGCAGTGTTTCATGAACTTCTTAGGACAAAGTTAATCAAAGACGCTTACATTAGAAGTTTTGCATTATTAACATTTTGTTATTTCTTGATTTTTAGCCATATTAAATGTAAATCATTTGGTGCTATTCTAAAAGACAAGGACAGACGATATACAAATACAGCACTCTGATTGGCTAGTCATTGTTTGAAATATCCACTGTACCTGTCTTGTTTCTAAAATTAATGTGAAAAATTTTCACAAAATATATGAAGTATAATTATTCTGTAAACAAAGACTGATATACAGTAGCTCAGTGTTATCTGATGTGCTGTTCCTAGTTGTAGGCAACTTGTCTGATACAAGTTCCGCTCTGGCTGCTGGTGTGTTAGGAGTTTCGTATGCGTGCCTTCCATTAAAGAGTCCAATATATGCTTAAACAAATCATCGATTTGACTGAACCTGTTGCCAAACAATGCACATTTAAATCTAATACAGACAATAGACATGGTAAAAATACATTACACCTCCACACTCAGCAACACCTAAGTGGTACTTTTTGGCCTTTAGCCACTGAGCTAAAGCACAACAAATACAGTGCCAACAAGTGTTTGGAGGTGCACAATAATAAAACGGCTCCAACACTTGGCCATGAATACTATATGATGCATTTAATAATAAAATACAATCACCCTTTATTATTTGAGTATTTCTTGAATATTCATGTGTGGTAGTCTCTATACAGTCATTGTAACAAGTGGACCAGTGCATATCTACACAGTGTCCTCTTGATGGCGCTGCTGCTTCATATTTCTTTTGGCATTATTCTGCAGACCATTAATTTTAGTGTTTACAAGAATCACAGGAGAACACTGATTATATATCACAACTACGCTATTGAAAAAAAGGTTGAAGTAAAAGCATTTGGACTCAGTTTTCAAAGTGAAGACGTTTCGTCTCTAATTCCAAGAGACTTTATCAATTCTGGCTTTTAGAGACAAAACGTCTTACCCTTGAAAACTGATTTCACTTTAACCTTTTTTTCAAGATGACTTGGATGAATGAGAACCTTCACAGATAACTACACTATTGTCACTGTTCATTTTATAAAAAGACAAAAAACGTCTGATGGAGGCAAATCAGTAAATTATAGTTAGATTATTATAGAGTGCTGGCTTGATTGCCATGACCTCTTCACAATTAGACACTATTTTTTATTCTTAGCCATCGACACAGCAGGTTTCTAGAGCAACAAATGACCACCTTTCACAGACCAATGGTCTGCCATTAAATTAGGAGTAATTTCCACAAAAGTAGATTTTTACAAAGGCTCACATCCTTAGAAATTTGTCTAATGAAAAATACTTGGATTCAATGCACAGCATTTTAAAAATGTGTATAAATGAACTACAAGGTAAATTGTAAAATTTGACAAATATAACATTTTCCCTTGTGTCACTTAACAATGTTATAACATTTTAAACCACTCATTTGTCATTTGTGTCTTCCTAATAATGACTCTCATGACTCTTTTTTTTTCCCTCAATGAGTCAGACAGTGTCAGTAGCTCCAGTATTACAAATGGAATTGTAGTGCTTGTTTTATCGTGCAGCAGATGGCTCTCGGTGTGTGCAACAGTTTGTCCCTGCCAACTGTCCGGACTACACCAGCTCCGTTGACAGTTCAGTGCATCTTCACAGAGATGCACTCACTGTCTCAATGTTCTCACACCCTGTCAATGAATGGACACAATGAATGGACTATTGTGTGACATGTTTGTTTTTCAGTTTAAAGGGATCAAGAAATGTGGTATGAGCCGGAGAGTAAATGCAGTTAAGAGGTTTTTATTTTATTTGTCAACACGTATAGATGGGTGTGTAATCTTTACCTTTATGGGAATATCTGTTTGTTAGTGTGCCAATTGAAAAGCTATGGTAGAAAAAGAGTAATTAGTTTATAATTACCCATAACCTTCATGTATGATGGCATGCACATAAAGAGTGAGTGTGCTTCTTCTCCAGCAGTAGTCAGTTTGTCCAGCAGTTTGTCAAAAAAGTTGTCAACCTCCCTTTAGCACCCAGTTTAAGGGCCTTGCTTGGTCCACTTGATCTACAGGTCATCACATGTAATACTTTACACTCTTTACCAGCACAGTATACATATGACATTCTGAAAAATAAAGTCATTAAAACTGGACAGATGCAGACAGACAGCGTTATTATTTTGGTGTTGTTAATACTATCAAAAGGTTCAAAGTTCAAATGTGGCTTCCAAATGAACTTTAATCCCTAATAAAAATGACCTGTTTAATGCTGCTATAATGAGTATCAGTAAATTGTAAATAGAAAAATAGAAAACACTTTCCTTGTTTGTCAGGTTTTAGGATGCTACAGTGTTAAAAACAAACCCACACAGCCACTGACTGTTTAGATGGTATGTTACTTTTACATTTAGCACACTAGTCCTTTATTTTTTGGCACTAATGTTATATATCTAATCATTGTTTAATCAGTGACATCATTCGTTAGGTAACTCCAGATTGTGCCATTATTGAACAAAGACACACTGCTGCGTCACTTACTGTCAGCCATCAAGCCTCGCATGGCATATTCTGCGCAGTTAATATATTCATTAGAAAATAGATGGATGTGTGTTTGTGTCACTCAGCTCTGGTCCCAGTCGACTGTTTCCATCTCCCTTACATAACTGTATCTCCTGAAGCATTATCAGACAGATTAAAGGTATTTATGATTGGAAACCACTCTCTTTCACTGGTTCTAGCCTTGAGCTTTAGCACGGCCATAAATAATGCCCTAATCACTGAAGCTTTAAACACGTAAACATTTCATTTCTAAGCAATCTAAACTGTATGTAAATATTACTTTTGGTGAATACATTTGAGAAACATAAATTCTTATTCTTGAGCAGATATTTTTTCACTCTAACACAGTTTTTCTATTAGATATCAGGCGTCTGCCAATCACCTGTGCATTTATGACCCTCTGTTAAAGGTTGATTGGCAGCTACAGCCATTGGAAACAAGCATTTGAGTGGAAAAGGACCGGCTGGAGTCTCGAAGTCTGAACATGGAGTGGACAAGGGTCTTGTCCGTCTTTCTGCTGCTGGCTTTGGGGTCATCCATCGCTAAAAGTAAGAACAGGAGAGAACTTTGTGAACTAGTTTCCTTCTTTTGCCTTCTTTCACACAATACAATCACAAAGACCCAAAAATGTTGAGTTTGATGTATGATCTTCACCATTTCTTCGTTGTTGCTGTCTGCTCTTATTGTTTAAAACATCCATTCTGGACTTCTCTTCGCTCTAGGCAGCTTTCCTGCATTAAATCTCTTCACTAAAATGTTCTGTCTGTCAAAATTGTTCTTGTTTTTTGTAGCAACATTGGTGAATTTGCTCTGTACATGTTAGAGACCTATGACATGATGAAACTAATTAGCTTTTATCAGCCAATTATTAGGTGTAAGTCGTCAACTATTGTGTGACAGCTGTTGCTGCAAACAAACAAAGTCCTTCAGGCATTAAACAAAAGGCAACTAAGTTTTGAATCCCCCTCTGAGATTTCAGAGCTGGAAATTCACAAGAAGCATCTCAGGTTTTTCAGAACAGATCACTGCAGAAAGATACATACATCATTTTTCCAAACCTGCTTTGATCTGCAGCTGTTATGTCCTACTTTGGTCCCGCAAAACCACATCTGTGATATGTCCTTGCGCCTTCACGTTCAAGCAACATATGGTTTCACATGTTAAATATGCCATGAATACTAAACCAGAAAACGTCTCCCATTGAACCATAACCTGTCATTACTGTGGCTCTAAATTTTTGTCATATTTCTTATTATCGAGATGGAGAGAAGTGTAGACGTAAGACACACCAAACAAAATGTAATTTCCACAACAATTAGCAAGTATATATTATAATATTTTTTGTTGAAATAAAATCGATATTTGTAATAACTGACTAAGTTTATTCTCAAATACAACACCGCACTGTGGATTTGGTGATAAATAACCAGACAAATTCTCTCTGTGGCAGATAGTTTAGATAGGAAAAATATCTGAATGCTTACAAGAATTTATAAAAAATGAGGTGAGATCTAATGGTGGCAAACTCATTTAAAAGATAAATCTGTTTATTGTTTGCGTTTTTGGTATTGTTTGCAAAATGTGGCTGATGTTTTCTTGTGTTCAGTCGAGGAGGAAAACCCTGAGCACTGGAGGTTGCAGGCTCGAAAGACTTTGCAAACAGTGTTGGACCGGAAACCCAACACCAATGTGGCCAAGAACATCATACTTTTCCTTGGAGATGGTACACTACACAACCTCTACATTTCCTCAGATCTATACTGTATTCAATTTTCAAGTGATATGGTACAAACACCAAAACATAGAATAACACATATTGTAAAAAAATGTCTGAATAATGGCCTCTAACAAAAAAAAAGCAGATTCATTAATAACGATTGAGTCTTGAATTAATAAAATATATGGCCTACCTTGTCCATCAGGTATGAGTATCACAACTATAACTGCGGCTCGAATCCTCAAGGGACAGCTGCAGAACCAGTCAGGGGAGGACTCTGTGATGACCATGGACACCTTCCCTAATGTTGGCCTGCTCAAGGTACATACATTAAATGAATGAATAAGGATAATACACAGTCACACATGGGTGCATTTAGAATATTAACCTACAGTATCTGTGCTTTAGCCTCAGTGGGTTTTACAGTGTGACAGCTCCTGTACATAGAGGCAGGTAATGTAAATAAATGCAGCTATGTTGTGTGACTGCTGCCACATTATGCATTCACAACACAACATTCACTCAATATAGTATGTAGGGTTAGCGAGAGAGGAAAGTGCTAATACAGCAAAAGAGATATAAAAAGCTGCTTACTTGGTATAAATAATTTCAAGTAGGTTGATGGGAAATGAATGGTAGCATGTTTGATTTAATCCTAATGTTTTATGTATGTGTTGTGAAGACCTACAGTGTGGACTTCCAGATCCCGGACAGTGCTGCCACAGCTACGGCCTATCTTTGTGGAGTAAAAACCAACCTGAACACCATGGGAGTGAATGCAGCTGCTCGCAATGGAGTGTGTAAGACCCAGAAAGGCAACGAGGTCACGTCCATCCTCAAGTGGGCCAAAGATGCAGGTTAGATTCACACAAAACATGACAGTTTTAAAAAGTGTGAGATTAGTGGATATTTTTTCTCTATAATGTGCATTACATCTACCTAATAATGAACCTTAATTTCAGTTCATCTCTGGCAACCACCTTTTTTCAACTCTTCACCAATCATCAAATTATTTTACATATTTCACTGAAAATATATCTGAAAATATAGTAACTCCCACTGGAAATGTGTGCTAATGTATAGAAGAAAAGCTAGAGTCTGCCTCGAAGCCAGAACCAGGGCTATAATAATGTCTTTACACGGTGCGGTGAATGAGACCAGTGGGATTTTGTAAGTCTCTGTGAAGAAAGAGTCAGACCATGACACTGGCCTGTCACACTTCAGCTCTGACTCATGACAAAAGCACAAATCCCCAGGTCTTACCCAGCCTCAGTAAAGCCTCATTTTACAGCTGAGCTCTCTGCAGTGAGGCCAGGTGTCCTGTCAAAGCGGCCAACAGCTGCCAGTGGCCGAAGGTTGCTACACAAGAAAACACTTCTGATTCTTATCATGTCCTCTGTTATCATCAACTATAAACATGTGTCATATACAGTACAGTCTGCTGTAACACTGGCCTCAGGTGAAAGTCTGTGTGTGTGTGTGTGTGTGTGTGTGTGTGTGTGTGTGTGTGTGTGTGTGTGTGTGTGTGTGTGTGTGTGTGTGTGTGTGTGTGTGTGTGTGTGTGTGTGTGTGTGTGTGTGTGATTTACCATTCATTCGTCTATAAAAACACACTTGATTTCATTTGTTATTATTAATTCATTTATTTGATCGGGACTAGGTTACAATTCATATATAAAAATTCTTGACCTCTAGTGAAGCTGCAGAAGACCTCTACCATGGACGTTCAAAACACTTTCTATACAAAAACAACTCTAAGGAGACACGTGTAAGTTGCAAACAAATAGACAGATAAAAGTATCAATATAATTTTATTTCAAGGCAAGTCTGTTGGGATTGTGACCACCACCCGTGTGCAACATGCCACCCCTGCCACCACCTACGCCCACAGCGTCAGCAGGAAGTGGTACGGCGACGCTGACATGCCAGCATCTGCCAAACGGGAAGGCTGCACAGACATTGCTTCTCAGCTCATCAACAACACAGACATCGATGTAAGCACTGGATAGGTTCATGCGAATCTACAACTTGTATCAGAGTGAGTTAGTTTCATTCAACTATGTGAATTTGCAGGTAATTATTGGTGGTGGCAGAAAGTATATGACCCCCAAGGGCACCAAAGACCCAGAGTACCCCACGGAATACAAATCCAGAGGCAAACGGCAAGATGGCCGCAACCTTATTGACGAATGGCAGAAAAAAAAAGTGGAGAAGGTGACTACAGTAAATATATCACATTTAATTTAAGGAAGATTTTTTAATAGATTGTGACAACACCTGTTTTAACAGCTGCACAAAGTCAGCACAACGCACAAAAAAGTGATACTATATTTAGAAAAAGGCTGGATAACACAATATTTAGGGCCTAGTGCAGGAAACACCCTGACCACAGTCGCACTGCAGTATGTCTTCAACGCAAACATTAACAAACATTAAAATAAGCTTTGAAAGTGCATTATCTCAGTTATTGCACCAGGTGGGCATTCATATCTCAAAATCTTGTTGAGCAGAGGAAGAATCTACAGATTGGTGGTTTACTGTGTTACACTGTGGTTTGCCAGATGCTCTGCAGGAGATAAGATTTAATAATGAGATAAAAACAACCACCAAATATAAGGGCTTATGTGTTGGTGCTATACTATATGGGAGTCACTGCTTTTTGTTTCTACACATAACAGAGTCCCCTGTTTAAAGTCACTTAATATTTGTTGTGGCTACATGTCTGCAGCTGCTATTTCTTTCTTCGTAACAATTGCCACAAATTACGTGACCTCAGAAAACCAGACAGAAAGTATAATGAGCCTTGTCAACATGTCTCCTCGTGTTATTTACCTGAGCCCACCTGCTAACAAACAGACACTGTGGCTGGAGTCTGGACTGTCTGAAGGTAAGGTGTTTGATAAGTAATTAGAGCTCAGATAATTACACAAGATTATATTAATATAGTTTATCACAGCAGGTTCATTTGAGGATAGTACACAACAGAAAATGGGTCACATTGCAAAGAAAAGCTCAACCGGTGATCTCCAGCCTTCCTCCCACTCACAGCGTGATTGTGTTTTCCATGTGACACAGGTCGCCCGCTACGTGTGGAATAAAACGGATTTTGATGCTGTTGACCCTAAATCCACTGACTATCTCATGGGTGAGTTATTATTCTTTTTTTTTACGATCCACAAAAGAAAAACATTTCTATTGTGCTATTGTCAAACACCACACAAGATACTAACTTTGGTTGACTCCAAGCAACACTCATTTTTATCAAATTTTCGGCCCTGACTACCCTGACCTGACCCACTTACTGCTTTTATATAAAACAAAACAACAAATAACCACATGCTTTCATTAACCTGATACCTGTGGCAGTCAAACTGTTGGTATTCTTCAACTAATAAATATATATTTTATCCTCCACAGTCTCAAATAAAGTTATGACAAGTATGACTATGACTTATGGTTTTAAATTTGGTTACTCATTGATACAGAGAGCAGATATATGAACCTAATATTTATTAACACTTACCTCACAGCGCTGTTTGAACCTGGTGATCTGCGCTTTGAGGCGGACAGGGATCCCAAAATGGACCCATCCATTGTGGAGACCACAGAAAAGGCCATTCGCATCCTGCAGAAAAACAAAAATGGCTTCTTCCTGTTGGTAGAGGGTGAGGACTGTAGTGCATGACTCCTCTTCATTTATTTGTCCCTTAGCGGGTGGATAATGAAAACCCAGGAGACACAGCGCTCTGCTAAAAATCATGAAAATTATTTGAATGGTGAGGTCAGATAGACTTAATCATGGAAGCCCAAGGGGCAATTAAAAAACTCCATTACAGGCTGGTGTTTATTTCATGACAACCTCTGGTCTCATGATGTTTGTCTTCATGCTTTCTTTAGTGCAGGCTCCACAAGACAGAAGAGGGAGAATAGAGTGTACCTGAGAAGAAATGACATTGATTGCACATACAGCTCATTGAGTGTGGTTTGAGGTGTTTGTTTGCACATCCATCTCTCTGGTTTAATCAGAGACACATGCCTGGGGACTTCATGCTGCTGCACAGTGTCTTCACATTAACTTGAAAATAACAGGCAAATATATAAATAGATGGCGGCATATGGTGGACAGCTCACCCGCCTCAGAACTTATTAACCTTAGTCTACTTCACTTTCCATGCAGAGGTGGAGAAGGCAGGTGCAATAAAGGAAGTGCTGAAAGAAAGGAAAGGTTTATATGCCTGACCTATCTGTAAGGTATTTTTATTGCTGTCATGAAGCACCAAGAGGGAATCGGCAAGATTTATCCCGAGACATGCCATGACACATGTCTAGTGCAGTAATGGTATAAAAGTGAGGTACATTAGAAAAGTAATGACTCATTTGAAAATCTCACACTTGAGGATTATCCAATAAAAGTAAAACTTTTTATGCAAAGACAGTGCAGGGTTTGTATTACAACATTATGTAACAATAATAGGAATGAAAGTTTAATAATTACAGATTGCAGAAGAATGTTGTTGTATCATTTTTAATGTCTTTAACCTCAGTTGGGCTTGACTATTCATTTAGGTCAGCACAGCCTGTGAGAGAAGCCTTCCTTTAGCACCAAAGCTGTAGCTGTAGTGTCTTCGCCTGTTTAATGTTAAACACAACGGCATAGCGTGATCCTTGACATATGACGCTATATAGTGTTATGTATCCCAGACGCATGCTATACTGGTTTTCCAATACAACACTGTGTTAAGTGTCAACAGTCTCCTGGTCCCATATTGATGATCAATAAAACTTCTCCAGCCTAAGACATCTAAAAAACCTCAAGCCTGTCTTTTTCTCTAGTGTGACTCCTCTCAGCTCTAAAGGGCAGCTCAAATATTCTCTAACAAATGTTTTTTTTTTATTTGTGAATAAATCAACTAAGCTAAACTTCTATTTAACACCAGGAGGACGCATCGACCAGGCCCATCACATGGGACGGGGTTACATGGCGCTTCATGAGACCGTTGCTTTTGACAACGCTATCGCTAAGGGACTTGAACTGACCAAAGAGGAGGAGACTCTGACTATAGTGATGGCAGACCACTCCCACCCTTTCACCTTCAATGGATATCCATTCAGAGGGCAGAGCATTCTGGGTAACTGTAACCTCTTATGTAAAGCGCTAACATTGACTTTTGTTACATGCGACAATGTGGCACTCTACACTTTTTCACACAAGTCAAAACATCTACATTTATGCCCCGTCTATGTCTGTTTATCCCGGTGACAATAGAGCAGTAACTGGAGGTGGCATTTGTTGATCTCTGTATTAGAAAGTCTCTCACTGCACTGTCAGCGTGCTCTTGGCTTCAGTAACATTGTGCTGCAACTTGACATTTCCACTTTTTTTTTTTGCTTTCACTGCTGAGCAATTACAGCTCAGTAAACACATACAGCCAGCAGTCTTTTGTATCTTTCTCTTTTGAGTTGTTGTGTTTTTTTTTCCTCGTCTGTCTGCTTACTGTCTGTGTGTAAGCACAGATGTCTTTCTCGGTTCTAAATTATGTCAATCTTTGACCAAATTCCCTTTTGGACTTTGCATTTGTGAAACTTCCTCATTTAATCTCCATTTTCTTTTGGAAAGTCTACAGTATTGTTTGGAGTTCACTTTAGCCAAGGGGACTTAAAAAGTAAATTACAAAGTTTGTTTTAGATTGGCCTTTTTTCTTAAGGGCTATTAAACTGTAAAGAATGAATGTGTGGTAACTTTGATTGACAACCACCTGTGTGCTTCTGTCCATGTCTCTCTATGTTGTTCTGTATTTATTTAACATTTTGTCCTCTTTATCCTCTTCTTTTATACATATTTGATCTGTTCTGATGATGATATTTAGAAAGGTGGTTTCTCTCTGTATTTGCTGTCCTGAAATGAACTACCCGACAACCTGTCCTAAATGAAGATGTTGATAGAATACAAGTCAAAAGGACCTATAGGTCACCAGAATCTGTATCGATTGAGTCCTATGTTCACACCTCTCTTCCTTCCTCCCCTTCCTCCTCTTCTTCCTCTTCTTCCTCCCTGTGGTACAACTGTGATTAATGTGAAGCTCTGAGCTCTTCATCAGCGGGAGACTTGCCGGGCTAATGGCTCATCTGGAGAGAAATGCTGAGACACACGCAACAAGCTTTAGACCTCTGGCAGACCCCTGGGAATCCACAAGCCCCTCCCCTATTTGTGTGTGTCAGAGAGGGGGTGTTTGTCTCTACAAGGAATAAAAGACATTAAAATCAAAGACACTGATGCCATTAATGTTTTTCACAGGTAAATCTCCACTGTGGGCTTTGGATTCCCATCCATACACTATGCTGATGTATGGGAATGGACCGGGGCACAAGATCATCAATGGATCACGGCCTGACCTCCGAGATGTGGACACTAGTAAGAAAATAAACAGCTCTTTTAAATGCTGCATCCATAAATACATACATCAACCCCTGAGGATTGAGGATCTCCGAAAAAAATACCTATACCCTATTTACTTCAGTTTCTCTGTTTCTTTTTTTAGAAACTAAGGGTTACGTGCAGCTTTCTGCGGTGCCCACAGAGTCGACCACTCACAGCGGAGAAGATGTAGCCATTCTTGCCCGTGGCCCCATGTCCCACTTGTTTCAGGGCATCCAGGAGCAGAACTATGTTGCCCATGCCATGGCCTATGCAGCGTGTGTGGGAGAAGATCTCAGACACTGTGAGAGTGTTCAGCTGCCTGGGACATCTGCAGTCCTCCCCACAATCAGAGGCGACAAAAACCATGCTCCAACCTTAGGGGGCGCTGTGCTCGGCAGACTGCTCAGTGCTCTGCTGGTGCTCACTGTGCTCCTGTGAGAGTCAGGTTTTTAATCAGCTTTAGTGACTATATTGCTACATTAGAAGTCAGGCAGTGGGCAGGCTTGGACACTTCAGTGACATGAATGTATGACTCTGAAACCTGCTGAGTCAGGGGAAGGATTTCCTTGACAACAAAGAACAGGTGGTAATTAATAGAAGATTATTTACCACCTGTTCTATTAATAGAAGATTACAATAAAATAAAAAAAAAGGCACCAACCTGTTTTTTAAATCTTTTATTGAATTTATCTAGTATATTTCCTTTCAAAGTACAATTGCTCTGTTTTTATGTACCACTGGAAAGGGGGCAATTGTTTAATAGGTTACAGTATGACACAATGACAAACTATAACAATAATAGGTCAAAGATTAGATACATTTTCACTCTGTTACTCCTTCTATCTCTTTAACCAACCCTACATTTCAAAAAGTAAGTCTATACTGATCTTCCACTTGTGAAGATGGGTTGATTTTTGATTATGTGTCTTTATCAGCATCAACAGCACTCCAAAGACTTATTGCTTTGACGTGCCCTAATATCCGCAGTGCTAATTGAGGTTTGATGCCATTACTACAGGAGTCCATTAATACTGCAAAACATTTGAATAGCCCCTATTTTTATCTTGAGGTGACAGATTGCCATAACGATTTTAGACATCTGCTGGGGATTTGGACTTTAATAAACCTGGTTTTGACTGTCCTTGCACTCATTTGGGCTCAAGGCCATTATTTTGGCAATCACAAATGAGCTAATCTTTCAGACTCAATGAGACAGACCTGGTTTTGACTGTCCTTGCACTCATTTGGGCTCAAGGCCATTATTTTGGCAATCACAAATGAGCTAATCTTTCAGACTCAATGAGACAGACTCATTTGAGAGGAACTGTTATCTTCCTGTGTCCTGAAGGAAGCTGCAGTCAGGGATGTTTTGTCACAAAGTATGCTACATCTGGATGTAAGGATTGTAAGGATGAAAAAAGGATGAAAAATATAAAGTGTCATGCTGGTGGGCACATGCATGTTTTTACCATGTTGGTATCATGTTGGCCTTGGTTTAAGTGGGAGCAAAATTTACTAAATCATATCTTTGCTCTTTGCACAGAAAATAAGAACTATATTTTCTGCATATTGGACATTTTAAATAGGACAGAGTCAAGTAATCTTTGTTCTGTTCCAGACCAAGATTTTTCAAAACCTTTTACAGAATAAAACTAAATCTGTCTGATCTTAAAGTAAAACATTTTTTTTTATAGTTTTACAATTAGCATAGCCTATTTTAAATAATAGGCTATATAGTCAAAAGCAGGTTCTTAAGTTGTATCTTCAAACTGCAAGATCTCCAAGTGCTCTACTTAGTGTCTGCCAACAAAGGCACTGACTTTATTGCTGGCCTTGGCCTAGTTTTGTGTAAAGTCTGTGACCAGTGCACTTTTTAAAAGGTCCTCATGGTTTACGCAAATCTAGTGTAAGTGATAAGTGTCTACTTCTCATGCTGCGCCTAACATGTCATCCTCATCATTAAAAAAAGAAAAGATAGATAGATTCTACAATTTTTCTGTTCTATTGAAGATATTGAAGATTTCCTGATCAAACACAGTATGTGCGTCTGACTGAGGAAACCATCTCTGCAGATTCCCTGCTGTCCTCCTTCACACTCAGTGCTGCGCTGCGCAACAGGCTCTCTGCTCCTCACTGTTGTTTCATAGCCGTCCTGTAGGTGACGCTGGAGCTCCAGATACAAACACTCTTTATTTAACGTGAGCTCAACGGTCTGGAGCTGCTCTTCTGCATTTGCCGCAACTTTGATGCTGTTATGAAATGGGAGTTGGGTGCACTGCAGGAAAAAGATGGTAGGCCTTTTTAGATGAGAAAGCCTGGATAAAATGAAAAAAAAAAAAAACTTTACTGAATAAGCAACCTCTGGTCAGAGTATTACAGTACAATTGGATTTTTTCTCTAAAATGATACAGGTTGTTGTTGTTGTTACAGTATATTGCAGATAGTCCACTGTCTTTCTCTAGCCTGTAGTCTACGTTTATCTGCAGTAAACACTGTATGAGGTGTCTCACCAAATTTTGATTAAACTTGGTAAAAGTGCCTTTATTATTAAATAACAAAGGAATGTGGCTGCATTGTCTAAAATACTGTTAATAGCATTTAAAACCTTCCGAATAAGGTCATATTGTGAAATAGTTTTCACTAATAGGCCTATCTGTTAATTTTATGATCCCAGCATTGATATACTAATGGCTCTTTTGAATGTCCTGAACCTCATTCTAATTTGCTTAACGCTTTTAATAGTGCAACAGTAATAGTCAGTAAAGCGGCCCTCATGCATTACAACAAATAGTCAACAATAAAATTACCAATAGAGACCTTTGTTGCCATGCCAACAATCAGTTAAATGACCCGCAGAAACAACTGTGGATTGCATGGCTTAATTATATTGTTTAGTAGATAAATGCAATGTTTTTAAAGCGTGTTGTTGCATTGCTGTTAGCTTGATGAATGCATTAGGGAGTTGTAAAGAGAGGGCACTTATACATTTGTATACAGATATCGCTGAAGATATAGTATATTCTCACTAGTAATTTTTTTTGCTTGTTGAGAAAAAGCTATGTGTATAAACCAGTCTAAAGCAGGATGGTGTATTTGACTCATATAGTGTCCATTCATGATCGGGTGCATTATTCAATTGTGGGGGCGGTGTCTCATATGATCCTGGTCAGTTTTTCTTTAAGGGAGTGGAGGGAGTCCGCATGGGCCCTATCGCTGTGTGTCTATGTTTAGAGCCATGGTGGGCATTCAGAGACATACAAAGTAAAGATGCTTGGGTGAGACCTTCCTGGAGACAAGAGAAGATCTCCTACAAATACGCCACAATAGACCTCCCTATTTGTATTTACTCCCTCCCTGAGAGATATATAATTAGTTATTCTGATCGAAAATGCATGAATGGAGCCTGTCGCCTTTATTTTTAGATGTGTTGCCTTTATTTGGTGGATTTTTTGGAGGTCATAATAAGCTTGCAGATAGGCTGAACTACATAGAGTGTGGGATGTATAAAATTAAGTCCTGATGTCCTTAGAAAGTGTAACACAGTGTGTGAAAAATGTCACTTTCCCATCACATGTGAGTTTGCTGCCATAATCAGACCGTGCCATTATTGCATCACTGCACCAAACCTGAGGCCATTTGTAGGTCTAGGGTGACCTCTGAGACTGCAAACACTTTGATTATACTGGACAGGAACAAATAAATTACATGTACACTTCTGAATGACATACTTGAAGCCAAAAGACAACAGGAGGTGCGACATCATCGAGTCTAAAGAAATCATACAGACCTTGTTCATAAAAAGACCAACCAACACTAACCTCTTATTATAATACTAACTGTAGATGTGTTGGTACATGTTGATATCAATATTTAACAATATAGTTTAATGTATGCAGTAAATAAGGTCCTGGCAGATAACAAGGATTACTATTCAAGTGTGATGTAAAAGTAATTGTCCTATTCATATTGTATGTAATAGCTCACATTTAGAAAAAAAAGATGATGCATGATGGTTAAAAGCTGTGACTTCACTATGTAATGGGTGACAATAACAGCTGAACATGAAGCGTTATGGAAAAGCCTACATTGGTGAAGGAGTTTATAAAAAGTTTAGATCTTTGATAAGAGATTGACATATGTTCAGTTTTTTAAATAGAAACGAGTCCTTTCCCACAAGCAATCAGTCAATATTCACTAATGCAGGCTATATTGTGGAAAAATGTAAATGTAAGGGAAAAAGAAAACTATATTTTTTTACACGTTTCAAATCACATATTAAAATCGTGCCCAAAATTGATTAATCAGTAGAAATATGTTGTTTTACGGAGTCCTCCTGGGCGTAGACACCTCTAGACGCACACAGACTACTACTGTAAGAACAAGCACATCTTTCGGTTGCGTCCTAGCCCTGCCCCTTCTCGTGGTGTAAGGTGACACCAGCCAATCAGGTCTCTTTCCGCTCCTACCTTGCGAACACACAGCAGCGGGAGGCGGAAACGACTTCAGGGATGTATAAAAGAAATTTGGCGTGAGATTTTCTATGCTTCTAGCCAACGTGTCTGATTGTTCTCAGGTTGGTGGGGTGACAACAGTGGGACATCCTGGGAACTTGTTACTGAGGGAGAAGTTTGAATGCGGTTTAAATTAATGAAAGCGTCACATGGAAGAAAATGCAGCAGAAGTGATGTGCGGACTCCTTCCCCCGCCCTCGGCGTCACTCCGGTGGTCTGAGTGAGACGGAACCCGTGACAGAGGCTTTCTATCTGCGAGGTATACAACACGCTTTCTTCTTACAAAATTCAACAAATTTAGGGACTTAAAGCCGTATACATGTAACTGAAAACATGGGGTGTATCAGCTCAAAAGCGCCAGTTGGTAAGAGTTTCAATGTCTTGTATGCAATAGTGCCTGATTTGCTTCTTATTATTTTTGCTGCTGAATTCTTCTTCTTCTTCTTCTTCTTCTTGTAAGTTAAAAGTGGTTTTGGCAAGGAGATATAATTCTTCTCATAAATTCTATGCACCTCAGTGATTTATGCTTCGAGGTTAAACGCAGTGAGGAGTGCAGATGGATGGGGCTGCTTATATGCAGCCTAAACATCGCGATGCTACGAGAGAGTTGCATGAAGAAGAAGAAGCTTTTTGGTTGAGCAGTCGCAACAGACTGAAAGCGCGTACACAAATCTTCCTCTTGGCTCTTTCTTGGCTGCTGGAAGGGATGCTCTGCTAGAAGACTGCTTGCTTATTTCTATTATAACCAGAAGACCCACGCAGCAACAATGGTTCTGACCGTTTTGACCCAATTTAGTTGGAAGGTAGGACACATTTTACGCATCAATCAAAATTTCACGCACGCTCACTTACATCATACACAAACATATGGCTTGATCTCTTCGTACTATATGCAGGCATGGGTCGTTTATTAACGATTCTTCTTGTTGCCAAGAAACGAGCTCCCTGTTTGCTCTCACGCTTGTTTACACCTTTTGCTGTGTCCCCTGCTTTGGCGTCTGGCTAAATGTCGCCAAAGGACGCTGTCTTTTTTTCTCCATACCTGCTCTTGCCGCGGACCTCTGTCGCTCTGGGGCTGTCTCCCACAGATTTCACACCTGTATGTTATGTAATGGACACTAAAGTCTCCATACATTTAACCCATATCCATTCATGTCTGTTTACAATGCATAACATCACTCACATGCTCATAGATACATCTTCCGTCGTGCTTGGATCAAGGTCTTAAACACAACACAGAGGGGGACACGCAACCCCCAATATTTGTCTTTGCCCAAAATCTCTTTATAAATTAGATACTTATACATGGCTGCAGGTTTCTTGTAGGGATCTTTAATTGGGTACTTACAATTCCCCATTATTTTATTTGATTATGATATGACAACCTTTTATCTCCGTTTTTTGTGAATTGTTTCTGTTCATATGACTATGGCTTGGCTTGGTGTGGCATCTCTCGTGGTGATTATGGCGTCTCATCCCCTTGTCTCCACCTCATGAGGACGTGCCCTTAAATTAATAAATCTCTCCCTTGCCTTCTACTATTACAGTAGGTCAGCAGCAGACACCTGTTTGACTCAGGTTATTTTTCTGTATATGGTTGTGACATTATGCTGCCTCTGCTGGTCTTGACCTAATTGTGATGATTTCCTTCTTCCCCAAGTCTCTCGGAGAGACAAAAAGAGGAAAAACACGGGCTGCTGAGGTCTCTCCATCTGCAGTTTCCACGACAACGGCAACTACAGAGACAGAAGGAGAGTGTGCGTGTGAGTCAGCCAGACCTAAGCAAGATAAATAGTAAATAGGCAAATAAAATTAAAAATCTTTGAAGGAAAATGTGGAGCTTATTTATGGAGCTCGGTTTGAAAAAGATCACAGGGAGAGAGGATTAATTAAGATAAAAAGATGGACAAATTAGGTGCAGATGGAGGATGACTGCAGGGCCACAGTTGTTTTAACCTTTTGCAATTCAAAGCTGTTCAGTCTAAATCATTAAGAAACTTTAATGTAGAAAGCCCCAGCATGTCAATTACGAGAACAGTTGTACAGTAATCAAGAGGTGATTACCTGTTGCTTTGCTCATAATATGGTCGTCAGTTGTGCCCAGAGATCTGCTTGAGGGCCAGTCACGGCAGGATGGACAGATTGTATATGTAAGCCCCCCAGCATTATACATAATAATTATATTATGTATTGTACAGTGCATGTAATAAGCCTATAATCATTCAAATGCAAATACAGAACAAAAACAATGTTGACAGTAGAGCTTTGCAATTAATAATTAAAATAGACATTCAGAACCTCAAATCAACAGGATTAGCACGATCAGCAAGATAATGCATCTTTCATTAGAAAAATATCCCACATTTAAAAGCGAGCCATATTCACAGTTTTTCAGGTAATATTAAAAGTGTAATTGAGGTATTTTCACCATATTTACTGAATCACTGATTGTGCAGTGTTATTCCCTCCCCACTCTTGTTATTGAGTTTTGGCCCTCCATTCATGCATATATACAGTTTATTCTGTCATTCTGTATATTCAAATTGATCTGTCAAGAGATTTAATAATAATGATTTTTACTACTGTTATACTTTCTGTTTAAGTTCTGTCAACGATTCATAAATTTGTAATCACAGCTCGAATGTGCCCCAGCCGTGTTTCCTTTAAGCTCATGCCACTTCATTTGCATCCTTCTGCTGACTAAGGGGCCACTGCTGCAAAAGCCATGGATTAAAGGACTTGTGTACTGCAGAGTGAAAGAGAATGCAAGCCCTGTTTTATAAAAGGGTGCGCAGTGCAGTTTGAAATCTATTAGTGTGCCGCATTAAGGACAATACGTCTTCTGCATTCAGAGCCGTTCACTGTAGATGAATTAGACAGAGACATTATAGCCTCTATTCTGTATTGTTTGTGACACGTTTTTCTCCTCTGAACAATGCTTTCATTGACCACCGTGGCCTAGATTCACAGATACAATACCCCCAGTGTATCTGATCTCATCACAGCCAATTAAACGGCACATATTGAATTCTACTGGTGGGCAACTTGAGCTCAGCACGCTAAACGGCAGCGCTTTGACCCAGAGGGGGTGAGTGATTGCTCTTGATATTGGTCTATTTGAGATGGGTGCTGGAGACTAATCGAGCGAGTTGTTCTTTTCACAGACAGTAACTAGAAACGGCTTCCTGCGGTGGAGGGATGGAAAGAAGAGCCAGGTTGCTGACATTTAGAAGCCAACGTCCAGCTTCATCTTTTCTGTGTAAATCTGATTTAAAGAGTGATGGCCGGGCAGGGCCTAGTGCACGTATGGGGAGCTGTTCATGGTGCTGAATTGTAGTCCTGTGGGTCAACACGAGAGCAGTGAATAGAAAGGTTAAACATGTGCAGCGACCGAGCAGCCTTGACGTGTCAGCGACCAGTGACATTTGCAGTCGATCTGTTTGTGCTGCTGACGTGTTTCAATGACGTGTCAATGAGGTGTCTAAAATAATAATGTAACTTATGTTGCATAATACCATTAGAAACATGGTGTTTCCTCCAGGTTTTTGCTTTTGTATTGCTTCTAGCCCCTCAACTAAGTAACTTCATTAAATAAAAATCAGGTTTTGGGCTACTGCCAGGGCCTTACCTGCATGATGTGGCATGGCTTGAAGCGCATGAAAGCACTGTAAGTCCAGTCATCTCACTTCAAGGAGCCTCTACCCTGAAAGCCGTGCTGTCTGATGTACAGCTTACTCAGTTTTTTTTTTTTTCATAAGTATATTCAATATGAGTAATGGCTTGGTTGCTATAGTAGCCCAACTAATGCATGTAATGTCATTGGGCTTGAGGTAGCTGCTGTATATACCAAAATGTAGTTGAGTGCACCGTATGATTACAATTTGAAAGACTTTCAAAATGAATTATTATTGATATTGTATAGCATTTAAATATAGTATACCTTTCCTTATTATGTTACATCTCAGTGGCCCTCAAATAAATCTCTCAGATGCTTTGTTTTCTACTGTTCTACTCATTTTAAAGATTTCCAAAGATTCTGTGATCTTGATCTCTTTTTGACTAGTACTAACTGAATTTACAGTTTTATGCTGTTTGTGTCGGATGGGAAGTGGCAGTGAGATATGGCAACATTACATTTCTTCAAAAGGTTATCATCCGCCTGTGGCTGCTAAAGGTTATAGGCATGGGTTGGCATGGTCATACAAACGTCTTTAACTAAAGTGAGATTAATAAAACCTATAAAACTCATAGTTGAGAGAATCCTTGCTCAAGTATCACATACATCTCCAAATAAACAAAGTGTGTTATTTTTCCTATCTATTTATTAGTTGAAGCGCAAGAGCCAAGCAACTATGAGTTTTACCATTTTGATTTTCTGTAATCTTCATGCCGCTCTGTTCCTCCTGACAGTGGCGGTTGACGGTGCATTGCGTGTGGACTGGAGCGCTGCGAGCTCCGTGTCTAACCTCACACTTTTGGGGAACACGCGGACCAGCTTGGCCCGCAGGCTCATTCTGACTGCACCTTTGGGCGTTTTGGACTTCAGCAAGGTGCCCATTTCTCTACATGCAATCAGCCAAAAGACAAATCAGAGTTTTGTCTTTTGTAGTTGAGACTGGTTCTTTGTAACACCTAAGTATTTTGTAGGTATTTCATTGGAAATAATACAGCTACAACTATTGGTATAATTCCCGGACTTTACAGAACTGGAAAAGCTTGTGGCACTCATGACTTTTATGTACGCTTATGTTGGATGTCAGTTCATGCCTTACCAGTTTTGAAGAAAATGGTCCAGATTATTTTGTGCAGTTGAGGTATTACAGGGATTTAGGAGTTCATATAAATATAATCCCACTAATGAAAACATTATGATTCATTTTAATTTAGTCATCTTTAGTTTCCATTTCGTTGTGTCTTCTGCTTAAATAACCGTGACTCACTAATCGCTACAGAAGTTAGCTGTTATTATGACATGATATTGAATTGTGTATACTGCAGGTTAACGATACTGTATCCCAATTTTGTAGCATGCCAACCAACAGAAACATTTAATGAAAGATGACAGTCTCTTACTGTAGTCATTTGCTACATGAAGCAGAAAATTATTTTCTCCCCCTTCCTGGTTTAATAATAGCTCAATTAATCAAGCCATTTCAAACCTGGCTCTTTTTTCAATTTTGGTTTTAAATGAATGTTAACCAGTTGCTTTGTAATTATTTGCAAGCCTTTCAGTGTAATTATAGTTTCTTTATATGAAAGTAAAGATTTTCAGTTTTTGACCAAGTAAAAGAGAAGTGTGATCTGCAAGGACTTGTGTCTGCTTGGATAGTAACAGTGGCATGATACACTTTGCTGCCCCATAAAGTGTTTATTTCCATTTAAAGTCAGATAACAACCATTACGTTCAAGGCTGGCGTTTGGGGCCAAATGTCAAGTACCAAAGTCACATTGTATTTCAATGCCCGCTTCCTAAAATGTTTTTATATAAGCTCCCAGCAATGTCAAATCATTAAAAACATCCATACATCCATCTGTGATTTCGGCTTGGGTGATGGACGAGTCCACCTTTGAGCCCTCGGCCTCTGCTTCCTCAGTGGAAGGCGTGTCGGTGGGGTTGAGGAGATCCTCAAAATATTCCTTCCACCGCCCAACAATGTCCCTAGTCAGCAGATTCCCACCTCCACTGTAAACAGTGTTGGCAGGGCACTGCTTCCCCCTCCTGAGGCGCTGGACGGTTTGCCAGAATTTCTTCGAGGCCGACCAATAGTCCTTTTCCTCACCTAACTCCTCCCAGACCTCCCAGAAAGCTGCTGGGATAGGATCCCAGAGTTTTAGCCTCCACAACCACCCAGGCTGCAGTCCGCTTGGCCTGCCGGTACCTATCAGCTGCCTCAGGAGTCCCACAAGCCAATCAGCTTGACGGCATCCCTTACTTCCGGTGTCCACCACCGGGTTCGGGGGTTTGCCGCCACAACAGGCACTGGAGACTTTACGGCCACAGCTTCGAGTGGCCGCATCGACAATGGAGGTGAAGAACAACACTCGGACTCAATGTCTCCAGCCTCCCTTGGGATCTGGTCGAAGCTCTGCCGGAGGTGGAAGTTGAAGATCTTGGCTCAGCCAAACGTTCCCAACAGACCCTCACAGTACTTTTGGGCCTGCCAAGTCTGTCCAGCTTTTCCCCCGACCATCGGATCCAACTCACCACCAGGTGGTGACAGCTCCACCCCTCTCTTCACCCGAGTGTCCAAGACATACGGCCGGAGGTCAGATGAAACATCTACAAAGCCGATCATCAACCTCCGGCCTAGGGTGTCCTGGTGTCACGTGCACTGATGGACACCCTTATGCTTGAACATGGTGTTCATTATAGACAAACTGTGACTAGCACAGAAGTCCAATAACAGAACACCGCTCGTGTTCAGATCCGGGGGCCGTTCCTCCCAATCACGCCCCTTCAGGTGTCACTGTTGATGCCCACGTGAGCATTGAAGTCCCCCAGTAGAAACGAAAACATACATTCAAAATAATTTTTTGATGTTACTGCAAGATTTTGCGTAGGCTGCCACTTTAAGAAATAGTAACTAGATTTCTTGGTGGTTATGTTAAAAAAACTAAGGATTATATTGTAAAATTATAATTTTGGAGGTTCACAAGGTACCCGGTTAAACAAAATGACAATTGCTGTGTCAGAAATGTATAGTAATAGTATAGCCCTTGTGGAGTTGTGCTTGTTGTTATACAATTACAAGATAGTTTGTATATTTATTTATTTATGTATTTATTATTGGCTAGTTCATAAATTACACTCTTTAGAACATAGTTTGGGCGTATTGTCCCTTGGGTGATGTATTTGCAAGGCATTTTAATCCTGAAAAAAGACTGACTTTTGTCCTGTCTGTACAGAGCAAACACAGGGTAAAAGTGACGGTTATGACAAGAATGATGGCTCCACCTTGCCTCTTTTACTCACCATTGCACACCATCTGGGTGTGAGTGTGATGTGTCGCAGGGAGTCAGCCAGGTGAGGATTAGCAGCACATAAGTGATCTATTATCAAATGCAGCCTCTTACTCCTCCTGGGTGTGCCTATTATTAAATCATGGGCAGGTTGTGAGGAGACATAATGGATGTGCCTTATATTGCTTTTACAGTGGAAATAAGCTTTGGACGCACATCATGCACATTTACGCTCTGATAGAATAGCACCAGCGAAGCAACAATATGGCTTTCAAGCATAACAGAGTGCCAAAAATGATATTATTTTTTGCTTTGACGTAGCAGATCTCTTTTGTGATGTCCGTTTTGGCAGTAGCACCGTCTCCCAAACCTAAACACACAAAAGCACATGCGAGACTCATTAATTTGTCTATTGTGAATGTTGCTCGGTGCTCGGTGCTTGGAGTGCGTGACATCATCAGTGAATCAGGACCGCAGACATACGAAGAGGATTTGTTCCATGGCGACCGGTTGCCATAGAAATGTTCCAAGCGTGGAAAAGTTAAAGAAAGAAGCCGAGGAGAGTGAATGCTCACATGTTGCTTTATAACACATTATAACGACTTCATGTTTAACAGAGATGAGGACAGTGAGTGAGAACCAGCAAGAGTGTAAAATGTTGACAAGTGTAGGTTGCTTAGCTTAAAATGTAGTCTGATTGGCTGAGAATCCTATTTTCCATAAGATACTGTTATCTTCAATGGCATATTATTGGGTTTTGAATAAGTTACTGTAGAGCAAAAAGATGAAAAATTACTTTTAAGTTGTATTTGACAAATTGCTTAAATTGTTTACTTTATACAAATGCTTGTCTTGAGTAATGCAGCATCACAAACAGCACTCCGATAATCCACTCTCGTTTCACTCACAGCTCTTCTTGTGTTGAAGAATATGTCATGTTTTGTCTTGATGCACTGTCTGCAGGCTGCATTAGTTGTCCATCACAGGCTATTAACCAAGGATTTAACAGCCATAGCTGCGTCTGAGCAGCATCATGTCAAGACCACGAAAATATAGAGTTTCTCATTACTTCTCAATGCATTTGGTGTAGAAATCAAACTGTTTTGCTGTAATCACTGCAGTTACTGTCTGTTTGGTGTATTTTCAACAGGAGGCCAGAGATTGCACCCGTGTTTAGCCACTCTTTCATCTGAGTCATGTCTTTCTCTGCTGTTCATTAGGCCGGTGGGAGAGCGCAGCCGCCAGCCCACTGTGCCTTTTACTGGAGCTGTCAGCAACACTGAAGCTCAGATAAACAGGGTTGCAGCCTATATGAATATTTCAGCAGGTCCAAACGTGTCTAGGAAAATATCTGAAACATAAGTGACTCAGTTCTTTTGGCAAATATTTGGTCTGGTGGCTTTAATTTCATTGTGTGCCAAAGCAATGACGAACAATAAAACAAATCACTGACAACAAACTTCTGAGCTAACATACATCCATATGGCTACTGTAGAGTGAATTGTAGCTCACTTCTTTTTTTCAATTTTTATTTATATAGCGCTTTTCCACCTAGTGGACTCAAAGCGCTTTACCAGTGTTACAGCTGGAACACCACTGGAGGCAAGGTGGTTTAAGTGTCTTGCCCAAGGACACAAAGACAGTATGAACTGTGTGGGAGAGTGTTATGATGTTTTGGGATGTTTCGAGCGGGGATCGAACCGCACACCCGCCGGTTGAAGGACGGACGCTCTACCACTGAGCTACTGCCGCCCCATTGCCATTGTTTGAAATCAGTAAAAGCACACACAGCATATAGGATACGGATACTAAACACTCTATGGCTATTTGACATTTATTTACCTAAAATACATTACAATGCACATCACAATTCATTTTTGCTAGGTCTTCTGCAAAACTCACTTTGTTATGCACTACTTCCTTCACCAATGTTTTTGAAAGACATGCATTGAGAACAGAAAAGCAGATTCTAGGTAACACTACTGTATTTAAAATAAAGACACAAACAATATCAGGAGGATATATGTCAAGACTGAGCATAGATTGTCTGGGCCCTGATCTGGGCAGAAGCTCTGTGGTGCCTAAGGATTACAGCACATGGTCGACCAGGGGACCCCCCTTCACTGTCACTGGGACCCTTTTTTATTTGTTTTTTGCTGGTATTTTGTTGCTTTTAAGTGGAAATAGTTGCGACAAGGTCATCATGATGTCTGATGTTCTTTTCTTTGCTTTGAATGAACACTCAATTTCCCACTAGCCTATTGTATGCAGTGCTTCTTTATACAAACTGTACTGTTCACATGTATTTGTACACCTGAAACCGCTATCAAACTGCTCAGTCAGCCGAGTGTGGTGACCCCTATTAGGTAACAGCACTCGGCCTTTGCTTGTCGACGTGCTGTTTCCCACATGAGAACAGGTATATGCTATAAAAAGAGTCAGTGGGACAAAGGATCATGTCAACACTTGATACTCCCACTGTGGGCTGGCTTTAAAGACTGGACGTGTTTGATGGAGAAGGGGGCCCAGCCATATGGTTCCTTCACTACCACAGGGCAGGAAGTTATGCTTGGTTATAATTCATATGATACAGTATCTACAGTTATACCTATTATTAGCTTCACCTTATACTGAGGCCTGAGGACAAAGCCACACTACATAACACACTACAACAGGCACATATAGACAGTTTGTTTCTTGAGAGTAAGCCCTGCGACTAACTGGCCATTGTCCAGGGTGTAACCAAGCCTCTCTCATGGAACCCCTTAAAAGGTCCTTGAGTAAGGGCTCCTCCAAACAGTGATATACAGCAATATACCACTGTCCACCAGAGGGCAGGCTCCAAAAGCAGAAATACTGTATAAGGAGAAACCCATTGGCAACTTTACAAGTGTAAAAATTATGTTTTCAGCTTGGTACAACAGATGACTCCGGTCTCTAGAGCTAGGTTTTTACTACATTACAACCCTGGGGGGGATTAATATGTGCACTTATCCAATCTGAAAACTATTGTTTTACTATGCAGTAAAAGCCGAAAAGCCCTGATATTACCGCCATTTTATTGCCCTGTGGTAAGAACAATATCAGTGAATAGGGGACCAATGGGCTGAAGACATCCATATTTTTTACAATCATTGGGTGTACCCTCCCTAAGGTCGAAAGCTGCTGGGATAGGATCCATTCACCCGCAACCCCTAACGTTACCAATCAGAAGAAAATGAATGATTGTTTCTTGAGAGTTTTAGTCTGAA
The DNA here is from genome assembly GCA_024416835.2 of Perccottus glenii. Classification (NCBI taxonomy): domain Eukaryota; kingdom Metazoa; phylum Chordata; class Actinopteri; order Gobiiformes; family Odontobutidae; genus Perccottus; species Perccottus glenii. The sequence goes on from CM044550.2 coordinate 11,148,811, forward strand.
AAGAGTCAGCTTGGTTCTGTGAACAAACCAGTAGTTCACTAATTAGACCTCATGCTTATTTAACAAACAGCACAAGTCCACAGACATGTACGTATTTCTTTTGGTGAACTCAGTGAAAGATTTTTGGTCTCATCTTTGGTCAACATTTAGTTTATTGACGTAATGAGTGCCATAATGTTCAAAAATAAACATACACATTTTGTGCTGTAAAATGGATCACCTGGCACTTTATCTGTCCACAAGCATAACATGCCTTTGTTGATGTGCAGCTTGTGACTCATTTAAGCATAAATTGATAAAAAAAAAATACATAACTTTTTTTCCCAGCCTTGAAGTACAAAGATAAACTTGAAGTTCTTTGAAGACAGGAGTCCCTTTGCCGTCTTCAGACAGATCTGGGTTTTCCCATGAGTCACAGAGAAGTGCTTTCAGAAGCTGGTGGCCTCCTGCTGAGCTGCTGTACTAGTCTTTCCTAACATGAACCTTTTCTTTTGTTTCAGGTGAATGTTGATGACACCATTGAAATGTTACCAAAATCAAGACGAGCTCTAACCATTCAGGAGATTGCTGCATTAGCACGGTCTTCTCTGCATGGTAAGCACATTTCACAAACAAGCTTTATCAAACACCACATGTTATAGTGCACATACTGATTCTTTCTTTGCTGTTCAGGCATTTCCCAGGTAGTAAAGACCATGTGACCAAGCCAACAGCCATGGCTCAAGGCCGAGTGGCTCATCTCATTGAGTGGAAAGGCTGGTGTAAGCCCATGGAGACTCCCGCCCTGGAATCAGATTTCAACTCCTACTCTGACCTCACGGAAGGGGAACAGGAGGCACGGTTTGCAGCCGGTGAGACACTCTCCCTGTGTGTTTTATCACTAGTATTTTAATACTAGCACAATAAGCAAGGTATTCAGTTGTGTTTGTGTATTGTTTAACCCTGGCTTTTGTTGCATTCACATCTGTCACAATAACATACATGAGCATATTTACTTATCAGACAGTTAATGAAAACATAAAAATAAAAAAATAGGTTTCAGTTTTGCTCTGCCCATGTTATTGAAAGTAGACTTCCTCTATCTTCTACCCTCTGAATATCTCTCATTCACTGTCCGCTGATTACTCTCTCTCCTCTGTTCCTCTCTGACCTGCCGCAATACTATCTCCTTTGTTTTTCTGTCTATTCACTCTTTTTTGCTCCTGCCGGCCCTCCTTTCATATTCTCACTCCCTGCATTGCAGACTCTCAAGGTTAATTTGCACAGTAAGGATTTGCTCCTGGCTACTGCCACCATGACTGAGCGCTTTTTTTCCTTTGTGCCACCTCTATTCTCATTTTTCATTCTTCAGTGATCCCTAACTCCCCAAGTGACCCTGCTCTCTTCAGATGAGGTGCGTTTTTATTGTGGCTGTTTTATGACTAAAAGTAAAGTTTGCTGGGGTTATTCATTTCAGTAGCCCCACTGTATTTTCCACACATTATCAGCGTCAGAGTCCAATTGCCCACTTCATTAGGAAGTATCTAGTCGAGCTGACTGCTCACGTTGTTTTTTGCAACTGTCTCCTTGTTGCCTAGCTGTATTGCTGTTGTGAGTAGAGTGGGCAGACTGCATGGATATTAGTGAGTACAATACGTAAATATAGGTGAACATAAATGTAGTTTCTTCTGCATGCAGTTCAATTATTGTTAACTAGTTGTTATTTTTTCAAGACTTTTAAGTTAAACACAACAAAACAACTTTGTTGGTTTACCTGGAGGAACAGGCCATTGCATTTGCTTCCCAGCTCCATGTCATCTCTCTCTGTTTTTCTGTGCAGAGATTTCAGAAATAAATTCTCACAAATACACACCAAAGAAATAATAGATTGATATTTTGACATCCAAGTAGTATAACTACACTTAGGGTTGACTGTGAACATATCCACACAGAAGGTTTACCATATCTTCAAAAACCTGGAATCAATAACAATAAAAATGACATGGAAATTTATTTATGGAAAAATCATTTGAAATAATTTTGTTATTCATTTTGTTCCATTCAGCTGGCGTTGGTGGTATAACAGAACTTGTTAAAAACTTCAGTTATATTATACTCTTTGGGTTGTGAACACTGTTTGTGGCCATGTTTCCCACTCGCATGGAGAGGTTAAACCTCTCCATAAATTAAAGGAATTCTTATTTGTACAAGAGAACTAAAGGGCTGTGGACGCATTGAATTGTCAGAGGATGCACCAGAGTTCGAGAGGAGATTCCAGGGCATAGCCACAGTGTACAATGAATGAGCGTATTGATCTTTTACTGTAGGAGACAATGCATGAATACTAAGCATTGACCAGAGCAAAGAGACATGCAGACAGCAGAGTGAAGAGCGAGATTTAGAGTGATATCAATCAAAATGAGAAATGAAAGACAAGGCTGAGAGATTACACTGTTGAAGAACAAGGTAAAGGCAGGCATAAAGGATGCCAGGTGAAAGAATTTAAAGTTTTCGAAAATCGAAAGTTTTCTTGAAAAAAAAGCTCAATGGGAATAAAAAAGGTCTTTTATAGCAGATAATTAATATTATGGAATATAAAACAGATGCGGAGGATATCAGCAAGCACAGCGATATAGGGAAAATAATGTAAGGATTAGCCTCTGATTGATGGTCTGTGGTCGTTGACTCAAGGCCAAACACTCTCCCTGTCCCATGTTTATGATAAATGTATTCTGTGTAGTGTTACAATGTTGTACATAGTACATCTGACCTTTCAGTTAGTTTTATCTATATACACTTAAAAGATCCAAGCTGAAAAATGTGATAGAGTTTACAGAGAATATTACCAGATTTTGAAAAACAAAAAGGGCAAAAGGTATAAAGTTTGAATAATCTACAGGCAAACTTGATCAAGTGTTATTATAACACGCAGCACCACAGCGATGACAAATGGGTTTGTTATCCGTATCATTCAATAGTCTTTCTTTTGCTCTAACATTAGTCTTTGTAGGCCCATCTTCAAAACTATTTGCACGAATGAGCTGTCACTCATTCTCAATCTCCTCTCAATGGCCAATTATTTGTTGCATTGTTAAACTAATACTTACAAAATAAAAGTAACAACAAGTAAGAAAGCTCATCTTAACCTAACACTTAAACTTACTAACTTGTGTCTGTCCAGTCTAACTCTACACTGTGCACTTTGAGCCTCACGTAGCGAGACGCCAATCTAAAAGAGAGTGACATGACATGGCAACACAATAGACCTTCCCTGGCTTTCCTGGCTAGTTGCCATGACAACCGTGCAGTTACTCGTGCTCATGCCATGTTTATATATATTGTTTGTCCATTCTTGTAGGTGTGGCAGAGCAGTTTGCCATTGCTGAAGCTAAGCTGAGGGCCTGGTCTTCTGTCGATGGCGACGAATCTAATGATGACTCTTATGACGAAGACTTTCTGCCCACTAACGAGCCCACTACACAGAGCACAGGTACGCTCTCTGTAGCCACAGTGAGGCTAAACTGTGTTTGTTTGCTCCATAATGTGAAATTACTTTGCCATCACACACTTACTCCTCCCCCTTTCCTCTGTGTATCTTCCATTGTCCCAGTGCCCTAGTTTTCATGTCGACATTTTTTTGCTCCTCAGCGCAATTTGATAACCTCCTGCAAATTTAATATCATTTCCTTTGCAGCACAGGCAGTACTTGTGCGAGGATGGTGTGTGAGTGGGTTATAAATATGCAGCATGTCTTTCCCCCATAGCCATGTGTGGCTGTTTGTACACCAGGGCTTTCATCTTGATTACACTGACAAAGCTAATATTCAGTTCAGTCCTATTAGCGTCTTACACTCATCCACTGCTTTCTGCTTAATGCTTAGGCCAGGACTTCACATGACAGTAAATTGATATATTGTCTGTAAATACGTTACTCTTAAGTATGAAAATGTCAAAATATTGTTTTGTTTTTTTCATTTTTGACCTTTAAGTCTGTAAATCAGCCAGATTTTTTGAGGTGCCTTTTGAGGATCCAGCCATTATTAAACAGTTCTCTAAAGGGGAAATTCAGTTTAAGCTGGCTATAAACTACACTGTCATACCTGAGAATCAGATATACTTCCATATCTGGAAGTATATCTATGGAATATATAAGTATAATATAAATATAATATATAAGTATATCTATATCCACTCTGCCAAAGTGGTTAGCACGCCTGGTTATCCACTCTGGCAAAGTGGTTAGCACGCCTGCCTCACAGCAAGAAGGTCCTGGGTTTGATTACCATCCAGGGCAGGACCTTTCTGTGTGGAGTTTGCATGTTCTCCCTGTGTCTGCGTAGGTTTCCTCCGGGTACTCCGGTTTCCCCTATCACCAAAAACATGTACAATATAGGACTACAGATGGAAATGAGCAGTTAAGCTATAATCTGGTACAAGCATCTCTGCTCCGGCTTAATGTACATTGTACGCTGTCCTAAAGAAATAAACAATAAACAAATAACATTGTAATCAATATAGTGTAGCTTCTATAATCCTATTGGATTACGTGTAATGGGACATGGGTTATAATGTCATTTGTTCCTTTTTATTGCCATTTCATTGTTCTTTAGAGTCATCTTTGAAAGTGCAGTAGCAAGTGTCAATGACAGTAGTGGGCAAGCTCAGTAGGGAATAGATGGAATATTTGTGAGCTTTTGCAACAAAGTGCATTCTTTAATTAAATTAAATTAAATTCCATTTTACAGATCAGAAATATACCAAGCTTTCACTTAATAAATATATTGCTATATTTTATTCCACAATTAGGTTAAATTGGTCAGTATGTTTTGTAGAAGTTGTTTGATCAAGTTGTATTTCTTAATGCTAAAGGTTTATCTGGTTCCTTTCAGATGTGTCATCATATCCACCGTACTTGAAGGACCTGATCCACAGCCAGCTTTGCCAACAACTGGGACTGCGTGGGCTGTGCTGTGATGGAGCCGGAGGGGAGGGGGGCAGTGGTGAGCCCTCTCCCACAGCAGGATCCCCAGATACTCTGTCCTCTAGCCTCTGCAGCCTAGACGAGCACCACCCGCTGTTACGTGACCTGGGGGCCCACCGTGGCACCCACTCACTTGGCAATGCCGCTGAACTGGTTGCTAAGATCCTGTCAGCACTACAGGGGGGTGAAGAGTTGCTGTCTCGGCTTCAAAGAGCAGGACACACCTGTGGTGGAGGGACAGGGCGGGGTCTAAGATCACGAGGTGGACAAGACTCTCCCTTTTCAGTGTCTTACTCCGAGACGTACTTGTCTCCTGGAGAGGACGATGACAGCCCCTGCAAGGACTATGAGAACACAGTGTGTCCCACAGAGACGGAGGGCACGGTGGGAGAGTATCCTCCTGAATACGACCTGCGCAGAAGGGTCTCTGATGTGGCTTCCTCAGGCATAGTTTCCCTGGATGAGGAAGACGAAGAGGAGGAGGTGGAAGAAGAGAGGGTGGGAGATCCAAACAACCAATGAGCTGTCTGGTCTCACCTCAGTGTTCAGCCCCTCTGAACTGTCTGTTCATGATGAAAACACTCATGCATGTTTTTTGTTTCTTTCTTGACTGAATCATAGCTCATCCGTCTTTGCCTTACTCAGAACATTTCAACTTCCTAACTGGTAACTGCTTTGTCCACATGTGACAGTCTTGTTTTCCTTCAAAGCGTCAAAACAATCTTTTTTATCAATGTGAAAACAAGAATACTGGCTGGTTTCCAAGTCCAGTGACTTGCGTGTGGTCCTAGGTCCTCTTATAGGTTTTTGTGCCTATTCTCAAAGACTCCCCAAAGTGAGGCGCCAGAGGTCGGCAGAAAGACTGAGTCCAAAACTCTTTTCTTTGCATGTGTTTCTTTGCGAGTGCTAATACTGATGGGCTGATCCAGTCTTGAGCACGATTTGTAATCTCAGCTGTTCTATAACCCATCCAACTCCCCAGCGTGTCCCGTGGGAGAGGAACAGGTCAACAATGCATCTTGGGACCTGTTCTTATCAACCCGACTCTGTGCCCCGACTCCTTTGCAAGAGACAAAAATGCATCCTTTTTGGCATGGCTTGCTGAGTATGCCAAATTATTTAACCCTGTCACTACTAATTATGAGCAAATGCTGGAATGTCTTAAAGTGACAGGTCATAGTATGTATTTTAAAATATAAAGTTAAAAAAGAAAATTTGTCATAAATGATATGATGGAAATGATATGCTTTTACTGTACTAGTTTTCTATCACTCCGACATGTTGTTCCCACTATTCCAAACATCATCCAGATGTACTGCAACTAACAGGATCATATATTCTGTGGATGCCACAAGTCTTAACACTCACAGCAACCACAGTGATGAAGACAAACAACAGAATGTCCCTTATGTGACCCTTTGGTGAAGTAAGGTGTACGGTGGGATGTAATGTGAAAAGAAACTTTTTTTCTGTGAAACGACATGCATTGGAGATTTTCTATATTTTTGTATGCATTGTCTTGCTTTGATCTCTTGCCTATCTGGCGTGCCAGTGTATGTGGTTTTTGCACGAAGCTAATGTGGCTGTAGATTTCTCCTATTCTTCATTATCACTGTGTGATATAGTCTATTGAGAAAAAAATGTGAACAAGTTTTTATTTGTTTTGTTTTTTATTTCAAAAGAGGATACTGTGATACTGTTTGATATTGCCATTTGTCATGACTCTCTGTCCTCATACTGACTCCTGAAAAGCTCTGACTTTTATTCTATACTTTCTTCTTTTCTAAACCGTTTTGGCAACAAAGGGCATGTAAATGTGAGACATGCTGGATCTACCATCTCTGCAGCAATGTGAGGAGCCTTGTTGCGGTTCTCCCAGAGGGACTGTCATTCATACAACTCAGGAAGTCTCATTGGACCAGAGCATCAGTGCATCCCGCCTGCACACATCACACTGCTTGTCTTTTTGCCTGGTCAGTCTGTACATTTGAGTGTTTGTGAGTAAGCCTGGTGTGCAAAGTTATTTTCTACAAATAATTAAAGCACAGACTTCATCCCTCTTTGGTTAATTAGAAAAATGTTAGTGTACATTTTTTTGCAAGCGTATTATAAGATGTCAGCAAGCCGAAAAGCTTGCACTGTACAGTATCTTCATTCCAAAACCCCTCTGATGCAGTACGTCCCTTTAAAACAGTGTCTGTTGTAGTTGAGCTCTTTATGGAGGTCTGTAGTGGTGCTGTTACTCAAACAATAACAGCAGTCTCTATCAACAAAAAATACTACACTCAACAAAGTACCAGAAGTACTGTAGTTGTTTGATGTTTCTACAGAAATGCCGAAATGTATGATTAGGTCTGAGACAACTTTAAAGGATAGTTTAAAATTTGGTTATAAATTATAGCAAAATGCAATGAAGAAACTAGGTTTTATAGGAGACAGTAGTGCAGATTGATATTGCTGTAATGAGACTGAAGGTTGTGCTGCTAAGGTGTGTTGCTAATTCCATAGTGGCCACTTGTGGTACTGCAACTCAAACACTGATAGCCCATGATGTAAAATCAAATCTGCTATGTGTGTTGTTGCACATCTACAGCTTACCAAATAATGACATAAGCTTCTGTTCTTTGTCAGTCTCTGATGTTTACCCTTAATCCAAAAGCCAAATCTGGTATAATTGTAAGCTTTACTCCAATGTTTGCACATCTTGGTGGCTTGTAGAAACACAATAACTACACACAATTTTTGAGACTAGGTTGTAAGACTACATGCAAAGTGTGACAGATGAAAAAGATAGCGACAACTCAGGGGGAACCACTGAAGCTGTGCCTTTCATTAGTCACCTTTGACCTCCAGGTTGTACCGTCATAACCATCCTACCACCATTAAGTCCTCCACTGTCACTCCAGCTCAGTCTACTTGTTTGGTTGAGCCCAGTTTGGGGCATGTCCTTGTCATGCTCTAATCTCCACTTGTCCCCATTTGCGTCACTGTCCTTTTGGGTGACATTATTAGCTAGGTGTTGCTGAAACGAGGTTCTGTTTTTGTCGTGTGGTGATGCAACTGTACCACTGTCCTTCATAGAAACATCCCTGTCCCAAGGTAGTGTTGTCTTCTATTGCCATGTGTAACAATGTGAGTGGTGACGGTCGTGTGGTGGGTCTACAAGTGTCATGTCTTTTTTATCTTACAAATACTTGTTGAGGCTTGTGACAACAATCTGCATAACATCTACCTTTTTATAGTACAACATGAAAATTCACAAATATATATTTTACCCAAGATCCAAGGGTTAGTTTCACAGTGGTAGTTTGGACCGGTCTATAATGTTAGTGAAGTTTTAATTTGGATTTTAAATCAATACTAATGCTTACAATGACAGCCTTCTTTTATAAAATTAACCAATGGCTAAATCTTGACTAGAATGCTATTTATGAGCCTTTTCAACTGGAAACCATTCAGGAAGCACTCGTTCTGACTATTGTGGTGTTACCAAATAGTATTAGCTAAAGCTGGCCCAAACCCTGTTATAGATTCAGAATTATCTCTCAAATTTAATAATTTTATCTAAAACTCCAAAGTAAATTGTGATTTTTTTTTTTTTGGCTGACATAGAAGCCAGTTGAATGTCTTCCCTGTTCACCTGTCTGTCCTGATGCTGTCATTTCCACTGCCTCTCATTGTCTCCATCCTCAACCTCTTTACCGCTCTGTTGTGTTGCCTCCTGCTCTGTGTCTCCCACAGGGGCACATTACATGACTGAGGACATCAGAGTGCTACCTTCGCCAACAGGCAATTAGCTCACGATTATGAAAGCACCCGGTGAACAGAAGACACATATCTCTCTCTCCTCTGTCTGTGACTGCGTTGTCTTTTTCCCCTTCACTCCCATTGTGACATCTTTTGTAGTTTGCTGTCCTAGAAAGGTTAAAGTGATTCATATTCTGTGGCATCCTGCTGTCTTCTTTGAGTGTGACATGACAGTGTTGTGTAGTATCAGAGGTGGGTACGAACTTTACATTTACTTTAAATTATTGATTGCTAGAATGGTTCAAAAGAAAGATGGCAGAAACCATTTCCAAAAGAAACCTCATCCAAAAGACTTAATCATTTTACTTGTACTAGATTTGATTAGTTGTTGTTTTTTTCTTTCTTTTCTTTAATTAATTTTTATTTTGTTATTTTTGTAAATTAAGATTTCACAAGATGATAGGGCTTTGAAAGGGCTCCAGTATTCATTTACTCAAATACTTTATTCACATTTTCCCTTTAATTAACATGGGACCATAACTATTTCTCATAAATAAAAAAGCAACTCGGTAATTGAGAAATATTTTCAGTAAACTCAGGTAATAATTTAGATTTTATTGTAAAATAACAGTATTTTTACTTGAACACACATGTTGATAACTCTACCCACCTCTGATTGTCTCTGTGTCTGAGCAGCGTGTTTTCGTTTTTTGTAGCTTAAGGCAAGTGTTGACATTGGATACTTATCACAGAGATTGCTGTTTCACATTTACTTTGTGTACGAGCGCGAGTAGCAGGACAACCCTGAGCTATAAAAAGACATCAAAACATCTGTCGGACAGTGTCAAGGCAGGAGGGCGTATGAATATTCAGTCCACGTTAGCAGTGCTGTCACCCTGTGGCCTACTAACCATGTGAGAACAAACACTCTCTGTACAACAGTGGTGAATATTAGGACACAAGTGTGAACAGTGCTGCAGGACTACAATTAAACCTAGTGTAATCTTGACAGAGAGTGAGAGAGATAGTCTGTGTTTAACCCACATTCACTTCTGTCTTAATTAAAATGTCCCAGATTGCTTGGGGGTGCGCAAAATAAAACTTGTGGCTCAGAAGGCCTGTAGAGTTCAGAGAGCAAAGCCATACAACTCACCCAATAGAAGAGAAGACACATGTTAGAACAGGGTTTGATGATGAGCCCAAATGAATGTACCATCCCACTCACATTCAACAATCACTCCACAGCCCTCCATCTCGACTCTCAATGTCTTCTTTTTCCTCTTTTGGCTGAATGTAATTATTTGAATATTGCCATGTTGGATTTGGAAATGTCTTTATGTTTGTTTGCTGCATCTGATATTATTTGGAATTAATAAAATATTGGTATTGTTATTTTAAAAAGCAAAAATCTGGTGTGTGTGTTTTTTCTCACTTTCTAAAAAAAGTTTTGTTTATTATATTCAGAATAAGACATTGACTTATTCATTTAGTTTTGTATCAATTCTTGCAGTTAGCATTGTATATTGCTAAGTCTAAGCGGCACATACTCCAATGAGTATGTACATTAAAATAAACACTATAACTAAGCTGTTGAGCCAACAAACATTTACATGTCTCAAAATGTAGTTTATCTTTGTTTGCCATAATTTTGAATAAAAGGGGACTCATTTATTTTCCATTTGGCACTTGTGGCAAAGCAGATTGATTGTTCAATTTGTAACAATGATTGTTTGAATATTGAACTATTTGACATTTATTAGTGAATATATCTCTTACGTTACCCTCTGTCTGTCTGTCTGGCACCAAATATAAGTATTACAATATATTTCAAGATTCTTAGATTTGGCCCGATTTTATTGGTTAAATAAACTGTAAACATTTTGGGCATAGATCCAGGTCTTACACATCATATAAAAAGTTTACATTTGACTCAAAATGTTAAAGTGTTTTTGGTTAAGAATAAAGAAAGTGAGTGCATGCATCATAAAAAAAAAAACAGAGCCATATTAAAGCATGTATCTGTGGATAAACTCCATAACATTCAATCTAAATTCCTGATATTAATTTGCATCAGTGGCTTGCAAGCTTACACAGATTCATCTGTTGTGGGAGAATGGATTGGAGTATTTCATCTCTGCTCGAAGAAAGGTGTCTATTAATCTCAGTGTATTTCATTTCCTTGGGTAATTACTCCATGTCGTGGTGTTGCTGGACAGACAATCTTGGGGGCACACATGCTATAAACTCAGCTGTAATTAGCTCAACACCGTGACGACATCATCATTATGAAGTTATTACCAGAGAAAGGGGCGTCGGGTCAGAGACAAACGGCTGTTAAGCTTTCGAGATGTTTCCGTTGTAAGTCTTTTATTTTTCCATGACATCATTTTGCCTTGGGTAAAGGGCTGATATGATTGGCTGGTTCACAGAGCAACAGAGGGGCCTAGCAGATTTTAAACAGGGTGTATTATCATAGTCCACTATCCTTATACTTTTTAAAGTTTAAAGGTCTGATCTGTATTTCTGAACCAAAGACATCCGACCAGATGGATGTCATGAAGAATAACAAGTTCAATGTAAATAGGGCTCTCCCAGGAGCAACCCACTAAAATTGAGTACAAAAATTTTCTTTGCCATTTGGTATTTTTTAAACCACTTCTTTCTGTGAATTCCTCTGTGGCACACCTTAATGAGTCATCTGTGAGAGGTCAGGACTGAAGCTGTTCGGGCTCTAGAGACCACCAAGTGCCGCACAGAGACCTAATCTATTCCCAGTGGAGAGAGTAGACCTTTAGGACGACAGCTGAGTCATTGAATTCTCATATTGTTTCACATCACACAGCACCGTATCCACAAGATTAAGAATGTATTACAATATGTATATATATATATATATATATATATATATATATATATATATATATATATACTTTTTTTACACTAGGGAAGGTAAATGTTTTGGCTCAAAGTACAAATTAGGACTGTCACAGTGATGTATGCTTCTTGTATTAACTGGATTTTCTTTAGCTCTCACATAAGGTGTCCATTCTGGGACTGGAGTACATTATCCAGAAGGGCATAATGACATGCTGCTCAATGTCATTTTTACATCCTGTTGAAAATACGCAGGTACATACCATAAAAGTATTTAGAATGTCCTTGCTGACATGGGGGCAGGTCTTGAGGACGGCAGCCCTGTCCATTGGCAAATGTCACTTCAATTAAAGAGAAAACAGAAAGGTCAAGCTAAAGTGCAATTCAAAAAGTACATCTTGTATATTTGCCTCTCAAGGTACATCTAGAGCAAATCCTATCACAGTCAGTCAGTAAATAACCATATTTCCTTGTACCTAAATGTTGGAGACCATTACATCAATAAATGCAAGCCTTGCAGCCATGTTTGTCTGTTGTATATGTGTCACCAAAAACCATAAATGATATATTCTACAATGATTCAGATTCACTTTTTATAGTTGTTGTTATTAGATGGCCTTTACTGTCCTGCATTCTGAAAAAGCAGCTAAAGCTTTTTAAGAAGCTAAAGGTACTAAAACTGTCTAACATACGACTGGCCACAACAACGTGTGCTATTTCTGAATGTGTGCCAGAAACATTTCCAAAGAGCTTCTTTATTTTATCTTCAGTACTTCCCTTGTTGTCTGTGTGTGTGGCCTGTAAGTGGGGGCCTCTGCTCCTTATCAGTTTTTCCGTTACATTCTTGGCTCCAGTGATTGGACCAACCATTTAAGGCTAGAGGATGAACTACTCTACTGACCCACAATGCTTTGGGCTTTATATAAACCCACAACAAAGACTCATAGTCCTGGAGTGAACGGTTACTTGTAGTTGGTTATTTACTGTATGCTCACTGGCTATTGTACATTCTTCGTCATGGCTCTGCTTACGTCCAGCAGTCGTAGATCTTCTTCCTCGTCATTTCGCTCAACAGCCCGTTACAGCAGCTCCTATAGGACTGAGGGCTCCACAGACTCTTTAGACCCTCTTTTTGAGACCTACCTGGATTCAGCTGATCACTCCAGTCTGTTTCAGGATGAAGGTTCTGGAGGACCCAAATGTTCGTCGCCCTACAGCTGGCTCAATCGCTCCTCCTTTGGAAACACTGGTAATGTTTATTTAGAATAAAAGCATTAAAACACATTTAGAGCATAAGTGTTTTTTTGGATTTTAATATTTTCCTGTTTTAGTGCTCAATCAAAACAAAATAAATGTATAAAACTGATTTTTAACAGTTGCAGGAAACCTCACTATAACAATGTTACCCTTTTCTGTGCCCAAGACTAGGGCTGTATTCAGACCACTGAATATTCTACATGCCTTCTCATTTTTAAATTCTGAATGTACTGTGTGTTTGTGTCAACTATGTCTAGATGTCTTATTCTTAACATTTTACTGTATTTTGATTAGAATAACTGAGAACCTCCACAGACATATTTACGTCTTCATTCATCCTGCTGCTGCTGCTTCTTTAATTCTTGTTCCCTCGTTCAGTTTCTCTAGGAAGTCCAGTAATGGGACGTCCGAGCAGCACAGGAGGAGGGGTGTGCTGCTTGGGAGACATCTACTATGTGTCAGCAGACATCAGTCAATTTGAGCCCCAGGACGTGGTGGTGATGGCGTTCAACCATCACGTTGTCATTCACGCTGCAAAGGTGTGCAGGTGAACTGAGCATATGTTTTTGTGGCAGCATCACAAACATGAGTCAGTGATGTTTTCACACTTGTGTGTAGTGCGTAATGTGAATGTGATGAATCAAGGTGAATTCATTTATCACTCATGTTATGTGTTGCATTGATATATGTGTTTGATCTCAGCTGCATCTCAGAATAATTACAAGCTTACGATGCATTTAAAGAAGGCTGGGGTATTATCTTTTATCTCACGTAGCAGTTCTTTGCAATACAGTTTTAAGATAAGGGCTTATTAAAAATGATTTACCCACTAAGTAGTTGTTTTTAACATGGGATAATACATACGTAGATTACCTGCTAGTTTTTCTTCTTGTGTTATTTTTGCTATTCTATTCTAGGTTTTATTGTCATTATACTGTAATGCAGAAACAATCACCAGTGTCTCATTAGCTTGGACTCTTTGTAATGTTTTCCTCTACTGTTTGATGTTAATGAAGTATAAAAGGTTGAAGTTGAAGTAAAGCAGGGGTGAATATTATCTGTAAGGGGGGAAGATGATTTTAACTGAGGTCAGCGCACAAATTGGCTGAAACCTTCTCGGCTTAAAAGGCCTGTTACTGAGGAAACTCTCTTCAGAGACAACCAGTCAGTGTTCATTTCCATCTCTTGGTGCGGAGTCCAGCTTCTCCTCAGCTTTCTTCCTTTGCTGGTTTTAACCAAGCAGGTCTCATGTCTTTACCTCCTTTAAACTTTTACATTCATGTGTCAGTTGTTCTTGTAGCTCTCTTGTCAATCCTCTACTTTGTCTCTCTGTGCTCAAGGTTTTAGATGATGGTAGAATTGGAGACACTTTTACCCATAAGTCCTTGCTCCCGGAGGATATGGACCCCCTGTCTGTCTGTGGGACCTTCAGTCCTGACGGTGTGCTGGTGGTGAGCATCCAGAAAAAAGCCTCGCTGGAACTGGAGCCGCTGGGGGCGCCCATCTACCACAGCGAGGCTCACCTTTGACCCCTGACATCCTTCATTAATATTATTATTATTATTATTATTATTATTATTAGCTAAAGCTTATTTTTGATTCAAGTGGTATGTGAATGGTAAATTAAATGTATGTTTATTTTGTTGTACTGTATTCTACAGTGTAATACTATATAATTAGGAATACTTCAGCTTAGTTTGTCAAATAAACTTATAGTTGTATACTCACTAATAGCTTAAAGGTTAAGTGTGCAGTTCTTTGCAACACTGAAGGCACCCCTAATTTCTAAAGCCTTGAGCAGCTATGGCCCTGCAAGAACATGAACTGAACTCTAAACAAATGCAAAGTATTATTTTATACACTAATTAATTATACAATAAAACATTTTCACACAATCAAATTGCATATATTGTTTTTAACTAAGATACTCTGTACACCTATAGCATGTCAAGATGCTAAATAAAGAGACGGGTAAAGGCATTCCTTCAACATGTTACAATAAAAAGCTGCTTAGAAATGTGTTTAACTTAAAGACTGGACCTGAACTGCAGCTTCATATAAGGTTTTCAAAAGAGAAAAAGACATGTCTGCTTCTCACAGGACATGAGCCGTTTTAGTCAGACTTCAAACAATGCTAAAATATGTCTCTAAAAGCTTTACCTTTCTTTTACTCGTATCCCTATCTACAGATGAGTATGACTAAGTGGTTTGAACAGAGAGACTCTTTTGTAAAAACAGTAATCTCAAACCAGTTGACTTTATCTACAGCCTCACTTAGTGCCATGACTAATAACAGCCCCTGGTAGATGGCTTCATGACCCCAGCCTCAGACAGTGAGAGCACATTTAAAGAGTAAGCTTTTAAAAACAGACACACCAAAAGGCAGACACAACATTGTCTCTCCAGGGAAGGCCTCCAGCTCCACACAACCCACAGTGGGACAGAGCTCGGCCTACTTACCCAATGAACTTGCTAATTAAGCTTTTATCATCACACACCTACTCACATCCCATTCCAGATGCTCTTCTCTTTCTCACACAGGGCCAAAAGCAGTAGAAAGCAGTGTGTGTGAGTGGAGTGGTTCAGAACAAAACTACAAATAAAGCACAGACGAAAAGAAACCTGTGTCTGAATTTTGTGAACACCATGGCAAAATGAAGAAACACGCTGGGACATGGCTTTTGGCCACCACAAAGCTGATTTAAGTGGTTAGCAAGGTTAACTTTTAGCAAGGTTAACTGTGTCTTTGTAAAGCTAATACTGGTGGCTTTGTAAAGCTAATACTGTATATGTGTAACATACAGTTTTTAGTACCTTTTTTATTGCTAAGTGGCAAACAAGTTACCAGTAGGAGCAGTAGATTCTCAGAGAACAAACAAGACCCAGCAAAAGTTGATTGGAGTGGGGAAAAAGCCAATCATCAGCTCCAGGATGATCAAAGACAGTCTGGAGTTACCTGTAAGTACTGTGACAGTTAGAACATGTCTGTGTGAAGCTAATCTATTTTCAAGAATCCCCCACAAAGTCCCTCTGTTAAAAAAAAAGGCATGTGCAGAAGAGGTTACAATTTGCCAAAGAACACATCAACTGGCCTAAAGAGAAATGGAGGAACATTTTGTGGCCTGATGAGAGTAAAAATGTTCTTTTTGGGTCCAAGGGCCACAGACAGTGACGACCCCCAAACTCTGAATTCAAGCCACAGTACACAGTAAAAACAGTGAAGCAAGCATCATGATATGGGCATGTTTCTCCTACTATGGTGTTGGGCCTATTTAGCGCATACCAAGGATCATAGATCAGTTTGCATTTGTCAAAATACTCGAACAGGTCATGTTGCCTTATGCTGAAGAGGACATGCCCTTGTAATGTTTGTTTCAACAAGACAATGACCCCGAACACACTAGTAAACCAGCAAAGTCTTGGTTCCAAACCAACAAAATTAATGTTATGGAGTGGCCAGCCCAATCCCCGGACCTTAATCCAATCGAGAAGCTGTTTCTGAAGCCAAACCAAGAAATGTAAATGAAATGTGAAATGTTGTTAAAGAATCATGGAGTGGAATAACAGCTGAGAGGTGCCACACAAATGTGAAGCCGTTTTAAAAAACTGTGGTCATACTAAACATTAGTTTAGTGATTTACAGGATTGCTAAATCCTAGAAACAAAAACGTTTGTACAAAATAGCTTTGAGTTTGTAGTCAACGGCAGATACTGCTATTATTTTTAACACACCCCTTTCAACTAATAGCCCAATTGCACAGCCTTAAGAGCGTGCATATCATGAATGCTGGGTCTTGTTTGTTTTCTGGGAATCTACTGCACCTACTGGTAACTTGTTTGCCATTTAGCAATAAGAAATATACTAAAAACCTGTATTATTCTGGTTAGTAACATAGATCACGTATATATATATATATATATATATATATATATATATATATATATATATATGCACTGTTAACAAAGTGTCCAATATTTATAGTTGAAGACTACCAAATAGCAGCAGTTGAAAATAACATATATAGGACGGATGACCTAATCTTTACAATAGCACCCTCGCAGGTCCTTCCCACCTACTGCAGTGAGACTTTATAGTTTGAGCCACTGGGGCGCAGTGGCTCAGTGGTAGAGCAGTCATCCTACAACCAGAAGGTTGGCAGTTCGATTCCCGCTTTCTCCACGTTCACACTTTGCCTGCCGTGGCTGCCCCAGGGCAGCTGTGGCTATAGATGTGGCTTACCACCACCAGTGTGTGACTGTGTAGTGAATGAATAATTGATATGTAAAGCGTCTTTGCGGACCCTGAAAAGCGCTATATAAAGTTTAAATAATAAATAATAATTTACATGTGTAACAATAACCATTAATAATGGTTAATGGCAATATCCACTTTTTTCTTCCTCCTTTACTTAGTAAATATGTATATAGATAGCTTTTGTTTTAGTACTTTATTTTATTGCATGCACATCTTTCTTGTAATTTTTGCACTTTACTTGTGTAAGAGGTGCTGTACAAGCTAATGTCCCCTCCGTAGGATCAATAAAGTCCTATCTTATCTTGCACTATAACGCATATAATCTAACTGCTAAAGATTTTAGAAATAAAACAATTTTTTACACTGTGTAAGACAAACTTTCTTCAGGTTTCTGTTGCCATTTAGTTTCTCTCTCCATGACTAAGTTATAAAGCCTGCATCATACACTTTTTACATCTTAAAGTTCTCTGTGTGTGGGTATCTATTGGACTCAACTTGTCATTACTGTCACAAAATGAAATTAAATTTGACTATTAGATAAAATCCCATTTTCTACCATAAAACAAAAAAATACATCATACTGTTGGGAACTTTAAAAACATTAGGAACAGAGTGAACTAATTTGAACATTGTGCTATTCCCGCTGGGAGCATCTGTGAAAAACAAAAACAACACTCCAGGTGCTTTCCAGACAAACACTGTGGACAAATGACTGTTTAAAAAATAAAAAATAAAATAAAATAGACAAAGCCAAGTGAAGTGAGTTTATTAAAATCTCATTTATTTGTCCCTGATATACAAAACAATTTTATGTTGTGAAAAATAGCTCTGGATTTTCTCCGGCTCCATGTGGTTCGACCCTCAGGGCTTACTGTAGCTGAGGCCTGTGTATTTACAATAGTCACACCCTAAATGCCCTCAGGAGTAGGGCAACCCTTGACAAGGATGTGTGGACCTGGTCTTATCAAAGCACAAAGGGGTGAAGGATTGAAAAAGGGGGTTGATAAGTGGCTCTTAGCTTTAGGGCTTTATGGTGGGCTTGTTGGAGATTGCCAGCTTGACTCTTTGCAGCAGGATTAAGACAGGACAGAAAAGTCTTCTTAGCCAAAGTGAGAGAAAGACATGTCTCTTCTTGAACACATCTTATATTTAAAAAGCATCTTAAATATTTCAGGCTTCAAGTGTTAGATGCTTTGTCAAATTAGAGACAAGCTGTTTGCTCTCATTTAGGCTTTCTGAACATTAAAGACATTCCTCTTTTAAAATTCAATCACTTTTTGTACACACATGCTTCTGTGTGAGGGTCCCATATACATACATATATATTTTTTTACACTTTTTACATTTTCTTTACAAAAATAAGGTTATCTTGCATTTGTGTCATGAATTAAACTGGGTTACAAAGTGAGATGATGAACCTTTATTGCACAAATTAATTAAAAAACTAAAGACAAGGACATCTACTTTGATTAAACCAGAATAATAAATGCTTTGAGTATTGTAGCTCTAGCAGGGATAAAATGAGACCAGTGGATCTCCGTCAGGGTTGACAACACTGGCTTGTTGCCATGGGGATAATTGCAGACCACGCTGACACATTTCATGTTTCTGAGTGTGTGAGAGATTGGTCAAAGTACAGGGTCTTATACATGCATTTGCAGACTTAGTGTTAATAGAGGAGAGGAGATGGTGCAGGCACTTGAGGAATGGACATGTCCTCAACAGAACGCATGCTGCTCCCTTCAAAAGTCCATTTCACTATTGTGTTAGTGTTCACTGTCTTAACAGAGACAATATCAGACAGCAGGTCAAAATGTTAAACAGCTTGAAAAGCAAACTTTATCAACTCTCAAACACATTATATAAAACAAAGCTTTGTCATCTAAAAACAATTTAGTCACATTAAATGATCATTTTATTTTACAGGCATGATGTTTAATATATATGAATTGGTGAGAACAACCCCAAACCCATTGCTTATTGGAAGACAAATATTCTGTTGTTTAAGTCCCCAAAAAAAGCATTACATGCAAAAAAAAACTTGGTCACTTGGTCAATATTAAGTGAAGCTTTTTGGTCGATTGTAAAAAGTGAATTCACAAGCACTCTCATGCAGAGTGCTGCTATCTGTAAGTGAAATCAAGGATGTTTGAATGGTAGAGCCAGTGATTGTAACATTATCGCAAAAATCTACACACCTGATTACACATTGTGATACCCCATGTAGCTGCTCGGCCACGTCCAAGTGCATTTGTACTGTGTAAGAGACGGGAGAAATTTAAATTATCTAAGAGCTGCATTTGTTTGGCTTGGTTTAAAGCAACACTAGACTATTTTATACCATAAGATTTATAGCCTAAAACTATTTGACTATATAACAATCATTTTGATTGACATTAAAAAAGGGAGAATAACCACTCATAGAAAAACTGGCCTGGCTCAACAGATACTTGAAAATAATCCTGAGTGACAGAGCATGCCACATGAGCACTTTCCACACATTATATAGGTTTAGACACTTCTGTACATGTTTGTAGCACTAAAATGTTTGTAATTTAAAAGAAATGAAGTCTAACACTGCAAAGTTACATAGTGTTGCTTAATGATTTATCAAAATAATAGAAATAAGTGCTCCCTAATATCCAGTATCTAATGTGTATGACGGTTACCATTACTTGCTCATATTTAAGGCATTTTATTAAAATTAAGGTGTATGAAGTGATAAAAAGTTGTTAGACAAATCAGTAGCCCACACTGGAAAGCCTCAAGAATAACGACAGACATGAATTATTAAATACACAGTATTTATACGTCATGTTAGATTGCTTACTGAAATTAATTTGAGGTTGGTTGATGCTAAGCAGAAGCAAATTACATTTTAGATTGGTTACATTTTAGATTTCTAGTGAGTAAATAAGCTGACTTTAAATAGCTCGATTGCATGTTTGAATTCCTTTTGGCCTGCTATAGATTCCCTTTACGGTTTTTACACTGGGTCTCGGCGGCACATGCTTCATTCCACTTTTATGAGCGGAGCTGTGTCGGCTCTCTATGTGAGGGAAAAAGGTACGTCAGCCTCGAGAAGGTTACATCATATCAACAGCGACACTTATGGGGCCAATGCGTCTATGGTCGTAATAGGGGTTAGCTAACATTGTGATCAAAGACAGATTGATGAAATGACCCAGAGCAGCTGGTTAGGTAATGATGTCTTCATGTTTTCAGTCATCCATTTGCTCAATCTTCTGCCTCCCTCCCTTGCCTCCTCACTTCCTGCCCTCTCCATCCGCCCAACCTTCTCTGAAAGGGTTATTAGGAGTTATATTTAGATAAGCAAAAAAACCTTGTCTCATGCAGAGTGTGTCGATGTCGAGCCTTGTTTATGTGTGTTTCCTTATTGTAAGGCTTTAGCTACAGTATGAAAGGAGGGCTACAGGTGCCAACCGGCACAGGTTGCATAGAGTATGCTCTTAGTGGTACTATCAGGACTCGCAGAAAAGAGATGAAAATATTAGGCAAAAAAACAGAAAGTGCACTCGATCAGTTGAAACCATTTAAACTGGACCACAAACTGAAATGTGAGAATAAAAATACAAGCGATAGTTGTTCCTTCCTCCTCTGAACTTCATACATACAAGACACACATACATTCTTTTAAAATGGAAGACTCTTTCACTACTTTTGCAGGTTTACTTCAGTTTTGATCTAACCAGCTCAACATAAACAAAGTCTGATAAAAAAAAATCCCTTTAATGTTTGATGTCCCTTGAGACAAGCCCACTCTTGCCACAGTCAAAAACAGTAGAGCAGGTAGTGCGTAGAGATGTGTCGCTGTCTTATGGAGTGTCTTGGTCGGAGAAGGTGAGAAGAGGAATGAGGGGAGGGTAAAAACAGGCTGAAGTAGCAGTACAACTCATAGGATTAAACGTAGATCCTAAGCCCTGAGGATTTTTGCATGTCTGCGGCTTTGGGAGATTCAAAGACCAAACCTTCTCTTCCTCATCATCCTCCTTTGCTCTTTTATGCTCTTCACTGAGACTTCTCGTCAGACTCAGAGGGTGTGTGTTCACGGGGCAGAGACAGGCTCTTGTGGCGATCCCAAAGCTTGTGCATCTCTGTGGCCTCATTCTCGCTGCTACTGGTGCCACTGTCCCGGAAACTGGCAAGAGGTGGGCGCACTTTCACACCCTTCACTGTCACTGAACCCTCAATGGCTTTACGCAGCTAAAAAGAAGGAAATGCACATTTTAGAAAACTGCTTACTACAGACGTTCTTCCCTGCTGGCAGCTGGTAGCACGCGTGACATTTTGAAAACAATTTAATTGGGCCACTAAAGTTAAGAGTCAGCGTTGTACATATCTTCAAGATATTGACAAAGCTGACAAATGCTACAGATGAAAGTTTGGTTGTTTATGGTTGTTTATCTATTAAATCTAAATTAGTCATGTGGATTAAAATGCTGTGGTAAAACATGGTTATTGGGGGCTTGACTTGTTGCAGTTTTGGAAAACATTGGCCTACAAGAATGAAAGCACTGCAATGGTCATGCTACAGTGTGTGTGTGTGTGTGTGTGTGTGTGTGTGTGTGTGTGTGTGTGTGTGTGTGAAAACGTTCAACCAAATATGGAGAGATGGGGAATTGACAGTCCACTACACAGCCAAGAAATAAATAAGTCTATTTATTAAGCCTAAAAATGCTTCTCTTCAAAATTTTTAATGGACTTTTGTTGACAGTATTTGCATTTTAGACTTCAAACTTTCTATCTGTGTAGCTGGGAGTAAGTGGTTATGACATCTTCAGCTGTTCAACTATTTCAAAGGTGGGAGCTGAACTTTGTGGCAGCACCTGGAGGTAAGATGCTATGGAGTTCTGCAGGGACATGCTGAGGTCTGATGATTTCACATTCATTCATTCATTTTTTCTACTGCTTAGTCCCGTTAGGGTCACAGGTGACTGGAGCCTATCCCAGCAGATTTGGGCCTTAGGCAGTGTACAGCCTGGACAAGGGCCAGTTAGTCGCAGGGCTAACATTTAGGGACAGACGGTGACAAACAACCATTCACTCTCCCATTCATGCACTAGGGACACTAGAGTTGCCGATTAACCTATACATGCATGTCTTTGGACGGTGGGAGGAAGCCAGAGAAAACCCACAGTAACACGTGAAGGACTGAGGATGTTTGAGTCAGCCGGGTTTTGAACTCACAACCTTCTTGCTGTAAGTAAGGCAAGAGTGCTGACCATTCTGCCACGTGCACCCCGATGATTTCACAGTTGTCAGTAAATTCTTCTTTAATTCTTTGTTTAATTGTGAATGATATGACCAATGCATATTCTGTCTGTACTATAATCACAGTTCATGTCTTCCATAAGGCCAAGCGTACTGTACAGTGTGTGTTTGCGACAGACACACACTGGGAAAGAACGGGCTTTATCTGCCTCAGCTGGGTTTTTGTCTGGGGTGAAAACGTAGAACAAAAAAGCCTAAATATCAGGGACAGATGAGTAGCGCCGCACATCCTGCCCATTTCACAAAGATGGAGTGGTTTTCAGTTGTTTGTCTGTTCCTCATCAACCTCAATCCTGTCTCGCATAGACAATAGAAAGAGACAGCAGTATTAAGCATCCTTTTGTCTGTGTCAGTACATAAGAGGCAGAGGGAGGAACCATTAATGTCAACTGCAATGTCTTTGTGCACGTCTCTGTGTACTGATGGTGTAGCCTCTTTTGAGACTGACAGTAATTTTACAGTTATGAAAGCATTAACAATGCTGGCTGCTAATGATACTGTTAAAGATGCTGCAGAATGGGACAAATACAGCCCAAAGTCTAAGCTGTAGCTCTTACCTCTTTGAGAGAAACCACCCCAATGAGGCGCCCAATGCTGGTGACGTAGGCGTGGTCCAGGCCTAACAGTGAAAAAATGGTGTGTGTCTAAAAAGAAAGGAAAAAAATGATGAAAGGTTAGGAATCTCTAATCATGCCTTTGACTTTAAGTCTACATTTACATTATACTCTTTCTGATTGTGCTGCTTAATGGAAACAATCACTCGAGGAAATGTAGTTTTGTCTTTTAAAGCTTTTGAGTTCATCAATTCTAAGTGTATAAAAGGCTTTTGGGGGTGTGATTGTTTATCAGCAGCAGTTGGACACAGCCAATTTACCCGCTCCAGCTGCAAAGGCCAGCTTTTGAACTGTGACGTCCTACATTAACCCGAGACAGCTGTCTCATAAATGGGGTCAGACACAAGTCGAACATGACTGAAAAGGGTATAAAGTCAAGGCCAGTTTCTAAAAATAGCTTTACCATTCAAATGAATAATAGCTTTCAGCCTTTGGTTCAATCAGTGGAGAGTGGAGCTAAATGTTTTACTTTTTCAGAACATGTAACGTTAAACAGTGAAACCCTAAAATATAGGAATTTGGTGCAGCTTTCTGTATATAAAGTTTAACAAAATATGGCTATAATTCCAGCCTCTCACACTGCTATACACAAAGATTTACTCTCTTACTTATTCTACTTCATGGCAAAGCATCAAGGTCTTCTTAAAATGTGATTTACATCTCATATAGAAACAGCTTGTGTGCTACTAGTTTGACTTTACTATATTGTTACGTAGCAGGCAACGCTCTTTTGAATAACTTTGAAAACGTGAACAAGGGAAATTAAGCTGCTCACAACTCCATCTAGTGGTACAAAAGGATATAACAGGACACTTGAATAGAACTTACAACATCTTCAGTTGAACTAAAAAACACAAAAAGATTATTGGCATCTCATTAAAGTTTCATAAAACCAATGGCAACTATAGGATATTTCATTACATATTAAATTAGTTGGTATTTTCCGGTGTACAAATCCATAAAAATCCAGTTAATCCAGTCCATTCCTCAACATGCCATTCTCATACTCCAGGCCTTATTAGTGTTGGAGCTGGTAGGTTGCATTTTCTGATGCAATAGCTCCATTTTTAAACATAGATCATTAAACTTTCATTCTGTCTGATCTTCTCTACTCTGGCCGGCTTGAGTGGCAGAATGTGGCTAAAAGCAAAAATGAAGGGTCAAAAACATGGTGGATGGCTCCGGTCTGCAGGACTGATGCAAAGTTGACTTTTTGTTTCAGAGCCTTTTAGTCTTTAATGGGACTTTGTGCTTAGCCAAAGTGGGCTTTGGGGACATTTGAAATTGATCCCACTGTGCCAAACAGAAAGAAGCTGTGCCAAGGAAATAGGTTTAAGTGTTTTAGGCCAGGAGTGCAGCAGTGTAATCTGTCAAAGAGTTTTCCCACAAGAGAATAGCTTTGCAGGGGACACAATCGGTTTAAAGTGCAGTTCACTGATTAAACAAGGAACTATTAGCTAGCTTTCAACCCAAAACCATACCCATACCATTTAAGTTACAATCCTAACAACAGTCTTTAAGCAATAAACGTATTTAAAAAACATATCTTAGCATTCAGCAGTTAGGTTTTGTAAATAAAAGTATTGATTGCTACAGAGTCAGAACAGCCCATAAAAGCAGCATTCTCAATGCTATGGCCCAGTTCGAATGTGGTCATAAAAACAAAAACTAAATTTCATTAATTAGGTTTCTCTTGTTTTTTAAAAAACAAACAAAGCAACAATCTTGGAAGCACTTATAACAATATTAGTAAAATATAGTACTTTCATGTCTTAAAAGGAAAAGAGGCTTACTGAATTTGGTGTGTCACTACTGGAAATGAACTGGCAGTCTGTTATAATGAGGCCTATAGACAAAAAATTAACAATGCTAACTCTGCCACCAGTGAACAGGAGAGGACAAATGACAGCCAGAGCAAGGTGTAGAGACAATAACATCCCAAAGGCGAGCGCAGGCGGTGGCGGTGTTTAATATGCTGAGGGAGATTGTGCGTAGTATTGGCTTTTGGCGGTGTGCAGTGGAGGGAGGGGAGCAAGATGGATTGGTGCAGGATCCCTCTCTTAAATGTTTAAAGAGTAGTCACACAGAGCTGGCGGTGGACGAGAGAGAGGCAGAGCAGGAATGAGAAGAGTAGAAGAAAGAAGAATACAAATGGAGGACAATAGGCCACTGCCACAGCTGCTGCAAAGGCACAGCAAAATCAGAGCTCATTTGAAGTGGAACAGTGAAATGTGTTTGGGACTGTGCTGCAGTAGCAAATCTAAATCAGCACAAGACCTCAAGCTCTTTAGACTGCACTCTGCCTTTATCTATCACAGAAAAGGGACAAACCTGTTGTTCTTATGAGAAACAAGCTATTCCCAGAGATTTGCCACTAATGGCTTGACATTTAGTTTAATAGTATACTTTAAAGGGCATTAGTCTTTTACTGTGACAACCAATGTTCTTTAAAGAGCACGAGGACGAAGAAATATGTACAATTTATCCCCATTTCATAAATTGCCGGAGTCATTATAAAAGATAGTCTAGGTTGGAACAGCTCAGTTTGTTTGGGTTGGTTTCCAGCTTGTACAAGTTGCTCAGTGTTATTACATTTTCTCTATCTATTCTCTTGATCTCTATTTGTTTCCAATACACCATATTCTTAAAACCTCTTAAAAGTGTCCTTGAAAGCATGGAACCAATTTCGGGACTATATGAGCATTAGAGAAAAGTGGGAGTATACAGAAAAAAAACAAAATATGACTTACGACCTATAACGTGACGGTCGTTGACCTGAAAAATATCGCTTAATTATTATTATAATTGTTTTTATATACGTACATATGTACGTGCTTAAGTTTAATACAAAAATAAAATTATAAAAGTTTCCTTGAGAAAGCTCCTCCTGAGACAAACTGTACCAGCCTAAAAGGAAAATGTTATATTAGCAATAAAGTTCTCCAAAATCCACAGTATATCTACCACTGGAATGAAACTGCAGCAGTTTGGACACATAAATGAGACTGGATTCTGACAATGTATATAATCAGACCTTATGCAGTGACGTGCGCTCCACCAGCTGGAACGGGGCGGGGTCAATCTTGCAGTTGTTAAAGTTGACCTGCTCATCAAGCTGCAGCTCTTCCCACTCCACAATCTGCAAAACATTTAAAAAGGAAAAAAGACAATGGAGAATTATGTATTGCTTCAGACTAGTTCACAAGACGGAAAGAAAGAGTATGGTAGGGAAGTGTTATTATATTATTTAATTAACATTTCAACCATAGCCATAACCACCAAATGGCCTGCCTCTTTGCTTAAAAGCCTGGTCCCTTATAAATCCGACTTGCTTCTCCTCTTCCTGCCACAGATTAACTGACACTCACTTTTGGTACTAGGTAATAGTCTGTTACAGCCATCTACCCATTGTGGCCTTTGTCAGAATCCCACAACTCAATACACTAGCTCAAAAATGGCAAAAGATCTAGTAACCGTCCCATTTTATTGTTTTCTTAATAACCACTGCTTCCTATCAAACTGCAGTTTTGGTAATGCTTTGAACCTGCCACCCATCCAGTCACCCTGCCAGTGGTTGTAATTTTATGGCTGATGACTCTGGTATTCATCAATGAGTAATAGAAATGTCAGACAAGATTACGTGTTGTTTTTAATGTATGTGCAAAAGGTATTGAATAATCAAACAACATTTGCCTATAATTGTTGACAAGTGCAAAAGATGACTATTGTACAAGTCTCATATAGACATTAAGGAAGGAGATGTTGAACACAGTGGGCCGAGGGGTAAAAGTAGAGTGATTCTGAGAAGACGAGTGAGGAATATGAGTCTGACAGAGCGGAAATGAGAGGTGCTGTTGATGGATGAATTATGAATGATGTGATATCCAAAAATATAAGACTCCAGGGTAATTTGTCCCAACTGGAAATATTGAGACCATTTAGTCAATGGGTGATGTCATTAAATGGAAACAAAGGTACATTACTGTGTCCAAGAGATATTGATATGAAGGTAAAGGTGGTCATTGACATGCAATACAGTAGCTGTATTAACTGTCAAAAGCATATTCATCCTGAAAGTGGAAGAAGATGGATGAATAGATAAGAACACTTATTAGTCCCACAGTGGGGAAATTGGATTTTGCAACAGCAGAGCACTGTATAGTACAATAAGTATCAAACAAGTAAAGAGCCAACCTGGCCTGAACAAAAGTTTTATTAAATAAAAAACTAAAGATAATGTAAAACAGACAGTACATATGTAAAATTAAACTATGCTGCTTATTTGGAATGGACTCTGGAAATAGATGCGCTGCTTAAAAAAAATAAATAAAAAAAAACATGAACCATATCCGACAGTGATGCATCATTTTTCCTAAACATGGCTATAAAAAGGTGACTGATTCATCAAGGCCCAAAATCTTTTTTGTTGTCCCCCCACCTCCTGTAGCTCTATCATCTGTAGATTTGGAAAAGCTCTCTGCTCCTACCCCTGCCTCTATATTTGGTGGAAGGGTGGGTGCACTGTACATCTATACTTTGAGTGGGTACATATCTCACCTCTCTCATGGTCATGTCGTCCTCCACATCTCCGTCATCCTGCAGGAAACAAAGAACAGCCACTGAGAACAAGATATGGGCATACATAAATTTCAAATTAATTACACAACAACCAGTGAAAGGAAAAGGATGTCCATTTTGGGGGAAATCTGGTACCTTGACCGTCCCATCTCTATATATTTGTGCACGGAAGGCAAAATGACATGCTGAAAACACATAATTACTGTGCTTCACGTCATAAGTGCACAGCCTTCTTGAGACAGATGGACAGAAATGGAATGAGTGACTGAAGCAGCGACTACAGTACATTTAATGAGTGCGGGGGATGTGATGTATGAGATGTCAGCGCAGATGATTATTATAATGATGGATCTCAAACACATTCAGAAGTGACACGCCGAGACTGTTAAAGAGATGGAATCCAACTCGTAACCTTGCTTTCTGGAGAAAAGAATAGGCATCTCGTTTGTACTTCTAGGTGACTACCATGGATTTATTTATCATAACCGTGACTAGTATACACTTTATAATACACTTTATACCTTAATCGCCTTCCTTTGCCAAGCCTAGCAAATCTTTAAGACTGTTCAAGTAGAGATCCAGGGTATCTCTTTAATGTGTAATGCACTGGTCTTGTTCTTTGGTTAATCTTGTTCTGTTTTGGACTCTGCATTTCAAACCCTAACTCTATGAGGCGCCACATCCAATCCCATGTTAACCCTCACTCTCCCCTCTTTTATTTCCAGTACATTTCCTATATCAATAAACAATTGTAATACACATTTTAATACATATTTAAAACATTTGTCTCTGTACATTCTGGTCTCAGTCATGACTTGCTCTTGGTTAATGTGGTTCTGAATGCAACACTAACACAAGCAAATGCTCCAAGGCTGTGTACACAGCAGTGTGATGGGCTGTGAAATACGATTTCAGTGTTTAGTCATGTGCTTGAGTACAGGTATTTACCCTCTAAGGATTTAAGCAGTGAACATGTGAGAGATAGAATAAGGCAGTGCGTCTGGCCCAGAGGCTGTTTGGGAGCCATGAGCTCATTTATCCTCAACTCTGCAGTGGCCGACCTGTTGGTAACCTCAGCAACTGTGGCTGAGAGGGAAGAAATGAGGTGCCCTACTATAGTATTATGCAAGCACAGGCCAGACGTGCCTAGAGTTGATTAGACTAAACACACACAGAGCCTCGTCTCTCTAGCATTCTGGGGACATCTCACTCCCATAATACATGTGGCAGTCCCAACTCCTTAATTGTGCATTAAGCCCAATTAGCATAGTGCCTGTGACCTGACCTTTGGCTCTACCAAAAAGTGAAACCTAATCATTGTTGTCATACATAGACTCATGTCATAGATGGATTTTACACAGAAATGAAAACTAAAGAGGTGATTTTCTTTAAGTTTCTCTATGATGTCTGAAATGTAGAGACACGTTTGATAAGGCTCCAAATGACAAAACTAGGACTTTGCAATGTGTGGGATGTCAAAATCTGCCCTGGTTACCACTAACAGGATTAACAGTTGTCCGAGGACATTGCTGTTGCTGGTCTAAAAAAACACCCGGAAGGCATGACAGAAACTCTAGTTATGGGAAGCATTTTGGACTCATTGCAATGGGACCCCACAGAGAGAGAGAGAGAGAACTATGAGCACATCCACTGAGCGCGTTATCTTGGCTGTCTAACTGATCATTCTGCTTGTCACACAAGACAAGGGCACTCTGAATGTCGTTATGATGTGCTGTGGTTGGAGGGCTAATATGTAAACACATCAAAAAGAGATCAAATCGGTATGTCGGTTAGTGCTCGAAGAACAAAGTACACTGTTAAGAGTGACAGGCGGTGGGCTTGTGCATGCAAAATAAGTCCTTACACTTAGTTTGACTGGTCACATCACTGCTTCTATGCATATGTGAACTTCGAAGTAGGCATGTGTGCTGACATTGAAATCAGAGGAGCTGTGTGGGCATGTTCAATGGGAATTCAAGTGTGTATGTGTGATGTGTGTGTGTGTATGGGGGTGCAAACATGCACGTTAGTGAGGCTCCAGAGTGCTGACAACGGACCGATGAAGCTGTATTGCTTGCTTTGCCGTTTCTGTGACCAGCTCAAGATTAAAAAAGGCCCATTGCTCTTACACCCCACCTTCCTCTCCCTGCTACAGTGATCCATCTTCACTTCTACTCAACGACACCATTAGGCTTCAGACTCAACGATGCAAATTCAAGTCAGCATCGAATGAACACTCATACATCCACAACACCATCCCAATGACATTTCTCTGTTCTGTGGTTAACTTGTTTTTGTTGATGCAATGAAAGACTAAGTTTATGTGTCATGGTCTTGTTTACTTTGATGAGGCATGTTGTTATTTCTCCCTGCTGCCTGCTGTACTATACAATAAACAAGGCAAAAGCACAACAATAATTACATACTTACCTAAACACACAAGCTGACAACTGGCAGCAGCTGCTTGTGCTTATTGCTTTCACTTTAAATTATTGCTTTGGATCTGATTGGACTGCAGAGACAGTAAAACAAATGGGAAGTCCTCTGAGGCAGACTGAATGTGAAATACTGCTGTAGTAGCTCAATCTAGTGATAAAAAGTGACACTTTCAAAGTTTAACGTTGGTATTTCTATAATACACACATAAGGGTCTTTGGTAAATCATAAAGCTATATTTTTAAACGGTCTGATGGCAGAGTGAAGAATAATCATGAGTGCAATGTGTCACAGCAGTTTTGTCAACTGTAAAGCACTGAGATCTTAAACAGATTTGTCACTCTGAACACATCCGATATCAAGCAAAAAATCAGTTCCCAATCAAAATGAATTACAGCCATCTGCAGGAGATAAGTTCACTCTCTGTCTCTGTTCTCAAATTATTCAGGAAATTAACATTTCATCTCTTCCTATGATTATTCTTTCTATCAGATCCCTGAAGGATGGGGTTTTAATGGGGTCTGTCTCTTTCATTCAAACTGTTGTGACCAAGATAAAACTTGACCTGATGGATAATTATTACCGTGCTCTTAACTTGCTGCTAAAGTATCTTCAGGACCACTATTGTTCTCCATGGCTATAACAAGGCATGAATATGTACTACTGTTTACCTCAGTGAGAAGTGCTTTATTCAAAATAGGTCTAAAACTCCAAACATTGGTTGAATCCTTTGAAGCCAAACCATTTGTTCCCATTTTAATGCAGACGACTCTATAACATCTGCATCTATTACATGTGTGTTGAGAACAACTAAAAACAAAATGTTTCCTTCTAAATTGCCCTTCTTTTTGAAAGTAATTATCACAAATGTGAGTGAAGTTTGTGTGGTTGTGTAGAACACCATAACATGACAGTAACGAAAAACCTTTGGAAAGTGTGGCTATGGCTCAGTCTATCTTTGTTTACAGTCTATGATTTCAACAAAATTACCTTTTATTCAAAACACTGCATCTGTCAAACACTTTCCTGTTTCTAATTGGATTTAGTCCCTACCTCTTCTCCATTTCCTTTTCACTGTTTTTCAAGGCTACCACTGTGACAAGAATGAACAGCCAAACACCAAACTAAATTTAAGAAAGCAGCAAAAATGTACACAGAGAGACAAGTGAAAAGCACAAACTTTCTGACACTAGACTATTTTGCTTTCTGCTCCAGTGTAGCATTGTGTATACCGCAAGATACAAAAGTCATAAGAAAACAAGGAGAGGAGAGTGATGCCAAAAAATTGAGCCCAGCAGCCATCATAAATAAAGGATGGAGGCAATGTGAAAATACAAGATGGGGAAAAATAATGAGAAAACAGTAAGGGGAGACTGAGAGGCTTGGCTGTATAATTTCTGAAAGAGTCTAATGTAATTTGCCCTGCATCAATATTTCACAGATGAGATGGATGCAAAAAGGGGCGGGGGCTTTTGAAAGATGGCCAAGATATAAAAAAGGAGGAGAAGGAGAGGATTAAGAAAAGTTGTAAAAGATGAACGTGAAGCATGAAGCTGAGCCGCTGAGATTAAACCCTAACCCAGAAGAAAGAAGAAAGTAGAAACGGTGCATTGCGTCTGAGAGAAAGAAGCTGGTGCAGCTGGTGCAGAGGAAAGTTAATAACTTGATTTCACTTTGCTGCAGGGAAGAAAGGTAATCTTGGAAAAAAATGTTGATGAATTTGTTTGTACTGCAACAATGCCTCCACAATGGATTAAAAAAGTGTCCGGCTCAGTGTGAACAATGATCTTGAATGGCTTTTTTCAAAGATTCACAACATACAGATTAAAAATTTGGATTGTTTTTAATCTGAAGGTCTGCACCAAGGTCCACGCCAAATATTCATAAATTATTAAACTGCACCAGAGGGCCCTGATGTTCTGCAGAGTGTCATAACAACCACTGCCATGTATCCTTTACACAAGATTTGACTGACGAGTGTTGTGGCTGTGTTGTCTCCTTGGTGCCTCATTTTTTTTTTTTTTTTTTTTTTGTGTGTGGTTTCAATGAGAAATAAAAAAAAAACAAACTGATGGGAGGCACTACAGACCTGTTCTATTAAGGGATAAAATATCTAATCTAATTTAGAATTAGTCAGCTGCTTGCAGACACAGCTAGGAAAAAAAAGATAAGCCATTTGTTGACTAAAGTCCTTGTGATCTTCTTTGAAGAATACCTGACAGCTGTGGGAGGTAATACTGGAATACTTTTCACCGGCTTATTTTAAGACCAGACGTTACATCTACGTTAACTTAATGGTGTGGTCAGAAAAATGACCTGGGAGGGTGTAGTCTGTGTCACCATCATGACAAGGAGAACAAGCCCACAAGCTCAGTATACAGTAAGGGCTGCAGGGGTTCATTACTAATTAGATCACTGCAAGGCAATAATGACCAATATGCTCCTCAGCCCACTTAACACATCCCAAAAAAGACTGCACTAATAATGCACCATCTGTCTCAACACTGACCACAAAATATGCTCCTCATGGGCGCACTTAACAATTAGACATTAGAGCCAGTAGTGGCGTTTGAGGCCATGGGAGACTTCAACACTGAAAATGCAAGATTATTACAAGTGACCTCAATACCTCAATTAGGACCACATAAATTATCACAAAAATATAGTATATTGTGCAATACATTCAACTACCTCTTATGCTCTGCTAGTGTAGAGGTCCTCAAAATATGGCTCCCATAAAACAAAAAATTATAGAAAATGTACTCGTCCTCAATGGTAACACTGTGTTTTCAATAAAAGTTTATTTTTAAATGAGATAAGAACAAATGCTTACTGAATGTGATCTCTGGTGTTCAATAAGAACTTCACACTTTAGGTCAATAAAATTAGTTTGTAATGAGTCTACAAATGTACAACAAGCACATTTTCTTTTATTTGTCTCCTCATTTACCTTATACTAAAGTTTATCACTGTCTGTGGTCTCTAAAAACGTTTTACTCCATGTGAGCACTGCGTTTTCACAGTGTGAAATACATGCCCGAGGGATTGCATTTTATGCCGCCTAATGAAAAAACACTCCCACTGGGTTTTGTCTAATGTTTATTATACACTTTTGGCTGAGCTTTCTCTGTGCAAGTGTGTCTTGTGCTGTGTAACTGCTCAGAATAGATAGCGTGAAGGCACTATTTTCTTGGAGCTATGACTGGTCATTTCAGAAAACAACACTGCTACACATTAGACAAATGAAGCTGGAGCAAACAGTGCTGTTGCTTTACTCATGAACATAGTTGTAGCATAATTCATCAACAATACACCACAAGTTTTACCCAGGCCTCAGAGCGACACAGGAAAAAATGACCTGACACTACGCTGTGCTTTTGAATGATTGAAAATAAATGTGTACATACTTCAATAATTGTCAGTGGCATGTGAAACTAATGGAGCCTCTTAAGTGCCTGCAGTATAAATCATTAATGTGGCTAATAGAGTCCTACAAAGAGAGCTGTGCAAACTGTGTGTGCCTTTGTTAGGCTCTTATTTACTTCAAATTCAAGTGAATCATTTCTGATGCCGTCTCTAGTCTTTAAATTATTAGTTTGCTAATTAGAATTTTGAATGTGTTTAGAGAACCAATGTAAACCTGCTGAACAATCAGTATTAGTTTCTCAGTTTTAGGGCTTGACTAAACAGATTTTAGACTATTATAAATGTATTTCCAGTTTAAGAAAAGTTAATAATAAAATGTGTGAAGATTTATTAAAATTGAGATGGTAAAATATTCAGGAGAAAAGTGGATGCAATGCTCTCCACAGAGAAATTCTTAAAGCTCGGTGGTGGCTCCTGGTGAACGAGATGACATAATGTGGCGAGAGAAACACTGAAGATTTAAATACTTATGAGAAGATTAATAGTGAATCATCAGTAAAAACAAATAAAGCGTGTCTTTGAATTGATGATCACATTATTCTTAATGGTGTTTGATTTTTAGCACAAATTGTGCCTGATCATTTGTCCAACATTGCACAATGTAATAATTTGTCTCAATTTACAATCACATTCTTGTTTTATTGATTGACATGCACTGTTGCTGAAGTGCTTTCTGGTAATTGGACGTCTGCTCATAATCTCCAATATCTCACAGAACTTCTCATGCATCATCATTTCCTTTTAGTTGTTCCTGAAGCACTGTCAATCAAAAACAAGCCTCTCCTAATGAAGAGAGATGTCGCCCCTATCTGGATATTTACCGCTGCATGCATTTACAAAGTCATTTCCTCCCTTCCATTCGGCACAGTGTACCACAACATCTTTCATCAACTACAACAGATGTAATGGGGTTTTCCAAGTCACTCCAGAAACAGGGCAGGGTTTAACAGATCCCAGGCCTTGCTCTGGGAGGCTGTCACTGATTGGACGCCTCGGGTGACACGGCTGATGATGGCATGCTTGGCTGAACAACCTTGTCCTTATAGGCCACTTAACCACAAGTCAACCATCTTTATGACAGAAGACTACTAATTCATGTTTTCTCAAAATAAAAATACAGGTCCTGAAATGCACCTACAATTTGTAGTAAATTTAATTTGAATTAAATTAACTTTGTAACATTTCTTATTCATTTAACGTAAATCAAGGATAATGTTTTTGATGAGATCATCTATGTTCACAAGCTATGTTAAATGGCGAATACACCATTTATTTCTTTTAGATACATTGCTTAGCTTCTAGTTCTGCTTTTTATGAATTTGGGCAAAATGTTATTTGCCGTTGGAACCATACTGGCTACTCTTTAAATAATCTGAGCAACTGTTCTACCTCAATGAAGTTGTTGAATATCCGCTTTAGTCAGATACAGATGCAAATGTTGAGTTTTTACAAGATTTTCACAGAAAAGTTGTTAAGTGGTCAAGTGTTCTTTAAAGCCCATACTGACTTTTGACTAATGATGCCAGGTTAAGGATGGATCCTAAAAGCACTGAATCACATTAGAGACAGTCCAGTACGTGGGGCTATATGTCGGACAAGAAGGTTCAGCTCCTTGAGGCACAATGACATTGATGGGCTTCGGCCCAGGCCTTGCCCAGATCATAGTTCATCGGCAATATACAGTGGTGGAAAAAAGTTTTGGGACATCAAAATGTGTGGCTGCATTAGACAGACACAAACAAATTATATTTTTCGGTTTATTCTTATAATGTCTTCAATGTCAGTTCTCAACATTGTCAGTATCAATATCAACAAATAAGAGAATATGTTCAAAACTGAACAAAAAATAAAGAAACCATCACATCATCAAATTAATATTTAGTCTTAAAGACTTGAAGAGTGATTCTTGATGCAATATTTGGGGTGTCGGAAAACATTTTTCCACCACTGTAGATTAGGCCTAAATGAAATGGAGGTTGTGACGATTGGCTGATTTGGTTGATGAACCTGTTGCCGGGCAGACTCCAGGCATTTGGACAGCCCGGATCGGTGGCTCTTACCACAACAGATATCTGGACTCGTTTGGACGACCTCTTGAGCTCTGGAGACATGGGGCTCTCCACGTTGTTGTTGTTTTTCTTTCAGTGACATGAGACAAGCAAATAACATTAAGAACAGTCGGTACATGACTTTTAATACCTCTTGTTGCGATGAAAATTCACTGCAAAACTTGGGGAAGTATGAATAATTCACTGAAAAAGTGGTGCAGCATTAAAGAGAGTTTCCTTTTAAGCCTTGCCGGGTGCAAAGCTGAGAAGTGGAGAAGGTTTTCTAAATTGAGGTCAAGTAAAAAATTGTGTGCATGTTGAGGACTGTGTGGGAGGCGCTGTACTGTAGAGCTGTATGTGAGCAATAGCGTCCGACTGTGGGAGAAAACACAATGTGTGAACGACAGGCTGCGAGTCTGTACGTGTGTGTTTGTGGCAGGTATGTTGGTGTTGGTGCATTTGAGGACGTGCATCTCTCACCTCCAAGCCCTCAGCGTCTGGACTGGCACAAAACAGATGCTTTAAAGCAATGCCTGAATTATCTTGTGGACCTGAAAGACACATTATACAACAATCAGATTAGTCAATGGGATTTTTGAATTTGCCAACCAGTTCACCAAAACTCAGTCAAAGAAGGCAACAAAGCAGTTTTTATTTGATAACTGCTGTGAAATTTTGGGGTAACATTTTATAATAACTGTACACTTATTAAGCATTAGTTGAACGTTAGTAACTTCACTTAAATCATCAACATCAAAGCATTACTCCTACATTAAAATATCATTATTAAGTTACGAATAAACACTGACTATTAATGTTTTAGTTTTACATAAATAGCTAATACAAAAAAAAAAAAAGAAATATATGTCAGCATCTACAAATTGTTCATTTATTAATTTATTCATTCATCAGTTGTAATAACCCTCTAGACCTATCTACATTTATCTGTGCATTAATATGTGCACTCTGTTTTAATTTGTTATAAACAGATCAGATATCACTAGGCATGATAAATGCCAAGAGATGTTGCTCAAGTCTACTACCACCTAGTCCTGTTAGGTGCCGTGGGTGACTGGGGCGTATTCCAGCTGCTCTGGTCCTCAGGCAGGGTATACACTGGACATTGAACAGTTAGTCACATTCACTCACTTGGGCAATTTAGAGTCACCAATTCACCTATTCATTAATGTCTTTGGATGGTAAGAGGATGCCTAAGTCCTTTACTTTACTTTCTTGCAGGAAGGCAGGAGTGCTAACCACTGTGCACCCCAATGAATGTACAATTCACACAGGTGCATCTTTTACAAAATCAACATGGATAGTCAGAGTAAACTAACTGATGCCAGTGCAAAAATATTACAGCCAAAGTCACTGGGCCATTGAGACTGGTCAACCACAAAACTTGGCAACACACAGCAAGCAGACGGTGTGGCCTCAGTGCCAACAAGTGGGAGAAATACAACAACACTTCCTGACACACAACAGGGAGGAGAAGCCTGCTAATGCTAGATAGATACTTTGGGGGCCATTGTGGTAGGTTTTGAATATTTGTGTTAACTACATGCTCTAATTTAAGCTTAGTTTTTTTTTAAATATTTTTTGGGGACTTTTTTGCCCTTATTGACAGTAAACAGGG
Source organism: Perccottus glenii (assembly GCA_024416835.2). NCBI lineage: Eukaryota > Metazoa > Chordata > Actinopteri > Gobiiformes > Odontobutidae > Perccottus > Perccottus glenii. The sequence continues at coordinate 11,185,934 of CM044550.2, forward strand.
GGATATTGGCAATTGCTCCAACAACTGAGCTAGGGGCGAACCCCTAAGCCTGTTTTTTTATTTGTATTTATTAGACAGATGCAGAAAAAGAGTAAAGTGTGTGTAAAGAGTGTCTTACTAGTTGGGAGCTCTGTGGGACGCTCCGCAGAGGGTCTCTTCAAAGCAGGTTTGAGGGGTTTCTGAGGAGCAGGGCGTGTGGGGCTGAAGGAGGATTCCTCAGTTGAGATCTGCACAGAACAATGATGGGAATATTGACTCATTAACCACAAACGATCTGATATCAATGACTTGTATTTAGTGGGATTAGCCTTTTGTTTCCAATGATGAAAAAAATAAACTTGGTCTAACTCTTTTTACTGTTTCTGCAAACATTACACAAATAAGTGCACTTCCTTTCCCTTTTTAAAATGGATTCTTCAATACAGTCTTGAAATATGTCCAACATATTTTATGTGCATTTTCAATGCTTTCAGACTTAAAAAAAACATGGGGGAGCAGATTCAAGCAGTCAAACTTCAAAGTGCAAAGTGCAAGAAAATATGTGAACTGAATGTGAATATACTGTACCTTTAAAAGACAAAAGGTGCTTACATATCAGTGAGTTATGTTTTGTGTTTACATGACTAAATCTACACCTAAATTCACATTCTTGAACATTACTTAATATTTCAATACCAACCTTGAATCATGCTGCCAACCTTTACTCCCATTGATTTTAAACATTTGGATTAACACACATTAAAGTGGTAACAAGCTTTTTGACCTTCTGGCTATAAGTTTTCTGAATAATAATAATAAATAAAATATTAAAATAGTCAACAACATTTGAATTTGTTAACTGGAGCTGCAGTGACCTCTGACCTGGAAGCGCACTTCCTGACTTGCCCGGTGGCTGCCATCCTCACTGTTAACGTTGGACACCACTGACAGGCGGTTCTTCTTTTCGCCAATAGACCGCTCCCTGATGTACTCCAGTCGTCGAGGGCGACCGAGCTGCTGGGAAAGCAAAGACTGGAGCTGGGCACGCTCAATGGAACCCAACAGGATCATAGACTCTGCAGAAACACACCGTAATAAAAGTTTTTGTTTTAGGCTACTAGAATTCAAATTTTAAATAAAAAATATCAAATCAATCCACAGTAATGACAGTACAGTCTAATAAGGCTGACACATAGTGAATTTGAAACACTTCGACATGGCTGTGTCTTGTTTCTGTTGATGTGTACTAAAAGAAGGTTTACAGGATTTTACCCAAATACAAGCACAATTCTTGGCACGTTCTCAAAAATGTAACATTGGCACACCAAAACAAGTACTAGAAAGACGAACATAATGCGCATGCGTTCATGTGTGTGTGGTGGTGTGGAGGCAGTATAAGAGGATAGTGCAGGGCAAGTGTGCAGGAACCTGTGCGTGTGGTTAGTGGTTTGTGTTGAGAATGCACAGAGCAGAGCCTAAGTTACGCCGTTTCTTTCTTCTTTTAACTTTTCTACATACAGTAGCAGAGAGATAGTAAGTATCTCCATATTAGTAAATCCAAAAGAAAAGCACAGCTTTATCAGATCTGCCAATGACCAACCTCTGCTAGTGACGCGTTTCCTTTTCGGTGTATCAAGCGGCTAGGCTTTCTACTTTCTTTCATGCAAATCCATGACATTTTTAAACACAAATTTGGTACTTTTTTCATGAAATTATACTCCAATATTTTTTTTCTTAGCCTTAAAATGGCCCTAATACGCTGTCGTAAAACAATGATATTTTAACATCGGGCATGAGGTGACAGATGCCTGTGCTCCACTAACCCTAACAATAATAAAAATACTTCTCCACCTTTAATTTAATAACAGGGTCAAAGCCAATTCATAATAGATACAGCGCTGTTAATAACCTGGCAATACAAGATAATTAGCTACAGGGCTGTGTATGGATAGAACAGAGCGTTGTATTAGCAAGAGTTATAGCCCATGAATTATGGCTCATGCTTCACATATGTGATCTAATGTTCAAAGCAGAGAATAGCCCTGTATTCACAGCAGAAACAAGGAGCAAGTTGTTTATTGAGGCGTGGCGACGCCTCAAAATAGAACAGCCGCTGCGCTCGGTGTAAGTGGTTGCAAAGCCGGAAGGCGGTCATATTCCCGCTCTCCCCACAGTTCATACTGTCGTTGTGTCCTTGGGCAAGACACTTAACCCTTGCCCACCTTGCCTCCAGTGGTGTTCCAGCTGTAACACTGGTGAATGGATTCTTAATGTTAGTCACTTTGAATGAAAGCATCAACTAAAATGTAAACTGTAACACTGGTGTAAGTCACTTTGGATGAAAGCGTCTGCTAAATGACTAAATGTAAATGTAAATGTAAATGTTAACTCATATTTGAGTTTTAGGAATATGGACATTGATGTGGTAACATTGAAGTGAAGAAATTTCATCAGAAAAAGAAAACGGATACAAGGATGAAGTGAAAGTCTTAGTTACCTGATGTTTCTACCAGGGCCAGAGTCTTGAGTTGACCTGTGAGCAGGACATTATGCAGGTCTCGATATGTGCAGTTCAGGGTTATGTACCTCACGTCTCGTATCATAATGTCCTCCACCCGAATGTTGTACTTCCTGTGAAATAAATACAATACAGCAGTTTTATTACAGTTTTCATGAAATTTTCTACAGCTGCTGACATCCATCTTTCCTTGAGCTGGCCGGTCAAAACATATTCGATGTGGACATGGCATCTGGATGTGACATTGCGTAAGTGGACTTTGCCTCAGCAGAATGGTACAGCCTGTTACACCAGTCAAAAACACTCAACATTCTATTCCTGTCTGTGCTTGGCAAAACCTGCAACTCATGCTGCCAAGGTCTACACTGCTGCCAGGACACAGACTCGGGCCGACCCACTGCTCCTTATTCTGATGACAACTCGATACTCTGACCTCTCTTGAAACGCAAAGTCAATTTGATGAACAACCTCCCCTTATGTTTATTTTCCCAGTGTTCAAGGTATAGGAATGCCTTGTTAGAGTGAGTAAGTAGAAAACAAGTAGATACAATTATAAATCTTGGGTATAACCCCTTTTTTTTTTTTTTTTACAAATCACTAAATGTTAAAATAAAATACTTTAGAGTTAAGGCATAGGTGGTCAAAAAGAAAACCGACAGTGAGATCTTTATACAATTTCATAAATTGTAATAACCTTAGATATTTATGAATACTTAAACTACAGTTACTTAAGCCAATTTCCTTATTTTTTGAATTGTGTGCATTTTGTACCCCTTTGGAAGTTTTTGAAAATAAATCTTGTTTTATAATTCTTATAAAATGCTATTTTTTAATTCTGTTAAAAACATTTTTAACACCTTTGTGGCTTAACAGACCAACCTTGCTTTTTTTTTTGTAGATCAACACCCTATAACAATGTGATAGGAACTTCTCTAATGAGCTTTATCTTTTCTTATAAAGAAAAGCTTAGACTTATTTTAACATTTATTCTCTTTTCAGCACCTACTTTATTCTCTTTTCAGCACCTAACTATAGTTATTTGAAGTCATGGTTAGAGGTTAATTCTCTACTTTGTTCACAATGTATAAATGTATAAAAACATTTTAAAAGCCACCCACGTAGAAAGCTTTTTCAGATGTACTGGCAGCAGCTTTAATTTGCTGGAGGATCTGAGAGAATAACGCAACGCGGGCCTCTGAACTGGCCACAACCACTGCCAACAATAATTTTCCTGCAGGGATCAAAGGCAGTTAATGATATCAGATTGTTTTCCTTTTAATTGAACATTACTTCCCTCAAGGCCGGACAATACATCTGATCACAGTTAGCTATCGCGCTAAAGCTTCGGCTTATAGATCCGAACCAAGATAGACTTGGACTTAATAATCCTGCTTTACACATCCTCTATATTGTTTTGAGTATGGTGTTATTATATACACTAATGCGTGTGTTTGTAGAGGGAGCCAATAAATAATGATCTAGAGAAAATATGATAAACTCCTGTGGCTTTTCTCCCCTCAGAGGGGCTGTGTACTATTCACTAAACTCCTAATTGGCCATTATGAATGCTTGGAAACACAGGGAAACACCCACCCACACCCACACGAGTTATGGAGGTCATGTAATTTTGCAGTTTTAAATGCTGCTCCAGCACTGACAATGGACGGATGAGCTTTCAGAAGTGGCTTGTGATTAGATATGAATGGTGGTCATACGTGATTGATTGGTGCAGTGACATAAGCTATAATGGGCCCCAGTGAAGGAATAAAATACAACAATTTATTTAGACTCTCCTTTTCATCTGCCAGAGGCGGAGGTGTATTAAAGCCCAATGACAGTGGGGACAAATGAGTTCCTGTGGAGGTCTATCCTGCAGTGCATTGTTCCGAAACTTCCACTGCTGCTGAATGTTGCCCTGTTACATTGTGAAGAGGATGGTCCTCGTTGTTTTTAAATGAGGTTTGTTCCTTTTAGTGCTAATTGGTTCCGTTTGTGTCCCTCCACCTCTTTAAAATAAATAAATAAATAAAGACAAATTATGCAGAAGTTTTATGCAAATATAATTTAATTCTCACACATCTTTTTTAGTCAACATCCAGACCATTGTGGAGGTATGTACCTGTAAACTTTCTGTAATTCACCATTTTCTTCCTTTGTTGAAAGGACTTTGAGTGTATAGCTCTCAGCCAATCAAAGGTTTGTTTAAAAGCACTGCCCTAGAAATCGGGCCTTTAGTTTATTGATTTGAAATACCATTTTACTCTTTTTTTGATTCTATTTGTTCTGTCTGTGTGTAATTTTTATTCTTTCTATGTTTTTTGTTTCCTGTTCCATTAGGGTTTTTTCTTCTTAAGAAGGAAAGTGTGTTTAAAGTTAGTCTCAGATGGGTTCTTTTAAAATCCTGGTTTAATCTTAAATATATCTAAATTTTGTTCTGGAAACCTTGGCGTTATCATTTTGTTCTTTTTACTTTTACAGTGTTGTTTTATTACAGTTTTAAGTTATATTAGCAAGGAGACAGTTCAAAACCCAAGGGCATGCTCAGACCCTATATCCTGTCTAATTAATGGACCCTTATACAAGTGGTGCACTGTCTACACTCGCCGGTAATAAGCCCCTAAAAATGCAGCACAAAGAGTAGCTAAATCAGATTTCCACCATATTGGCGTGGGCGAATACATCCGAGTGTGTGTGTATGTGTGTGTGTGTGTGTGTGTGTGTGTGTCTGTATGCATGACAAGGCTGTAGTTACACAAGTGCTGCTGTACCAGTGTGCATGGGGAGGTGGGTGGACGCTTGTGTGGGTGTGAGATGGATCATTTCCAGTTTGAGAAAAAAAAAAAGCTTGGAGGGGGCCAGGCGACAGCATCTCATTTCCCCCTTTCCTCAGACGCCTGCTTGGCTTTAATATGCAGCAGTAATATAACACAGGCTTCCAGAAATAAAAAGGTAAAAAGTGAATGAAAGATGGAGCGAAACAGCGTCTTTCTGCACACTTCATAGAGCTGTGTGTCATTAAATATAGATGAGTCAAGATTACATTTTCTTTGTGCGTTTGTTGGTTGGTGAGCCTGTTTCCACACAAACAGCTTTCATGACACTTCCTCAATCATTTTTTATGCTTCTGAAACTTTCTGAAATGCTGTCATTATGCTAAGATAATGTGATGTATGTTGATGATAGATGGTTATGTCCTGATCATAATGCAACAAAAACAAACACACTCAGGCTTCTGACACTTGCTCAATCATCTCTGCGTCAATAAACTTTTGGAAAGTTTGGGTTTCTGATTAACAGAAAGTGATTTGATTGAAGTTAAAGATAAATTAGCATAATGTGTTGTATTTTGTCTTCAATATTATTCTACATTAAATGGACAGTATATAAAGTTATACAGAGTCCTGTCTACTACTGCAAATATATTCCTTATGGTACACTGTAGAGAATAAGTTGCAGCCAACAGCAGACCTAATATGGTGTATCAATAATATACCATAGTCTATGGACTGAACTGTCACCCCCTTGAATGTTGTAGCAGTTCATGCCGTAAGCCCTACTACCTTCTTATTTTTGCTTATGTGACAGGATAGCACTTGTGGGACCAGTCCGCTGTGGGTTTATATTACATCACTATTAAACAATCCCCAACAGCGAAATAATGAAGTGTAAGAAGCTACCATTAGGGTGTTACAGATGACAAGAGAAAAAGAAAAAATAAGAATGGAGTGAGACTCTGAGGTGGACAGTGTGAAGTAACTAGGTTCCAATGACATGACAAAAGACTCTTTGGGGGACGGCTGCACAAATTGATGAACAGATGGAGGATGAAGTGACATTTTTTTCCCCCTCATTACTCCCGATTTGTGAATGCTGCATGTGAACTAGTATTTTCACTTAATGATGTGCCGACATCCATAACAATGAGCTGTTCCAAACAATTAAATGAAGTGTTTATGTGAGGTTTACCAGAGCACAATGGTTTTTCAATTCAGTCCTACATAGATGATATGAAATTACTATGGAAGATAATTAAACAACATTTTACACTGACCATTAAGCAACAAATATAAATGATAGCACAATATGTAATTAGTTTAATATGTTCTGCCAGTAAAACACATTTTTCAAAGCTAAGCCTGTGTTTATCTTAACGTTTTTGGATACACAGAACAGACTAAGTAGACCCCAAGGAAACATTTGCTGAATTTGAAAAAGCTAGGTGGCTTGGGCTTGCTGACTCCACTAGAAAAAGTCACGTTTGCCAGTAAACATGTAAAAATGCTGCCCACTTCAGGGATTTAGGTGGCCTATGCTTTTGTTTAATGCTTCCGCACCAGGCAGTTTCATGCAGCGTCGCACAATGTACACTAGGTTTTATTGTCTCTACTGATGTGTGGTTTATGCTTTTTAGTGGAATCCTGCTGATGCCCATAAAAAGACTTCTTCCTTTGGTGATTTAAAGATGTAACTGCATCAGTGACTGACGCAGATAGCACAGCAAAGTCAAACCGTAATGTTTCAGCTGTTTATAAATGTTAGGATTATTGGAGAAAGTGGCTAAGCTCAAGTTGTGGAGGTGGAGGATTTAACTGGGCATTCGCCAGGAACTCTAAGTCTACAACAAGCCAATCCCATATAGTTATTACCCTACGTTTATTACTCATTGTATGTATTATAATACAAAATGATTTGACATGATGACTGACAGGTAAGTGCTGTTGTGGTACTTTTGTAAACAACCTATGGTTTAACATAATGCCAGCTGTATGGTGAAATCAAATTAGTCCCGCTTAGTCCCGTTCGGGGTCGCGGGTGACTGGAGCCTATCCCAGCAGCTTTGGGCCTGAGGCGGGGTACACCCTGGACAATGGCCAGTTAGTCACAGGGCTGACACTTAGAGACATACAACCATCCACTCTCACATTCATTCACTAGGGACACTTTAGAGCTGCCAATTAACCTTTACATGTGTTTGGATGGAAGCCGGAGTACCCGGAGAGAACCCACAGTAACACGTGGAGGAAATGTAGACTCCTCATAGAAAGACCGGAGTCAGCCAAGAATGTTTGAGTCGGCCGGGTTTTGAACAAGAGTGCTAACCACTCTGCCACGTGCACCCCTAAATTTAAAATGTCTCATGGGAAATGAAAAATAAATTGTCTCATTTAAAACAAATAAAACTGAAAAATCAACATAAAATCTGTGAATGGTTCATCATTTGTACTCAGTTTTGGTGAATATTCAATTTTAAGTGCTCGTACTCTTTCTGGTATCAGAAAAAAATAACGTACATTAACGGATTCTTGCTTTTTAGTTTTATCTTTGTTCTGTGATTAAACTAAACTTTCTTCCTGAATATGCTTTATCTGAGTCACTGCAGAGATACCAGTAAGAGGTAACAGTATTTGCAAGTACTACAAACAACCCTTCTTACTACAAAAAAACATGTAACCAAAATGGATTTTTATGTAAATCCACATCACCAACTGCACTTAATAAAATGCCCTGTAGTGTCAAGATGCTGCACGCTGTACATACTCATGGTGCCCCCAGCCCAGCTCGGGGAGGTAAGGGAGCTTCTTGATCCTGATGATGGAGTCATACAGGGAGGGCTGCAGGGCCTGGGCCACAGCGTTTGCCAGGATAACTGCTATCATCACAGGAAGAATGTGAGAGATCTGTCCAGTCAGCTCAAACACGATGACCGCAGTGGAAACTGTGTGAGTGACCGCTCCTGACAAGGCAGCTGCACCTAGGGGTGAGGAGTGAGGACAACAGGGTGAGCAAGAGGGACATGAGAGAGAAGCAGTACAGATCATTTAATTTACTTCATCTTGCATAAATTGACCAGTCCAGTTCTGACTTGATTTCTGACTGGTTAAGAAAAATGAATAAGGAACAGGTTGATTCAGTTACACTTAATCTCCACAGGGAAGAGTATGTATGGCTACTGGATACTACAGTAGAGGTTTCATTTTAAACCAGAACTGTGGAGAAAACTCATCCAAAAATGTGTTTTTGGAACAATAAAAATATATAATATTCCCATTATGCTCCACAAGCTTTGGTCAATCCTTCTCCTAAACCCATAGAGCAGAAGTCAACTTATTCACTTAATTCAATCCCAAGGAACTTCAATATTTCCAAATCTTTTCACCCCTCAATAAAGCAAGCAGAAATGGCAATATAAAAGCAGGTGGAAAAGCGTGGGCAAAAGTGATTACTGCCGCAGTGGAAACTGTGTGAGTGACCGCTCCTGACAAGGCAGCTGCACCTAGGGGTGAGGAGTGAGGACAACAGGGTGAGCAAGAGGGACATGAGAGAGAAGCAGTACAGATCATTTAATTTACTTCATCTTGCATAAATTGACCAGTCCAGTTCTGACTTGATTTCTGACTGGTTAAGAAAAAATGAATAAGGAACAGGTTGATTCAGTTACACTTAATCTCCACAGGGAAGAGTATGTATGGCTACTGGATACTACAGTAGAGGTTTCATTTTAAACCAGAACTGTGGAGAAAACTCATCCAAAAATGTGTTTTTGGAACAATAAAAATATATAATATTCCCATTATGCTCCACAAGCTTTGGTCAATCCTTCTCCTAAACCCATAGAGCAGAAGTCAACTTATTCACTTAATTCAATCCCAAGGAACTTCAATATTTCCAAATCTTTTCACCCCTCAATAAAGCAAGCAGAAATGGCAATATAAAAGCAGGTGGAAAAGCGTGGGCAAAAGTGATTACTGAATAGAGAAAATAGATGAGCTCAATAGAGCAGAATAAGAACACTGGAGAAAAAACTGCACCAGAATGAAAGCATATAATCAAGTCAGAAGAAATGGGTGGTGCATAACGATAACTGTGAAACCATTGTTCTTTCCTGTTTTAATTAAGCCCTTCTTCCCTTCCCGATCCTGACATTTAGTGCTTAGAGCAAGCTCTGCTTCCAGATGAAAGATGCTCTTCAGAGTGTCGAGTTTGTAAAGGGCTGAGTCATCAGCTACAATGTACACCATAACAACATCAGCACTTCAATAAACAGCTGCTGCCAGCCTGTAACTGTGGTTTAATCAGCACAGCTGTCACCAAGTAGCTCAGAACAGGGAATCACAACACCAAATCTCATTAGACAGGACTTCTACAGGGATAGAGGACAGGGAGTGTGGGTCAAAAACAGTGACAAATGCTGTAATTCAACTCAAATGCAAGTGTTTATTGTGGCTGAGAGCAGATTAAAAATTAACCTGAGATTGCTTTTGAAAAACCTTTAAAACTGAGCTTGATAATAGATCTAAAAGTACTTGAACACATGCGTTTAGATACTGGTCAGTTGGTACTCATACTTATTGTTCTCATAAGATTCTACAATATGAGTACTCACTGCAGTACAAGTCATTGTTCCCTATTTTTTTTATACAGTGTTGAAAAGTTGAAAGCTACAGGCTCAAAAACCGCTAAATTGCATTTGCTTCATAGATATTAGGTGCCTCTTCTGTATTTTGTATTAGTTAGTACTCATGTTTCTAGTATCTATACTCATTCTGGATTGAATGGTATTGGAACATCCACTATAACATATATAACCTATAACTATTTTGCAAACCACCATTTTAAATGAGATAAAAAAAAAAAAAAAGCTCTGTGCGTCATTTGACAATTCCAGAAAAACTGTGCATTTTATTGCTTTGTTTTTTTTTTGTTTTTTTTAATCATTTTCTGCTCGTACAATTCTTAGTTGTGATATCAAAAACGTATAATGTTATCGTACCCACGACAGCGTATCCTCCTGGCACTATGGGGTAGATGATACCGTCCATGTTAATGCCATCTGGGAACCAGGCTGCCATGCTCTCGCCAACCAGACGACCAAAAGCTGCCCCTAGAATAAACAAACACAAGAACAAACCCAGTAACTTCTGTGGTTCCTAGACACCAAATGGCCGATAGTTTGCTTTTGATTATACAAAACAAAATGAGATAAAGAAAAAAGGGACTAAACTGTTCTGTGGACGTTGATTGATGTAATTATTAATTAAAAACAACATTTGACTTAACACTCAGTGACTCTTGCTGCTGCTTACCAATGACAAACACTGGCATGAATGCTCCGCAGGGCACAGGGATGGTGGTGGCCAGGGCTGACATCCAGAACTAAGATGTACCAAAATGACAAAGAAAGAAAAGCCATAAGAGAAAGAGCATGGTGGCATTTCCATTATCTTCAGAGTAGCATTCTGCGTGCTCCCATATGATAGCCCAGTGCAATCGTCTATCAGCGCTGAGGAGGCAGCCACGCGCAGCTTATTGCAGAGGTTAGATTGAGCTGTCACTTTCACTCCTCAATTGGCAAAGACCCTGAAATAAAGCTCGGGTAATAAGCACAGCTGTGTCGATTGCCTGACGTTGTTCCAGACGAGCGGAAAAGATGGCTAATTAGGAAGGACAAACAAAAAGGAAAATGTCATCACTGACAATGTGCTAGCAGTAACTTCAGCGAGGTGTATGCGTTGAGAGCTTAAAAGATATGAATCTCAAAGGTTGGGTAGTCTGGAAGAGAAAAGGGCTGCACCGATAGCTCTGACAGAAATTATTTAATATCAATAGAAATAAAAATCATGTCAGAGTGAACTGGGGGCAGCTCACCTTATTTGAACTTTATTACAGTAAATAATTTCTCAAGGGGTCCTTGATATATAGATATACATAACCCAATTCCTGTTGATGGTCAACATTTTTTGGTTCTTAATTTAAATCATAGGCAACTTTTGGTAAAGCTTTTATGAATATGTGACTCCTTAATGTCTTATTGTTGGGGCTTTTCATTTATGACTATTTTTTGTTAATAAATAAAGAGCTGGGGGACTGAGTTAAATGTAGACAATGCATTTTCCTACTTTTATGTAAAGTGCTTCATTAATGTATAGTGTGAATATTATTTCAGACTTAAACTCTCGAGTGGCAAGTACATTTTTTCTGCTACTATTTCCACAAATTGTATAAAATTTGACTAATTGTATTGAACAGAATTGGACATTTGTGATTTGACAGTTATCCATTATGACACTAAATGATGATGAGTCTCTGAAAGAAAATCCTGACTGAGCAGTGACTGAGTGACCGGGAGAATAACAGACCATTTATCCAAACTTCACAAACCCTGTGCTCTTATTATATTGTCTTTTTTGAGCAGTGCTAGTGTTACAATAATAAATACAATAAGACATATGTAATAAAGTGTTACGAAAGCCATTATGCAAACTTCATCAATGTAATAATCTGGTTTCAAATAGACTTTTAATTATACTCATTGCCCTGTCTCCGATCCGTGCCGCCCGTTTACCCCCTCTCCTTGTGCTGCGTCTATAGTTAGCGGTAATTAAGGCTGGCTGCCACAGCGCAGTAATGGATCTCGTTCTGTAACCCTACACCGTCGCTGTTTTCGCACCCTGCTCTGCACACACATACGGGCGTAGGTGTTCACACAGACCCACGCTCACACCACGACAGCACTTCGGTGACAAGTGGAGCTGAAACGCAGCCGGGTGCCAGAGTGTAACACACATTCACACACAGCTCACTGAAAACACAAAAAATAGGGCCTAAGGGAAAAGTAAGACCGCCACAGGAATAATCTAAGAGACTTTCTTGTTTTATCTTTCAGTAAACCAGCACTTTCATAAGAGCTCGGAAGGTTTTAAGGATCTAGGAACTCATAACATGGGCTTAGCTTTATCAGAGGCCATGATCTCGTATGACAACTCGGTGTAAGAGCATCGGAGACCCTGACGAGCAGTGGGACCAGTTGTCACTCTTTTTTCAAAATTCACAGTTTGGCAAAAAGACCAACTAAAGCGGCAGAGGGACTATCTGCAGCATGAGGTTATATATAATTACTATAACATTTTACTATTAACAATCTAATATTATCTGTAATCAAATGCGATTCAATGCAATTCATAATATTTGATCTGACCTGATGCCAACAGAGAACACGTTTTTAGCTTCATTGTTCCCACTTCCCACACGTCATCAAATGTTTGTTCTCTATCAGATATAATCTCTAGCCAGCTGCTAATGACATTAAAAGACAAAGCCGGATGTATTTTATTATAAAACACAGATGGTAAAAACAAAACAAAACAAAATATCCCTGCAATGTTCCTATCCAAAAAAAAGGAGGAGTCTTTTAAGATGCGTTTCCAGCAGGGCTCCTTCCTTTGCCTGACAGCATCATGTGAACCAGCTGTTTGTTAACGCAGCAGGGCACAGTCACAAACAGGTGAGCGTGACAGGAGGAACACTGCACGTTTCCTTCACATTGTACAGCAGACGTCACTGAGCCCTTTACAATATTGTTATCGTCTTAAGATGACACATCTGGGGTCCCCATCTGGCAAACCTGAAACATGAGGACCTTTAAACTTACAGATCAGCTTAAAAGTAATGCCCCCTAATATTTCATTTTCAGAACATCTGTGTAAAATACTAAAATAATAACTAGTCATTAAACCCTAAAAAGATTTGTGGGCTCAGATTTGTTTATCAATTTACCCCTAGTCTTAGTTTCTTGTTATAATTAACCATTAGTGTATTTAATTACACTCCTGCCTCACAGCAAGAAGGTCGTGAGTTCAAAACCCGGCCGACTCAAAAAAAACATCCTCTTGTCTTTCTGTGAGGAGTCTGCATGTCCTCCACGTGTTACCGTGGCTTCTCTCCGGGTACTCCGGCTTCCTCCCACCGTCCAAAGACATGCATGTTTAGGTCAATCGGCAACTCTTAAGTGTCCCTAGTGAATGAATGTGAGAGTGAATGTTTGTCTGTCACTGTCTATGTCTAAATGTTAGCCCTGCGACTAACTGGCCACTGTCCAGGATGTACCCCGCTTCAGGCCCACAGCTGCCGAGATAGGCTCCAGTCACCCGCGACCTCTAATGGGACAAAGCGGTAGAAAATGAATGAGTGAATGAATTTAACTAAATATTTTCACCGTTTGAAAGGTTGGGTTCAACAGTGTGCCACTTTAGAAAAAAGAAATTTGTCATGCTTTGGAGTATACAGAACTTTTTTATTAATAATCATCTAATTTTAGGCAGGTTTTATTTATTTGTTTTTGTGACATTAACCTAAATTGTTTTAAATATTCCTTCTCTACTTTTGTTTAAACATCATTTGACAACAAAGACTAAGAGTTTCAGACAAAAGGGCTAAAATGCAATTAAAACTGTCCAGGACAATATAAATGATTTCCATAACTAGACAATTTGAACAATTTCCATGACTAAAAATTGCCCATATTTCATGGTTTTCTTCAACATGGTATTCCTGTTGAAGACGCCTGTGATAAAGCTTTGATTGATCTTTGAAGGATTATTAACATATAATAACATTAATATTCAATATTTGCATCAACTGTTAACCTCAATTAAACTCAGGTTTAATGCAATACAAGACTGTTATAAACTGACAGTAATAAAAGCAGTGAGATGGGCTTCTCCACTTGACGTGCCTGGCAGGAGTGTCCCATTGACAGATGATTGATGGGTAATCCATAGCTTAAGGCTTATTTCAACACCCATTATTTGCTCTATTTATGTCCTCCTGGCCATAGGTGTATCACGTTCCTAGGAGCAGCATTGACTCACTTCCCCTGAGGAATCATAAAATTTTCATCTCAACTAATCTAATGCAATCTACTAAGTATATGTCTCAGAGGTAGAGCACAGCCATCAAAAAGGATGACCTTAAAGATGAAGGTAAACCCACAAGCAGAGAGAGAAGGAGCCTCGGAGAAAAACAAACACAAGCCACTTCTGTGTTGGTTTTAAACATGCTGCTTGGATCAAAGAAGAAGTGGACTTCAACCTGAAACACCCCTGCAATAAACCCTATTAATATGTAGCTAATGAAGCACATTCATTCTGACTGTGGCATGATTTTAATTAGGCTAATATACGTATTATAGCGCTGCTCCAGGGCTTAAACTATTTTAGATGAAGAGAGGAATTATTCTGAATTAATACATGTTACTCATATTTCATCAGTAAATCCTAGAAACAGGTTGTCTCCATTAGTATTTAATCATTTTATCATTTAAGGGGCATAAATAGTAGTGTTTACATATGTCTCACGTGGTTTCATCCAATTTTTTATAGTTTTCAATGTATAGTTTAAGGTAACTGCAGAAAATTATTGATTCATAACTGTTTTATGTTAAATCTTTGTGTAATGCACAAAAAAAAAAAAGATACACCTGTGGAAGTCCAATTGGACAATATGCTATAATTCATTTGTTGATGTTTGTAATGCATTTGTTGAACACTATGTAAATGTTTAATGCAAATTATCCTTTATATCTGAAGTCTATTTAAGGGAATTGCAGAGAACTTAAAAGAGAACTGCCTAAACAAGTTTTAATTTTGTGAATCAACGCTTGTAAATATAAGAATCACATGGAACCCCTGGATCATGGACCTAATGGCTTTTGATGTAATAAATCATCTAAACGCATTAGAGTTTACCAAAATCAAAGGGTTTCTTTTACTTCTTCAAACTGATGAAAAAGGCAGTGACTAAGTAACTTTCATAAAACTGAATGAATCGAGACAAAGCCCATGCAGAGTGACAGTGGGGTCAAGGGTATGAGTTGTGACGCAGTATCCAAGACATGTATACTCTATACTTTATTTGTAAGTCACCTGGGAGCCCTGTGTCTGTGAGTGTGTCACATTTAGAGGAGAGTCTATCACCTGGGGGACTCGAGGGACCCTCAGGGGCCCTTTGTCAACTCCCAGTCCAATCACAGTAGGACCAGCTCTCTGTCACACACACATATCAGGCAGGAGTATGTGCACTCACCTGTATTAATAAACTCTCAGAGCTGCTGATGTGCATAATGAGGACTGCTTTAAATAGCTTCACCTAAAAACTGTTAAATGAGTCTGTCAGGTTTGTGGGTTTTATTGTGTGTTCAAACTACACTTCTTAACAGCGCCTCGGGAAAGAGCAATAGGCTGTGTTACACCAACAGTCAGTTTTTGATTTGTTTGATTAAAATAATTTAGTAAAATGCTTTTTAAAATGACGCAACTAAGATTTAACCTAATTTGTGTTACAGTCACACCAATAGACAGTTCTGATCCTCTGGCATTTACCTAAGGTCTAACTGCAGATGAACTATAGCAAAGTATTTTACTAGCTTTAATAATATCTTACAATCAAACCATGGTTTAATCGTATATAAATGTATCCTTGTCCTATCCAACCAAAGAGCAACATTTTATTTAAGACACTTTCTACTTTACGCCCTTGTAGCAGGTTGAGTTGCTGACCAGTGAGAAGAGACATTCTGTGCATCCTCACAAGATGGATACCACATTAAATAAAATAAGCATTCATTACAGAACAGGAAAAGGTGCTTTGAAATCACCAGGAATAATCCAACCAAACCGAAGACTGTAATCAGAGTCATTACAGCCTCTCTCTGAATGTAGTGTGTCGTATGAGACCGCTGTGTGATGCAAGTCCATAGATAGATGGAGATTTGTGAAGGTGGGCCAATTAAACTTAGAAAAGTACACTCTCCTTCAAGATATATCACAACAGGAAATGAGTACACCCCACTGCATATTTAATTACACTCAGTGGACATCAGAAACAGGCTGTGCTTATAGCCATCACAGTATCTCAGCGGAGGACACACAGAGTGAAAAGGGAATTAAACATAGGTTTCATTAGGAAAAGTGTATTTTGTAGCTACTTATTGAGACAAAAAAAAAAAAAAAAAAGGACAATGAGTCCATTTCTACATTAGCACAGACAGTCATAGCAGTACTTGTCTGCTTGCATAACTTTGACACTGGAGCCTCTCAAGTGTTGGATTGTCATTTTACTCGAGTAGGTGTTCTGCTCGCTACATTTCTCCCTTGAGCAAATGGTGTGATTTTTGCTGTAAAAAGACTGCTGGCGTCACCATTCTGAGCTTCAAGTCATGAAAACTATTGGAGAATTTAACTTAGAGAGAGCTAAACAATTTTTTTGAACAGTTCATTCCAATTATGTTGATTAAAACCCATACAACCCACTATCCTGTTTGTTCCCACTCACACTTTACGTCCTCGAAGGAGAAAGGGGGAGGTTTTGGCTTCAGTTTAGCAAAGTGCATTTTATTTTAGCGGAACAAGGAAGTCAAAATGAATAAGGGTTAAATAAAAAACAGAGACTGCAACTTCCTGAGGCATATACTTGGCCTCTTCCCATAACTTTGTCAAAAAGACAGGATATGTATTGATGAGGTTTCTTTGGGGGGGGTTTAATCACATGAGAGGTTTTTTTTGGTGAGCATTTTAAAGATATTTTCCCTTTGGCTTCATAGTTTTTGTGGTTTGACATAATACATTCTCCTCACGTTCTCACTGTCATTCAAAATATTTATGAAACCCTTCTATTACATTGACCTTTCTGATTTGACAGAAGCCTGAAAAGAAACGGTATACATTTCTCCACAGCTTTCCTTTTTTAGATCTGCCATAACTTTAAATCATTTTGTAACACAGTGAGGAGATGAGCTATTGTTCGTGAAGCTGTATTATGCAGTATGGTTCAGTGTTACATCAAAGCAGGCAAGAAAAAATCATATTTCTAAATTAAGCAGTTTCAATTCATCTTTATGACAATATTTTGTCAGCAATATAAAAACTTCACATGCTGTATTACACAATCTGATGTAATCCGAAGTGTCCTTACCTTCATGACAATAAAGAGGACCAGAGTGACGAACACATTGACCTGCGGATGCTTCCAGGCCTGAGAGTGCCCGATGTAGTCGAACTCCTCAGCAATGCCCTGTTTGGCCCAAGTCCGATTGTCCAGTAATGTGACCAGAGACTCTTTCTGGGTCAGCTTTGAGCAACAAATAGGGTTATCATTAAAATATTGCATTGCAAATAACATACATTTCCTTGGAATTAAAAAAAATATTTCATCTGAATGCACTTAAAAGCACTGGCAATGTTACTTAGTTCATGAGAAATTTTGTCATATCAACTGTAAATGATTCCCGCTGTGAACGGGACTAAGCAGTAGAAAATGAATGGCTGAATGAACTGTAAATGGGACACAAGCAAAAGAGTGTGTGATTAAACGTAAATAAATCTAATAGTAAAGTGTGTTGACCTCTTTGACTCAGTGTATTTTGACAAGCATATTCCCTGACATTTAAAGTACACCCCCTTTTAGATAAGAACAGTTGTGCTTTTGACTTCTATTTGTCCCACTGATAAAATATTCATCTTCTCTTTCACCTTAAAATGGATCAAAACCAACTGTGTGGCCTTTACAGATGAAAAAGTAAACATTACTTCTTAGGATTGAAAATACTTCAAAGATTTAACAGCATAAAGAACAAGAAGATGATGTCCTGGAAATATATTAAGAGATGTGAGTGGAGATTTCAGATAGACGAGCGATTGTCCGATTGTCAGAAGACAGATTAATCTGAGGCGGTTTTAAAACTCCAACAGCCACAGGTGTCACTGCAAATATTCTCGACAGCCACCAAGAAAATGATGACGGTGGAGTAAGAAAAAAAAAAAAAAGGTTTTGATATAGAACATGTATTTGTGCTTTTGTCGATCAGTGCCTGCAGAGGTGACCTTTCTGAGCCCTGACTCAACCTGTCATTAGGAAACAAGAAGAAGAATGTTTGTGTAGGGCCTGAGGATAGTATTCCTCGTTTAATTAGACCGACGAAGGGTCTATAATTGGAGAGAAATTAGTGATATGACTCATCCCTGAAGCAAACAGACAGCATCTTAGTCTAGGAGCCACACAGATGATACACAGAATAAACTCATTTAAACCAGCACATGGCAAATTAAAGGTTAGTACAACTCCATTAAATCTGAATAAATTCAATCAGGGTTCATACTTTAAAACAAGCCTGTGATTAAATCTATGTTATTACTAAAGAGCAGCACATTTTATATTGTGTATGAAAAGGGGAGGCTACCTTGCCAGCCATGAACTGTCCAAAGCCAGGGGGAAACGTCAGAGTAGAAATAAGTAAAGTGACCAGTGCAGGGTACAGCAGGCGCCTGGGCAGAGGAGAAATATACAGATGGTTAGCCAGAAAAACACCATATCTGCAAATGATAAATTCTATGTGGCAAGCAATTTTGGACAAATTAGGGAACAAAAATTAGGTGCTGTTCAGATTTGGCATTAATACGTGTCTTCCGAGTCTGCACAACTTTAAACATCAGTGACAGCTTTGACTATTCCCCTGGTTAGTACTGTCACATGTACTGCTTTGTTGACACTGGTGCACAGCAAATGCACTATGCCACTGATGCATGATATTGATTACAGTTGATTACAGACATAATTAAACAGCTTAATATGATAGCATAGTCTTTCCATGTCATGTCATTTCATGCAAGTCATTTGCTCCTGTAAGTGCAAGTGCATTAACACCTGCAGTAATACAAGCCTCTTTTGATTTGATTACTCAAGATTCATTATAATGTATGCCCTGAACAGGCTAGAAAGCCCTCAAAAGCACTAACTCCACGTGTCAGGTTGGATGATGAACCACAACTGACCTCCCAGATCGTGTTGAACTCACTTTTTCATGAGGAATTTGTTGATGGCCTTCTGTTTTCTGATGAACTGGACAATCAGTCGGTTCAGGTAGACAAACAATGCCCCACCAAAACCACTGGCAATGCTGAAAGACACAAACGCGTTAATCTCTCACATAATCCTCCGAAATATACACATACAGATTTCCTATTCAAAAAGCAAAGAGAGAGAATTAAAAAGACACGTAGGAGGGATAAAGTCAACATCAAGGAACGGGGACAAAAACAAAGATTTTGATTTAGACGAGAAGCATTGCCGCTCAAGGAAAGCAGGTTCGTAGAAAAAACATCGAGGCATACTAAAAGGAAAGTGAGGGGGAGTAAGAGACAAGGCAGCAAAGAGGTTTACATAAGCATGTGTTAAAAAGCACAGTGGGAGTCTGCTGTATGAACGTATGAGGAAAGGAAAGGTACATAGTGGAAGAATAGGCTCAGACAGCTACGCAGACTCTGTAATGCTTATAAATTTATCTCGATGCATTATTAATCCCATCAAATACCTTTGAATAAATAATAAGCGAGATGATGAGGGAGACTTTGCCCCCCCATGGTGCAGCTGGGAAAACACTGTATAAAGTGCATGTTAATGCCCAGCTTAAAAATAAAATAAAAATAAGGACCTGCTATTAGTTTGGTTCCCTCTTGATATTGTAATGTGAGATAAGCACACAGAGCATTAGTTGAAAAGTATTTTCCGCTATTGTCAATATCTTGGGATTTGAACCAGAAAATGGGAATTTGTCAAAAAGGTCCACTTGTTGACAATGAAAGTAAAAGACACCCGTTTTAATTGGTAGTTTATAGTTGGACTGTTGGAAAATTATCTTCAAGCGAATGTTTTTTAGAAAGCATAGATAAAGGAGATCCCTGAAATTGCCCCAAAAATAAATAAATAAATAAATACTAGACAGTATAGTATAAGTATAATTTTTGTTAGACGGTGTTAAGACTATATTGTTTTGAATGCTGTCTTTTGAGTTTAAAGATGCCTTTAAAACAAGTTGTGATACATAAAGACATTACAGAAATTATTTGGGAAAGTTGCCCTCATTGTCCTCACCGCAGCAAGATTAGTATTCATAGACACAAATATCCCAGGGATGTATCTTAGTATGAGTGATATGTGCAGGAACCAGGTTGTGCTGTGGCCTCCTTGTGTTTCCCTGTGAGCATTATATCTAAAGCCTGAAGGTGTAAACAGTAACTCAAAGACATGCCCTTGGAGGCAGCTGCTTAGAACAAAGTCTTCCTGGCCTAGTTGACTGAGACACTGACCGACTTTCTCAGCTTGACAGCTATTGGCACGAGGAGATGGAGAGTACGCTAAAGCACTTTCTTGTACTGGCCCATGCGCACAAAGCAGCACCGACAAACTCGAGCTAAGATGCTGCTACATCTCTGGAGGCAGAGCTAAGTGTAATGTCACTGATGCAGCAGTGGGCGATAACAGCTCCACACAAAGAAACTGCCAAGTACAGAGAATTAAACATGAGAAAGAGAGTAAGCAAGAGATAGTCTTCAGAAAAGAGATTGTGGGCTTATTTAAAAGAAAAGGATTGGTTTTGGAAGAGAGCATACCCCTCCCATCGCTGCAGCAGCCTCCTTCAAGGAGCCTGTGGTCTCATTCTCTGCTATAGACAAGCCCCGAGGCAAAGGCAGGATAAAATAAGACATCCCCTAGTGCGCAAGCAACTGTTGCTGCTAAATTATCCATGTTAGGTGAGGCACACAGGCTACCCCACAGTAACACCTTCACAAAGATACAAGAGGTACCCTTCAGAAGTGTGCTTCACAAAGCTTTTATGTTAAAAATAGTTTATGTGGACCTTTTGTACTTGTGGCATAATCAAAACTACTTCAGGCAGATAAACTTACCTGTTGTGATAAACCTACCTGTTGTGTATCATTATCATGTCACAAAAAATACTATGTTAAAAATGATTCACAAATCAGAATTTGAGAGTACCACCAAATATTTGCAAACGTTAGGTTCAATTGCATAAAGACAGGTAGCAGAAAGTTAACATGTGGATAATTTCTGTATAGTTAATATAAAATAAAAATGTAAATTTTTTTTAATGTAATTAGATATAACTTAAAAAGTTAGAAGCTGCAGCTTTCATTTATTTACTGTAGATCATTGATTTGTTGCTCCAGAAATGGTTCAGATTTCTGAAAAGCAAAAAATGTTAGCACGTACCCAATAACCGCAAAGGCAGGAAGTTCCTGGAGGTCAAAGGGAAAGTCGAGTCGAAATCGGGTTTTAAACAGGGCTGTGATGGTTTCTGAAAAAAGTTATTAAACAAGAGTTATAAAAATCACTGCACCCCTGGAAATAAAAAAAAAAAAATTCAGAGAACATAAATGATACCACAAAAACTTTTTTTTCACTTATAATAAGTGGTTGGGTGAAGCCATTTATCGTCAAACAATTGGGTTTATACTTTTTAAATCATAATGAAAACAGAAGCTACCCAAATGACCCTGATCAAAAGTTTACATACCCCAGTTCTTAAAAACCGTGTATTGCCTCCTTTAACATCATTGACAGCTTGAAGTCTTTTGTGGATGAGGCTCTTTATTTTTCAGATGGTAAAGCTGGCAAAAAGTTCCTGTAAATTGTCTTGCATGAACTGCACGTTCGAGATCTCCTCAGAGTGGCTCAAAGATATTAAGGTCAGGAGACTGTGATGGTCAGTCCAGAACCTTCACTTTATGCTGCTGTAGCCAATGACAAGTTGACTTGCTTTGGATTGTTGTCATGTTTGAACATCCAAGGATTGCACATTTGGTGTGCAATCACAAATGTGATATAGTATTTTCTGATAACTTGCTGCATTCATCTTTTCCTGTGCCTTTGTCTCACACATCCTCAAAACATCAGTGATCCACCTCCATGTTTCACAGAAGGAATGGTGTACATTTCATCATAGGCCCTGTTGACTCTTCTCCAAATGTAACGTTTAGCCATTCAAACCTGTTTGTGTCAACTTCTGTGCATGTTATCAGGCCAAAATCACCAGGGTATGTAAACTTTTGATCAGGGTCATTTGGGTAGTTTCTGTTGTCATTATGATTTAAAAAGAGTAAACACAGTTGTTTTACAATTAATGGCTTCACCCAACCACTAACTGTAAGTGAGAATTTTTTTTGTGTTATCATTTATATTCTCTGAAAAATGGCCAAACAATCATAAATTCTGCCAGGGTATATAAACGTATGAGCACAACTGTATCTAAGGAGCGTGTGAGTGAAGAGCTAAAACGTTGACATCATTGTCAGAGTTGTCTTTGCTATGAACAAAATGTGTTAGTGAGCACTATTCTACCCACTTCAGACTTTTTACTCTTACCTTCATCTTTGTTCCAAACGGCCAGTACTCTGAAGATGAAGGCACTGAAAGTAGCAGCAAAGAAACCTCTCCAGTAGTTTCTCACCGCGAAGAATGTGGACGTTACCTCAATACTGAACAAGACACCTGTGCCGAACATAAACAAGTGGTTAGCGAGGAGTATTTATGAACATCCATTTATGCAGTAGAGGCGTCTTGCAGTCAGCCAGCTGCTGCAATGACAACCTCTTAAGTTTTCAGGTGGCAATTTCTAACACAACCTGGCACCTTCTGATATTTATAGTCACGCCATCAGGTGCAATTTGTATTTAATGTATGCATCACAAAGCAAGCATAGACATAAAGCCTTAATTCAAGTTAATTAATAGTTTCATGCTGAGTCAATGAATTTGTTAACTGTTTGTTAACTTTTTAAACTATGAGCTATATTCGGTTAGAAAAACAGTGAACTATGTTGATTCATTTTGCAATGCAGTGGGAGCCAGTAAGCAGAAGATAAAAAGTGGTGTCTCTCTCTCCTCCACTGAACATGTCTATGGAGTTGTGTATTTTTCTCCTATGTCAGAAATATTAAACATTTTATATATTATTGTATAGTCCAATGATCACAGGTCATCTGGGGACCCTTTTGTGTCTGTGAATGGTTTATGATTTGTCCAAAGTCAATAATTAGTAGAATCAGACTGATGGTCTTAAGAGTGACCATGCTTTTTTCTGCGAATGTTTAAGTTCAGGCTGCTCTGTAGGGCATTACTCGTCCCTAAGTTTCAGAGCCAAATGTGGCCTGAATCTGATATCTATAGATCATACTCTTTGTGACTAGTGATGTTCAAGTGGCTATATAAAAGTTAGATTTGGGTCACATGAGGAGTCTATACATAGCTTAACTGTCCTGTAAAACTCCACCATTGTTTTGTGAAGACTCACCTCCTATGGGGGCAGCAAAGCAACAGCCTACTCCTACTGCACAGGCAGCTGCCAGCATCTCTATATTTCTGGACTCATTCTGCAACAGACGCATTATTACATTAAAGTCAATCTGCCATAAGTCAATTACAGACATTAGATAAAACAATGATGGCCTTAAGTGCTGCTGAAAGAATGTAAAAAACATCCACAAGTGACTGTCAAACAGTGTTCCATTATGAAATATTAATACATCTCTAATCAAAAGAGGAACTGCTGTGAATGAAGAAATGAAGAGCTGCAGGGCACAAGAACATGGTGTATTATTGGAACTGGTGCAGTCTCTCTGGCATGCCTGATCTGACTTACCTTCATTCCTGTGAGACTGGCTTCCTTCAAGCAGCATGGCAGTGATAAAAAGAGTGCAATATGGGAGTATTAGATGCACAGTGAGTGGCTCATCCCGGTTTAACAAACTGACAAAGTGTGACTGTGATTAGCAGCCCGCACGACACGTACTGTACATCTCTATCACAGACTCTTCCTATGTCCATGCACTGACTGAAACGGCTTACACTGCAAAACATGCAGAAATAGAAGTCGACCTCAAAAATAGCAGATTTAAACTTTTAGGATTTGGGATACAGCTCAACTGGTGTTTGGTTTAGTGGGTATTTAGCTTTTATAAAGTTTTTGTTGGGCTATAAAAACTAAAGCAATAGAAAAGTTGGGTGTTAATGTTGTGAGTAAATTACCTGTGACCATATAAGGCTAGAGTCCTTTGGGAAGCAAGAGGGTGAAAAGTATACAAAAGGGCCATTAGCAAATTAAGGCTGGTAAAATATTGGCCTGAAAACGATGTCTACATGCGTCAACAGTAGAAATGTTATTTTGAGCCCACAACAAAATGGCATGAACTCTGGGGATTGTATTTAAACAGCTTTGCTCCAAGGTTAGGGCTTCTTTACATGCAACTTGAAAAAATATAGCACAGGCCATTTAGCAGCGCACAGTAACGAGAGCTGTTTCCCCTCGGCCCACAGGCTACATTAGCATACAGTACTTCAATCCGTGGAGAGGAGCAGATACTGGTGCAGAGGGACACTTCACACACTCTCAGCATTAATATGCTATAAACTGCAGCACACTGCTCGAGTGGGAGGGAGGAGGGTTCAGGTAGACAATGGAGGGTGATGAGAGCCACAGGAGGATATTTAAGAGGTTCACTAAGAACACCAAAAATATAAAAGGATGGTATGACATTGTTTAACTGTAAGAAAAATGTCAACAAGAATTTTAAAAGTTTTATATGAAAGGGACAATTCAATAAAATAAGCCATATAAGCCATAACATTACAAGAAGAATAACAGTGATTATCTCAAGACACCTGTGAGTGGGTGGGTTAGAATAAGCAACAAGTGTACTGAGAACGTTTGGGCTTTGAAGTTAATGAATGATGGAAAAATAGGCCACATTGTGATCCCTCCTCAAACAGATCATACTATCTTCAAAATTAGCTCTTAAGGGGCTGTAAGTACTACATGGTGGCAATGTGTTTAGTTAGCACCGTCACAGTGCTTTAAGGGGACAAAATAAAGTGCCGGGATTTTAATTTGTCTATTTTAGCAATAATTTAAGGCGATACATTACATGAAGGGAGACTTCAATGCTTGCTTTATTTGTAGAGCTGTAACCAGAAGTATATATTTATATGATTTTTAACAAAAATGAAAGATTATTTAATATATTATAGTATGGATGGTATTGCAACCAAGTTTTTTTTAATTTTGCTCCTAAGCCACTTTACTTTTGTTATTTATTAATTTCACTTCTGTGTGTTCAATTTAAGTAGTATTGTTTGTAATTTATTGTTTGGCTTTGTACTACTCTAAGCATGTCTGTGTATGTGGTTCAATTATGTTTAACCATTAGTGTCTTTATGACCACTGTCCTGTAATGTAATGGCAGATCACCATGGTTATGATGGGAGGCTGTTTTTAGTGATTTTATATTCAAATCTCTGATCACAGATGGTGATAAGCTTGAATAAATTGTTGCTTTAAATGTAATATTTGCAGATGTTATCGATATATGTCATTAGTTGGAGAGAATGATTGAGGCAGCACTGGGACTGTGAGGCTTGGGCACAAACTCTCCATCTCTCTGGACTCAGTACTCTCTTCAAACCCAGCCATCATCCCCCAAGAGACATGCTTACATCTTCAGAAAGACAGATAAGACTTTATCTAATCTCCCAACAGACTCGAAAGCTGTGGAGGAAGAAAAAGATGAGAAAAATATCATCTCCATCTGCATCTTGTTTTTTTTTCCTGCTGAATTTGTGATTTACTCTCAATCGCAGCATCCCTCTCCAGGCGAAGAGGTTTTGAAGATGAACTAGATCCTATTTGTTAACAAATAAACTGATTAAACATTTATGAAACAGCTTATTACAGCTTGTTTACTGTACTTGGTATGACAGGAATTCTTTTCAAAATGGACAACATTTGCATTATGGGCACACCATCTATGTATCCAGATAAAACATGACACAAACACAGAAAAATGAAATAGAATAAATAATTGTGAATGCCATTGGTGGCTCTGTAGAGGCTAAAACATCAAAACATCATTTGTACAGCTCCTCTTCCATTTCTAAACCTTCTGTTACATAATGTTTTGAGGTTTTCTGAGGGTAGGAACTTTTTTTTGAGGCTGTCCTAGTTCAACTAAAAGTGTCAGTGTGCACATTTCAACTGAATCTTTAATAACTTATAACATGAAAAAGATTTTGTAACTTTGTTAATTTCAAAATGTATTATTTTGTAGTGTATAAGGTAGAATGTACATAGTACTGTTGAGAAACTTACCTCATAGATCCCTCCAAACAGAGACATGAACTTGCTGAGGAGAGCAGCACACAAACTGGCAATGTGTACAAATGGTCCCTGTGAGGTGACAAAGAAAAGACATCTAACTAGTGCAGACCACACTATACTAATCTCTTTAGCGATATCTAGTTAATGGTTATTGGAACCTGAAGCGTTCTGTGGTGTTAAAATCGTGAAGTGCAGATCAGAGTGTAGTGGAAATTAAAATTCAGATGAAGTTTAAAGTGGAACTGACAGGATTAGGAGTGAGAACCTCCAAAAAGTGATACAAAGTTAATGGAGCTGAAGCAGGGTGGACTGCTGCAGTGGTAAGGCCCGAGGCTGGAATAAGAGATGGTACCAGAACATATTGCCAAGAATATCTTTGGGAAAACCGGTCTCTCGGGAATGCCACTTACCTGCAACACTGTTTTTGCTTAAAGGCTGGAAAATGATAAATTATTCTTCATTTTATATGCACACCACATGTTCACTAGTGCCAAAACAAACAAATACAGATGATCTACATCTGTGCAGCTACACAATACTGGGGTTAAAATTCTCCATAACACTTTTCCCTCTTCCAGTGGGATTCCCTCTGCCACATCCTCCAGACCCTTACTCTCAAGAGGAACCCAGCAACATTAGCCCTTTGAACGTTTATGAATCATTTGCAATTCATGAAACCATTTGAATTAACAAGTGGTAATGTGATTAGAGATGATTGCAGTGGACTTTCTCCATCATCTTAATCTTAACCCAGTTTTTTGGTGACCCTTTGATTTAGGTTAAAGTCTTGTTGGTCATTATTTGAGCAGTTTGAGGTAGTTCAAGGTGCTCTATAGCATGTCATATTCTACATTCTGTTCTTCCGTGAAGTTATTCTTGAGTGGAAAATTTCCAACATAACAAAATATGATGATCTATGATGTTGGTAAAAACAGAGACTTGGTACAGTGTTACAGTTTCTGCTTGGCTGGAGTTACATTGCACTAA
This sequence comes from Perccottus glenii, assembly GCA_024416835.2. Taxonomy (NCBI): domain Eukaryota; kingdom Metazoa; phylum Chordata; class Actinopteri; order Gobiiformes; family Odontobutidae; genus Perccottus; species Perccottus glenii. The sequence continues at coordinate 11,213,199 of CM044550.2, forward strand.
GTTACACATATTTAGGCCAGTATTATGACAAGCCTTTACTTTGACCTACACTGGTTTGTGATGACTAATAATGATGTGAAGTGAAGCTGTAGACAGCTGGTGTTCTGAACAGAGATTGATGGGTGATAAAACACTCAGTCACTCAAACTGTGAGCAAAGAACAAAAAACATAACAAATGCATATTGGACAGCACTTGAATGTTGCTAGCACTGCCCACGCATAAAGATGTCCAACAGTCTGCAGTAATAGAAAAGGGAACAGTCAAAACTATTCATATTGTCAATCAAAACTAGATTTATGTTAATTTATGTTTTGTCATCTTGTGTAGGACAAAGTGGGAAGACGGTAAAAACATATCACAAGATGAGTACGTTTTTAAATGGACCATGGTAGGGCTGACAATGCTTATTCTGGAGGTTTTACTCGACATTTCCACTAAATGCACCAAAACCGAGGGGAAGATTCCCAGTGGAATATGCAATGTTCTGTTTTGTCCAGTGTTTATTCTTGTGTGCAGTACAGTTAGAAAATAGTCTTGTTCTTGTTACATTACTGTCCTATTTCTACAGCAATTCTCTTGCCTTTTCCAGTTAGGGTTCTTAAAAGTATATCTTATTCCTCTAACGTAGACCCGTCCCTTTATCCCTCAGTATTCCTACATACTTTATGTCCATTATATCTCACAAGACATATATTGATTGAGCCATTGATTAAACAAACTGTGTCCTGTGAGTCACCACATCTTTCCTTTTTAGTGAACTTGGACCGTACACGTAGAGCGTCTTACCTCTTTGCCCAAAGGCATGCCACTGCCCAGAGCACAAGTGAGACCGATGACTTTGGCCACAAACGTTTTGAAAGTGAGGTATTCTTTTAACACCACTCCTCGCAAGATGGTCTTCATCTCTGGGATACCAGACCCTGCAGTGAAACAAGGTTTATTCTCGGTTAGTTTTAAACTCTTACAACTTATTGCAGTATGGCTTCCTTTTTCTCTTTCCAAGAAATAATTAGAAAGGAATACATTTTCTAGTAACCCGAATCCAATAAGCTTTCATTCTCTGCTTACTCTCTCTGCACACTCCAAATTTTATACTGTGCAATAGCCTGATGTTTTTTTATGTGGGCGGGTTTTATTGTCAGTGTTGTATGACCCACTTCTCTCCATTAGTGGGTTGGTTAACAGTAACTGCAAAAGCAGACAGAATCAACCAAAAGAATCATCACAGTTACTTCTCATATATCCCAACACAGCGAGTCACTGCAATACATTTAATTTATGATGACGCGCACCGTTTTCTTTTCAGGCAAAATTAGTTTTTGATTTACATGGGACAGGATTATAAGGCTTCTCTGGTGTGATTTAATGAGAGAGGACAGCTTTGTCAGGTCTACAGTGTAGTTTTGTGTAAAAGGGGAATAGGAGCAGTGTCTCTTAGATAGATGAAGATAACTCAGAGCTCAGCTCTCTCTTTAGCCTCCGTTACTGAGCGTGACAGCACAGGTTATATCTGCAGCTGAATGACTAGAGGCAGGTGTGTATGCACCTGAGTAGTTAATTTAGACAAACCCAATCTCAGCCTGGAGTACACAGCTTTGACTTTGATAGACTTGCCCAGAAATTTTCTCATTCCTTTATTGAATACTGCAGCAGAGGGGACCCCGAGAGAAATGCTGAGCCCTTAGGGCTCCCAAGGTCCAGAGAATAACAGAACACAATGTCAGAGACACACACACAAATACGCAGTGTGTGCAGTTTATCCATAGTGTTTTACAACTCACCTTGTGGAAAAACAAGAATGAAAAATATAAACATCCTTTCTATTGATTGATTAAACTATATTGTTTGCAATAATTTGTTAACATTGTTTTTTTATTCATATAAAAAACTTTATATCATTCAATTCTCATCAGTGATTGTACTTTTAGTATTCTTATTTGCCAGTAACTAAACATACTTAGTAAGTATGTCGTTTGTCATTATCAAGATTTAAGAACATTAGAAGTCAAGTATGTAACTGATACAGCCTCAACCAATTTCATCTTTGCAATCCCTAGAATCTTGTTTTAATATAATATCAGCCATACCCTTATAGCCACTTAACTACAATTAGTAGTGGCCTTTTACTAACCACAGTGGAGAACAGGCAGTGAGAGAAACCACTAGAAAGGTTAGTACAATATGCTTTCTATGCATCATGTCTATAGTGTTTGACATACCAACAGCCTGCGGGGCAAGTATCTGAGTGAAGCCGGCTGAAAAGGTGATGAGAACCACAGGGTATGTAACCCAGGCCAGGTACTGCAGGAATACGTTACTGTCCAGACCCCCATACATCCACTTCTGTGCTGTGGTCACACATGGGCACAAATATAAGTCTACATTTACCACTCTTTACAACAAAATATACAGTATGTACTCTTAGGGAATATTTGAGATGGCATGAATAATTATTCAACATGTATGACTAATGTTATTTCATGCTCTGAATCACAAAAAGACCTGGACACAATTTCAAGAAGTGGCATTACTATGTTAGATTCACCTTGAGAGAGTAATGCACACAAGACTGAAAATCCATTTGAATTAGTGTCAGTCCCACAAGGTTTCATATCATCTCTCATTCCAAGAGCTTCCTTGAACTGGAAGGTAGCTTACAGATAATCCGTTGTTCACATCATCTCTTTTTAAATCCACCTGCCATCTTTTGATCTACTGTGAATCCCTCCAACTGCCCCTCTGCAACCACCAGGCTGTGTTTTCCCTTTCAATAGCACAGCTTACCTTTCACATGCCACGTTGTATCATTCTTTGTCTGCCTTTAAGAAGCTCCTTCTGGCATGTAATATTCATGCTATAAGTTGAACACACTGTGGACCTTCAGGATTGACATCTTAGATTGTTTTCCACAGTGTCTCAGAAAAAGCATTTCTAGATTTTTGGCATTGTGAAATTATTTAAGAAGATTTGGCCAACAACATTTTCCCTTTACTTTGATTATAAACACAATGCTCACCTTGTAGGCAGATGGCGATGCAGAAGTCCATCACCCAGCTAACCAATGCCATGACAAGTCCCAACAGGATGAGGAAGATCCAGTCCTCCCCGACCCGAGAGATCAGGAACTTCTGACAGCGAACTGTGCAGACTACAAGGAGAGACAGCACAGATATTATGACGATGTATAAGACTGGTATAACCACTATCTGACACAGCCATATCCACAAGTGAGTAAGAATTAGTACAAACTGTTGATGAGAGTAAGGTTTTAGCCAGTATTGCAAGTTTTATGCAAAAATAAAATGACTGCAAACAGCACATTAGCTGTGGTTAGCATGGAAAGCACAATAACAGTAAATACCTCATGGTTATGGGCAGAACTAGCACTCAGATTTAATCATTTCTGGATGCACCTTTAGCAACAAAAACTAAAAGTAATGGTTTCTTGCATCAGTTTATATTTGTCTCACACAGTGCTGGGGAGAATGTCGATTCTTTCATTCTTTCAAAGTACAGCCACAGCATTTCAATTAGACTGAGGTCTGAACATTGACTAGTATGTACTGTATTTTCCTGATGCACATTTATAGCCAATGGAAACCAACATTCTTGAAGCCAAACCTCACCCATCCACGCTCAGGCTACATTATTATATTAGGCAATGTGTATATTCTATGTGTAAAATACTATATTACCTTTGTTATACTCACCAACAATCTGTTTGCATGAACTGCACCAAACTTTGTAATAGACTTGCAAACCCAGCACTAATAAGGACAATTATGTCTGATGGGGGTCAAGAGGATGTTCAGTACATGCACACCTTGTAATCATACACTGACCCGTTTGCCACCTGAGGTGAGCCTGTCCTCAATTACCTTCTCTTCTCAGCAGGATATGACTCTTGGGAGCATTGGGGTGCCCCCTCATAATGACATGGCACACACATATACAGTACACTTTTTATTTCTTACCTTCTTTTACCTTTTATTCACAGCTTGTAGTACATTTGATTATGCAACTACTTTTCACTTGCAGGGCGTTTTCAGATTTTCTTTTATCCCATAATGCCCTTTTATTACTGTACCAATGCCTACAAGCAATTCTATTTAAGGTCAGTATTAGGCACACATCACACTTATTCAAGTAATAAAACAATGTGTAGCTAGCCCTATGTGTCATCCAACTATCCATATTGTCCATGTTCTCTGTTCATTTTAGGATGCATGTAGCAGGAGACACCAATGTTTTTCTTTATTACAAAATGCACTGGTGTCTTCTGAGCCAGTAGGTACCTCTTACTGAGGAGGCGGGGTATAAAGATAGTAAGGCCCCATCTGATTGGTCAATTTTGGATAAACAACATATGCATGCAACGCACAAATGCTTGGCACATTTTTCTTTAAAAAAACTGTTTATCGCACCTCTATGCGATACAGATATTGCATATACTATTATCGCGATGGCGATATTTTTTCGATATATTGTGCAGCCCTACTATGCATGTATCTAGAATGTTTATTTATCTGAGAAATATCAACAGTCCATATATTAACAGAAAATGCATTTCTTAAGTCCACATAAGACTGCCATCTTGATTGACAACTGACGAGTGATACACAGGCAGACAACAAGGCGGCGAAGGCAGGGTGTGAAAGATAAAAGACATTGAAGCACTGTAACGTACAGACATTCAGCAATCAACACCTTGAAGAGCTGTCTAACACACATGCTGCCACGAACTGTGACTAACCCACCGCACAAACATTCTTTGCATTGGCTTAGTTCTATTGTTATAGTCAGACATGTGACAGTGTTGAGAATCAGACCTGTGACATGCGTATATTTAGATGAATGTGTTGAATGTGTGCTCTGCGTCATCTCACCCACCGGCCCTCTGTTTCTAGACCCCCTCTTACCACCGTCACCATTCATTGTGAGAGAGTGTTGTGCGTTTGTTACTTGAATTGCTCTCAGCTCAAAACAAGGGAGGGACAGTAAAAATGTATTGTATATTACGACAAAGTGGAGCACATCAGTCAGAATTATGTTTTTAGAAGAAGTGTAAACCTGCTGCAAAATAACACCCTCTGTATTCATCCAACCTGGAAATAGACATTTAAAGCTCAATAGAACCCAGTCAAAGAAGAAATTTGTCCCAAAAACCCCCTGTTCCCATAGCTGAACAGAGCAGACAAACTGCTGGGGAAAAAATATTTAGATTTTAAATTTCTAAAGTGAAACTCCTCATTTACATCATTATTTTTATAAAAAGCACGTCCAGTAGCAGCTCACAGGGAGGAAAGGTCCAATCTGAGTTTGAAAATGACTACGATTAAGCAGCTATTTCCAATCACCTGTGACCCACCCTCTACAGACTTCCACCCTTCCCATATCCCATCATGCATCACTCACTCCGTTTTCTTCTTCTGCTGCGACTATAATCACCTCCTCTTCTTAGCTCTTGGCCTCACTTTTTCCCTGCTTGCCCACTTGCTCTTACCCCTCCTCCCATAGAGTAATAATACCCACATACCTGCTGAGACTAATTTAGGTTGCCATGGATACATGGTGCATCCAGTTCAATACAATCCCCCACATCAATAGTGTGTGTGTGTGTGTGTGTGTGTGTGTGTGTCTGCACATGGGCTTCTCTTTATTTAGTTTGGAGCAATATATTTTTTGAAATTGTTTATCAATCAATCAAAGGGTTTTAAATTGAAATAGACGTTTTATATTGATGTTAATATGAAGAGACAAGCCTCCCACACAGCCTGTTATGTGTTATGTATTAACACTGTATAGATCCTACAGTAGTATGTGTGAAATCAAACCATTCTCTGGCTACATTAAAAGAAACTAAAAATCATTTTACATTTTTAGTGGATCTACAAAGGATTTGCAGCAGGTATTTGAATAAGGAATGGTACTAAAAGGTGGACCTAAACACACAATTTTTATTTAGGTTTTCTATATAGGGAAAAGAACCTAAGAACCTAAATAACCATATGTGAACTTAAACATGGCTATATCATGTTTCATTTACGTTTCAGGCAACCTAGTGTTTAACGAAGATGCTACGGCAGTGTCCAATGTAGATTGAATTTGTTTTATGTTTTTGCATCCTCATTCAATCTAATACTAAGCATACCAACCTTTACAATGACCAGACACACTTAAAATTAGGCATTGTTAACCACTTCAGGTGGAAAAAGCAGTGCATACACAGACAAGTTGGTATACTGTACAATTACAGTATGTCTCAATACTTCTAAATATATTAATTTACAACTTTTTTTAATGTGCATGTACAGTAGTTGGCAGAGCTTTTTCAAAATAAATGTACATGTCCCTCCTTTGCTGCAGCTCCAGCTGGTAATTCTAATCATACAAAGCTAATGAGAGCATTTTTGTTTCGGTCTTCCTTGCTCTACGTTTCCGGCTGAATAAAAAAGAAACAATAAGCCTTTTTGCAAATCTTTTTTTGTAGCCACCACAAAATTAAAGACAGTGTTTTCATTTGGTCCTGTAAGATCTGCCCAAAAACCAACAAGACAAAGCATCTTCTAATAAAAGAAAGATCTGGATTTGAAGTGGTGAAACCAACAATACTCAAAATGTTTTTTGGTTTGGAATATGAATACCCCATTCTCAGGAGTCTACTGCTCCCCTCTTCGCCAATTCATTAACCTCTCTCTCGATGCCTCCTCCGCACCCCCCTTCATGTCTATGTGTTCTCCATGCTAATGAGATGTGGAAGTGGAAGGTGTTCATGTAAATGTGGTGTAAAGGCGTTAGCACGGTCCCAGGCGAACAGGCAAAGTGCCTTGTCTCGTTCTCAATCACTGCATTTGCTCGTCAACGAACAGCAATTGTGACAGCAGTCTTATGGCCACAGTACTATGCCTGCCTAATGAGGTGTAATGGTGGATACGCACACAGAGACAGAGACAGGCCAGCACAAGTTATTTTACTAAAACAAACATGACATCCTTAATAGGCTCTGGTCATATTTTTGAACTGTGTAACCTAAACATTAACTAAATTGTCTCATTGAATTGTTCCCGAAACTGAAAAATCTGAAATGCAAGTGTTCCTCGTTATAAGGCTTAGGATGTGGTGCATGCTGACAGCGAGAGAAAAGTTTAAGTAGGAAACTAACAGACTTTAAAGCTAGTGCTCTGCTTTGTGTATGTCCTTGCCGTCCAGAGCTAACTCCAGAGAATTTCTCCTGATGCAGCAGCCATACACTGCAGAGTTAGGTAAAGAGCAGAAACTCTCTAGTCCACTTTCTCAACCTTCTCTAGTCCAATTACATAGAGGAAAAACTTGAACGCTAAAGGGATTCAAACCAAATTTGTAGTTGTTTGTCAACAACTATACAGTAGCTGTACAGCAAGAGCATTGGCAAGATGAAAGAACTGAGCAGTTCTAAAGGGACCTACGTTAACCATTAGGTCCTTAGCACTTACTGATAACAGATTCATATTAACAATCGAAAAATTAGCTTTGAAATAAACATTTTGTACAAGGCCATTCAGTCCCCTTTACTTTTGCTTAAAGTGTTCAGACCATGTGTTTATGATTATCATAGCTTGATGAAAAAAACGTAATTAACCAGACAAGGAGTTACAGTAACATCACAAGCACTCCAAACATAGCATGGTTTATCAAAAACAGATTTAAAGAACCGTTTTGTGCCAGAATTATTAGAGCAAACAATCAATGACATATGAGGAAAAGGATAAACAGCTTGCGTACAATCTTTGCATAATGGTGGCAACTGACCTTGGTATAACCCATTCTAAAGTGTTTCAAAACAAAAGGAGGTCTTTAATTAATCCTCTTAAATTGAAAGCTCATGTTTATTGATTAAGCCTCACTTGATGCACATGCCTGATTAAATTAAGTGATCCACTTTTTTACCACTGAGGATCAGCTGAACTCCACCTTCAACTTCAAAGTGATCAATAAAAACCTTGATCTTGAAAAGATTAATCTGGTAAGAGCAGCACCTTCAATTAATCTATTAAAGTCTCAGGATGATTTTAGAATGAAGTCACTGCTCTGTCTTTCTTATTAGAGTATTGGGACTTGTGAGTGTGACCCTAACTTTGTTGTCATGGCAACCTTTTCTCTAGGTTTAAAATAAATCAATGAGCCAAGATGTGGAGTTGGGGATCGGAAATGCATCAACTGGGAGCAGTCACCCTTGATAACGCTTTGAATTATGGGCCTTTTACATTTCAGTTAATCTTGACTCTCTTGTGAAACAGATATAAGCTGTAGAAGATAATGATGTGACAGTGTATATGTAGAGGTAAAATGTATTCTTAAATCTCTTGTACAGCACAGATTTCACATTAGCCAAGAAAAATCAATATTACAAATTCAGAACTGAACAATAGCAATATCAAACCATGTTTTTATGGGAAATCATTTGTACTGTATATTGTGATGGCTGTAACATGCAAAGGTTTTGGTACAATAAATTATTTAAATCGATGATCAAACATTTTGCGATGTATGAATTGCTGGCGCTACTGACTGAGTTAGTGCAGTTCAAGCAGTTTTTTGAGATATGTACATTACTTATGTCAATTTAGCGGTTACAAAAAAAAAAAAAAAAAAAAAAATACTATGTAAACTGTATTGCCCAGGACCAAAGAACACATTGATAATAAATGTTATATTTGATAATATATATAAAAAAAAAAAAACGTTTGGTTTAAGGAGAATTAAACCAAACGTACCTCTGCACCATTTCTCACTTGAGGTAATCAAGAAAGCCATTATATTTATTTATTGGTGACATACATAACAGACACCAGACATATAGTAAAGACAAATGGACACATACAGAGCCAAGAGAAGTAGATGGTGGCACTGCTGATGACAATAACAGTCCATCAAAGTAAGTGCAAGCATGTGCATGTGGTGTACACAGGGGAGAAGAGAGTCGATTCATTTTCTGGATGAAGCCTGGTAAACACAGTCCAGGGACCTGCCGCTACCTCTCCCCTCGCCCACCTCCCAATCTATCTCTATTTATTTTATCCATCCAATCCCCAACCTTTGCCATCAAGTCATCTCTTGATCTTTAGTTTAAGTTCCTACTTTAAGTTTTCCACTTCCTCCCTTTTTAAATCATCCTAACATTTCGGCTCCGCATTTTGCACTCCCCTCACACACACCATTGGCGTCCCACACCAACCTCCACTGTTGTCAAGTCAGCACTTCCACTCCACAGTTCTCTGCAGACATTTACACTTTTATAAGCTCATATACACTGCCGAACCAATCTCAGAGTTTCCTAATATTGTGTACTCTATAAAACACACAGGGATAAACAGATGTTGCATTGGGCTATTCAAATACTTCAAAATGAAATATACAGGTTAAAACCAGTACTTTATCATCAGTTCAAAACAAAGAGAAAAAAATTTAAATATTACATGACTTTGTCCAAAGCAGGCACAAAACCTCGGACAAAACCGGGGAGTAAACCAGGGCTAAATCTAACCTAAATCAAAAGTAACTAAACTCAGAATTAAACCAATAAAAAACATTAAAGGGTTTAAAATAAAACCTGAAACTAAAACCAAGACTAAACCCACAACTTAACCCAGGAATTACAGGATTAGAAACTCTACTGTGTATATGTAAGATGGAGGCAGAGGAATGGAGCACACAACAGAAGTTTGAGGTAAACAAAAAGCATTAACAGCAAATGATTGCACAACACACAACACTGCACACACTGGGATGAAAGGTTCATGTGTGTAGCAGCTACTGAGTCTGGAGCATTTGTCCGGTTTTAAGCAGCACAAAAACCAAGAGACACATTGATCATCATGGTTGTCTGCAGCTTCCACAGACTAATCAGACCCATTCCTCTCTGACACATGCGCACACACATGCACGCAGCTAAACTAAGATGTTCAGAGCTCTTTATTACTTTCCATTAGGGCTGGAGGCTAGATGTAATGAGGCCAGGTTGGGGGAGTTAGTCTTTTTGGCACAAAGACATACAGCAAAATGAGACTAATATGCACAGATATTTATCACGTTGGCTGGTGATTAATATGAAGCCAAAAGGTGAATGTGGTGTGGATGCAAATGTACCCTGTGTTTTGTTTTCTCCATGTTGAACTTTAGTAAGCACAGATAGCAACATTTATTATAACTCAGGTTCACATGAAGTTTTTGCAAATCCAGAATACATCAAATAGTTGAAGTAATGAGTGATTATTTTGAGCGAGCCGTCTTTTCTCCTCTCCACAAAAACTCAAAACTCATTATGTTTCTACATTTAAATCTGCTAAAGAATGTTTATTGTACAAAATCTGAAGCCAACAGGAATAGTTCTGTGATATTTATAGGCTTTGTTGACAAATATAGGCAATAGTTTTCATTTGTGAAACCTTAGACAGGATCAAACACTGTTCTTTCTTCTTTGTCCACTGTTCAATTTTTACATTTCAGAGGCCAAAAATACATAGGCTATTAATTGGTAAAATTGCAGTTACAACCGTCAATGTACGCCAATAAAATTACTAGGAATTTAAAATTTGGGGATTCTATAGTGTGCCTTAAAAATCACAAAAAAAAAAATTGCAATTGTCATATTTCATATCAGAGAGTTGCAAAAAACATCACAGACATTAATTATCAGAATGGGAGATGAAAGATTATTGACCGATGGAGTGGTAAAGCAGCTGTATTAGCTGTGGCACTGTGGTGTTAAAGGCACATTGGGAGTGACACACTTGAATGGTGGTTTACCAGAGATAAAGTTCCGGGCCGGGGATTCCAGGACATATGGGTACCCTGACCCTGCAGAGCAAATAGACCACACATAACAGTTAACACAAGCACATGTCCCGTTGTACAGATCTGCAAAGGACTGTGAAAACACTGTATATTCATTTGGTCCTGACAGCCCATCCCTCATTTTAAACAATTTTTTTTTGCCACTGTAAAAATACTCTTTATTCATTTTTCTAACCAAAATTATGAGTTTTTGATTGATGTCGGCCCTGTGCAAAGTCAGCAGCAGAACAAATAAGTGAACAGTGGAGGACGGAAGACAGATTGTTGTAAAATAGGATATTGTTTGAATAAATAAACACTATGAGCAAATGGAGATTATTTTCAGGTAACATTACCACTTAGATTTGATCACTGAATCCAGAACTGAACACTTTTGGATTGGCCACCATCGTGGGATCAAAGTCAGTAGATTTATATGATCATAAGAGCTGATTGTATTGTCAATGCTAGCAATTAACTTAAGGTAAATTAAGATTCTTCCAATCAGCCATAACATTAAGACCACTGAAAGATCTCATACTCAAGGAGTAAGCATACACAGTTTGTCCCACAGCAGACAAACAGTATTTTGAATGCATTAAAAAAATAAAGTTATTTTTAGAGTTGTCCAGATGCACAGCCACAGTACCTCCTCAGATACTGACACACTTTACTCAGTGTAGTGCAGTGTGTTTTCATTCCGTCTGACTCGACAGCAATGTCTGGATGCATCTTGCAGAAAAATGAAGATGACAAAAAGTTAACTGTAAATGATATTCTGGCAACAAGACAAAAAGAAGAGAGAAGAGGAAGAAGGAGGAGAGTGGCCAGACAGATGTAAATATTTGACAAGACTGAACAACAGCGCCATCATAGTTTCTTTCCTGCTATCAGCACAAATGATCATCTCAGTATTGACACCAAACTTTTGTTTCGCATTTATTTCTCCAGCAGAAGTCCAGCACAAATGAAAAAGAAATTCTTCACTCTTGCTCAAGTCTGGACATCTGCTGCGTTGGGACCAATATATGTGCTGTGTGGGAGAGGCCCAGGGCTCAGGGATGATTAGGGAGCACCAGGCTCAGATGGATGGCAGACACAGGACTCATAAACACTCACTCACATACGCACACGCACACACACGCACACCTGAAGCAGGCGAAGTAGGAAGTGATGGATGGAGGACTGAGAGGGAAGTGAGGGGGAAGAGTGATAGAGCAGCACAGGGTTGGGGAAAGTGGAATACAAAACAGAAAGAAAGTAAGGATGAGGAAATCCGAAAGCGCTAAAGATCAAGTATGATCGACCTACAAAAACCTAAAATGGGATACAGGCTTGTGGCTGGACTTTGGTTTTTAATGATCATTGTTTTTATAGTGAGAGGAGCCACATGTTGATATTACAATCCAAACACATAAATAATGGGGGGGATGAATAAAACCTTGAACTGCGCCCGAGCGTCAAGTGGTTACTGCCACAACAAACAGTGTCAACAACGGCTTCCTTGATTTATGTGCGTGCATCGAATACACTTCTAAGAGTCCAATTTGTTTTAACAGTATAAATGCACACATTACAGACTAGTCCAGGAATACAACAGTATGAATATTTTTTCTACATTCTTTCCTTTCTTGAATTTTTATCTAATAGTTGGCCAGAGCAGTGTAACATTATACTCTTTCCAACTGCTCCCTTGAGATGGAGCAACTTGATGACTTTGGCAGCCCTGATAAGTCCCTCAGTAACACTATCACTGGTGAAAACTTAACTCGCCATGTCTTCTCTCGGCACTAACAGAGGGCTAGGTCATGTACACAACTGTAATAATGCAAACTGAAGAATGGACCAGCACCAGGTTTCACTTGGTTAACTTACACTCTTGTACAATTACAGAAGTAATCTTCTGGCTGTATATGCATTTTGTGACAACTAGTACAAAACACTCTCCATAACTATATTTGGACAAGCACCACATCAAAAAAAATTTTTTAAACATGCAATATTTCTTACCAATTTAGTCATAGTATAATATTTACTACTGTAATGATTAGACTATTGCTTATGCCAACGCTGAAGAATGCAACAGGCCGATGTCTAATAATACCACCGAATGTGATGCCTAGTCCTCTGTTCAGTCAACTGGAATTAAATGTCCAGTCTGGCATTCATCCTAGGGTGGCCACCTGAATTACACTGAAGCTCCTATTTTGACAGTGGCACCAAGAACAATTCATATGATCTCACCACTTTAATGGTGCCACTTTGACTCAATCAATATAGCATTATGCGGTGGTACTCACTGACATTAACTGGGCCCAAGCCACTATTTTTACAGCAGTGACAGTGGAGAACAGAAGTCCCAGAACACCACACCAACACAATCTGCTTGAGTGGCAATGAATCAAATATTGATCAGAGACCCGAGTCTCCTTGGTTACTTGATATATTAAAGTGAACGTTGGCTTTCTCTTCTCCTTAATCTCAGTTTTTCAAACAAAGACTGAATAACCAAAGCTCACAGTTTAACTCTGTGTCTCTGTCTGTTGTGTTTCTTCCTGCATTTGGCTGGCAGCTCGATGCCAATGACGTCTGAACACCTCCGCAGTGTCTCAACGTGGGGTCGCCACACACAGGCAGAACATGCTCACATACATATATAAATCAAAAGCACTGCAAGCGTGTTCAAGTGTGGTGGCATAACGACTCAAACAGTATGTGTTCTCACTCATTTGCCAGGTTAATGTTGCTCATTCAGTGCGCGGGCAGCTGATTTGGTAAATCCAGTCACTGGCAAAGTGAAGTGGGTTATCAAGCATAATCCTATCACACAGCCGCCAGCACATTTCACAGTTACAGCTATCATTTCTAACTTTTAAGTGTTTAAAGTGACTGTACACGAGACATAAGTGCCATGAGCTCGGTAGCTAGCCTTTATTGCCTGTGATTAAGAAGTAGGAAGTTTATAATGCATGGATAACTACATATTTTACTCACATGGAACCAAATGTGCATTAATTAGTCAGTCCATTTGATTAACGTAAAAATGAAATTAAAGTTAGTTTACTTTTGTCTGTAAAATATATAGTTTTAGACATGATCCATTATTATGGGTTTTTTAACTTTGTCTTTGCATGTGTACTCTTTTGGCAATAGTATTTTTCTAAACTAATGGACACTAGAGAACTTGTATTAATCTCATTTTTTCCCCTTTATTTCTGTTGTAATAATAAATGTTTCTTGGTTTAGATGGCTGGTGTAATGATGAATGTTTATGCTTTTCTACTTAAGTTAATTTTATAATGTAAATTCTACATATGTTATGCTCAAATTGACTAAACAGCTGAGACAACTCGTCACATGGAATTAACAAGGCTGCCAAAAAGCATTTTCACAGGTGCACACAACTGTGATTTTAAGCCTTGAAAAATGTCATATATCAAGGACAAATTCCAGGCATTTATCATGTTTTTTCAGAACAAATTAAATCTTTCCCATCTGTAGGTTTTGATGAGTTACAGGCCAATCAACAGTCACATTATCCAAAGTCATGGAAGGGTAACAGGTGTGGTTGACAACTCTTATGCTCACTTTTTGCGATGTGACACAGGTTAAATTAATTGAGACAGCTTAAGCATATAATTGGGACAGCTCAGTGTTGACAGATCAGATGTATGCATAGTATAGTGTATGTGCATAAACAAGAACAGTCTGTATCAAAACATGTGCCTTTATTTACACAAAAAAAAATCTTATTTTGGGTTTGATTTCACTTTGCACTTGGGAAACAACCCTGTGTGGCTTGTTCATAGTATGTCTTACTAGAAGCTGGTCATTTATACAGGATGCAGCATAAATGGAAGTAGCTAGCCTTTTTGCTGTGCCTCTTAAGGAGCATTGAGCTGACTGAGAAAGGATACTGGTCAAAGAAATGCATAGAAAGGAGCATAAAAGGGGTAAGGGATTGTCACAGCCTGATGAATAATTACTGTTTACAGGCCCATGGCATGAAGTCTTGGTCACTGGATGGATGGCTCATGGGAGTGCAGGTGCCCGTTTGTGACTGTGACTAATAAGTTACAAAAACACACACACACACACACACACACACACAGCAATGTAGAGAGGTAAACCCTGCAAAAATATGGGAATAAGATTAAAAGAGCCATATTGTGACGAGGTGCCTGTTGATCACCATAGCAACATGGGCGCCATGCTGAGCTCCTGCTGACATCACGCCTGTTGAAGCGAAACGTGGCAAGTGGGTTTCTCGCTACCAATTAAACGACAGGCAATGCAGGTGCAGGCAATACAGGGCAGACACGCAGGACAAGGGGAACGAGAAACAAAAGGACAGCTGTGTATTCCTATTGCTTCACCTCGTGGTGCAGCTGTGGGGGTTCGTGTGTGTACCTTCTGGGCCGATGTGAGCTCATGTGGCAGCTCGTGACATCAGCAGAGAGAGTGACTGACAGCAGCTTCAGGCCTGTAGGACCATTAAGTACATTTGAGAGTCAGGTTGTTCAGTTTGGAAAGTACGTGAATGTGCAACCGCACTTAAATTTCAGTGGTAATACTTTGTGTATTTACACTGTTTAGTTGCATTAGTATTGTTTAAGTTTTGGCAGAATACATTTAGCAAACCACAAAAATGTGTCTATTTCTGTTTCTGCTTGTGTAGAATAAAATTGTATTTGAAGGATTGAGGTAATTTCTCATAAATATGTTGCATATTTGCAAACCTCAGCACACTGAGGTTTTGCCAACCAAACTGGCTTTATTTTTATTTTTTTACTTCTGTGAACAGTGTTACTTGGCTTGTGTTGTGTTGGTTAAATAATTATGTTCCATTTCCAGACTTAAGATTTACATGGACATAAAGTAACTTGAGAAGGAAATGTTGGTCTGGAAAAACATTTTTATTTTTATTTTTTAAAACAAAAATGTTAAACTAGGCATGGAAAAGTAGTGTTTGTTTCATTGGTTATCGGATTTTTGCTTTATCAAATTACACAGTTTACTGTCAGTTTACTGTCACAGAACCAAATCCAGAATTAGGGAGGGAAGCTAAAAAAGCAAATGAAAGGGGTTGAATCAGATTTGTGTTGATGAGCCCCATCAGATCACCAAGTCACATGAGTGAACAAATAAAGCCTGCCAGTGATTTGAATTGCTGCATCATTACGAGTTACTTTGTACCACAGCAATGTGTGTGTTCATCAGGGCAACTTCCTCCTTTCAGCTGAATATTTAATGTCAGTCCTCGTGGTTGCGCTTGAAGAAAATCCATCAAGCTGCAGTTGTGCACGTCGCTCAAAAAACACACGCACTTGCAGCGTAATGAAATCTGCTGCTTGTGTAATCCTTACCTTTTAACCCTGCCTGGTAGCAAAATTCAATTTAAATGGTCAACTTTGTATTGGACGCAATATCTTTATGCCATCAACCTTTATGAAACAATAACTGCAAATCCAATTGTTCACATGCCAAGATCGCAGAATCAAATTATTTTGGTCGCTAGGTAAAAATTATATTATCCTCGCTCCCATTTTAAGTGAATGTTAAATGTCAGATATGTAATATAGAGAAAGTATTTGTAAGCATTCAACTGTCCTTTAGACTAAGGCTGAGATGGTGCTTAGAAAGAGACTTCTAGGATTACAGGGACCTCTCATTTATTTCTCTCTCATATTGTCCATCCAATCAAAAATCTCTTTAACACTACATGGCTTGTTGCTGCCACCAGGTGGTGAGATGCAACTACAACAAGGTTTCCCCAAAGACTGGTTGGAACAGTTGAACAGTCACTGAAAACCCAACCTTGTATGTTAATGCATGTTGTACTAGTCATCTTTGCTGGCTATCACTAGCACTAAGCTCTGCTCTATAAAAAGGAGCTTCACAATCTTCTTTAAAACGTTAAATTAACTTTAAACCAAATGTTTTGTTTTTTCTTGTCCATTTTTGGACATAGCTCAAATTAAAATTCAATTGGGTTCAAAGTTCAGTTATTTAGTTTTAGCAATAGTTTGTACTGTAAACAAACAAACATTTCTCTTTAATTGAAATTACATGTGCTGTCTAATTGATGTTGATTGATTGCCTTTACAGTGCATTGCCTGAAAAGTCTTGTTGCTTATTAACTAGTAAATTAATAAAAAGCAAATTAATATACTTACTATATTCACTAATTAAACTAAATTAAAAATGATTGTCCAGATTTAGGAGACCAGACACTTTTTAAATAACAGAAATATTCAGACATTCAAGGAAATTGGCTGTTCATGCAAAATCTTCTGACTACTTTAGAATTTATTGCAATAAAAGACAATACTAAATCTCTTGTAGGGTGAAGCTTATTTAATATGCACACACCCATAAATCAAACTGTTGCTATAAAAGGCCACCACTTCCATTGAAACCCTTTCTTAAGCAAGCATGTAAAGATCTGCAGATAAAGTCCTGGATCAGCTGAAAAGATGTCAAAAAAATGGTGCTTCATGGAAACCTCTGGCCATTAACAATTGTCGATAAAATGTCTGCTGCTTCAGGGATAATAACCTCCTGAAAAGTGTATTTGAAGTAATGTGAATTGAGTGTGACAGGGAATGCTTCCACAGCAGTAGAAAGGTCAGAGGTGCTGCAGCTGAAGATCCAACAGCACATAAGATAATGATAGATGTGGATGTGAATATAGCTGCAGAGACAGGACCAGTCAAGCATTAAAAGTCACCATTTAAAAGCAAAAAAATTGAGTGAACCATTTCTTCAACACAAAAGGTATTATTGGGCATGGGCTGGCAGTTTCTAAGCTTTACTGCAGTGTTTTACATGATACAGTGGACCATTAATGCAGCAGAAATGGCCCATCTACAAATGTGTTACAAATACTGACTACACACAAATCTTGTCCCCATGCTACACTATAATGATAACTTTTTAAACAAGAGGTTTTGATGGGCTGTGTTATGGTCACTATTAGTGTTGTCAAGATACTGGAATTTCTAACTTCGTTACGATACCTTCAAAAATATATATTTTTTATTTAGAAGATAAATATAACATTGTTAGATAGAACATGACAATGAGGTATATTTTACATTAACAAGAATATCCTGAGGTTGTGCACTTGTTCAAAGGCCTCTCAGATTGTCATACATTCAGAAACCAATAGTGCAAGAAAAAAAAACTCTTGTAAGTAAAATCCAAAGCTCAGCTGGTATCAATACTTCGGGAAATGAGTATCGTATCGTTTGAGATATTTCAGTATTGATATTTATCGAAATATCTATATTTTTGACAATACTAGTCACTATAGGATACAAATGTTTGTATTTTTAGTTCATATATGGTACTCTTGTAATTGTAATGTAGAGCAGACTGAGGCACTTGGTTACACACAAAAAAAAAGGTATCAGCAGGGCGCGCTGCTTTTCCTATAATCTAGAAACCCAAAGCACCTTGTCCCTAATCTGGTGGAGGACCCCACCTCTAAAGCACACCTAATTTATATACACAACACACACACGCACACACTCTAACACACTCGAACACAATAGCATAATAAAAAGGAGCATACAGGACTGGAGTTGGATGCAAATTCATGACAGTCATACTCACCAGAGAATAGATGTGTGTTTTGGTATCAATGTTTGGTTTAGTAATAATAAGGGAGACTGTGCAGAGCTAAGCAGGGAATACGGTGTGAGAAGAGTAAGAGTTGACAAAGCTCCCTGTCTCCCACTGCACCATCAGACCACAGCAGAAGAATAATCTTTGTCTGTGCCCGTTTCATGCATAGATATTTAGCCTTCACCACAAGTGTGTGTTCATATTATATTACTCTCAGACAATACAATATCTGCAATATCTTGTGCTTACTAAGGACAAATCAAATTCAGCCGTTGCCATTTTGGTGTTTCCAGATGTAGACAATAAGATGAGTGGATGAGGGGGAAATGTGGAGCTGACTCATCAGCGGCCAGGCAAAAACAAACTAATCAGTGAGATGAGGGCACACGCAAGCCTGCTGCAGTTATCTGGTAAGAGAGCTACAGCATGTTGTTAGTGAAGTGCATTGTCTTTCAAATAACAGCAGAGGGCTCTGCGCTTACACACAACACACCAGGAACATGCTCAAAAGCACTTCAGCAAGCCGAGAGTCTTCATTAAGGTTTGATCATGTTTCTATAGTGTCAATACAAAATGCTGTGCAGTGAAGGAAGACAGACTGATATATTGAAAATAAAGAATTATTACTTAAACAATTTGGAATGACTTCTAATTTAAAGACTAGCAAAAATGAGTATTTGGCGGCACAGTGGCACTCTCTGCAAGAAGGTCCTGGGTTCGATCCCCGGGCAGGGCAGGGCCTTTTTGTGTGGAGTTTGTATGTCCTCCTTGTGTCTGTGTAGGTTTCCTCTGCGTGCTCGGTTTTCCCTTCCATTAAAGAGATGTACAATAGCCCCCCACCCAACCCACCCAACCACACGGGTCCAGGTCGTCATTGTAAATGAGACTTGGTTCTCAATTGACCTACCTGGTTAAATAATAAATAAAATAAAGTATTGATCATTTTGACAGGAGTTTTGCAAGCATACATATTAAAGACTGTGCTTTAGAAGTAGATGGTCTGGCATTGTCCAGCTGATCACAAGTTTAGATTTTTGGACAATCGACAGTAACTACCTTTGACACTTTAAAGATAAAGTTTGTTATATTTCCGATTACACTGCATTTGTTCAGTGTCCAGTTTCTCATTATCTGAACACAAACAAAATGATTCTGGGAAAGGACTCATGAAACCAGTCATGCATTACTATAATACGCGAGTTCTAGGGACCCAGATTCCCAAAAAATAATAAATACATTACACATTAGTCTGACTCAGACTATTTTACACATATCCCTTGTTAACTGATATATCACCACTAAACACTGAAGATATTCTTACAACTTCTGCCTTATCTCCTTTGCTTTGGTTGCCAGCTTGTAGAAAGTGGTCCTTATTCATTTATAAACTTGGTTAATAGAAAAAAAAATGTATGTAGTTGTGGAGTGGTCTTGTGTATGACACTTACTGCGACACTTGGCACAGCGCCCCTTGTACTCCAGAAGACTTCGATCGCTGACCGATCGCCTCTGCCCACTCTCCCTGAGCCGTGCGGCCTCCTCTTTGGCGAACACCCCCAGCTCCTGGGTGTAGCGCCCATACATCTGCAGAGAGAAACGGTTTGCTCATTAGCCACAGCAATCAATGTTCCACCAAAATGTCTCATTAACACAAAGATAGACGTTCACATTGATGCCGTCACACATTTTTATTTTGTTTTTTATTGAATACAGAAATGTCCACAGTAAATTCACTTTTAATTTACTTTCTGGAAACTCAAATTACATAAGCAGCCTAATTTTTTGACTATGACTCAATTGCACATACATAACAGAACACAAAACAAGACACTGAGTCAGCAGAACAGGAAACAGGAAGTGCAAAGATGTGCAGGAAAATGTTTCAATGTTGTCATATAATCAGAATTAGAAATGAATAATAAGGCTGGCCCAAGGGTTCATCACTGTGGAACGGTGCGTACAGTCTGTTTAATAAGTCTTTATATCATTGTCTGCTTTTACTGTAATTGAGTCAGATAGGTCATAAAAGAAAGCAAAACAATTCTTAGACCATTATTCAGATTGTGCAACTTAAGGTGCAGTGTGTGGCGCTTTATCAACATCTGGTGTTGGCATTGAAGGCCACTGTCCAAGTGTATGGACAGATCTTGTATGAAATAAGTCAGCATTAGAAATTTTGAAACAAAATCAACCTTCTTGCATGAAGCTTAGGACATTTATGAACGGAGTGTCAGCTCTGTGCTAAGGTTGTTTTCTCTGGGCACCTGTACAAAAAAGTAACTTCTATTGGGCTTTTGTAAGTGTATTTTGCAGTATTTTAATTCCAGACTATTGAAAACATAGATTTACTAATATCTTCTATTTGGTTTAGTCTGTACACTATTCAGTTCTAGAAAGTGTAAAAAGAATAAGGGCTAAAACAAAAATATATTAATATAGACTTTGACTGTTTGGTAGGTTCACTGGTGTATTGTCAGGGTCAGTAAACCCGGCTGGTACCAGCAGTGGTCCAAACTGTTAAACTGTAGAGTCATAACACCAGTAGCTGAATAACAAATAGCATGAAGAATTCACAGAACAAGATGCGTTCAGTTCTGAATGTACTGACATAACATTAGCCTAATACAACCTCTATGGCTCCAATAAAAAATTAAATTGGGTGCAAGTAAGTTAATATTAGACAAATACACATGAAACATTATAGATACCTTAGTGTATATCTATATTAAAAAGATGCTGATCTTTAGGGGCAGTGTATAACGCATTGAGTTTTTTCAGTCTATGGGTATTGCTAGCAAAGGATGTGATTACAAATATTGAAATAAACATTGAGACTTTACATTTAGTCATTTAGCAGACGCTTTCATTAAAAGCGACTTACATTAATGTTCCATTCACCAGTGTTACAGCTGGAACACCACTGGAGACAAGGTGGGTTAAGTGTCTTGCCCAAGGACACAACGACAGTATGAACTGTGGCGAGTGGGACTCGAACCGCCTACCTTCCGGTTGAAGGACGACCGCTCTACTACTGCCACTGCCGCCCAACTTTAATTGCATGGATGAATTATGGAATATTATATATTAATTGGATTCCTCATGTAAACATATTTTATACAGATGCTATTCTCAACCTATGGCTGCTTTTTAACTCGGGATGAAAGTACCATGGGGCGTGACCAACTTCCACTCGAGGACCAAACTCTGAGATGGCCGTAAGAAAGGAAAGTGGAGGAATCAAGGAGGAACAGTTTGGGGTTGCCAACCGCTGCTCTACCCAAGATGCATTTCTGCATGGCATTCCCAGCCACATTCATGATTGCCAACCCAAAGTTTTAATTAAAGATACTTCAAACATGAGGGAAACTCGAGGGATGCAAAAACAAGTGGCAGAAATAGACCTTTTGAGAGGCATCCCCTCAAAGCATGCATCTGACTAGAAAACAAACAGACCCATGTGCAACAAAAGGCATTACTGGTTTAAAGCCTATCATTACGTTGAGTGTAGTCAGAAATGGGCACCCAGCTTGCCCACTTCAGTTAATTGATCCCAGATGAATGAGCTGGTCTGAACCCATTGTCCGAACGGCTGGTGAAAGTAAGGGGACAAGAAATAATTCCAACCATATTTAATAGATGATTGAAAAAACAAGGAAGTCTTTTTTTTTGGAAATGACTGAGGAAACAAAAATTCTAGGCCAGGAATTTGTGTCTTAATGTGGACAAAACAACACAAGTTGAGGGTGTTGTGCCAAGAAAAATTGTTATTTGACCTTGTTTATTGATACTTATGAGCATGAGATAAACAGACAGCAGTTTGAGATAGGTTTTCCTTAGCTCGTTACAATATTGTTGTTACAATTATTGTTTGAGGACAAAAGAATGAGCTGTGGTAAAAGTTTGCGCAATTGTGCAATAAGTTGTACATATATCCCAAAACATTCAGGAAGATATGTGTGTTAGGAATCAGGTCATGCTACATAGAAAAAACAAAAACACAGGCTAAGAATAAGGAAAAGTTAAAAAAGGTAAAAAAATATATACATGTAAATATCAGAGAGAGATAATAACAAGTGAGGCATGCAGAGAAAATGGAGACAAAGGTCTTGAGTGACTACCAAACCTATCAGAGCGCAGAGATAGAGCCACACCTTCTACGAAGTGTGGGTTAATGAGTAAAGTAGCAGGTCAGAATGACAAATACAATGTGGCCCAAAAGGCAGGCTATAGTCCGAATTGTGTACTACACCTTTCAGTCCTTCTAACTTTTCCGTAAATCTTTCAGGGCATTTGTTTCTAGAAAACCTGATCTAGCTTCTGCACAATATTATATTCACGAAATTAAAACGAGTTACTTGAGCCATTTAAGTGTGGTAGCTAGGCCTGGGCCTTATTGTAAATTTAATGATTTACATTTTTTGTCGGGTAACCTAAAAAATAATAAAAAAAAAATAAAGGTTGAAATGTATATTTTATTTCTATTATATAATTTTTTTGCTAAAACAACAAAACAGGCGCAAAGCAGCAGCAGCTGAGTGCACTGAGTTAAAATAAAGCAGTTTAGGTTGGATACTTTTTAGACTCTTTGTCTCCATAGACCAGGTCTAATATAATTTTCACTGCACACAAAGCCTTGTTAAAAGCACCCAACCTCATGGCTAATTTGTATAAATCAATAAATTAGACACTGTGCTGCAGAGACACTACACTGTTTGTGTTGATCAGTTTCCTGCCATGTCTCTAAATCGAGGCATAGACTGCTTCCTCTGGCGACTAATAGTGTCTTTAGTGTCTGCAGAGTCACCACAGACACGTGAGCTGCTCTGGAGCTAACATTTATTCAGATATAGCAGGGGTCGGGAACCTATGGCTCGCGAGCCAGATGTGGCTCTTTTGATGATTGCATATGGCTCGCAGATAAAACAAAATATTCTCACTTGTTTTAATCCATCCATCGATTTTTCACTGCGCATGTCCTGTTCAGGGCTGCAGGAGCAATTGTACATTATTTTAATTGGATGATACTGGCCTACGTTTGCCGTTGCTGGGTAAAACAGGTAAACGCGCCCTTTTGAATCAGTCTGAGACTGCGTCTGCTCGGTCATTAGCTCAAAGTTAACCCTTCGACGAAGAAGATGGCGAAAGAAAAAGAAAAACGGCAGTATCGTACATTTCAGGGCGAATGGACCGAAGAATTCGCCTTTGTGGAGAGCGGGTTCTGCGGTGTGTCTAATTTGCAATGACAAAATTACATCATTGAAACGGTCGAATGTAAAGCGGCACTTCGACACGCGCCACGCTACATTTGCATCAAAATACCCTGCGGAGACAGCAGAAAGAAAGCGTGCCAAGAGCTTCTGAGCAGGGTGCAAGCTAGCCAGCAGCAACTCGCGTATGGACCCGGCAAGGTGACTATAATTCGGCTAGCTTTGCTGGTTCTTTAGCAATAGTGAGGAACGGAAAACCATTCACAGATGGCGAGTATGCTAAAAGCGTTCATGCTGGATGTAGCCAATGAACTTTTGATGATCTTCGAACAAAGACAAGATAATCAAACGGATACAAGACATGCCTCTGTCGGCAAGAACTGTTCATGATCGTACCATCATGATGGCAAACAAAGTGGAGGAAACGCAAGTGAAGGACATAAATGCAGCGCCGTTCTTTTCTCTGGCTTTGGATGAGTCAACAGAGGCGTGAGCCATTTGTCGCAGTTCAGCGTGATTGCAAGATATGCTGTTGGTGACACACTGCGCGAAGAAAGTCTTGCTGTTCTGCCATTAAAAGGGTCCACAAGAGGTGAGGATTTATTCAAGTCTTTCATGGAGTTTGCTCAAGAAAAAAGTCTACCTATGGATAAACTTCTCTCAGTGTGTACTGATGGTGCTCCGTGTATGGTGGGAAAAAACAAAGGATTTGTGGCGCTTCTCCGTGAACATGAAAATAGACCCATCCTAAGTTTCCATTGCATTATACACCAGGAGGCACTTTGTGCTCAGATGTGTGACAGGCAGTTTGGCGAAGTGATGTCGCTGGTCATTCGTGTGATCAACTTTATTGTTGCCCGAGCCTTAAATGATCGCCAGTTTAAAACACTGCTGGATGAAGTTGTAAATAACTATCATGGTCTGCTTTTGCACAGCAATGTGCGTTGGTTGTCAAGAGGGAAGGTGCTTAGCCGTTTTGCGGCTTGCCTGAACGAAATCCGGACTTTCCTTGAAATGAAAGGCATCGGGCATCCTGAGCTAGCCGACACCGAGTGGCTCCTCAAGTTTTACTATCTCGTAGATCTGACTGAACATCTGAACCAGCTCAACGTGAAAATGCAAGGCATTGGAAATACAGTGTTATCCCTTCAACAAGCTGTATTTGCTTTTGAAAACAAGCTGGAGCTTTTCATCACGGATCTTGAAACAGGTCGTTTACTACATTTTGAAAAACTGAGCCAATTTAAAGATACATGCACAGCAAGTGAGCCCATTCAAAACCTTGATCTCCACCAGCTAGCTGGCTGCACATCCAGTCTCCTACAGTCCTTCAAAGCACGCTTTGGAGAATTTCGTGAGCACACTCGTCTTTTTAAGTTCATCACCCATCCAAACAGTGTTCACTGAACACAGCCGACCTGAATTACATCCCTGGTGTCTCCGTCAGAGATTTTGAAGCAGAAGTGGCTGACCTGAAGGCCTCAGACATGTGGGTGAATAAGTTCAAGTCACTGAATGAAGATTTGGAAAGAATCACACGACAGAAAGCGGAGTTGGCGAGCAAGCACATGTGGACAGAAATGAAAAAACTCCAACCCGAAGACCAGCTGATTCTCAAAACTTGGAACGCACTTCCTGTCACATACCACACACTGCAGCGTGTGAGTATTGCTGTATTGACCATGTTTGGATCTACGTATGCATGTGAGCAGTCATTCTCACATCTTAAAAACATCAAGTCCAACCTACGATCACGTTTAACGGATGAAAGCCTCAACGCTTGCATGAAGCTTAACCTCACCAAGTACCAACCCGACTACAAAGACATCAGCAAATCCATGCAGCACCAGAAGTCGCATTAATGGTGAGTGTTATAACAACATTATTTAAAAGAATAAATTCAGAGGCTTATTATACTGACATTTAGTTGAATTCACTTTTAAAATATATTATATGGCTCTCACTGAAATAAATTTCCAAATTTTTTGCTTTCATGGCTCTCTTAGTCAAAAAGGTTTCCGACCCCTGAGATATAGCATAAAGCACAACACAGACCCAGAAATATCAATTGGATGTGACCCCCAAAAGGTTCATTAAAGAAAAGAGGATATTCTGCCGAAAAGTCAGCTCTTAGACAAATGTGGCGCTGGATAAAAGCTACTGTGTGTCATTGCTCTAATAAAGAGTGTGGTTTTGCATGTGGCTCAGTGCCTGTAAGTCACAGGCCTAGTGGGGACCCTAATTGTGGGACCAAGAGCTGTAAAACACACAAAAAGGAGGATCTTAAAACCTAAGAAACAAAATTCACACACAAAGACACAACTGGCTGCAGTTCAAATGGACAACTCAAAATGACCAAGACCCTCGGCTTTGGAGCTCAGCATGACACCACTGTGTTCGACTAATGAGCTCCCTGATAGAGCCAGTTTGATTTCATTTTGAGCTGTTATAGATTTAGCAAGGAACAGTGAGAAAGAAGATAAACTCGATTCCAGGCTTTCCTTTTCAAAACATTCACTGGTGCAATAAAAAGCTGACAGAGTTCAATGCGCACCTTTTCCTGCGGTTTTTTTATCTGTCCAGCAGCCAATGTATCAGCAGACTTGTGAGAGAAGGAAGGAAGGAAGAGGAGAATTTGAAAGAATTATTGTACAATTAATCTGAAAAAGGGCTGGAGAGGGAGGGCAATGAGGCAAGAGAGGGCAAAAAGTGAAAGTCTGTTTGGACAGAGAAGAATTTGGCTCAAAATCAGAGTTTACCCTAATGAGAATACAATTTGTGTGGGCAACACAGCATCCATGGAGGTTTTTAGTTCCACAGAATGTTAGGGAAAACAAAAGCACATTTGTTGAATCTTGAAAAGGCGAAGTGGCACATTTTGCGAGGAACTCCTACTTGAAAACATTTTAAAGTGTTCGGTTCAAGCAGCAACATCAAGGGCTCTAAGGTCAGACCGATACAAAACTTGAAGTCACCTTTAGTTGTGGGAAGGGTTCAGAGGTGACAGAAATTCACTTAACACATTGGTTAGTGTCCAAATAAAATACTTCTATGCAGAACATCCTTGTATCCAGGTTGTATCTATATTTTCATGGTCAGTGATTAACAAGGTAGACCCAAATAACCAACTTAATGAGTGTTACCTCCAACTCTGAGCGTCTGTATAAAAGCATTATTTTAAATTTTCATGTGCCTCTAAAGTGTAGGTAATTGTTTTCATTAATCAACAGCCGTCTTTTTGCATTTCACAGTTTTTCACCATTTTACTCAGTGATGAAGAGAGAAAGTTGGTGGCGCATAGGCCAGGTTTATTTAAAAACATTTACATAGAATTTCTGCCCATTATGCGTTTAATAAAAATGTTGACAAATAAAACAAGAGAATTCTATCACTAAAGAGTTCTCATTTAGGCCTTAAAATACCATAATGTTTACCTTTTAATAAAAATATGTATATCAAGATAAATGTTATGTACAATACAATACTTCAAAATAAAATATAATAAATATGTTATGCAATTTTAAATAGCCCTTGCCCTGGAAAATGTGTGGAAAACTAACGTAATTAATAATGGGAGAAAGAACTACCGGCTCACTGCAAGAAGGCCGTCTGCTCATGTGTGGACTTTAATGATGGCGTTGCGTGATTTTACTCTGAAAATGTTCTTTTGTTAGCAAATGAATGTACTGGTTACATTTCAGCCCTGTGATTAATTGGAGATTCCAGTGTGTACCCCACCTCACAGCCAAAGCCATCTAAAGCACCCTAAAATTGTATGGCAACTGGCAACGAATGAATGAGTGTGTGCTTGATGATAATTATTTACACAAGACAAGCATACACATGTAAATTTATGAGCTCAAATGTAAAGCAAGTGTAAGCCACAAAGGCCTTCCCTTCAAAGGCAGTAGTAGGTGATGTGGAAAGAAGTACAGTAAATAAACGTTTCCCAATCGTGGGGCACCCCAGGGGACCAATGGGGAGTCTTGTGCCAGGCTACCATGGCAACACTGTGGGCCTCGTACAGCAGCCCAAAGTTGGACAAACACACCCTGAAGAAAAGAGGCATAGATGGACGAATGACAGAGATATAAGAGGCAGAAAAAGCAGCAGGAGGTGTGTAAGAAAAGCCAAGCAAGGTGATGGACAGGTTGCAAAGAAAAGGTAAAGTAATAAAGAATGGTTAATATGAGCGCGAGGGGAGGTTTGGGAAGTTTGGAACTACAGCATCTACCTAACAGTGTGAGCTGAATTTAGATGCGTTAGTGTGCATTAGGGAGAAGAGAAAAAAAATAAATAAAAAAGGGAGGAATGATGAAGGAGGGAAGGGAATGAAAGAGTGCAGCTGTGAGCGCCGCAGTAACAGCCAGTGATTAATGACAAAGCCTTCACACCTGTCCACTGTAGTACTATGAGAGCACAGGGAAAAGATGGGCGCTTTAACATATTAACATGTAAATGCACAATAGTCAAACACACGCACACACACACACACACACACCTTTGCACTGTGTGGTATGGGACAACATGGTTTGGTATGAGTAACTCCTGAAAAGATGTTATTGTGGTGTAAGCAGTACAGGAAAATTTACATCATACATTATACATATATAATAAAGTACTTGTATAAAAAAAAAAAGAGTAAATGAGTGTAAATGTAGGGGTACAACATGCTACTTACTGCTGCAATAAACAATAGAAATTAAACCTTATTTAGTATACCTTTTAGAAACAAACCCTACACAGTTAAGGTAAAACTTGGATGTTTTCTCAAATCCAATGGTCTGTTTTGGCTGACAACATCTGAGTCCAAATACCTATGTCTGACAACACCTAATCAGGTGTTGTCAGACCTAGGTCTCTTACTGACATGTTTTGTAAGAGACCACAAAGTACAAGTGTTCCCTGCAGTGTTTTACATTCACAGCGTAGAAAATGAGCGTTCACAAAATAAGTGCATTTCTCACATGTAAGTGTATACTGGATTTAAACCCCAGCACAAACAACTTAGCTTATAAAAAATGAAAACTTTAGCCATATGAACATGTGAAAAGAGATTCATTATCGTCAATCATCTTACAGAGGAAAGAAAGTGGCTATAGTTTGTAAATAATATATGATAATCAGACATGAACATTAGTGTATGCATTATATAAACATAAAAAAGGATCAGATAACAGCAACCAACTTTACAGCTGCAAACTGGTAGGTACAGAAAACACATTCGGGGTTATTTTTAAAACAGAAAAATCACAATAAATATTTTCTATACTTTCTGTCAAATGAATATAACTTCTCAGTGTGGTAGACTACAAGGCCTTGAAGACCAGTTTAGCATATGTACACTTCTAGACTCCTCACTCCTCTTTGCATCAGTTGTATGTGGACAGACAAGCACTGCTGCTGAGTTATACAGACAGCTCTATTAGTCCCTCCTCGCTCCAGGAATCTGCTCCAAAGACCGGCTGGCAGCTGCACATTTGTATTAGCGCCACGTCTTCTTGACCACTGCCACAAGAACAGCCTCAGAGCCAGTCGATCTCACGCAGTCACCTTAGAAAGAGCAGCAGGTGCACTCTCCTGTTGCCTCATTAAGAAAACCCATATTTACTTGGGTCATTTCAGGCCCGCTGGCAAACTCTGCACACTTCTTTCTAAATACTTCCCTTCATGCCCTCTCTTCCTCCATCTTCCAAGTAACAAACCCATGTGGTGTATTGAAGAGCCATACTCATTGATTCCTAGAGGTCAGTTCTGACATTTCTCATTATTAGTAAAACTGTGTGAAAAGACAACTGTGCAGTACATTAACATGATTAAGCTACAGTTCATGAGAAGCCTCAAAAGTGATCAAACTGTAGATTATAGAAATGAAGATGCTTGCAGACTTTTATTTTAAAACAAAAAAGAACGACACAAACAAGGAAAGCTCTTTATTATCCTTATTTAATTTATCGGCCTTTTGAGAGGAAAAAATATTATCTTTGGACAGAGGAAAGGAAAGTGCATATTAAATGGGATTTGTTTAAACGCATTTTTCTCTCTCCATAGAAATCCCTTGAACTTTGTCACTTTAGTCAAATGTAACCAATTGTAAAAAAAAAAAAAAAAAAAAAGACAGAGCTCAAAACTCACAAGATTACACCAAGACAAACCGTGGGATTATATATTTTAAATGACAATTTCTGACAAATTTTTATGACAGAAACTTCTCATAGATTGGATTGTTTCTTCTTAAACCGGTTGGCATGTCCATTAGCGCGAGTTGTAACCCCTTAATGAAGAGTGAGAAACTCTCCTACTTTTGCAACTCATGACAAGTTGATCTCACTTCATTAGTCATTCTGACAGCTAACACGTGCATCAGGAGAATACAGGACACATGTCTAAAGCTATCCTCCAACGGACATGTTCTTTTCTCTCTTTAGCCATCTTCCACACACACACACACACACACACACACAGTCGTTCACTGCAGTGTTTGTCAGTGCAATAGCAGCTCCAGCGGAAATATTCCCATTAAAGAGGACTGTTCAGGTGACACGTCTGACAGCAGTGTACTCTGACTCAAGTCACACAGCGCTAACAATAGAACACACACACACACACACACACACACACACACACACACACACACACACACACACACACACAATGACATGCAATGTAAAATATATACAACAACGCTGCAGATTTGCCCACAGTGGCAGAGTTTACTAAACAAGGGATAGGTGATTTGAAAGTCAAAACATCTAAATCAAATATAGAACAATCTAACAAGTTTATTGAATAAAAAAAACACAACTATCTCTCACCGAGTCAGTAAAAAAAAAAAAAAAAAAAAATCGCAGTTTGTATTTGTGGTGCAGATTTTTCCCCTTTAAAAACATCCTCACAACAAACTACCATTCCCTGAACAAGTTGAAAACCTTCATAAATCATTACATTTAAGTGCCCCAAGAACCTTAATTTAAAAAAAAAAAAAATAAACCAACAAAAACTGATGCTGAACGGAAAATGAATAAAAACTACAGGGACCAAAGAAACAATGACCCAGTGGGAGAGGGCAGAGACTGAGGGAGGGCCGGTATGAGAGGGACATTTTCACACAATGACAGCCAGTGTTTGTTTGTGTCTGTCTCTCACACGTGCTCACTGGGGACGTGGGAAGGCACGGCCATGGCACTGCCCCGTACCGATCATAAAACACACACAAGAAGTTGTTCAGGGGACGTGCTGTCCTAACGCCAAACGCATCCATGGACATCTGTTTGCAAAAACACAGCTGTGACAATAACTGGCCTGAGAAAGTTACGGGCCGACAGCGTGGGACGATAGAAAGGCAGTGAATGTCCTTAAGTGTTTTTGAGGGACACTTTTTATAGGTTTACTGTAGGTGATGATGGTCAAGAAGGAGGAAGTAAAACCTGTAAATGCTGTCATTTAAGCCTTAAAAAAGTAAAAAACCAAATATCAATAGAGCAAAAGAAGGGCATATCTATACATCTTGTTGTCGTTACAGTGGTTTTGGCACAAAGAGCCTTATATAAAAAAATGATAAACATTTGTATTGAAAAACTATAAAGCCTATATGTATATCTTCTATCATTTAGTATCTAGTAAGCTTTTAAAATGTTTGGAGATATTGTGTCACAAGACAAAAGATGAAGATAATGTGAGAAACAAAGAAGAGATGATGCAACAAGTGTGTGAACTGAAATCTGAGAGTCATAACACAAACAGGACTCCACAGAGGGTTGGGAAAAAGGACAAAATAACACAGCACTCATGAGAAAGTCCAGATCACACTGAAGGTGTGAGGATAAATACAATACTGGACAATGAAGTCATTTTTTAAATCAATTCAACTGCAATGACACACAAAATATGACACACACACTGAAAAAGGAGGAAGAGGAAGAAGACAACTGCATAGTGCCAAGAGCGGCAGCCTTTTGTCAATATCTGTAATGGAATAAAAGCTGCCTAAGACAATATTCAATCAACTGAGGGATGAGTGAGTCACAAAACCTGCAGCCATCAGCAGCTAGTGCCAACACAGCGACTACACCAACTCTTAGCAGCACTCTCACTTTACTCATTAAACCCCAGAGTGTTCAGAAAAGCCTTAAGCAGCTAAAGCTTGGGGACATTTTACCGAGATTAAAGTTAAGATGTCTCATTTACTCAAACAGCCTCAACAACAAGCTCATAAAAAAAAAACAATACACAAAACAAGACTAAACCTGATATTTGTATGTTGTTGCAAATATTAGGTTTAGTCTTGTTTATGACCTCTCTCGGTCATAAAAGCAGGTTTTTTTATGTCCCCTAAAAACATAACAAGCTCAAGAAATGGCACATCACACAAAACCTGACTAAACCTGATATTTGGACATCATTAATCTGTGTAAATGGGATTTGCAGATTTGCTTCTAGACCAGTCTGGGAACAGCCGATATATGTTTTGGCTAGGACCAAAATCCTGATGTATACACAGAGGAATACAAATAACATTTTGCAAGTAATCTGGATTTTTTTGTGTGTGTGTATTTTGGAAACACAGGCCAATTCAACAAATAACAGCCTGTAAAAAAAGACTGCATGTACCTGGTTTAATTCAATACACAAACATAAATAAGGCCTGAGATGTTTGCAGTACACACAGGGAGAGAATGACTTTTACCCCGTTTTAAAAAGGATTAACATTTTTAGCTTTATCACGAGAGATGAGATTAACACAATCAAGTTTATTCTCACCAAGGGAACAAAGAAACCGTTTCTACTCAGAAGAAGCTTCAAATTTATACCAACACAAACCATCCAGCTTTTTACAGTAAATTGTCTCTTTTCAGAGAAACAACCAGTGAGAGTTTTTGGTGAAACCTCTTGAAACTCTTTATAACCAATCCATTAAACCAAGTGTGCATTGATCTGCTGGTGCAGTCTTTTATAAAATGACTAAGCTAAGGCCCTAACAATAAATCCACTTAGTGAATCAGTTACGCAAGTGTTTTTTGAGATGACCACAGGATGAAAAAAAACAAGTCACTGAAATGTTTTGGGGAGGTCAGCTACACTGACTTGATGACTGATTACAAAGCCAACACAAAAACTAAAAACACAGCCATTTATTTCCAATAGAGGGTTACCAAATATAACATCTAGCCAGTTGGAAGTTGTAGGTCTCCTAACTGGAGATTTACAGATAATCTGTGAAAATTATCCTTTCTATGTTGCATTTGTTTGGCCAATGGAGAAGAGTGAAAACGTCTTGTGAAGGCTGCTAATGGTCAGTTGTTAACTCATCAGAAATGTAAAAAACATTATGAATGGGACCAATGATAAACTGAGACTTTTTACATTTAGTTTGCCTCAGAGAATCAAAGAGACCAGGTTTACGTGTATTGCAGCCTGGCTCAGAGATGGGTAGAATATTTCCTGTCAATAATAATTGTTTCATCAACATGCCTGGAATTTCAATGTCAATGAACGTTCTCTGCATGGCTCTCTTTCAGGGCAAGACATGTGTCCGGACCTGTTGTCTATACTCACAGTAGTGCAGAAAGGCTCTCTTTTACACAATTCAATGTATTTGGGGGCACTATGAGGTATGAGCTATGATTCTGCTGGGACTGAAACGTCACACAGACAACACTGCAGATCCTTGTCAAACCCCCCCCTGTTCCGCCACTGATCCACAGAAATAATACCCACTTACCCAGTGCGCACTGGACACTCCAAAGGCATAATGTTTCTTAAACATCAGTGGTTAATGAAGCCTAAATACAGCTCATCCTACACTGTGTATGGGTAAATATAGAGCTGATATATATATACTTCTTTCAATTATATAGCATAACACTTACAGTTACGTATATCTTCTGTTAAGAAAAAAACTAATCTTTAACTTGGCTATTGACTGAAAGTTAGCATATCTCCAGGTTCTCAGTTATTATTATCAACTTCTTAGCCCTTGTTAAGTGGCAGGTATGACTCACACACACACACACCTGTTTGAAATAATTATTTCTCAACTTCTGATAATGCCTTTTAAAAGTCAATATATCAAAAGGTTTACTGAAGTTATCACAATGCTGTTGGTTTTATGTAGAGTTAGTCTAAGCACAGTTTAGCCAAAGCTTTAAAACGTACAGAACATGACACTATCTACACAGTTATGTAAGAAGGCAGGCATGTCCTTGGCCTGATTATAGAAACTAAAGTTGGCATTTTCCATGTGTCAGTCTAACCCCGGCCTAAATAAGTTTAGCAGTGTTAAGTGCGTTTACCCTTTAAGCAGTTAAGATGCGCAATATGTTCAAACCAGTCTGGTCATGGGGTAACCGACAGCCCGAGGTCAGAGCTAAAGTCTGTGACTAAATGTCAGAGAGACAAAGTGGTTAGCACTGTCGTCTCACAGCAAGCAGGTCCTGACTTTGACTCAGTGTCCTGTGTGAAGTTTGCATGTTTTCTCGGGGTACTCCGGCTTCCTGCTTCTCCGCTGGATGGGTTAAATACAGAGAAGGAATGTTTCCACGGAGATAATAAAGAGTAACTTAAGTATTAAAGTTATATTTGAATCACATAAGTTTGGCTTCTTATTTTCACCACATCCAAAGAGAAAGCATTTCTGAAATGATTTACTTCAGTAACAGTGAATTAGTAACAGATAATTACTAAAAAGGTAAAAATGGCTAAACTTTATAAGCATGAAGCTGCACAGAGAAGCCTCATAGCCTTGATGAGGGTTATATGATGGCCCGATATTAGTAAAGCAAGGGCTGGAAAATATGACCTCATCCATATTAAATTTAATTGAACACCATAGAACAAGTACAACAAGAAAAATTATGGCTTTGGTATTTAATCTTTTGTTGTTCAACTTGACTGAATTAAATAAGATTAAATAATTACGAAATTCAATACAGATTAACTATTGTGGTTTACTTTACTTTTTTATTGTTGTAGCAATAGGGATTATATCCTTCCACCCAAAAAAAAAAAAAAGAAAAAAGAGAGACTTAGATTTAGACTTAGATTTAGACTATTCTTTAATTTAAAAAAATTGTAATCAATCTTTTGCTTATTATTGAAGAGACTGTACTGCAACAATAGGAGTGTGATTGTAGTCCTTAGAGAAAACCATGACGTTATCTCTGTGCAGGGACCTACATCAGATAAGTAAAAATACAAGACGTTTTATAATTTAAGGTTAATGATTCCCATCCATCTCAGAGAGAATGGTTGTCATTGTTTAAGTTTAAATAATTCTTTTCTTCACTTGAACCACAGCTATCTGCTCCTCTGACAGGTGCTCATCCTTAGGTGTGGTTACTGCTGCATATAGGACAGAATATAAATAAGCAATTACAGGCACATCTGACAGCACATATTGCATGCATACATTATATAACGCTTATAGGACACAGATTTTTTCTGAATACATTGTGTGTGTGTGTGTTTGTGGCAGTGGTCAGTGGAGACTTTGTATACAGGATTAGCAAACTCATATAGAGCCAAACACAAGGCAATCAGTGAAGTTCAGGTTCAACAACACTCTCTGGCTCTAGGTAAAAAGGGATATCATGTTTTTTAATGCTCAATGAAGAGGAGGTATACAGTATTATGCAGTAATGAATCAACAGTGAAGTCACAGTTCATATTTTAGTTGTTATTTTGAACAAATTATTACCTTACAAAAGGCAAAACAGTAAATAGAATTAGTCCTATTGTACTGGAAACTGCAGAGAATTGTAGTTAACTTGTGACGCAAGTAATCATGAAACATAATGGACCTCAATAAAGATAAGGAACATTAACTAAACAGTGAAGTGCTTTTCAGTGTTCAATAATGTGAATTTTTCCTTTTCGTTTGTGAATAAAATATTTATATCACCACCAGCTGCAAGTTCAACAAATTTGTGTAAAAATTGCTTTTTTAGCAGTTGTTGCCGAGTTTCAGATCTTCAGGACAATTTCAATGGGAACTTGAAACGTCAATCATTTCATATCACCATCGATAAATTACTAACCTGCCTTTTTACCAACACAATTAGACATCAGTATCTAATCTATACAAGGACATCTGAGAGCACATCTTTAGCCACACCACTGTCCTGGCTTCATGAGATTTCTACCTGACTCACAGATAACCCCGGAGCACTGCTGGATTACAACTTAACCCACGTGTGTCAACATTCAATCTTTAACAGCTGCTAAACTGTTGGGCGAGAGGAACCACCGGATATTGTAGACACAGTTTGAAGACAAAGCAATGGATTTGAAACGACATAAAGACGATGCAAGCCTTGTGACATGAGGTGGAACAGTGAAGGTGGCTGGTGCACACTGGTCAGTATATAATACTTGCTGACCAATGGTTACCTTTGAAACAGTATGCAAACGTGACTATACTATAGAAACTTTCAGAATTTATTTTACCTAACTGTTTTCATGCTTACAATAAGTAATTACATCACCATCTAATACATAACTGAATAAAAAAAAAAATGCAGCCTTTTAATGTTTTTTTTAGCTCAGTCACGCACAATACTCTCGTCGGGTGTAAGAGATCACATGACAATAGCTGAGAGGCACAATCACTGTCTTTGTTGACCAGTGGTGGACAGTAACGAAGTAAATGTAATTCGTTACTGTACTTAAGTATTTTTTTCCAGTATCTGTACTTTACTAAGTATTTCCATTAAGGGATACTTTTTACTTTAACTTCACTACATTTCAACGTCAAATATCTTACTTTTTACTCAAGTACATTTTGCAAAATTAGTCGTTCCTTGTGTTTCCGTTAAATATTTTTGTAGAAGAAGACCTCAAAGACGCGTCTCAGTGGGAGTGTCAGGACCGGCTCAATAGAAGCCTCATTCTCTACACACGAGCTGATAAACATGAAAATGACAAATAAAAAATACACCTGTGATGAAGCGTTGGTATTAGTAATGGCTGACTCTGATTCTGAGGGAGAACATCTACCTTTAGAGTCTTTTCAGCCGAGTGAAAGTGAGAATGAACGAGAGTGAGTGCGTCTGTGACTTGGACAGCGGCGCCGCTGCTCGTGCCTTTCTCAGCGTCTCTCATAAAGCACACGCTGTTTTTCCCACATTTTACCAAACATCAGTGAAAGCGGGAGGAAACTAAAGCCGGGAAGCCGTGTCGCTAGCACCTGCAGCTTTACCTTTAGCACAGGTGATAGAAGCCGGTCGGGTGTACTCTCCGTGGCCGCGGGAGTTTGGGAATAATGCAGCTTCTATTGACAGCTGTTTGGAACAAATACGTGTTGTTCATCCTGACACTTTACCCAGTCGAGGAGGGAGAGGCAGAGTAAACATAGTCAGTGAGAATGCGCTAATCAAAGCAGCGATCGTAATAAAAGTGTTGGCTGTGTGCTGTGCTTTATGAGAGGTCCCACACTCTAAAAAACTTCTAACTATGCCACATGGATGGATAAGAAAAGATAAAGCAACTGCAACCACACACATACAGTACATGTGTATATTTCTCAGAACTGTTTGCTTACGTTTTACTAGTTATGGTATAATAGAAGTTGTAGTTATTCTTTATTTCAGAAAAAGAAAAAAAAAAACTATTCTAATATGTCCATTAGTGTGTATGTACTGAAAAAAACATAACCGCCAATATATAATGTCATGGTATGCAAATTAGATGCTTAAAATTTATTTACTTAAATACTTTGGGTCATACCTGACATTTTTCTAGTTTAGAGTAGGACTCTATCTCGTATCATTTTCAAACCACAGCCTTTTGAAATTTGGATCTCAAAAATCTGTATTTTTTAAATAATTCCTGGCGCCTAAAGGGGGCAAGCAACTGACAAAAATTATAAGGGCATTATAGCCTAGTACTTGGATACTTAAGTACATTTAAAGGCAAATACTTTTGTACTTTTACTCAAGTAAAAGTTAAAAGGGAGTACTTTTACTTTTACTGAAGTAATATTTTACCTAGTGTATCTGTACTTTAACTCAAGTACTTGGTTTGTGTACTTCGTCCACCACTGTTGTTGACTAATGTTAACCTCGTCTGTAGGCAGATGACATCAGCCTCCACATACTGCTGGAACTCTGTAGAAATCATGGATCCTGCCTGATCATTTATTTCTCAGGACTTTAAATATTTATATTACTACAGGCATTTGCGCAAAAATTCTAAACAGATACCTTTTGCTGTTCAGTGCTACCTTTTTTTGCCCATTTCTTACAAAATATACAAACTGATGGTTGGCTGATTATATAAATATAAAGCACATGTGATTTGGTCAAAATAATTGTTTTTGAGATTTGTTGTCTTGAAATTTGAGCCAAAGAAAGATAACTCCCAGTTTTAATTAAAGTGTATGAAGAAATGAGAGTTTACTAGAATACAATTATTCTGTTTTACCTGAAATGAATGCTCTGATTGGCCATTTATTATGACCATACCTGACAACATTTTTTTTAGTTCAAGCTGTCTTTGCATTTCAGAAATGTAAGATGCACCAGGTGTGTTGTGTGTATACACACACACACAGCTGTATATCAGTAACCATCTAATTAAATGCCAGAAACAGTAATATATGAACACCGTGCTCGATCAGCAGGCTGCCTTCAAGGCCATAACGTTGTGTGGGACTTATCATATGGCTTCAAGTGAAAATATACCAGGAGTAGTCCATGTGGGTGAAGGAATGTGTATGCATGGTCCACAGTGTTCAGTCCGAGTATGAGCCGAGCATTACACAGCGGCATGGCCCTGTGGCACTTAAGGGGATCTAAACTCTGTCTAAATCCCCAACTGGCTCTCAGCAGCTTAGAATGGAGCAACTTTTCAGAAAAAGATCGATGTGTGAGGGCTCTCGACACTGGCAGCGCCGTGTGGGAGGACAAGCCAGCACGTACATTTTGGAGCCCGCTGCCTGGACTGGGGTAGACGGCAAGAATAGGGGAAGGAAAGGCTAAAAATAACATGCATTGATCTGACATTAATATAGGAGAAGTGAGAGAAAACTATTGCAAATGTACTACAAACTATTCTATTGCCTATAAACCTCCATACAAGTATAGTAGTACAAGACTATGTAGGCTTCAACAAGCTTTGTGCTTCTCGAAAGAACAGTCCTTCACTGAACTAAAAGACCTAAAGAACTAAATACTAACCTACGTTCAAACAGAAAACTGAGAAATGGACAGACTTGGAGGCACCTGTAGATCCCGCACATATATTTACAGACGTACCCACCTGTGGGAAATATACAAGGGAAAAAATAATAATAAAAGGATTTAATATTCAGTATCTAAAAGCAGCTATGGACTTGTCTTTGTAGTATTGAGTTTTAGGTCAATTACCAGTTTTGAACTTAAGGTAATGATAGAAACAGTCAAGCTAGGACACTTGGGTCACTAACCTGGTAAAACGTGCACACCATAGTATAAGGCTGAGCAACATGGGTTCCCATTTCCTGAAGCTGTCAATTAAAAGGCTAAAAATAAATAGACATTTTACAAAACCATAATCGTTTATCCATATGAATTATTTTTTTAATGATCTATTGCTTTTTGGGACAAAGTTGCGACAGTTTTTTGGACTTGTGAGAGCGTCATTAGACATCTGACCAACCAGATGTCTAATGAATAAACAGTAATTGTGGTCCAGCAACAAACTGGTCCAGCTTCAGCTCAAAAGGATTAAAATAAGGAGATGAATGAAAACCCTTTTGGAGCAGGTGTTCACACAGGCATCTATGGCTTGATTCTACTTCCACATGATATTTGTTCATTCTCTAAACAGTAAGTAACAGACTTGACAAACTTGCTGATGTCAGATATGATTATTGTGCATCAGCTTGCTCCAGTTTTTCCTCCTTCAACTCCACTAATCCTGTGATCCCACAGAGTTCAGCCAAATGCCAGAGTGGATCAATGACTACAAATCAATGCTTTTGAGACAAGACTAGAATAGAGTGGATCTGAAGAATATATTTACACAAACTTAGATAGTTGCTCATTCTCAAGAAGTAAATCCACTTCACAACGGTTTGCAAATCATGCTTAGCGTTTTAGAGAACATTTCCTTCCTTCTAGCCCTTCACACTTGGATACACACATGTGAGTTGAACAGTGCATTTAAAAACAAAACAAAAGCATGAAGGCTTCTTATTACTTTCTGCTTTGTAGACATTTTCAGACACAAATGATCTGGCAAATTTAATAAAGAATACCAAGCAAATCCATAAAAAAAAAATAAAAAAAACTTTAAAACTGATCTCACACACACACACACACAAATATTACGTCAAAGTAAATGATTGGACGATGCTTAATCTGTTAAAAAAGCAATAGACAGACAAATTGGTGGTTTCTACAAAATCAATGCTGAGTGTTTTTAATTATGCAATAACCCATATTTTGTAATAATGTGAAAAATTTGAAATATAATTAGTTGAAAGTAGTAACTGGGTAATAAAAGATCAGCTGCAAGCTTGCAACACACTAGTTAATACTCCAGTCACACACTGGCTGCACTGAAATGAAGAGGGCAGAGCTTCAAACAGAGTGGGTTTTATGTGTGATAGATGCTGGGAGTGAGAGTCCACATGCTTTCAGTTCCAAGTGTGCCCCTTAAACATTGACCATATTTGTGTTGGTGTGTGACGGACTAATCATATGTTGTGGCCAGAGTGCAGAGGGGTAGGTAGTCATTTCCCCGGGGATTAAGAATGTGGTGAAATCTGTTTGTTTCATACATTTTTTTCACTTTCTGTTTTCTTCATGTGCAATCGAGAGAAAATCTATGTATACACTTGGTGATTAATGGCACGGGACAAATCTGGTCCATGGGCTATGTCATATGTTCATGCTTTACCTTGTTTGGGTGATTCATGTTACATGTGTCTCATAAGAAGACTAGTTTTATCAGTATGACTTAAAAAATAAAAAATAAATAAAAAAAGAGAATGAGACAGACTGTGCATGTGCTTTCTCTGTGGATGTGTGCAAAAAAGGTCTTAATAGCCGAGCCGTTAAAGTGAGCAGCTCTTGAACTTAATCTCTCCTTTTCCTCCCAGCGGTCACATTACCACACCCATTCATGAAACCCACATACAGCAGCCTGCCAATAAAGCAGCTATCAAAAAAAAATAATAATAATAATAATAATAATAATAATAATAATAATAAATGTTTTAGCATAGTAAAATATATTTTTACACCTGCAGTCATTTATACCATTTGTACCCAATGTGTTTGATAAAGATCATATCTGATTCAATATGTCAGGTTGGACATTCAAAAGCACTTGATGCAAAGCTGGGTAAAATGGCTGAAGCTTTACTAATCTCACAATCAGTGTGAGTAACCGTTAAAGACAACTGTCAGGACAAACCCAAGACAAAACCAAAGGACAATCTTGAATCTATAAATTCAGGGGTTGGGTCATTTCCAGGTAAAAGATCAACATTAGATAAAAGTGTGAGGACAGATAAGAAGCCTTAGACACATAGAAGTCTCTAACAATCAGGTGCCAACCTCAGCTTTGATCAGTGTTGAGAAGCTGAACACTGCCAGGACAAAGCTGTGGACGAGTCTCGTACAGTAAAATTACACATGACAGATGTTTAACCTTTGCGTGTGTGCTTTATAGGCAGAATGTGGATGTTGAAAAACACCAGTACATTTAGGACTTTAGATGTATGGCCATATTATCAATATAAACTGTATCCCAAATCCAGCCTAGAAGCTATCAACAGCTCCAGCAATACTGACTCCAAGTTCACCCTTATATTCAAAAAAGGAAGTAACCAATTATGGACATTCAACAATGGGCTGATGACACCAATAAAATAAAAATGAGATATGACTTAGACCAAGACACAAGATAAAAAAAATAAATAAAAAAGGGGAAGATGAGATCAAACAGGAGATTAGGCCAGTGATTTGGTCTGTTTAAAAAGCCACAGTTAGTCATTTACTGTGTGCGATCTGCATGCAGACGTCACAAGACCTTTATATTTAAATTATGCACAAATCATACACAGCACAGAGAACAGTTGAGCTATATGAAGCATATTTCTGCTTCAGATTCTTAAAGACAGAGGAAGACGCATGATTTTATAGGCAGACACCTGCATTATTCAAATGTGAAAGGAGATATCTGCAGAGTCAGAGTTTGAACAGCCGGTAAAGATGCCCGACTTTTTTCTGAAGTCTGTAGCAGCTGATCCAACACACAACAGCATTTATCAAAAATGATTTTAAGATAAATAAAAAAAAACACATCTGACAGCAGACACACACACACACACACACACACAGTCAGCCGATAATGAACTGAACATCCACTGATGTGTAAACTTTGCATTTATGCTTTTATCACTTCGTCACGTACAACAAGGTGACTCGGCTGGATTTGTGCAGTGTATGTGTTTGAATGGGGCAGAACCTGACCAAAAGCAGATCCATCCCATAAATTTTACCTTTACAGCCATTTATTCTGATCAGCCTTGTACACATAATAAACCCACCTCCACACATTTGCTAGAAAATATCCTTTTTCAAAATCTATTTTAAAAAAATGTATGATCCTCAAAGTGTTTGTGAAAGGAACATGTGATTGTGTTCTGTTTAATTCAGGAAAAAGAAATATGTTGAAATTGTGCACAAAAATAAAATTAAAAAAAGCGGAAGTATTGTTCTCAAAAAAGAAAATATAAATAGACATGCAGTAGTTGTGACATTTTGAAGAAAACAGGATATCTAAGTGAAATGATTCAACAACACAGACATGTTCCCATGACTGGCAGGCGTGCGAAAGCTTTACTGTGCTAGATTTATTTAAGGACACATGTTCTGTTGATTGTCAAAAGCTCTAAACCAGAGGTGTCCAAACATTTTGCAAAGAGGGCCACAGTTGATAAGAAAAAAATCCCAAGGGCCGACAGTCTCTACAAGTACAGGTTTTAGTTGGATTAAAACAGGTTTTAACTGAATTTGAACAGGTTTTAGTTGGATTAAAATAGGTTTCAGTTGGATTTGCACAGGTTTTACCTGAATTTGAACATGTTTTAGTCAGAATTGAAGCCGTTTGTATAACCACCTGCTGCTGGTGTTGCCACAAACAATACATTTTATCTCTGAAGCT
Organism: Perccottus glenii; assembly: GCA_024416835.2. Taxonomy (NCBI): domain Eukaryota; kingdom Metazoa; phylum Chordata; class Actinopteri; order Gobiiformes; family Odontobutidae; genus Perccottus; species Perccottus glenii. The sequence continues at coordinate 11,256,001 of CM044550.2, forward strand.
TAGAGCCACATGAACTCTCCCCATTGGCCATGATTGGCCCCCGGGCCTGACTATGGACATATCTACCTAAACAGTGCCTTTGTTGTTATTGGTCAACAGTATAAGCCCATCACTATAAATTGATTGTTTTCTCCTCTTTGGTTTATTAACTATTCTGTGCTTAACAAATGTCAGCGTATTGGTATCCACTTAGGGCATAATACTTCCTTATTTAAATATATTTTGCAGTGCAGGAGCGTCTGCTCAAAAACAAAGCTACTGCCTGCGCGCCATGACAACGCTGCTCCAAAGAAGCACTTAAAGCACTGCACCATGGCACTTATTGGCCTCTATCACTCAAAGACAGACTCATTTTAAACTTGGATGTGCTCAAGGGTTGTTCTTTGAGACACCAATCTTCATCCAAGCGACTCTAAGGCAGATGGCGGGTGATATACAGTATGTTCGCTGTACACCATAATACCGTACTACCACTCAACTCAATTGCAAAGTACAATAAAAACTCAACGGAAACATTATGAGAGCATAGTGGATTTTTCTCTCCCAAATTGCTCACTTTTGGGTTCAATAGTTCAAAAAGTTGAAATAAAGAATACATATTTCAACAGAACTTTAATTTTGTCAAACACGTCATTTCTTCATCACCATTTTTATTTTTTATTTTTTTACTTTTTCCAGTTTCTAGAGACAGAAGGTCACTCAATGATCAGCTGAGCTACACACAATCTCACCACATCCACCATCAAATCATTTCCGGAAGCACTGCCATTTTTAATAGCCTTTTAATTCCGTTTTTGGTCACAAGACTAAACCCGACCACTTTGATCGAAGACGTGTCAAATTCACCGTATTATTAATATAATTAATATGGAATGACTTTGATGGGCTTTATTTATAATTATTAAGGCTGCTTTTTGGTGACACAGGGCTATTAATGAACAGTATTAGTTTTTTTTTAAACACCAAATAAGGCACACCATTCAGTGCTGTGAACAGAGCTATTAATCAGCATTATTAAGGCTTGTCGTCAGTAAAATCGTAAAATTAACACAGATGCCCATTTTCACCCTAATCCATAGTTGGTAAAAATTTATAAATACAACAATGGAAAGAAATCAGTAATAATAAGAAACTCCGCCGCACTTGAAGCTATTGATAGTTCAATAGAACTATCAAGCTTTTGATCCTTTTTCATCGTCAAGTGATTAATCAGCAATGAACAAGTGAATGATCAATGCATGTGTCCCTCTCCAACAAACAATCTGCATTTGAGTTCTCTGACAAACAACAGCCACATTTTGCCTTTCTTTGGTCTTTTATATTGGTCTTCGAGTGTTAGATCTTTCAATGCTGTCAGAGAATATTCATAATGAGTGTTTACCCTGAGGGACAAAACCAAGTTTATAGAATAATTTTAAATCTGCTGATTTAAAAAGGTCTAAAGACCTTCTAACAACATAACTCGGAACAAACATTATGCAAGCGGCCCTTTCTCTGCACAACAAAACACACAGGTCAATGAGTTGTTGACCTGTCTTGGGGAAAAAATTTATAAATAAAGACTTGATGAAGTGAGAGCAAAATGAAAGAATGGAAAGGGCAAATAAGAGGAAATTTCCACAGGACAAAACTCCAGCTTTATAAATCTAAATTACAGCAGTGAGGCGAATAACACTGGCCTGTAAACAAATTACCCAGTGTCAGAGCAAGACAGATGACCACAACAAAACAGGGCAGGAATATTACCACACTCCATTTCTATATTTCTCCAACCATTGAAGTCACTTCTTTATTGCTTCGTAACAAATATTAGTGTGTTGAAATAGTTCACTTCTGTCTATCTGCACTTCAGAAAGTTCTTAAGGTGCACCACAAGGCACTACACTTGCACCGGCTTGGTTTGCTATTCAAGAAAAGATATTTAGAGAAAAATTGTGCAAATTTAGATTTCTTGTTATCAGTATGACTAAAATACAAGCCTTCTTAAAAGGTCACAAAAGGTCAGAGGTGGGTAACTACTTACATTCACTCAGACACATTGATTTCAGTATTTTTTTTGGGAAAAGAGGTACACGAGTACATTCTTCACTTTAAACTTTCAAAATACTGTATATCAATGAGTAAGAGTAATTTCTCGAGCAAAGCAAAAAGGTCCCGAGTTTGATGATTTGAGTCAGGTTGAAAACTGCGATACTAAGTAGGCCAATTATTCAAAGTAAAATTTATGGTGGTTTGTGGTGTCAAACATGAATTTCATCCCTGCTATAATACACTTGTGTCTTGAATTCGTATGTATGCAACTATGTCCCTTCAAAAATAAAGAAACTTTGCTTGCTGCTCACATAAAGCTACGTCCAATGAAACCTGCGTTTGATTTTGTATAATTATTTAAAGTACTTGTCAGTACTAATCAGTTTTATTTAAAGTAGTAGGAGAAATTGTGGAAGATTTACTCACACGGACACATTTCTTGCAGTAATGTTTGCACTAAAACGAGCGTCCAGACGGACTAGGTCAGGTCACCTCACATTGTTACTACTGGGTAATAACCACGTGAGGCCATCAAAGCAAGCAAGGGCGACAAAGAAAGTTGTACAATCACTTTAAAAAAATAAATAAATAAATAAATAAATAAATAAAAAGGGACAAACCTGGAATGAGAGGGGTGTAAAGGTGATGGGGTAAGCAGGACTTTAGCTACATTTCCACCATGCATTCCACACTCACAAACAGAACATGACATGTGAGGAGCATTTCTATAAATCTATAGGAAACTAGCTTGGTAAATGACCTCCTAACCTAAGGCCAATTGCTGCAATAAATAAAAACAGTTGGATGTCACCTTCAAGCAGGCATCACATGTTAATACTGTAGTAGTAGATTTCAACATAAAAGAATTGGCCAAGAGCTGATAAAGATAGCCTTTTATGAAACATTAACTGCTTAAGAGTGTGCATGTTGCAAAAATATATTTGCTCCCGTGTTCTCATTGAGTCACATTTGATACTTCTGTACAACACCTAATCATTTTTTTTTTTTTTTACTTTTGAAAGCAGTTTGAAGACATTTAAACTGCTTTGTTAACAAGCACCTGTTGGCTCATTTGTGGGATTGTAAAGAGAATGTAAAAATGTATTGTCATTTTATTAACATTTCTACTGACCTACTTCAATAAGTTGTAATTTGAGGCCCTTTAAATCAAATCATGCCCAGTTATGAGCTGTGCTTTGTAAAATCATTTACAATCTGAACAACAATATGGAAGTTTTTATGCTAAAAGCACTTCTAAGTCCTGATCCTGCCAACATTTTTGTAGCCAGCCTCTCAGCCTCTCAGCCTCTATCACAGCCAAACGGGCCTCTTTAAGCATCCACTGCCCACAACAGAAACCCACACAACAGCCGCACAAAGACACTGTGTTACTACAGCCCACAGTAAAGAGATTGAGGCCGAGGAAGGCCATTTATCCAGCAACAGGAGTTATTCTCGCTGCGCACTTATTTTCTTTTTGCGTATTTCCATTTTAGGGAATTACTCACAAAATAACACAATAATAGTCATAACACATCTCAACACGTCACAGAACAAGGACAAACCCTGAGAAAAATACATTATTAGAAATGTTAGAGGTTACACCACTCATTTAAAAATGGTGCAATATGCAAAATTTCCTGAAACATGTTCCTCTTTTTAGTGCCCATCAGTGAATTCAAGTTTACTATGGGTTTTGAATCAACTTTTGCTTGATTTGCTTTTTGTTTGCGAGCTGTGATTGGCTCAAAAATGTTGTAAACAAAAAGGTAGTGGGAAGGTGGTCCACAGATATATTCACCTTTATGTTGTTGTAGGGGGCATAAAATAAAAAGAATTCTTATTATTTGAGAATTTTTTAGAACTTTAATACAAGCATTTTTGTTTGGTTATATAGCCCCACAGATATTTTATGGCTATTAACTTCTTATGAGCTAAATAACATTAAAAGAAAAGGTGTTGTTGCAAAAGAAATTTGCGCAGAAAGTGCTGAGCACGAGACCCCATCAGTTCTACAAAGTGTCCCAAGCTGAATCAGCGAGTCCCAAGTTGTGCAATCTCTCACACAAACATGCAGAGCGATTACCAGCAGCGGAAATGAAAAGGCGGGGGGAGTCTTTACAATAAAACTATTTAAAGTAAGAAACAGAGGCCTAAAGAAGAGTTACAGTTTCTAACTTAAAGCCTGGCTGCCGTTCAATGGGTTCACTTGGCCTAAAACTATCCTTTCAAAAGAGAAGATTCTTCAGGCTTGACAGAGGTTTTGTCAGGAAATGTTTAACAGGACACTTAACACAGGACACGGTTCTAATCACTGCGAGGGGCATGTAGCAAAGCAGAGTTTCAAGGAACTTCACGAGCTGTTAAGTAATAAATACAGTAGTTTTGCAACAGACAATGCGTAATACATAGACAGGCCCTTTTTCATTATCATATCTCAAGTTCTAAGAAATAAATGACGGAGATAAATAGTGCGTCATGCTTTAAAACCATAATACCATTTTAAATGGACAGTTTCTCATTACTGATCCTACAATCCTAGTTTCCATATCCATTAACAAGTTCAATAACATAAAGCGTGCTGATAATGGCCTTTGCTTCTGCTCCATCTGACAACATTGCACTGACTTCAGAACATTAAAAAGTGTTGTTGCTTTTGACAGAAGTCCAGTACAAAGTATTTTAGGTACTAGTACTATAAAAAAGGAAATTATCATATATTTTATTGGTGACTTTAGTCTTTATTTGACAGCTGCACAGACAATAGACCATAAACAGGGAGAGAGAGAGAGAGAAAGGAAAATGATACAGAGCAAATGGACCTAAGCTGGATTTGAACCTGGGTCACTTGTTTGTATGAACAAGGTGATGATGGTAGAATTGACAAATCAGTCTCTAATATTTATACAAACAGACTCCATTAGAGGATTCCCACATGTCTGAAAATGCACCCCCATCTGTCTAAACAAGGTCCAATATTAAGCAATTTATTCTCCCGTTTGATCTTCTGAGAAGTCTGAAGATTACTTTGAAATCCCAATCGCAGCCTCGGCCTGTTATTTCTGTAAACTGAAAATAAGAGACTTCAGGCAGGTGGGACTCACTGTTACTTTTAAACTATAAATGCATATATTCAATCACAGCTGAAAGCCAATGGCCCTGGCAGCACACGTCTGACTCTGCATTGCATCCTAATCTTACACAACATTACACATTCACACAGCACCAAAGGAATGATCTATGGTTAGGATGCTGCTGCTAATACTGGTGCAAGCCACACTATGAGCTCCTGACATGTGCAGCAACTCAGGGCACTACTGAGAACTTACATCTCCGCCATGTAAAGAAATATACTTATAGAAGTGCACAGATTTGAAACACATATAATAACAGCAGACTTAACCTTGGTGTTGTTAACACATCAATGCTCCTTGGTTATCTTTATGGCCATAAAGTCCACTCCAATAGTTGAAACTGTAACTCACTGTTCAGTAAATTGTCTTATACAAATATATTCAGCTAATTTAAATGAGAAATAATTGCACATATTTTACATATTTTCACTGGTGAAAGGACATAAGGCTGAATTTGTCAGCATGCCTTTTATTTACAAATGCAGTCTATACTGAAGTCCTGACAATAACGGCTAAATAAATAAACAACGTCTTCTAAAAACTGCCTGTTTCTTAGTAGAGTTTGGCTAATCCTTCAAGCTTTGTCAATGCCGTGTTGACTTAATCTTGTTGCATATAAAACTAACAGAAGAAACTCTGAGAAGAACTTTGAAGAGGTCACACTAATTAAACTACTTTGTATTAACTGAGCAAGAACAAAAGAGCAATAAAACACTTAGGAGTGTGCACGAGTGCTCACAATAACAATCTGGCACTGTCGAACTACGTCTAAATATCTGACATTTTACAGTTAGATATAGTTCTTAGACATATACTGGGGGCTGGGCAACACTTTATTGTAAATCCACAAACTTCTATAAGACACAGTTTCATTCGGCACAAGGAAATATCCCTACTGAGCATTTATTTTTATGAATGGCAACTTTTGAAACCGCGTTCATGGGACTAGCTGGGACCAGATGTGTCGGCACAGACTGGGACACTAACGTCCATAAATCAAGAAGAAAAGTCCACGTGTGAGCGTTGCGCAAAGTTCAAAGACGCAACAAGTGCCACTCACCAAAGTTTGTTCATACTGCAGAGCCCGCTGGTCCGAGCCGTCCTCCGCCATGGCTGTGCTGTCTCTACCCGGCGAGTGGAGCGGGGTTTTCGGCTTCAAATGGGAACACACCGACTCCGATTTGTTTGTGAATGAAGCAGCTAAAGCATTGAAGAGTGTTGAGCCCGAGTGTAGGAGCTCTTCAAGGGGACCCCAGCCAGAAAACACGTCCTGGTTACACTAAGTTCCTTCATTTTATAGCCTCAAGTCTCCGGCAGGATCTACAGTGTGAGGCGGGACTTAGGTACGTGGGTTGATGTTGGATTGACCCTCCCATATGAAAGGGCTGCCAATCAAAGCAGCGTCAATAACTCATTATGAACTGTCGAACAAAGTGAGCTGTAACTACTGTCTATGTGGCTAGTAATGCTAACTACGGTAAAGTAGTGGTGAACTTTGTAGTGCATTAGAAGAATAGGCTATATTTGATTCTGGAGACCACCGCCAAGTTCACAGCAGAGGGATGTCTTCAATATTATTTCTGTATGTGTTTCCTACCAGCTCAGAGTCACCCAATCAATTCATATGTGCATTTTTACAAGCTGTAAATAGAAAACAACAAAGTTAAATGTAGTTATACAGTATGTTATGCTACCTCCTTTTATTCGCTGTTGAAAAACAAAAACATATTTAGCTCAGTTAAAGAGTTACTCCATATGTCAAATAGCTAAAAGGTTAAAGGTTTATCTCTTCAAGAAATTGACTTACTTCGGTCTATATCCTACCTGAAATCTTTCCTCTATCCTCCCAACACACACACACATTAAGAAGAATGGTAAACATATTGTGGTGAGCAACAGAAAAAGATGAGTCTATTTGGCAGCCAGACCTTTCAGTAAAAACTCCCAATACATAAGGTGACTAAACAAATAAAACATTAACATTCAATCAATCAATCAATATTTATTTATACAGCGCCTTCCAACAACCACAGATTGAACCAAGGTGCTTAACAACATTAATAATAAATAAACACAATTACAAATAGGTTTAAAAACACATTTACACAAAAGAACAGAGCAGTGTTACAGCGCCACTAAAAGCAAAAAGTCATTTTTAAAAAATAGGTTTGAAGTTTGGCTTTAAACAGAGGCTGGTCAGTGATGGAACGTAACTCACTGTTCCAGAGATTCAGAGTTTAGGACCGATCGCCCCACTGTTTGAAACGGGACCGGGGGTACATTATTAACATTTTCCATAAAGCATTGAGACCAAATTCATAGGGACACTTTCATATTTTATTATGTTTGCATCTTAATACACTTTTCACGCTTCTTGTCTGAAATGAAATTGCATCCTAAAAATAGTGTGTGGGTCAAACCTTTCACATGTTTGATGTTGAGACACTAATCAGGACGCTAAGGACTGGCTGAGGTTGAGAATCTGTGCAAGGTTAGGCCCAGTCGCTTGATTAAATTAGCCTTCAGTAACACGACACTGACAGACTCAAGTGTTTGATGTTCTTTTGCAGTGAAGTGAAACAAATACTCACAGCCTAGTCAAATGCTGTCAGTGCGCAGTTGGACTTAAGAAGGAAACGTATCATGAATCACACCTGAAGGGCCGCAGTGATTTTTTCTTCTGAAAGGGAATGAGGCTCGTACAAAGATGTGGTTAATCATTAGTGCGCCTTTACTTTGTGTCAGTCTTGTTCTGCTCTCTTTGTAGTTTAACCTCTCTTCAAGGTGAAACAAGGATTTACATCATTGACGTTTTGCACCTTCTTTGTTCACTCATAATGGAAAATAACGCTTAGATAAAACAACAATTAGTATCTCAGCCACTCATTTAACACCTCTTTCAGAAGATGAAAGACAGTTGTAAGGGAGACATGCTGTTTCTCTGATGTTTATCAGAATGTTTCTTTCAGCGCTGTAAGAAAATTAAAAAGGTAGGTTATTAAAAAAAATAATTGTTGTTAAAAATGAGGGTTACCAAGCAATATTTTTTCCTGTAACTAACAAAACTGGGTTTAATCACTTAGTTTATTGCTGAATGAAACTAAAAGGTACGCCTAGTACATATTGTATCGCATTTTTATTATTTCATTCTAATTTGCAAAGCAGATTGTCATAAGACATTTTACCTAACAAAAATGTACATATCACAATATCAAAATGCTTCATCTGTGTTGGTCCCAAGTCATTCATACAAAGACAACTTCACGACTTGTTTCTCCCAAAACAGTTTTGTTCTCTACCAAATCGTGTGACCTCAACACAAACACCCATTGTACCTTTCAAGACTATGGACTATGGACTATAAGATCAAGGCCTTGTTGTGCTGTGGTTATGTGTCATGGTTATATCCAAGCCGTACAGTACTGGTCAGGTCAGTATAGTTTGGTTTTAATTGTCAAAAAGGCTATGAAGAATCCCATTAAAGTGTTCTGTATCATACTAATTTAGTAGCCCCTTGGATTTTGGGTCCAACAGCACAGTCCGCTTTACCGGTAGAGCTAAAGGCTAAGGTCAGGTAGAGCTAAACACTGCGTTCTGTTGACAGGACAATACCTTCTTGGGAAAAAGTGAAAGGATAAACACAAAACAACAATGTTCTCCTAATGTCGCTAATACCGTTTTCATAGTTTTACTGTTTTAACCCCATTCATTGTTTTAGTGTAGTAGGGGTCATTCCTTACATTGGACACACTTTCAGTAAAACACCTAGCTGAAAGAAGAAGCATAAATTTAAAAAATATTTCCTGACTATGTCTATCTTCAGTCAACATATTCAAAGGTGTTATTTCCCATGGGTAAAATAAATTAGCTCATACAAGTCCTTCACTAAAGCACTTTTCACATTTCCACCTCTACAACTGTGTTAGAGGGTAATGATTGTTTTGGAGGCGTGTCTGAACAGGTGGAGTACATTCCACAAATAGGGAGGTGAATGAAAAAGGATGGTTCAGGTTCAGGTTTCTTTGTTTATACCCGCAGGTAGAATTGGTGTGCAGTTGGAGTTGCTTCCATCCATATAAAAAAATAAGCAAAGATACAGTGATAAATAAAAATCAACATCATTACAAAAAAAAAAAAGAAATATGAGACAAAATTATGAAAGAGATGCCAATGTGCTGATCATATCAGACCAAAAAAAGCAATTTAAATGAACAATATATATACAGGATTTAGGCCATTTGCTGCATGTTATCCACAATCTAGTCTATTAACCCTAAATACCTGTAAATGTTCTTTTGTGGGGATATAAATACAAAAAAAGATTTATCTGCATTGAGAAAATTGTGTGCAAAATGTATGTATATTTGAAAATCAATAAAAAAGAAGCACTTTATTTAAGCATATAGGCATTAAAATACCTAGATAGTATAGGATATATTTGTTCAATGATGTGTGATGATTGTATTGCATCGTAGTATTGGACTCTATATGTCTCTTTGGAATTATGTTTGTTTTTTTCCATGTCTGGGACTACGGGTGGAAATTAACATTGTGTTAAATCAGGCGTATTTACATCAATTTCATCAATATGCATTGTCCTACCCAAATAAATTAATAAAGAAAAGGAAAGACATCAGCTGTAATTCAGTTCAGCGATGGGTTTCATTTAACTGGGCAGGAACAAAAGAATTAAATTAAAACGAGGAAAAAGTCAATACTTACCAGTAATTGAGACGGAGAGATAATAGAAAATGGAAAACCCTGTAGTATTGAACACAAATAACAAAACGGGTAATATAAGACCAAAAAGAACTATTCCTTTGCTTTGTGTTGTCTGTATAAAAGCCTGTTAGTCCATCCATAAATCCATATTAAGGATAATACAATCACTCAGGAATGCTAATACAAAAGCTAATGGCGTTTGTTTGTGTGATCGGAACCTTTGAGTGAGACAGAGCACAAAGGTCGCAAAGGTTAAACTTAAACAGCTGACAACAAAGCGCTGTAGACCGGTGTTATAAATGCTTCTAAGTAGTATGTGCATTAATAATACACGCTTTTCTTTGGCTAATTTGTCCCAATACAGATTTCAGAAGCCCACCAGAATCCAAGCCTCTTCACTACTGTGTCTTTGTTTCCAATTTTCTCTATGATGAGATAAAGCGATAAAGTGAAGGAAGTGTAAATAGTCTCAAAACTGTGACCTTTAAAGCGAGTCACTGTCAAAACATCTGAAAAATCAACATGTCTGTGCATGGTTCGTAAATATTCCATACTTGTATCTGAACTCAACACTTGCTTGTAGTCAATTTGGGAAAAGAGGGTTCCCTTGACCTTTGGGTTTAAAAACATCTCTTATTTATCTCAAATGGGTGAGTCATGAAAATGTCGAAATGAGAGACAAAATATAGACAGTGGAAAATGACATTTAAAAATGCATTCTGGTGTCATTATCTGTGTAAAAACAGTTCCTGTGTTAAGGGCCTTAATTGTTGAAATATTTTGGTGTGACTAAAATGATGGTTTGTCTGTTTCCACTTTGGGACACACTCCAAGAATGTTACTAATAGATTTATAGATTTCACATTTAGCTGAAACGCTTTTATTTGTATCTAATGATATGGTGTTCCAGGAGGCATCAATGCAAGTTAAGGAGAAATTATTAGAGTTCTTCACTTTGTTTGTTGAACCAGCTAAATCAAGAACTGAGTAGTTAAATGTTGTTTTTTAACAGCAGTGTTGTATTAAGTAACTGGTGTTAAAACAGTTTTGGAACTCTATTCCTGTCTTTGTGAATACATGTATTTTAATCTACTCTTAATCTACAGCTTATCCTTTACTATTCCAACTGCTTTGGGCAATCACCAGTTAATTTCAGAGCTAAACACCTATACATGCATTTTCTTTCTTCTCTGGTAGGAAGAAGTTGGAGAGACAGTGGCGTCACAAAGACATGAAGACTCCATTCAGTAAAGCGAGATCACATGACCTTCTTGCTGTGAGGCAGAAGTGCCAGCCACTGTGCCACTGAGCATCCTCGGGCTAACATCCTGTTGTTTTATTGTAATGTGTGTAATTCTACCACAGCAGCAGCTGGTGTTTTCCAGTGACACACACTATCAAGTGCTATTAAATGACTGACTCCACATAAAATAAAAACCACTCCAGTGAGACAATTCTTGTACTCATTAAAATAATAGTGGTGAAATCCCCAAATCTGAGCTTGTCATTTCCAATATGCCAGCGTAATTGGCTTTCATTATCCCATACCAAACCTGTCAACGTTCAGCTTTTTATTTTGACAAATAAGGTCTATCATAACACAACACTCTAGAAATGTGTCACTAAAATGGAATTATGGAGTAGTATAAGTGTTAAATAAAATATATTATTTAAGGGAGACATCCATTTATACACAAGCACCGGCAAGTTTTACTGATTTTCCTATTGTGTGTTTTTTCTTTGAGAAACCAAACAAACTGAGTCTTTGAATTGAGAATGAGCATTTGCATAAACCCTAGTTTTTCCTGGTGTTTAATTTAACAAATGTAAAAGGTCACGGTGACTTCCTGTTTTTTTGTGGTTCTAGGCTTTGTTCTTGTCTCACTGATGTGCGGTAAACAAATTAATACAATTTCTTTGAACGTGTTGCTCAAGTTGCTGCTTTTTGACATCATTCAATTCCTTGTAGACCACATTGCATTAGTTCATATAAATCTACACGTGCAGCTTTAACTATTATCATTTATAAAAGTCTCTTTATTAGTCTTCCTCCTTTGACCTTTTTCAGATCTGAATACCCTCAATGCCTTCTCCTTCACCACATAATATGTTTTTTCCTGGTTTGTGTCACTCTGTTGAATGTGTATACATTTGCTGGGAGCTTGTTCTCTGCAAGGCTGCTCGCCACAAGAGCATGTGATGTTGTTTGTTTTGAAGGTTTCTGCCCAAAAAAAAAAAAAAAATCCTTCTTCAGATCTTAGAGGCTTCCACATCTGCCTTGTCCTGTGTGGAGAAATATCCTGGAGGCACTGAACAAAGCAGTACCAGACAAGTACACAATCAGACTGTGGATTAGTAGCACTTCATTCAAACAGCGAAAGGTTTGTGCAACACTACAACACTGACCTCTTTTGTTGAATATGTAAAGATTCCTCTAAACGCTTCCTTAATCAGACCTAATGTAAGTTTGTAATCAAGTGACATCGGACTTGTCTGTTTATATGTCACTAATTCCTAAAATGCACACATAATATAGAAGGGTTATGTCTAAAAATTTTAGGAAAAGTTTCATATGTCCATCTTTCCTTAGCATTAATCATGTGTTTCTTTGCTGAATAAATCCACATCAGTCATATTCTTACAGAGTTATGTATCACATGTTTGAAAATGTCTCTTAAATTTAGTTTTTTTTTATTTTTTATTAAGGACTATGCACTGAAAGAGATTAATGTCAAGTAGAGAGAAGATGCTCTGCACCAGATTTAGATATTAGCTTTTTTCCATCTGTAGTCTTTGGACAGGTCACTAGATGGAAAATTTCTAATAAAATGCACATGTTTCATAAATAACAAAACCCTCTGAATTCATCATAAGCACCTCAGTTCACCAATAACAAGAGTTTATAGTTTATCACTTAATTTTATTAGTAAGACCCCCCATTCAAAATACACATTTATCAATTCATCAATAACTATAGCTACTAAAAAATACACAAAAATCATTATTGATTCTCACTAAAATTACACAAATACTAATTCATTAACATCATTTGTTGTTAAAAAAAATATACACAATAAACAATTAATCAAGAGTCTAACAATCTAAGCCCAAAGTCCAGTTATGACAGGTAGTGAGTTCCAGTTTTTTGCTGCAGTATATGAATATAGTATACATGTAGTTTCCCTTTGCTTTTAAAATGTGGAATTTCTGAGACATTTATAATTTTGGTGAGTGGCTGAAAGAAATGTCTTTTTGTGAAATATATTTGTAAATTTTGGATCAAGGTGAGATTCCTTGTTGAAATGGGATGCTTTGAGAAACATATGTAACATAAACAAGGTACATTTTACAATTAATAATAGATTTTTTTCAGTTCTCAGTTGAATGTGTTCATTAAATGAATCACTCTTGTGTGTTTCATGTGAGGAAGCAGTGATGGGTGCAGGCTATGGCTTTGAGGTTGGCTGAGTGAGACACATAAAGATATCAAATAATGTCATTAACCAGCGAGGCTGGTATGCATAAAGTCGAGATGTTGTGCAAAATGTGTGACAGAACTCATGGGAACTGAGACAATAAATTATTCACAACACGATGAGGTCCTAAAGGCAGAGTAGTGACCATCTGGAAATGTGGAAAGACTGCAGCAAAACAGCAGTGTCATCAACATATTTGTAAAACTGAGATGTGCTTCTTTTTGGTGTCATTACAGTTTTGAACTGTTTAAAAGATAGACATCAAAGTCAGGACATGACAAAATAGGAACACAGTGCAAATGTAATGTGTAATGACACTGATGTCCACAGGTTTCTGGTGCTCAGTGCAGTTCAGTGCCATTCATAGACAGCAGTGATGCTTTATATGGTTTAACCCATATCTTTAGCTGTTTTGTGACTTTAGTTTAGATCATTTCCCAAACACTGTAATCACTTTTAGTTTGACTCAGTCTGGCCAAATATGCAGCTGAACTAAACTGATCATTTGAAAGAAACTCATATCTAGAAATAGCTGTGTTGTGTTCATCAGTAGGTTTTTGAATATGACTTACAAATGAGTGGCAGCAAACTGACTTTTGTACTACAGTGACAAAACTAGATATAAAACATTGCCCGTATGAAAATCTTACAAACCCCAATGTCTGATGAATTGAAGACTATAGTGAAAACCTTGGTCTTTAGAGAGAAATGCCACTCTCAGCATTATTCTCCCTCATAAGATATAGTACATTCTGTAATAATAGGCAGACAGTTTATCATTGTTAATTGCTTGCTGACTGCTACAAAATGGATGCACTTCTATGAAAAGTGAGATGTTCTCATGATATGAGCCACTTCCTTGTTTGCGCCACCAACAGAGATGGACAGAGCTGATAAATATGGAGTTTGGCCGTGAAAATGACAAATAACACGATGAATGAAGGACTGTGTTATTCCAATAACCTTGCAAATTGATCACAAGCTGCTTCAAGGGAAAAGTGTAAAAAAAAGAAAATGCAATCTCTGTTATCTTTGTGTTTGTGTTTGGTTCTGGTATGAATCCCTCGTCCTTTGTCACATAATTGTATTCACACAGGGTTTCATGGGACAACAGACGCAAAGATGTTTCATTTAGTTCATCAATAGTATGAGTAAATAAATCTAATATTACTGTACGGTATTCTTAATGCGCTCTAAATACACGCCACCGTCTCACAATGAAATGATTTATTGCTTGTGAAAATGGATCTCTATGGTTGAATAACTCAAGTAGAATAGGCCTGTTCAATATATTAGAAATTAATCATCACACACACATCATCAAGTGCAATACATCTTACATATTTCAAATTAAAGATTGATTAAAATGCTGTAATTTTCATAGTATTACATCTTCCAGACATTCATGTAGGGTTTGTCAACGGGTTTTCGTTATTGAAAATTGATCAAAAATATTATCCTTAAGAGATTTATATATATATATATCTTTTTACCACTTTTATTATTGTTAATCTAAGTGCTGATAAGTCATATATCGCCACTGCTTTTCTCAACAACAAAATTGCATTTTTTTTCCGATTATGCAGCACTACTGACAAGACTCATACATGATAAGACTTTAACATGAAGTGTCAAAAGAACACAGAACACCTTCACTCACTGTTCCCATTTTAATGCTGGAAGTCTTAAGCCACTGTTTCTGAGAATCTGTTCCACAGGAGAACTTAGACTTGCTAGTCTGCTGAAAACACTGCTCATCTGCACTCATCTAAACACTGCTATCAGGGGCTGGGCACTTCTTCACCAGTGTTTAACAATAAACATGCTTCATCAGATAAAGCAGCTATTTCTTTGCTACGCCCATTGTCAGACAAAATAAGTCTTTTGTCTCTGCCCTGGGCCCTAGAGCCTGTCATAAAACAGTCAGATGTAAAAATGGATATGTCTGGGACTCTCTGAGGAGAGACCATTGTTGCTGGAGGTCTTGTAGAGCTGATGGAAATGTCACCATTTATCTGCATGATCTAAATGTTTCCATCGCTGGCTTTTCTGTCTGCCAACAGGAGCCTATGAGACTTTCAATGATATCACCTCCACTTCTTGCAAAAAAAAACAAAACATGGCATCAGTATTAACAGCTGCAGAATATTGTGCTTGTGTAAGACTGCTATAAAAATGTGTTATTAATAAAATATCAGATGGAAAGAATTGCTGTCATTACCGTTGCTAAATCTCTGCCAGTATTCTGTATAGGGCTCATTATTCATTCACAAAAAACAGCTTTGGAGCAGAATGGCACATGTAAAGTGATTAGACGGACTTTAATGCTCTACATAGGTATATTACGGCAGTGGGGGCGGTTCGATCCCCGCTCAAAACATCCCATAACATCCTGCTCTCCCCCACATACTGTTGTTGTGTCCTTGGGCAAGACACTTAACCTACATGGCCTCCAGTGAGTGTTCTGTAACTCTGGTAAATATCTTAATGTATGTAAAGCGCTTTGAGTGCCTACTACAGTAGGTGGACAAGCGCTATATAAAAATAAAAATTATTATTATTATTACACAGAAAACACAGAAACAGTATAAGCTGACGGTGGGTGCCTTGACCCAATGTTGCCTCTGTAGCATAATCTAGCAATGTCGTAGAAATATTAAAAACTGATATATATGTGTTTAATAAGGCATAACTTACCAGATCCAGTTGAACATTAACTTTACATTCTCAACAATACGCTCAGGAGTCCAGTCATCCAGGTACAGCAGGGTCACACTGGTATGGGCAAAGTCAGTTTGGTACAGACAACCCCCTAAAGCAGACATGCCCAAAGTCCGGCCCGGGGGCCAATCATTGCACAAGGTGAGATTTCATGTGGCCCTCAGCTTCAGAGATAAAATGTACTGTTTATGGCCCCAACAGCAGCAGCTTTATACAAAACCCATTCAAATCCAACAAAAACCTGTTCAAATTCAACTAAAACCCATTCAAATCCAACTCAAACCTGTTTAAATTTATCTAAAACCTGTTTAAATCCAACAAAAACCTGTTCAAATTCAACTAAAACCCATTCAAATCACACTCAAACCTGTTTAAATTTATCTAAAACCCATTCAAATCCAACTAAAACCTGTTTAAATTGATCTAAAACCTGTTCAAATCCAACTAAAACCCATTCAAATCCAACTAAAACCTGCAATCAAAAGTCGGCCCTTGGAAATTTTCCTTTCATCAGATGCGGCCTGCTTTTTAAGAAGTTTGGACACCCCTGCCCTAAAGGCTTGTGATCCCACTATGCAGTGTTTCAATATGAT
Organism: Perccottus glenii; assembly: GCA_024416835.2. Classification (NCBI taxonomy): domain Eukaryota; kingdom Metazoa; phylum Chordata; class Actinopteri; order Gobiiformes; family Odontobutidae; genus Perccottus; species Perccottus glenii. The sequence goes on from CM044550.2 coordinate 11,272,678, forward strand.
GACTCATATTTTCAGATGTGCTGTTATTAATAAGAAGAAAGTATATCCTCCCTTATAGCAATGTGAGGCAAAGACAATAGTTTCTGTTTTTTTATGCTGTTTCCTACATTTTAAGGACTCACTCTTTAATAGTTTGTACTTGTGTTTCCTGCAAAAGACAGTACAATATTTTTAATTCACAAAGTGAGAGCTGTAAAACTCTGAATCAGTCTAAAGTCAGAAACAACTGTTGCCAAAAGAAGACTAGATTTCATTTTGAAAAAAACATTACAAATAAAACTTTATCGTTTTTATTTCAAGTAAGGATTCTCTGCAGTCTTTAGCTTCACACTTTGGAAAGTCAACCACTCCAAACGAAACCCTTTTTTTGGGATGCTTTTTTTCTTTGCGCACCTTTTGGCAATCAAACTGACCCATACTGACCCGTCCGTTCCAGTGGTACATTTCTGAGCAAGTCAGTGAACCCCAATGTGTCTAAATTTGTGTTTGACTGTTTATGAAGGAAAGCCTGACTAATACCAGACAGTAACAAGACAAGTGCTAGATAAATGCAAACCATTCACTGAGTCTCCAAACCTTTTTAAACTTTGTCTGCTGCGTATCTTTACTAAACTATAAGAACTTTATCCACAACTAAACAACCAAAAGAAACTCTAGTGAGTGTACAAACTAACAAGGAAAAAATACACATGGCACATGAATTGAACAGAAATATTACCAAATTATGTACAGTAGAGAAATAGAATATTTTTTGCGGCTGATTGAGCTAAACATTGAGGATATCTATTTAAACATTTTTTCTGGCTCCTCCCATAGACTGAAATGGATCCACTTCATTAACATTCCACTTCTGTTTATAGACTTTTTATTTGCACATGATCTGAAAACAAACCAAGCAATTAGATCTGCTCCTCACGCCCTTCTCAACGCCTCATCATTGAACACACTCGACTCACTTTGTAAAGCCATCAGAGCCAGCAAGATCAATATTAAATACTGGGAGTGATCCTAGAGCTTACTGACTGAAACGCCATATGCATCTTCCTCTTTCTGCTCACAAGCAGGCCACTTGTCCTCGGCTGATGAACTTTAAAGAAAAATCTATCTGTGCCCCTCTGGCAGGACGTCTTATTGTCATTCTGCTTTATCAGTCTCTGGGATGTGTTGCACTGATGTATAGTTTAAAGTTCCTGTGGCCTGCAGACCCGATTCTTTCACACAGCAGTAATAAGTCATGATGGATGAACTGAAAAGAGAAGATTAAACTTTCACAGGGAACATTTCAAAGCACAACACAATGTAACATACACTGATCAGCCATAACATTATGACTATAGATCATTACCTCGTTTACCCAAAAGCAGGCCTCAACCATCAACAAGTCTGCTGTAGGTGAGTGAAACTAACTACTTAAGTAAATAAAATATTTAGGCAGCACTTTATATTCCAGCTCAGTAATAGCATAATAATAGTGTGGTAATAATATCATAATAAATAATAATAGTGTGGTAATAATATCATAATAAATAGTTATACTAGGGTAATTATGGTTAAATATTAAATAGTTCCCAGTCCTGCACATGTTCCTTGTGGTTACATGGTTATAAAAAGCTATACATGACAATTGTATGGAAATTACCTTCCTATCCATAATAACTAAATAATTTCCTTATTACCCCACTATTATCATAACATTACCAAGCTGCAATATAAAGTGCAACCACTATTTACTTTTAATCAATAGTATGCAACAACTTATATATATATATATATATATATATATATATATATATATATATATATATATATATATATAGGTAATTAGCCATTGCATTAGATCCTTCTCAAATCTGTCCTGCGAACTTTTCCCATTTCCAACACATTACCCTCAAAGACTAAAAGGAAATGGCTGATTAATACCGTCAGGAGACATTACTAACTTCACTCGACGGCAACTATAATGCTGTATAGTTGTACAAAAATAAACTTTCTCCTAGAATATCAATTTTGCAGCACCAACCATAAAAAACATTGCAACACAGCATAATCTTTTAGAAAACCTGCCACAACCTTGACCATTTGAGGCTGCTCAGTGAAAGTGTGGATGGACTGATTTGTGTTTGGTAAAATGTGAAGATGATCTACAAAAACATTCCCATATGAACACTAATGCCGTGGTAATGAGGTGTGTTAATGGTCTGCAAAGACGAGTATCCTTCCAGAAGACCGGTTCATGGGTTTATCAGGTTTTACCAGTTTCTTTTACCGGACTTCAGAAGTAGCACCAGTTTCAGGGCCCACAACCTTTGCCCGGGTTTAACTTTCAACTTTGATTTGCTTAAATTGACTTGAATTGCACTTGTTGGCCTCTGGCTAGCATGCCAACAGTCAGTGTGTGGGAGGGGGCATGACTGTAGACCCTATAATCGGAGTAGTTTTCACCAGTTCTGACAGAGCAAGCCGCATGATCAGAGTGCCATTAAAGGAACATCCAGAGTGTGACCACTCAAAGGGCCCATCTTGTGATTTGTGAAGCATCGTTGATCAAACAGATAAAACATCCATCTCGTGACAAACCAGGATCTTTTCCATGTGCAGGACTATATCTGCAACTGTCATTGCATGTCCCTATATAACAACATAAATGTATATGTGCTGCCATCCTTTGGAATCTGAACTTTGTCCATGCAGGACTAAACCAAAGACTCAACCGAAGAAAAAAACATAGGACAGACCATGAATAAATCATAACTTTGATAAAACCAAAAATAAAGATTATTTTCCACATTTACAGTGACTATAGCATTTAGAGTGTTTGAAAAGGGTAAATTGGGAAGGTGAATCCCTGCACTTTGTTTACACTTCAGATACACGCAGAGCCACTTACCGTGCTGCTCGGAGCCCCTGAGTGTCCCCTGGGTGTCCCCTCCCCGGGTCGGTTCTCAGTAGGCGTCCTACTGTGAGTCAGTCACCTGCAGCCGCTCTCCATCTCTCTCCCTCTGCGCACACGGGAGGGAGAGGAGGGGTCACCGGCTCTCAAGTTCAAAGACAAAGTTTGATTCAGGGCAACAGTTTGTCTTCAAAAATATTTGAAAAATTCTTAACACGTCGCTTCTTGACGCTGTTCCCACTTCGACTAAATCCTACAGGTAGCAACTTCTAAGACGTATGATCCAAACGCAGAATAGTCCATCTGTGTGAACCTCTGACACAAATCTAACAATGACGGGATCAAAAGACGCGAAAGATGCTCGTAGACATTCAAACACGTTCAACAGGGAGTCGTCAGTGCGCGCTGCTCTGTTGCAATGCGGGTGCTGCCGCGGCAAGAAATCCACTTGATCCCGCTCTCCTCTTCTGCTACTCCTCGCTACTGCTCCAGATGTGAGGAGCCAGAGGTGAGACGTGAGCGCAGGGACAAGGACAGGACAGGACTGCGGGGCGGGGGGAGGAGCAGGCGAGATACCTGGGCGAGGTTCTGGATGCGAGTGTTTATGCGAGTATCTATCGTGTGCGTCAAAGTGCGACAGCTTTTTGAGGAATCACCGTTGGAGACGTTTGTTATTGATGCGAGTGCTTCCAACACTTTATAGCTTTCCTACAAATATGTCTCGGGGCCGTTTTAGACAGAGATGATATTACACGGTTTTTGCATCTTTACCTTAGGGTAGGGTTGGGGATCAAAGACCAGCTGAGACAAATTATATTCCCAGAATCCAAAGGAAGATGCTGGAATAAAACAGACAAAAAATGAAAAAAATAAAATAAAATTATACTGTAATTGCACAATAAATGGCAATGAAAAGAAACTGGTCTTCAAACTAGTTTTGTAACTGGATTTGTACAATTGAAATTTTGTCTCTATGATTCAATTAAACTATGAGTGTCCAAATATGTACCACAAAAGTTATGCCGGGCACAACTTATCAAAATTGTGCTTTTTTGTTCTCCTTGTTCTCTGTGCATCCTGCAGTGTCAAGCTTTTATAGCTTTTATGAAACATCAACAGGAAATTACATTATAAAGGTCAAGGGGCCAGATTTCTAACATGTACTGTGCAGTGGTTTTAACCTGTAAATGTGTTTCTATCTATGCTAATGGCAAAAGTCAAAACAAAAGTGACACCTCAGCAGAGCTTAGGAAAAGAGAGACATGATGATCTCCCAAAGAAAATATAACCCTTGCTTACTACTAATGCAGCTTATAGAACAACACTGTATTTCCTGGACTGTTCTATAGTAGCTATGAACAGAAAAGGTTCTTCTGTATAGCTTTCTTTCACCACTCATCAATAAATCCTTAGATTTCTGTGAAAGGCGTAGTATAGTTACAAAATAAAGTCTCATTTAATCAGAAAAAGGCTGTGTTTGGTTGTATTTTAGTTCACCATCTGATCAGTAATGCCTGACAGTTGTGGTGGGCTGTGAGCACCAAAAATTCAATAAAGTCATTTGAGCAGCCCAGTGTTACCCCATTGCAATCTTACTCAATTAGCGCCTCGATCAAAGGCTTAGCTCCTCAGATCCCAGAGCAGAATCACCTGAAAAGACAGATGCAAGATTTATCAGGACAAAGCCAGATTGGAGTCTGGGATCTATAAAGACTAATTAGACAGGATATCCCACACTGGGGCAGCTCAGATTAAAACTGACTCAGGCTAAAAGGTGAAAGTGTAGTTAAGCATTGATTGTTGTATTATTGTCCTGTGATGGATCATGACGGTAATGGCTCTAAAGAAAACGGCCCAGATTCCTAGTAAAAATAGAAGTCGAGTATCTTTGTCTTAACCTGCACGTAGTCTGTCAGTTCACTAAAATAAAAACACTATAATGCATTTTTTGGGGGATGAAACATTAACTATAACATCTTATCCCAGCTAAAGTTGCTATATTCTCATCATTTTATGTCAATATTTATATTAATAATATATAAAAAGGTTAAATTGAACCCTGGCAAATAATGCACCCTTGTTATTTACAACCAGAAATACAAACTGAATAATTAATAGCTGATTGTTAGAAGGTTAACAAAAAATAAAAACAGTACACAGTTAATTTGGTGGGGATCAAGTTCAACTGGTAGAAAGGGTATAGCACCTGTGAGAGGAAGGTCTGTGGCCTGATCCCTCAAGAACAGGGAATGCTCCGTCTGGCTTAAGTCTCCTCTTCTAATCTTATTCTGACAATCTCTTTTTATTTTGCATTATGTCTTGGCATTTTGTGTAAGATTGTTCCAGAACATAAATATTTGACATTTAAATATCAGACTAATTTGTAATGAGTAATTGTAGAGACCTACCTTTTAGCTCAAGAGGTTACATAAAAAAAAGAAAAGAAACAGGTTGTGTTTTAAGTGAGCTTGGAAACTCTGAAATGTGCACTGAGAGAAGATCTTCAAAAGTGACCTCCTCAGAAACAGTTTTGAAGTCCTGCATGTGGCAGACAGTAAAGGCAAATGTCCACTTCAATGCTACTTCATATTTAACTTTCTATACAGTAGAGTGCAGGTCAAGTATAAACCACTGAGCCATGTGCTTTTATCCAAAGCCCTGGGGATGTTTGTTGCTCGAGGCTAAGGCTAAACGCTGACGAGAATTTCCAAGAAAATTACTGTCAAAGAAATCTTTTGATATGATAAAAACTATTTTCCACAAGTTCAGCTCTCTGAAACACCTGTGCCTGTTGTGCATTCCTGAGTGGACTGAAGGTTACAGACTAAAAGATGGTTTAAACCCCATCTCTGTTTTACTGCTGATGAGACAGGCGGGTTACTGAACGCTGTGTTCTGCAGACAATTAGAAGAAAAAGACTTTTGGCTGAGCACAGTTTGAACCATCTCCAAACTTACTCTGAAAATGTTCTTTATGGAGTCATAAAGGCTGATGCTGTGATGGTACAAGCCTAAAGAACTATTTTATGAGGCTATGGCCCATGTGTACACGGTGAGTAAAGCACTACAGTACATACCCGTTACATACCCATAACACTGTGATTTAAAATGTCATTGTAATGTCTCACAGCAGAGGGCAGCAGTGATGAAATACTGAACTCTTCTCTTTATACTGATGCTTTAATATATAGACAGCGGGCTCTCCTGGGCAGATAAACCTTCACCGCTGATAAGCAGCAGGAGCTATAGTGAGAAAAGAATTTGCATAATATGCAAGATCTCCTGGTGAATATTTGTTAACAAACCTGCCTCTGTGCCCCATCCGCTCTCTGAGAACAAAAGTCAAATCCAGGTTTACTCTGGCTTTAAATTAACTCCATTCCCCTGTTTTGCTGTATTTCCTTTTCTTCTCTGAGCACTAATTGGTGAGTGCTATACATTTCTACATCCCATATAAACAAAGGAGATCATTTACATTTACATGAAAATGTTGCATATTTTTGAATGTAGAATATGGAGAGGGGCCCACTCCCACAAACAATAAGTGCAATAGCTGCTGTCAGAAAACACAGACATTTATGTCAATATTGTCTAAATTAAATCCTTGGCTTTTTGTGTATACTTCTGATGTCTGTGGAGGTTCTCAGGACATATTCAAGAAAAGGTTTCAACAAAGGCATCTTCACCTTCAAACCTATGTCCTTTGTTGAAACCTTTTCCTTATACTTCTGATGGTAATACAAGGTGATGTGCTGCCTTGTTATGACATGTTCTCACCAGCAGAAAGCGCTATTTGTGTGTGAGAAAAAAGGAAAGCTGCCCTTCGGCCATCTGGGTGCGCCACATTAAAGAGGTTGTGTTTATGTTCCTATCTGTTTGCACTGAAGTGTGCGTCCATGTCCATGTTTATTAGAACATGGACATGTGGTGGTCTAGGATAAATACGGACCAAGATGGAGAAAATAAAGCAGGATTTGGCAATTCCTTTTCCTGTGGGTTTTAACTGTGTGGAGCAGCACACCAACAATTGATAGGTACACTGAGCATGTAGTGTAGTGAGAGTTTAAAGTGTTTCAAAGACCACCAGAAATGTCTAATTTTAGGTTTAGCTAAGAGTAACAAGACTTCATTTCGCAATAAACATCACTAAAACCGCCTGAGTACTAAAAATGCACATAATTTAATATTGAGAAAACAAATATTTATAGTGTAATGGTACTATTTTGTCACTAATTTAGAAAAAAAAAGTAAAAATGCTGAGTGAAACAAAAAACAAATAATTTCCAAATTTTTTTACAATGTCTTTAATTTGTCGCCACACTATTTAATAAATACAAAATACAAATCAGCTCCATATTCTTAACAATAGAAATTCATAAAATATTACTTAATTCATCACAGACTGGCAACAAAATAGGGACAACCACAGGCAGAGAAGCAGCGGAAAGCACAACATGAAGGCTCTGCTGTGACAGAGGAGAGTCACACTTTCTCACTGGTCTTTGTATGTTCTTTAACAAACCACTTTATTTTTTTCAACCTGACTTTGGCTTATTGATTTGGCTTATTGATATCACTGTGTATTGTTATAAGCAAATGCACAAAGACACACACGCACACATTTACACATCATTTTTCCACTTTTTCAAGTCAAGGAGTAAAAGTTGCTATGGCTGGACTTCAAAAAGAAGCTCTGTCAATGAAGAAACCATTTTAAAAAGCTGGACCAAAAGCCAAGAGAAACTCCAGCAGAGAAAGTGATACTCAGCCAAAGGCGTCACGTTTGGTCCTTATTGTAGCTTCATCCTTTTGCTGTACAAGTCTTTGGACAAGTTTTTTTTTTGTTCTCTGCTTTTCTCTGTCCATTACAATCCTGAAGCTGATAACTGGTGGGTGGAGGAAGGGTTAGGGAGGACCCGGTGTGCAGCTCCGAAGGTGGGTCCTCAAAGGTACTAATAAAAAGTCATTTTGTGTTCACTTGTGTTTCAGGGCGTCCCAAGTGGTCAGTGTCTCCAGCTCCGCCTTTTGTCTGGAGTTTTCATTACAAAGTCCTCATCTTCCATGGAATCTGTGGGAAGAGGATACGTCTATAATACAAGAAGCTATGATGAGTAATCTGCCTGTGAATCATTACTTTGTCTAAGGCACTAAAGTGGTTTTTGAGTGCTTACCAGTGCATTCAGGACAGCAGGAGCCCTCTTTTCTGGTGATATTTGTGCAAGTCAGAATTGGACACTGCTTCCTCTGACATTTAGTTACACCGTGCTGTAAAAAAACACAGAACAGAGTAATAATAACTGAACAATATAATGGGACAATGTATGACAGTGTACTTTGAGTCAAGGATTTGAAATTGGCACCAAAAATGTGCTGAGCTTTAGCAAAATTCAGGGGTTTTAGAGTGTGGCTTATGACAAATATACAAAACCAAGCAAAACATTGTAACCACCATTAAACAGATGGACATAGAAGAGACTTTGGTCTTTCAGAATACAAAACAGATTGTCAAGAGAACAGCTGGTATTGAGCAAAAAGTGCACAATGACTGCAGTGAATTTTCTAATTCAGAACTCAACCTTTTTTTTTGTCTTAGTGAAAAGGGATAAAGGCTAAACTATCCAACAGAACACCCCTGCAAACACGCCAAACTCTCACTCATCACAGCAAACCTGAACACTTACATCACACCAGCAGTTGATGCACTTCATCTCTCCCACCAGAGGAACCCACGGGTGCCAGTTCTCACTGTTCTGGTAATAGTTCTTGCCGAATTTGCAGTGTCTCGGCCCGTCAGCCTGCATCATGTCGCTATGCTCCAAACCGTCAGTGCTCCTATCCTCCTCGGGACATTCCTTACAGCAGTCAGAGGGGTTACGCCTCACGGGGTGGCTGCAGGTCAGAGCTGGACATTTCACCTTCTCACAGTGAACCTCTCCTGTTGACCCCTGGGAGTGTAACAGCAGCCGTTAAAACACTTATCCAGCGAATGATACAAGATTATTCATCCATGAGTTTTGTCAGTGGATTTTACCTTGCAAGTACAGACCGCACATTTGATGTAACCGAAGGGGGGTACAAAGGGGTGCCATGTGGTTCCTAGTGCATGCATTTTCTGGTCTCCTTCAAAGTAACAGCCTAAAGACAGAAAAAAAAGATTAGATGACACAAATCTAAAAGCAATTGAAAGAAGAAGTAACAGAAGTATGTGGTGCGTACCTTCAGGATGTTCAACAGCCTTTTCTGGGGCTTTCATGTCCTTGGGGTCTTTCCTCTCTGTAAACCAAAACAATAAAAAACAAAAGTTATGTAACCAGCTGTGAGAGAATATGGGAAAGAAAACCTGCTGACAAAAACATTAACTACAACAGATGATTTCAGAATCTCATGTTGCAATGTTGTGTTTTATCTAATGTAAAACTCACCTTCACACACTGGGCAGCACTTGCCCTCTGGTTGAACAGTTTGAGAGCAGGTCAGCACAGGCAGATGACTGGGTCACATATAACAGTTCGCTTCTACAAAAGGGAGAGAGCAGAGAAGAAGTGTTATTCACTGTCATTCATACATGTATTTGTAGTTTATTACATGTGAACATTTGAGAGTTGCTTACCTGGCAGCTGCAGGAAAAACAAATGTCGTAGTTGGGCGTCCAGCGTGAGCCATGAGCGTGATGCTGGTTTTCAAAGAAGCAGGTATTAGAATCTTTCTTCAAGTCTTCAGGGTCTTTTGCTAAAAACTCGTCAACCTCAGACTCTTCCATGTCGCCCTTGTGTGCAAACTCACAATTGTTGGAAACATGGACCTATGAGGAAATAAAAGAGACAGAGGAAGATTAGCACTGATTTGTTGGTCACACCTGATGAGAAGCTGTTGCTGCTGCTGTCAAACTGCCTTGTTAATTGTTTCTGAACAGACTATTTCTGAGCCCCTCAGCAGATGGCTGTTTATGTGTTGGACCTGTTTGCTATTAGAACAGTTGGAGTCTGCTGTTATATGCCTCTACCTGGCAGGAAGACCCATCAAACCACTTCACCTGCAAAGTGTGTGCGTTAATAAACCCCAATAAAACTTTTACTTCTAGACCTATAAAATGTCTTCCACAGGCAGCACCTGTTTGTGTGCACTTGTGAAGTGGCACAGACATATCAACACTCTTCAATTACTTTTCATATTCATTCTTTTCTGCTTTGCCTCATTAGCTTTTTGGCTGGACTTGACATGCTTTATTATTTTTACTGAGCAGCTTAATTACCAACAAGTAATGTTACATAAGTTTATAATAGTTAGTAGGTAGTTCCTTACCCGTCCTCGTATCTCTCCCCTGGGGTTAATTTTGGTGCTGACTTGGATGAAAGCAGTTCCTTGATCCAGGTGTTGCAGTAATTCAGCACTGATGTCTTTTAGCACTCCATGAGCCTGTAGAAGAAGTTAACAGGACATGAGCATGTTTCCATACATATATGTGTTCTGGTTACATTTGCTTGAATGTTTACTGATTAACCTGTGAGCCATAAAAACCAGTCAGGAGCCTCTTGTGAGTAGTGCTGCTGTCATCTATCTCACCAATCTCAGCCAGGCCATGGAGATGAGCGTTAACAGTGACATCGTCAGCTTTACTGAGGCCTGCCACAACTATTTCATAATGAAGATGACAGTTCTCATCCACGGACACCCAGGCATGTCCTGAAGCACCGGTCCTAACAGGAGGTGACACATAGTGGCCAGCCAGAGGTGTGGGCAACTCTAGAGAAGGGACAAAATAGCATATGAGATAACCTGTTTAATTTAACTTCTAGCCTCAGTCCAATCAGTGATTCCTACCATGTCTGGGAGCATCCAGTCCACTGTAGAGCAAAGCCTTAATCTGCCCCCTCAGCTCTCCGTCCTGGTTGTGTGCTGTGGCCACATTGATAAACAGTTCGTTCTGGAGCAGCATGTGAATGTGTTGAGCCTCCAGACGGCTCCAGCTGCCCAGTGCTTGGCCAGTGGCTCCATTGTACTCTGGGGTAAAGTCATAAAGCACAGACCGCTTGTTACGGCGCCGCGGCTTCTGCTCAATTGTGAGGCCAACCACATTGCTGGTGAGACCGGCAACCTGGACCTAAACACAGAAGATAGGGTCATTAAGAAAAGGAAATGTATCCATAAGAGCTTCAAAAACACAATTTAGCTTAACCCAGGCTGATTTTTGTCTTTGCACATGTGTGAATAAAGAAGAGAGAACAAGAACAAATTTCTAAATAAGTGAACCAGGGATTAATACTAAATAGCAACAACGAGGACAGTAACCACAAGCTGAGGAGCACATGGTAAACAGAGTTCCTTGTAAAAGTATCCCCACTCATTGTGTTAATAGGTTGCTGTTCTGGTTTTGTTTTTCCTCCAGATTTCGCAGTACACCGTGGTAAGCTTTTTCGAAACACTGGCAGCTATACAGTATCTTCCCTCATACTGAAAGTATGTGCTATGAAGATATCTGCACTTTTCTAAAACAGACAGAAAAGGGAGGTAGGTACTGTCTGTGAACTAGAGCAGCCCAAACTAAAGCAAACCAGATCATACCTGGTAATCCAGTGTGCCGTTGTCGTGTAAGTTAAACACTGCAGAGCCAACTCCTCCTGTCTTCCCTGGAACCAGTGCATCACCACTGGACAACACGCTTTGAATGGCTAAAACAAAGAAATACATATTAATATAAATCAGCATTTGTGCACAATACTTATCAACCACCATCACTTCTCCCTTCGGACTTTCCCTCCCTAAAACTGTAGCAGATCCTGACAGCATGCAAGATGAGGCAATGAATCCTGTCACGTTCAAGTCTGGTTTCTTGAGGAAAAGGGCACATTACATTCCCTAAGGTTTTGAAATCACACACAAGGAAGCCACATACACACTCTGTCATCCCGTCACACTGAACGAGTCATTGAAGGGACAGATTCAATTGAGCCACTAATGAGGAGGCGTGTCCACAAATGTAATTGTGTGTGAGACCTTGAGCAAAACATACATGTTGTCGGGACGTCTGGCATGCACATGCACAACCCACCCAAGGTTAAGCTGGAGGATGAGGTAACCCTTGTTGAATGTAGCAGGCTTATAAAGATTGAGTTAAGGAACTGAGAAGGACCAGAGGGAATGAGTTACAGAGACGTGAAAGAGAAAAATGACATAAGGAACAAAGGAATAAGGAAGAAAGTACACAAGCCATGTCCATGGTGCAGTAAACATTAGCAGCAATGGTGCAAAATCAAAACAGAGCAGTGTTAAAGGCAAAGGTAAATGGGGACTAAAGACTAAAGGGACTTATTTTAAATGCTGCTTATGGGTGCTTTAAATAAACTACTCCCCCTACTGTCAATTGACTGTTATTAACTACATTTATTATACTTTTTCTTTTCTTTTTTGTGTCTCTCTATTTGAACTGCTAGACATATTATTGTCCCATGAAAAGACCATATGTGTGTTTTAGGGGTTTCAGACGACTAAGCTGTCCACAACATTCCTGAAACCTCTGTCTTTCTCACTCAAACAGACACAAACTGGCATGCATACACAGGCTTGGTGGGCCACCAAGTCAAACAGAAGGTCTATAAACAGGGTTTTCCACCAGCGATAAGACTTGAAAGGATGGAGGGAGACAGAAGAGAAGAAGTATTTACAGAGGCGAACAACAAAAAAAGCCACAGATGGACTACAACAAATGAGCTGCAACACCAAACACATTCTTGTCAGACTTGTGTTAATGCCTTTGGAGTGTTTCATCTCACTTATGGGAATGTCATTTGTGATATACTTACTGTCACACGATTTTCTGCCGGTGATGTAGCCCGAGATTTGTTTGGGATCGTGACCTTCTGTTGCCACAGCCATGGTCAGCTGACCCCGAGATAACCAGAACAGCTCACGGCTATTCAGGTCTGTCAGCACCTCAGCAAAATCTGGGTCCTGCACACATTGAAATAGTTAGCGAGAGTTAGCTAAGGCAAAATACAAATACTTCCATTATAAACAAAAAACAGAAATCAGTTGTTGAATACGTTGCCAGAGTAACCAAACATCACATTATTTCAAAGTACAGGCAATCATTAATGACAAAAACAGAAGAGATTTTAAGTCACTCCACTCAGACGTGCACACACAAGGACCCTTGGCTTGGCTTACATTGCACTAACACGTTGCATATTGCGCAAAGTTTCAAGCAGACAGGTCGGACTTCAGGAAGAAGCAAGGGGCTTGTGAGACGTTGAGAAATGTGGGATTAATAGGACAGATGCACAGGCGTGTTGAAGAAATGTTACTTTTATGACCTCGGGGCTGTGGTTCAATATAAATATACATGCATCATAAATCTACAGCCAGCAAGAAGCCAAAACAGAGTTGGAACTGGGGAAATGCTATAAAAAGAAGGTGAATTATTTTGGAGGGAATTGATGAATAAAATTGTAGAGGGAAGACAGAGGATGATAGATTTGATGGACTGTTGAATTTTTACATTTACAGAAAAATTCAGTTTAAAATTGGTTAAGCATCTCTTACTCAGTGGCTTCAAATAACTCAGTGGTTTAGGTTTCAACCTTTACTTCAAGGACAATTTGGGGTTTTGTGTGACAATTGCTGAGTTTGAACATTTTAAATGTATTTAATGGACAGTATCAGGGCTCGAAAGAAGTGCGTTGAACCGTCACGCAATTCCTGGCAGATTAAAAACAGAGCGGCCTTTCATCACTCTGCCTCTCTCCATCCATCTCCGCCACAGACCGCTAACCACTGACATGTGTGTGGAGTGTGTACGCAGACCATCCTCTCTGCCTCCTTCCCCACTGCTTTCCTGTATCTCTCATCATGTTTTCACATCTGTCTCCAGCGAAGCTCCCCCCCCTGCCACTTTCTCCCCCCGCCCCGACTCTTCCGCCTTGTATCTATTTCCCTCGACATGTCTCTGGATAGTAGCCGTGATCACAGCGGCGGTAGGATGTGGTACTCAAACCACATCCTTCTCAAAGAGGCAGAGAGTGTTGCTGTGTCATATGTTCCTAACACCAGTAACACGACTCCTAGAACCACAAGTTCATCCACAGGTTGTCCAAGATAACACTTTTCCCACAATGTCTCCATGTGGGCGCGTCTCAAATGCTTTTGCTGATGACAACTAAGTCAGTAAAAGAGCATTTTGGGCTGTTTGATAAGTGTCCTAATACTCACATGGGAAGTGATGTTAGCGCAGATCTCTCTCAGGATGTGTTGGCGGTACAAAAGCTGCACTCGAATAGGGATCACAAGAGGTTCTGAGGAAATAAAAAAACAATTAATGTCTGTTCTTCATAATTAATCTTTCTTCCACTGCCAATGATGACTACATTTGTAATTACCTTTGCCTTTGTGCTTGATGAGACCTTGCAGGATGAGAATAAAGTGGAGATTGTTTTCTGTGTCACTTAGTGTTAACATGGCGATGCCTCCCATGCCAGAGTTCTCCTCTTCCGACGTCAGGGTGGAGCTAAACGTCTCTGCACAAAACACATATGCCCATTACCATATTGTGTCTGCGTTCTCTTAAACTATTTCTATACAGATAAATCCCTGAAAACAAACTACACATTTTGTCAGAATAATCCATGCAAAGCTTTTTAAGATTACATAAAAGATACATGGCTCCACAGCTTTGTAAATATTGAGTTGATTGTATATGAAAGCCAAAACATGGACATAAGAATAAAGACGTTTGTTTATACACGTCTGTGATATAATATCTGTATAGCCTCTCATTTCTGACTCACCAGCAAACAGGGCCCTGTGTTTGATGATCTTCCCTTCCACTTCTTCTCGTCTGTTGGTGGCAATCGTCATGCTAATACGCAACTGCTCGGACATCAGCTGTCGCAGAAGAGGCTTAGCAATGTTCTTCCAAACTCCACAGACCTGCACACGGAAAAGTATACGTGTATATAAGCAGGTGCGCACCCAAATATGCAGTGTCTACTGTATATAGAGTATCTACAACAAATGTACATCTATCTGTTGAATACACAAAGCCTGCTTCCTCTAACCTAAACCCTAGCATGAGAGTTTGGAGAAGAGATGTGGCAGTGTGCCTATACATCATAACTCAGAGTTCAGGGGTAATCTCCATTTTAATTAGACATACTTCTGTCCAAATGCTAAACAGTGAGGTAACATGTGAAAAATTTTCATTTCTGGCAACCTTCCCCAGGCCTCCCTTTTCCTTTTTTGTGCTGGAGTGTTTTCTCTAAGGTCCTCTGGTGTTTGACACTGACATTTATCTAAAAATAATAATGGGCCAATTTCTGGGACTGGGTATCTGGGTATTTAGGGGCCTCCTGCCTCACTGTTTGGCCTTGTATGGGATGAGGAGATGTGTTTGTTTTGGCAGTGTGTGTGTATGCATCCGAATTACTGCAAAGCCAAAATATTAATTGACTAAATAATGACTGAAAAATCTCTGTCCAACTTTAAAAAAAGTTGTTCATGACAATTACGGTAAAGAGACTAAGTTAGTGTTGTTATGTTATGAAGCAGAAAGTCGGCATGTGTTGCACTGTATGCATGTCTGGGTTGGGGTTTATTATTACAAAGTGAATTATGGGAGAAGAAGTCAAAGCTGGATCGTAGAGTCATGGAGTGTGTGTATTCATCATGTGGTACTTAAATTCGAACCCTCTGAGGACACACACAGAGCAAAACAAAAAGGATTAAACCTTACCATGTCAGAATCTTCCCTGGGCACTTTGTACTCAAAGGCAGTTGTCCCATCTGAATTCAAGAAGACTATTTTACTGGGCCAGCCCATTCTGCAAAAAAAAAAAAAAAAAGACAGAAGTGAATAATTTTTCTTCAGTTAGATTTTGGATGCTTTTCTTCAAAATTCTTGTCTAACAAGATATTTTCCAGTGAATATAATAATGTGGCAAATTAGCAAAAGAAAAGATAGCCAAGTGACATAAAAAGCGAGCAGGCGTCACAGCTCTAATGGGACGTGTGTGTCGTACCTCTGGTATGTGATGGAGAAGGCGAGACTGCTTCTGGTCAGAGTGAACCGAGCTCTGGCGACACCACTGGAGCTCGGCAACCATGAGTCTTTCACGCCTGTCAATAGTGCCACAAAATCTGGAGGAGGAATGAGGACAGGGGGATTACTGTCTGCCATTATGAATCCAGTGTATTTGTTAGAGTTTGGGGAAGGTCTGACTCACCGGTGTGGCTCTCTCCGGGTCTCATTTCCTCAGAGCTCAGGTAGGATCTGTCATTGTAAGATTTGTGCAGGTCATCATCTTTGTCTTTGCCCTTTTCAAGGAGGTATTCAAAAGTGTCCAACGTTAAATCTGTCTGTTTCCTGTCACCTACAAAGAAAAAAAATGGTTTACATTTAAAACATATTGAGAAGGCCTTTGTGCCATCAAATCATTATGATTGCAAGAAATGGCAAGTAAACAATGAACTTAATCTGATTTTGTCTAACTTTAAGGACATTACTGTTTTAATCCTGGCCTGAAAAGCAGTACAGACATTCAAGTTTTAGTGCCTGCCTTTAAAACTGTTTCTGGCATGAAAACCAAGTGAACCCAAACATTTCTAAACACAATATGCTGCACTTTTTTCCAAAGTCTGGCGCACAGATGAGACTGGAGCATCTTGTGTCCCTTTAGCCTGGCTTCATTTTAGTATGGAGGAGACTTTTAAATGTGAGGATCAGACATAAGCCATCAAATAAGAGTGTGTCCAACTGAAAGCTACAAAATAAGCCCATAAATGTGAAAAAAGGGCTTGGAAACAGGATGTTCTGGTGCTGAGTTGTCTTTCTATAACTCTCTCTGCCTCTTTTTCTTTGCCAAAGGTAAGAAAAAAACAACAAAAAAAGCTTGTCCCTTCCCGCTAAAGAGCTTAAAAAGAATTGAGACTGACATTGGTGTGCTATCCCAACAATGACTCGCTGTTTATTATAATCTGCTCGACTCCTGATGTGAGCCTCACATCCACACTTGTACAAATATAAAAACAAAGTGACAATGTCGAGTTACAGTAAGAAAGGATTAGTCACCGCGGTCATTATGTTAACCCTAAATGTCTGCTTTATTTCTCTGTGTCATAATTTTAACCCTCTGTGCCTGTTCCACTGGGCAAAAGCTTCTGGGTACTTTCATTCTCACTTTCTACCCAATTAGCAACAGTTTATCCTCAGGTGCACTGCCATTACAGACAAGCACACACATGCACAATTTTCCATCACTTAAACAAACACTAGCTGCTATTTTGGAGCCAAAGCTAAAACAAACACACTCAGGCTTTTCCTTAAAACATGACCACAACACATAGAGGCACATACACAGCACAGTGTTGTCCCATTGATGGGAGGCCACACTACTTTACCTTCACTTTCCATTCCATTAGGAGACACATACAGGCTAGAACAACAGTCAATGGGGTAAAAGCTACACCCTGTGAAGACCCACCTCCTGTGAGCATATACAGGGGGAGCTCTTATACCTAATATAATGTGCCATATGAAAGCTATTGCCTTTGACTAATGCTAAAGAAATAGAAATGTATTAAGATAATGGATTTGGCTTTAGCACAGTGACATGTGGTGTGTAGAAAGATTAGCAGATTGTAACCTTTGGGACAGGTTTTACAGCAGTGTCCTGGCAGCAGAATGGGATCTTCACAGTCAGGGTCGGGACAATCCTGCTTGATGTTCTTACAATTCACCTTTCCAAACACCTTGCCTCTGCGACTCTTTTGCTGAAAACAATTAGAGAATAGATTTAGCCTTAAAACATCTCATTTAGTTGCCTGTTGTAAAGTATTGTGTCAACATGATGAATAGTGAAAGGACTCTTACAGGTTCACAGAGGCATTGGACGCAGTGCATGACGCCAAATGGTTCCCCTAGATCTGGGTGCCAGGTGTCCTCCAAAGAATAAAAACGTCCTCCAAATGAGCATCCTGCAAGACAAACACATGATTAGACATGACAATATTCAAGGTCATAGGCAGGAGGATAATTAATCTTTGCCCTCTTCCAAAACCAAACATTTGATTTGAAGCTAAGTCAAATTATGTGATTGCATATGGGGCCTGCACTTTCACCATTTAGCTAAATATTATTGTCAAGCACAAAGAAAACTTTGTTTAGGATTTTCTTGAAGCTCAAACAAGACTGTATTGTGTTGGGAGAAAGTGCAACAGTGGGTTTTCAACAGTGGGAAGTCAGCAGAATGATAAAGTATAGGAGCCCAGACATTGTTTCTGTTTTAAGTTTTTGCAGCAAATAAATCTTGTATAGTTTACTGGCCAGACATTTTGGGAAGATATCCTTGGATAGCTCATGACTTTTGGGGTTTAACCTTTAATCCTATCTTAAGTGCTGGTCCACACACAGGAAAAAAGCACTTGTTCAAAAGTGTACAAAAGCTGTTCAGATTTGATAGGTTTAAAGTTGTGCATAAAAAGTTAGACATTAAAGCCTTATTAAAATTATGAATACAGAGCAAGTTAGTGCAAATGTAATGTACATTCAAGTGATTAATTAATCTTTTCAGTTTCATCTCCACATCAAAGGAACTCATAGAAACTAAAAGTCTATAAAAGCAACATAGCCAGGTTTGGATATCTTTACTTGTACTACATTGTTTTAGCTCAGACTTAAAACTAAAAGTCTGGTAGTTGCAAAATTAGAGGCGTGTGAGATAAAAATAGCAGTCGTGTGTTTTATTACTATGCTGGGTATAATTGCAGGGGTATTACAGTGATTTTTGGTTGTGATAGCTGCTTGTAAACTGAGCTATGTGCTTATTTCTAAGTCCACACACACACACTAGCCCTGTCCAACCTGACTGGGACTGATGTCCTGCCTCGCTCACTGCTACCAAGCTGGTTCACATTATTCTTTCATTAAAATGACTGCGACTTTAAACAGTCCAGTTCAAGGGAGCCAAACTGTGTGAGCTTGCCACTTCAGTCTCCAGTGAAATAAATCATGTCCAAAGAGCCAATGCTTGTAATGGAAAGTCAATTGATTACATTTTTCCAACATTGAATTACATAGTTGTATAGACTTCTCATGGTTAGGCTATGTGTCAACTCTGAAGTCCTGTAGTTAGTTACCTTTAAAACCACAAAAAACTTTGAAGGCAGGGACTTTCACACATGAATCAAATGGTATTTGCTGTGGTTATGACTCAGATGTTTACTGCTAGTTTACAAGAGGTAGACAGAGGGGAACATTTGAAGTCTCTAATGCAAGTCTATAGGCTATGTCTTGGTTTGTCTATAGTTTGTTAATTAAAAAAGGGAACTGATGTTACAATAAAAAAAGATTCTTCTCTTTCCATTAATGCTAAAGCTAAAATGGGAGTTTAAAGCCACTGTCTGAACATTATTTAATTATGGAACGTAGGATACCACACCGGAAACTAAACCACCTTATTGCCACTGTAAATGGCATGTATGAATCAAACTAGGCTATATTCACGTTGAACTGAATTAGGCTCCAACCTAACCACATAATGAGACTCTTGGCATCGTGACTCACCTGACAAGCCCTTGGATGGCAGCGGTTCTCTCTCGGACTGGATGGGCAGCGCGGGGGACTTGAGCCTGGAGGCCGCTGCAGTTTGCAGCCACGCACAGCTCAGGACGCACAGCAAAGAGCGGAGCGCGTAAAGAGCCAGCATCCCAAAGTCCCTCGTGTCACTTCTCTCCGACAGTACTCCACTCTTTGAACACACGGGCAACAAATTCCTTCAGAAGAAAACTATCTTGTTTAAATCCTCTGGTGTGAGCTGTTTTCTGTTTTCAAAACATCGGTAACTGGGTTTGACTCTCTTGTGTTCGTCCAGTAGGCTACCGGCAGCGCAATAAGCTCTTCACAGTCCCGTCCCTTTCTGTTTTATAGTCCGCTTCCCTGACAGCTCGGAGTAGCCGCTGAGTGGGAGGAGGAGGGGGTGATGATGATGGGTGGGATAGTTGGGACTGGGGGTGGGTGATGGAGAGGGACGCCCCTATCATTCACAAAGTGGAAACGATTATGCGTCCGATTTATTTTCTATCAAAACTCTTTAACAAATACACAATGTTAAATGATTGATCAAAGAGAGTGAGGAAGCGCCTAAATTGGCGTTTTGATGCTTCTGTTTTATCTTTATCAAATGAAAATGTGACTTGTGTTAAAATGATTGAAAGTTAGATTGCACAACAAACTATACTCACAATAATATTTTCCAAACCTTTTATGAATGCTGTACCTCCTGTGAACCATTTAAAGGCCTGTGTTAAGTGGCATTTTAGTTTTTATCGCGGATTTATGTCAAACATTTATGTGATCTCTAGAATTGAACTTACTTGTTTAATCCTATTTATCACCTCAACCTTTCCTGTCAGTACCAACTCAGTTCAGCAAACACTGTACATCTTCAGGGCAAATGTGGGAAGGCAGGATTTTCTTTTTTTTTAGTGCAAGTTAAATGTTTCCTTGTCATTACTTTAACTACAAACCTATTGACCCTCTTGGGACAAATTAAGCCCTAATGTACAGTCTATGGTAGTGCTTTGTGTTCACTTTGATGTGTGGCACTGATGACTTTATGTTTTTCTTTTACATGACCACCACACAGATTTATGATTTTCACACTCCATAACACTGGTTAGGCTTAAAGGAGCTCCTAGGTAAGTACCAGCTGACCCCCAAGACTTTCAGTAGAGCTCCAACTGTGTATCTTCACATCATGTACAGTAAGGAATTTATGAGTGTCTGCTGCATACTGCTGGCTGTAACTTCTATTATTTCAAGTGTGTTCAAAGGCCACTGTGACTTAACAGAAACAAATGTCAATACCTGGAATGCAACAAAAAAAAACTGCTCCGATGGCTTCCGCAACCTGTAACGTATACCGCAAATAATATCTCTGGGCTTGCAATAAAACCAATGCAAGTCCATTTATTGGTCCTGATCCTTTCTAGTGAATGAAACCTCCAAAGGACAGTTTCACCTCAATCCTATTCAGCCCTATGTGTATCTTAACAGAATCAACAAGAGTCAAATTTATTAAGGTCTATTTAGATCTGGGAAATGTTCCCATCAAATGAATAGTTGAGCAACAATGCGGCTCCTCACAGCGGTCCCTTGGGGCCCAGGACAAATGCTCTGTGTTTCAAGTTTACATTACTGTAGTGGAGCTCATGGCTGATTTATTTTCCAGAGTTCAGCAAAGGGCAAGCTGAAATGTGTTTGGAATAAAAGAGATTGATTGGAGATATTTGATAATAATCATCCAAAATGACCATTATGATTTTGGCAAACTTTCTGAACATGTCTTCCTGGGCTCAGATCAGTTTTTAGAGCCCAATTTAAACATATTTGTTCAAGAACATAATGTTACTATGCCTTTTACTGTAAGTGACTATTTTGAAATTCTAAGAGGTTTAATAAAGAAGTCATTGATTATTTGATTAAGACATTAACAGAGGCTTTTACTGCTTTGTCATCGTCTGAAACTTTAAAACTGGATGGACATTTTGTTGTGTTATATAAAAAACTTCACATATGTGGAATAAACGTCTTCATTTACTTTTATTTTGAAAGTTTGTCTTTTCATATGTTTGAAAACCGGGTGTCCTTACTACGCGTAAAAAGTGACAACCCTTGTCGGTTTGGTGCCAAAAGCTCAAGGTGTTATTTAAACGCATGTGTCGCGTTACGTCGCCTTGGGGAGCCACTTCCATCCAGGTGTGTGGATTCACACCATTCTTCCCCCGGCAATTGGACTCGATGATGGGCTGTTTGCACTTCATCATAGGGTGATAAGCGACGCCATTATTCCGCTCTGCACACGGCCATTCATTAGACAGGCTGCTCAGTAAATTGTCTATTGAGGCTAACAAAACCCAGTGCACTTATAACCTCTGTGAGACGATGACGTAAGCGATGTTTCTTTGTGTATTGCAGTCCAGTTTCATAATAATTAGACAGTCTAGCACAAGTTTAAGATAGACGGGGTTTGTATCACTCAAGTGTAGGCTACTTATTTTTGCACAGCTTTGGGACTAGTCTGTAACAACCCTATTTAGACATTAGGATTAAACCAAGACTAGATCACAGTAAACCAGTGCTAATCAGGACTAAACTGATGATTAAACCAGAACAAAACCAGAACTCAAGAGAAAATGATGCAGGGGGCAGAGATTTGTTGCAAAAATGTAATAAACACTCATTATTTACAGCTTGTCACTGGATCAAAGATGTTCCTAGTTGGACTTAAATTGTGTCTATAGAGGAAAAGTCTACTATAGTATATTAATCTGTATATTTAAGCAACAAATAATTACTTAAGTATAGCAGTTTGAGATGATAAGAAAATGTATGTTAAAGAGCAGCAAATGCAGATTAATTAGACTTAACTGTAATATTTTAGCTGATCTGTTATTTCTATTTCCCACCTTATAGCAAACTAAAAAGGATTTTTACTTTACTTGGCTGACATGTACAGACTCTTCATACACATACAGCTTGCCAGTTTTCCCCAAGTGTGGATCTGTTTAGACATGATTTATCTTCCCTTTAATCTGTGTCGCGTGATTAACACTGGACAGTAGCTTAATGGCTGTAATATAGACTTCTCATTGAAGTTCTTTCCTGAGCCGCGGGCTTCATGTCTGATTGATGTAAAAGAGAAAATGTGTAAACGCGAGGGAACGATTATGAGACAATGAACTTTGAAGTCATTTTAAATCATTCACAACACAATACATCCCAGTAAAATCGATTAACCATGTGTTTTGTGGAGCTGAGTGACCTAATTAGAAACAGACGCTGTGTTTTCTGCTGACACCACCCTGTACCGTCCAGGAGTCGCTCAGAGGAAGCCATATGAAAGGTTATGGTGCATTTGAGTGCATTGAACGCCTGCTGTGTATTGCTTAAACATGGCTGTAAATTAGAAAATATGGCGCGTAATGACGCAGCTGGAAGAATGCCTCCATCCAATCCTTGTGTATTTGCGCGTGTTTGTCAAACTCGAGTCATAATGCAAGTTGTTTCGCAGTATCACCGAGCCTACCCCAGTCAACTCTGGGGGCCGCATCCTGTTTTGTGCCTGGGTTGGGGAGGTGTGAATATTCAGCTAGTGAGCTCTGATAGCCTGGCAGATGTGACCTCCACTCCCATGCGCACAGACCACCTGTTCCTCATCACATGGCAGTCTCCTTGTGCACTAATACGCATGGCGTTTTTTTACACCGTGCCTCACAATAAAACATTTGTATTTATATTTAGACCAATGTAATCCAAGCAGCTCCTAAGACTCAGGGGTTAAGAATGAGTTGGTCACAATGTAATGTATTTCTCTTAAACTCAAAGAAACCATTCCTGACCTTTCATATTAAAGAGGAAATAAATTACTCTTATTTAAATACTAGCCTAGACAACAATAGTAATAGTAAAAGTAAGCTAATATCTGAAACATTTACAACATGTAAACACGTGACCAAGTTACTAAGAATAGACTCGCGTTTTCACTTCATTTGGTAAAATCCTTATCACGCTTCACATTGAGATAACCGTTTTCCATAACACTCCTTGCTCACAGTTTATTTGGCCCTAATGTCCTGGTCACTTAAAGAACGAATTATTTAGGAGTCAGCTTAGATCTCAGTCAGACATTACGATGTAATTGAGCGTCTCACGTTGCATTCCTGACGCAGCTACGTGAAAGCCCATTGTATCACGAGCAGACATCTAAACAACTCATCCATAGCAGGGTTGATATCTTTGTGTTCTTCATCTAACGTGGTGGCAGCATATCAGGATGTGCCTCAGAGCGGGGCCCCCTCAAAAAAGAAGCTGCCCCGAGCTGCCTCCATAAATGGCAAATGACAGCGGCACACAAAGCCAAGGCGCATGATGCGTTTACGGCCACTGTTATGCTGATGCCGATAATGATGGTAATAAGAATTTGGTGCGTTCAGTTGAAAAGCTAATTCTGCGCTGCTGTTGGCAACGGAAAAGGGCTCCCAATGGTCCCTTCCTCACACACTCAGAATGCAAATGCGGGGAAGTCTTGCAAAGGAGATGGTGATTCATACAAAACGGAATCCATTTACAGACACCGTCGAGACTTTAGAGCCTCTCTTTTGTCATGGCACTATTTCCGTGAGGACACATGATGGAGAGTGTGAGAATAATAATCACCACTGGAGGCCATTAGCGGCTGTTGGGGCCTATACGTGAAGCTTGGTTTATTTTGACACCTAAGGGAAAACTGCTCAGATTGCTTTTAGCATAAACACATTAACTGTCACTCATAGAAACGTTTATTTTCTGTGCCCAAGGAGAAAGACCCTTTAGATTATTATTTTACATTAGAAACTAGTGGTTACATGTACATTTTAAAGCACTCGTGTACTAAGTCGAGACCATAACGAAACATTTGGAGTAAAGGGACTACTACACCACCAATTAATGTAATTAAATCAACACTAAATATTTACAGTCATGAAATAGGACAAAACACATTGTAGTAAATTTGAACTATAGACAAAAGAAGTTCATAATAAAACACTTACACAATTTTACAATAAACATTAGTGGACTGGCAAGAATAATTCAACTTTTGAAAACAACACTTCAGGCACCTGTGTTGTGTTCTCTGGCTCGTGCACCAAAACATATCAGTTCAAGATTTATAAGCCTTATTTTAATGCCCTGACATAATCATTTTAAACACAAGTGTGGAGAGGATCACAGAAAGGAATGTCAGTAATGAAAACTTTGTAGTGTGGACATAGCCAGGGTTCGCAACTGCTCAGAAAGTGTGCATATGTGTATTGCCACACCTCTCCACACTGTTCATTTTGCACAGAATACACACTGTCTGACGCCAAACACCCCCCTCTGCTTCCCTCTCTCCTCGGCCCTTTGAAACCAGCATCATTTTTGTTTACAAGACTCAAATTGCTTCCACACACTTTATTCTCGGTGGCTTGTGATGTCCCAGGGAGCGGTGCCAAAAAACAGCCCTTTTTGAAAAAAACAAAAACAAAATACACCAAAAATCTTGCGGTAAATACCTTGACTATTAAACATCAACACACAGTCATGATAAAGTGGTCAGAGCGGCGGCAGAATTTGACTCACTGCTTATTACAGAGTCTGAGATCTTTTTGCATGCGTAAAATGAATGATGCTCAATGGAAAACTGGCCCATTTCCATCCAGTGCATCTCAAAGGGGTCCTGAACTGCTACTTCAAATTGATGCTTGTTTTAATTACAATAAGATTTACAGTTTGGGTGGTCTGAGCACAAGGCTGCTCCATAGAAAACAGAAAAAGATGAGAGAGTTGTATGATAAGGCCAAGATTACTTAATCACCAAGTGGTCACAGGCCGGTTGAACATGGACATTACGGAGGCCAAGTCTAAATGGTCTTCGGCACCAGCGGTTCCTCTAATGGGGCCTGAGGACAGACTGAGGATGAGTTCCACTACTTCCCTTGCCAAACTTTAGTGAATCTGTACCGAAACATGGAAAATTGGGATGGGAGAATGGGTTGGCAGTAAATTCAATGAACAAAACAGTAAAGGGAAGGGTTTGCTTGAATTAGGTCTTTAGAGGACAAGCGGGAGATAAAAATGGGCCAGGACATGGAAAGGATTCACTTTATTTGGGTCATCCTAAATTTAAAATTTCCCCATTTATGAAGAGGCGTGGTTGTTTTGAATGAAAAGACTAGTATTATCTTCCATCTCTGAAGGCTGAACTACTTTTGGAGAAGTGTAAAGCATGTTATGTGACCAAACTGTTATGTGCAGCTGCTCACCAAAGAAGCCCTCACATGGATGCATTTAGAAGTGATGGTTTTATTAGGGGTTTGACCTGTGACTCTAGCACAACACAGTATGTATAAAATTTCATTTAAAGTACCGAGGATACTTCTCTTACTCTACCCAGGAGTCTGACCTCTTCCGGTTGATCTATTCAGGGCTTTTTGGCATAAAAGCTGCAGGAAAATCCTTCGCTTGGCTCATTTCTTTTTACCAGTTCATCACCTGCTGTCTTTAATTCATGCATGCTGTTTTCTATTTCCCCCTCCCGCATACAGTCAGCTCTTTTGAAGTCGTTGGTTTCCTGTGGTTTTCAAAGGGTCAAAAAAGGGCAGCCTACTGTCCCATCGAAGGCTGGGCCAAGGGATCAACTCATGTTACCACCTGTCCCTCTGCGCTGTGTCAACACTAGTGGTGTCACTGTACTCACACCTCGTCCTGTCGCCCCCCATTGCCTCATACTGGCACACACACACTGGAAATTCATGAGCTCTTGAGCAAATGCGCGGCCCGCAAACACACATGCAGGAACGTCCATACCACTAAAATACAGGACCCCTACTGTCTGACAACCGTCACACCAGACAAATAAAGGAATCCCGCTGCTCTAAGCCCACCCTTTCCTCACACTTTGCATTATAGGAGACTCTTTTTTTGACTTAAGCCATACCAGTGGGGGTTGCTTGGTAGATAGAAGAAGCTGTACCCTGTGGAGAGAGTCAATTATAAGTCTGGGGTCACACAAAGAGTGGAAAAAAGCATAAAAAAAGTGACTAAAAATGGAACAATTTGCTTTTCAAATGAGATCTAAAGATCAAACCCCTTAAAGGAGATGTGGGTGTGTTGCTAGCAGAGGATCTTTTTAAAGATAAAGATTTAAGAGTTTCTTATTCAGTCTTACGTTCCATGGAATACCCTCATTTGGAAAGTGGGCTAAAGTATGTCGATAAACAGGAGACAATATCTGAGTGTTATTCTGACAAAGTCAGCTCTTCAAACTTCTGCACCACCTTCTTCACCACCCCAAAAGGAATCCCCCTTCGCCATGTGCCTATGCCCGCACCTTGAGCCCCCCTGAATGTAGAGTCCTTACTGTAGAAGACAAATGGAGGAGGAGGGAGACCACAGCGCAGCCTCAGTCGACCCTGACCCAGGCCAAATGCAGGGAGCACTCCGGATGGGTCGAAACGTGTTGGCATTGTGACGAGATGCTCTTGAGACACAGCATTGTGAAAACTTAACCCCCCTCCACCAATGTTGAGAAACAGTCCAACCGTTTTGATCAAAGGGGGTGCATTGTAGATTGGTTCCAATGTCCCATCATACACTGCTGAAAAACGCAAGCCCTGTCTTTCAAACCACCAGCTGCGAGAACCGTTTAAGGAGTGCACACCTGAATAAGACAACAGAGACAAATGTAGACACCAGACCTTCTTACTTCACCAAATTTAAATATTCAACTTAAGGCCAAAAAAGTACTATTAGCTTTCTACTTTACTAAAAAAGAACTCTTAAAACAGGATCATAAGTGATTTTTGTGAAAGGACAGCCATTGTAAATGAAATGATTCCTAGGCTTCTTTAGTTTGTTCACACAACGTGATGTAAAGTTGATCGTTTACCTAAAAGTTGTTGAATAGATGGGTGAATTTATCTAATCATTAATGGTCAATTAGTTATTTGATAGTTAAGGATGTTGTCTAAGTGGATTAGTTTGGCTTTTTTTTTTAACAAGTTCTGAACCTGAAGTGGTTTTGTCAGGTAAAGCAGGCTCTGAGCAGCTCCTTCAGCGGCAGACTGAGACACCCCCAGTGCAGGAAGGAGCACTAGTGCAGGTCCTTCCTACCTACTGCCGTGAGTATTTATCATTCACACATGTAACAATAAGCCAACATACTGTGCAATGTCCATTTTTACTTAGTAAATATGTATATATAGATAGCATTTTGTTTTTGTTTAATTTAACTTTCCTATTTTATTCTGTTTAATATACATTTTTTATTCTATTGCATGTGCCCCTTTCTTTTACTTTTTGTATTTTACTTGTGTAAGATCTGCTGTACAAGTGAATTTCCCCTCTGTGTGATCAATGAAGTCCTATCTTATATTTTTTAATAATTATCTTGTTGACTAAAGATGATCACTTGTGGAAGACATGATCCCACTGATATGAAACCAACACAGATCATCTCACCGATCCTGTAGACAGAGCTGTCACAGACATCCACCTCCCAGTAAAACTGTCCACGTCCAATCACAACATCGCCACACACTATGGGCAGATGGGTAGATGTTGTTCTCGTAGGTGGGCTCTCTGCTTGGTATGTTACAGTTAGGGATGAGTTGGAAAGACGGATGGATGGGGGGACATGGGTAGGATCCAAAGCAAAACGTAGTCCTGAAATAAGGCCGGAGTAAGGGTGTATGTAACGTGAATAATGTTTTGAAGTACATGGAAAGCTCTGCTCTGCGGTTGACACACACCTAAAATAAATGTTTTTATTCTTTTTGGCACTCTGCACTTTACATTGTACTGGGCATGCTGACATGGTTGTATTTTGTATCTATCATTCTTGTATTTATTGTCTTGCTGTGCTTTTTACAATTGTGTTATGTCCACTATGTTGTCCTGTCTGCAGTGTTGAATGTATCTCTGTTTTTAAAGCTTCGTCACAAAAAAGTTTTCATTTAAATACTGACCATATACAGACTGCTTCATCTCCTCGTCTTGCAGGTCTACACTGCCATCAACTGGAGCATTCAAGGAACTGGAGGAGCCTAGACCCAAGAAGAAGATCACAGCTCTAATGAAATTTTTTTAAATCACATTAAATACATGTAAACTAGGGCTGGTTTCACTGAAGTGTTTCAAATTGGTCTGTAGCTTTTGTAGCAATAACCAGTTTAATGCTACAACTGCTACTCAACAAAAGTTTTTGATTTCCCATATATTCCATGTATTATATTTTTAATGTATATAAGAGTTATTTTTATACTAAATTGCTTTTTCGACATTTTGTATTTTTTTTATATATATGATGTAATCCTTGGTAATAAAAATACACATTTCCTCATACATTTGGGTAAATCATTTTAGATGGGGGAAATGAACAAATCAGCCCCTGACCTTTATAGTGATACCAAATATACTTACCCCATAATGCCATGTCTCTTGCATCCCTGAAAGACTTGTCCCCCTATGGACCAGAAATAAAACCCCATTTTCACATTTATCATCATTACATGCTGTGAAATAAAACATGCATTGTGCACCCAACATGCCACTGTCATTATTATATATGGGCCAGATACTTTATAAAGATAAGATAAATTATAAACCACGCACGTGAGGAATTATACTGAAGGAAACATTAGTAAAATACAAATATATAAAGAGTCAAACTCAATGCACAATGTATACTGTTGCTAACACTTTTAACAATCAGGAATCACTCTTACCTGCTCAATTGGATCAGTGATACATTGTGAGCACTTGTTGGGGTACTGTGGGAGACAGGAAGTGGCAGATGTCCAGCTCCAACATGGAAGCTCTATGGGACCTCGACAGAAGTGACACAGCAGAGTACACGCTGTTTGCACAACCTGGAGCCTGAGATGTGACCTCCTCCCCTCTCCGGCTGCTACACAGCGCGCACACATGGGGTGAGAGCACGGCAGCATCAGGGCCACTCCATATTCTTGATAGCAGCCTGGACATCTGGAGAACTGATGTAAACAAATCTCCTTATCTAGCTCTCTCTCAAAATGGCCCACATTTAAAAGGGGTGTTTGTTGAGGGCTAAAGGACATCCTGGAAAATGAATGGTGCAGTCTGAACAGTAATTATTATGTTTCAGATGTTTTGTATAGCGGGACGACTGAGGTCTGATATTGAAATATAAAAGTGGAGTCTGTTTCAAACCCATTCCCACAGGTTCATGGGTTTGGGTGGAAGCTTTAGTTTAGCAGCTTTGGTAGAGGCTACTGTAATGTCACATTGCCTCTTGAAAGTAAGTTGCATTAATATTTTTTATTTTATTTAAACTACCAATACAGCAGTAATTGATTACTATCAAAGCTAGCATTTAAACCATTGACAACATTTTTGTGAAAACACTAGATGGAAGTATTATGTAATAATGTATCTCCCCAAAGCATCAGCCCACTGCACCACTATTTTACTCCTCCAGTTACACTTGGACTTTCACACCAGTGACAAGCCCCACAGGAAAAGGTAAGTCCAATTTGAGTCGAACTGAGGTAATCTTACATTCAGTATTGCATTATTCCATGCCTCCATCTGTTGGTGCACTTTCTGAGTTTTCTGGTGTTGGCTTGCCATGAATAATCCTCTTTCCAATCTCTAATGACATGTTATGCCACATAACAATATTCTATTTAGAATAAGTTAAAATAGTTATTATCCTCCATCATTAAAATGCTTGTATTATTTACAGTTATTGCAATTATTTCAAAAAGAAATACGTATGCTGAGGCCTGTAAATCCTGACGATCCATTCAAGCAACATATCCTTTTTCCAGGAAATGACAGATGTTCCAGGCAAGTAAATAAAAATTGCAACACGGCAAATAAACTCATTTGAATCACCCATGTGTTATATATAAGTATAGTATTAGATATAGTATCATGTCCTACTGCTGTGCCATCCTCTTCCAGCTGCTGTGGCAGCTCAGTCCGCCTGCGAGCAGATCAAAGAGACCAGCCTCTATATGGTACTCATTGGTTGGCGTTTCCATGGTGATAGCTCTTCCAGGAAGGACGCACAGCAAGACTAATGTGCTGGAGAGGGCTCTTGTCCATGCACTGTTACCATTTAAATGAAAATATATTCAGGGTGATAACAAAGAGCTCATCAATTCGGAGAGCATGAGGCACACCACT
This sequence comes from Perccottus glenii, assembly GCA_024416835.2. Classification (NCBI taxonomy): domain Eukaryota; kingdom Metazoa; phylum Chordata; class Actinopteri; order Gobiiformes; family Odontobutidae; genus Perccottus; species Perccottus glenii. The sequence goes on from CM044550.2 coordinate 11,303,306, forward strand.
TTAAGAAAACATGGACGCTCTGCTTAGCTCTCTTATAAAGGATCACATGGTCATCATGAGCACAAGACCACAACATGCACAAGACAAAGAAATATGCTGAGCTTCTGTGTTATGACAGTATAATTTGCTTCTGTTGATTTGTGGTTTGCGCGTTTTCTTATTTGTTTGTTTGTTTGTTTTTCAAGGCCTTTTGTCTAAAATTCCCTACATTTAAAAATATGTTTTGTTAGCTAATTACATTATTATATTATTATATATTACATTATTGATATAGGATGAGTTTGGGTAGAATCTTTTAATACATGTTTTGCAACAACCACCTCTTGTTACTTTAACAGAGCATCTTTTACAGTTGGCTCTACTGTTATCATCTTAATATACAGTAAAATATTTGTTTACTGTGCATTATCTTGAAAAAGCAGTACTAAAAATCCCACTTCATTGAGTAAATGGCACATATAGCAATATTTGTGAAGGTAAAGTACAAAAAGGTAAAAAGGTTCAAATTCTGAGCACATTTTCATGGCAAAGGCACTCAAAACATACAATCTAACATCTGCCTGATCTCTTTAATGTTATCAAAACAAAAGAAGAAAAGCCAGAATAGTGAGTTATAGAAGGCTACATGGCTCTAGTACACACAGTGTCACCTAAAATGCGTCATATGAGTACTGTTTGGCCTAAATGAAGCCCCTCTTCTCTTATTTGAGTTTAGGATCAACAGTCAAACATTAACTTTGGCCTCAAATAAATATCACGCCCACACTTGCTCTGAGAACCTGTGCTGCTTGTCGCAGTTTGGCACAGCCTGATGTCACTTTAGCCACACTACTTCATACCAGCTTTCACTAAAGAGCTAAAGAAGAGAGCCAAGGAAGTACAGGGGTAGTTTTACCAGAACGGAAACCTGTTATTTGATGAACTGCCAGGGGATTTTATGTAAGACGTTGAAACTGGAATTGCTGTAATGAAGCATGAAGGTTGTCGGTGCACATTGGAGAGACACGATGCAACGAGGAACAGGTTATGGCGTATAGCAGTAAGTTGACTGGCTCATGCTCTAAGTTTTAATTAAGTTTACAAAGGGAAGGACATGGTATAATTTAGATTGAGAAAATGTCTAATGTGTATTACGATGGCACTTCAGGTGCAATCTCAGAATGGGTGTCTTTGATTGTAAGATTTTACATTTATGTTTATTTAACTATTGTAAAGTATCATTCATTCACTCACTTACAATCTACAAAATAAACTGTAATGTTTTGACAAAACAGTAAACATGACGGAGGAGGAAGAGCGTCACTTACAGACAGTGAATAGCTACACATGAGGCATTGGAGGGCATTACTCCACTGTTTGTTCCCACAGGGCTTCTGCTGTTGCTGATTGGAGGGCTTTACTCTTATTTTCCTGAAGCTGAGGCTAGATCGGTAGACTTCTGGTGCAAACCTGAAATCAGACGATACTGGAGGGAAAACGCTGACAGACTGATTGACAGAATGGTGAGAAAACTAAAAGCATTAACACCACAATCATTTCAGGTTTATACCACAAAGCCAGTTCAAGGGATTTTGCTGTAGTTTCATTCTTTCATTGTACGTCTATGTATCTATTTAAATATTTAGATTGATTGCCAGGGTACAGATGATATCAATGCAACCCCAATCCAATGTCCATTTGTTGGGATCAACTATCGGAGATGGGACAATCTCACTGTAAGTAATGCTTCATACAGACTTTCTCCCCTGCTTAAATAAATACACAGCTTTCCCACATAGTTAGAATAGCAAACAGTCATTAAACAAAACAAAGAAAAAAGACATCTTACAAGAGTTTTGCCAAGGGCCTAAAGCCACAGACTTGTTTTCTTGCCAAGTAGTTATTCAGGTTTATCTTTTAGGTTCTGTATTACTCATTAATCATAAGTCGCCTGTTTAGTCACCTTTAAAGAGGTATTGACATTAATAAGTTTATGCACCAGATCATATTTCCTTATAACATTTACACAGCTACTAATTTAAAGAACATCCTGTAATTTGGCCAAATGTTTTACTGTAGATGATGATAAAAGTGTCAGAGAAACACAAAGTGCACACAGTAGGTATATAGTACATATTGTATTAAACAGATACTTACAAACTTTACTTAATAGTAACACAAAATGTTTACCTGCTCTCATAAAATGTCTGATTGTTGACTGGGCCATCTCTACATATTTCCATTTTGAAGGTTATCCAAAGTGCAGTGTAGGAGATTTTAGTTTCAAAGGTTAGATAATCTGTGATCATTTTGATGCAAACATTCAAATGTCAAAAACAGAAATGAAATGAAATGAAATATAACAAGTTTTTTCCAAGTTGTCCAAGTGAAAGGTTAAGGTTATGTTTAATTGGAGGTATAATTTAGTCAAAATACCAAAATATATGTAGTATAGAAGCAGTTTCACTTGATAAGTTACAGTGAAAACAACTAGATCAGATTAAATGTGAAAGTAATCAAACCATGATGCTTTCAATCAAAACCTTTTACCCCCATGGCCTAAGGTGGTTATTTACTCTGACGCATTGTACTCCGGGGATGACTCATTTCACCAAAGTAGTCGGAGGAAGTCGCATTACATTTGAACATTTAAAACAGTCTGGTATTGCTGACATATTATGACTGTGCTGGCATCCTACAGCTTTCTATTGAATCACAAATAGTAATTGTGAAATTTTAATTATTTTTTTACAAGATAAATAGTAGTTAATAGTTGGTAATTGTAGTTGCTTCTAATAGCAAATAGTGGGACCTTGCCTCAGAATGTAACATTGATTTTCCTTTGTGTCTTGCAGGTCTTAGAGAAGTATGCAGACGTAAAGAGGGACCTGCGGGTGTTTCATGACGGACTGGGAGAAGCAAACAAACAAACCAAAATAAACTGCCAAGCCTTGTTACCATATATTAAGCATCACATTAGAAATAATCAAGCCATACTAGAACGTCAGATACAGGTAACACATATACTCACAACCACCACTTAATTTGATCTCTAAAGGATTTTTATTATCTTTTAAACTGAACTGGGTGTTATTGTGCACTTACAGAATGACACGTTAGAGGCCTCTTCTCCATTGCAGATGTGTTCAGGTCTGACAGAGGTCCTGAAACGTTACCAGAAACTTCTTCAAGGAAAGCTGGAGCTTTTTGTGAACTTACACAAGGACAGCATCTGCAATGAACATATGACAGACTTCAACGGCAATGGATAAGACTATGTGGCGCTGTGCTGTGAATCATTGAATTGGGCCAGGATGCATCAGCGTAACATGGAGTTTAAAAACATCCTGTAATTTTCTTACAACGGGCAGTTTTTGCTGTGCACTGGATTGGACAATATAATTAATACAGCAGTAGTTAGTAGTCACCTGTGCTTTTGCAATTTGCTCTGAAGACAACTGAATGTAGAAAGGCTTCCACAAGTTTCTATCAAAATGTGGAATCTACAGGTCAAGTTTAACAGCAGTTTTGTTGTGGGTCTACAAACGATCAGACAATGGGGATTTTGGAATGCTGTAACGGTACAAAGAAGCTCCTGAACGTTTAAAGTGGCTCACAACACATGGAAGGCTAATCTATACGCAAGCATTTGATGAAAATATTACTGTGTAGTTTCAAAGAAAGCTAACAATATGATGTGGTGTGTTTAGGGTGACTCTTCTGATTTAGGGAATTTCATTTCAACCTCTATACGAAAAAGTTCCAGACTAACAACCAATATCCTACAGAAACAATACTTTGAAAGTAAGTGAAAGTTGACTGTCAGCTTCTTGGAGCAGCGCTGTTTAGTCAAACATCAGGAAAGAAGAACTGTAATACTTTTTGAGTGAAGAACTTGCTCAGTGCTGTACAGATATCTTCAATTCCATCTGGTCCAGGGAGTGTTCCAGGACAAAACTTGTGTTCTTAATGAAGCTTCTTCCTATCTGTGCCTGGGTCAGATCAAACAAAAACAGCCGGATTTGAAGTATTGAGCAATCACCTGTTGGGACATGAAAAAGTACACATGCAGGTTCACTGCGGGGCTGCTATCTTACATTGTCATCTCTATGGCACATGTCTGTAAATTTCCATGGAAACAAAGTGAGCTGCATCAATATGTAAAATCTGCCAGTCATGAAGCCAGCCTTGTTTGCAGTGTTACTATGACACCCTCTGTGCTAACCATGAAGTGGCATCAAAACTGAAATAAATACACAAAGTGAAAAGACTATGTTACTAGCTTTATCCTACAGACTTTTTGTTTTTTTAATCAAGAATTTAGTGTGAGATATCTTCTGTATGTGTACACACTGTAAATGTGAAGATTCTATTAGTCACACTTGTGTTAATGTTTTATTTGTTTGGGGAGGACTTTACAACATAGCTCTGTGCTTTTGGGTGGCTGCTAACCAGTTAAATAACTCTGAAATAAAAATACTATGAGTAAAGATGAAAACAGTCCAAGTCTGTGGTCAATGACTCAACATTGAGGGAAACTAAAAATCCTGATATCTCTCTGTCAATAATCACGGGTATGAAATTCTATAGGCTGTCATTCTGGTGAAGTTGTGCTTAAATCATATTGTTCTCCTAAAAAAAAAAATCATGCAAAACTTTTCTGTGACGTGAAAGACAATGCAGTGTGGGACAGTCTTTTGTCTGTGGTCTCAGGTTACAATTCAATAATGTGTTTGTAACCCACAACGTTTTTTATTATCTGTGGAGTCAAATGCAAGGCCTCGGAGTATGCTAATGCCTTATTATGACTTATTATTAATGTACAGTGAGATGAATGAGCTAATGAGCAGTAGCTATAACACCCCCGTATATATGGCCGAAATGTAAAGCAAAGGATTGAGTCTATAATATATATTTTTTCAACTGGTTTCCTTCCAGTATCATATACGTTCAAACTTTTACCTACTTACCATTGCTGCAGAAAAAATGCCGTGCCCTGATTGGTCCAGCCCGGTTTGTCACATGACCGAGAGCAACAGCTGTCAAATCTCCGCAAACGCTGCACGAGCCGTTGTCAAGCTAATCAACACCATAGATATACATATATCTATGATCAACACTACAAAAACGGAAACAGTATGCAGTTGCTTTAAAGCATAGATTAAGGCATCAGTAAAATACGTGGCTTTTAATTTGAAATGTTCTACCGGAAAAAGTCCTTTTTCTTAGTCCAGGTTTGACCGGTGGCACATCACATGATAATCAATGAGGCTTTACAACGAAGTCATCCCTAAAGGACACTAGAAGCTGGACCGGAGAGGGCTTATCTGGACAAAATGTAAGGTGTGCTCACTTTCCTATAGATCATGGGTACGCTCGGTACTCTTAGCTGAGTCCTAGGAAAGGCGAAAATAGTTATTTCCTGTTTTTCTATTCAGTTTGCCAATGTTCTGAGCATGTTAGCCGCCTCTCAACAATCATTTCAACTCATCTGACGCGTTAGTGCTTTTGTTTGACTGGAAGCTGCGTCGAGGCTCTCTGGGATCTTTCCTAAAGTTGTGACGCTGGTAGCTAGCAGGTTGCACGATGACAGAGCGGACCCCTCTCCTTCACTACCGACTGTCCGTCAGCGTCAATGAGTCCGACCTGCGCTCACCTCAGCCCGGCCATGCCGTGGAGCAGCGCCGGAGCAGCCCCAAGCAGAGGTCCGATCAGCAGCCACAGCCAAAAAAGCTGTCCACCTTCTTCGGTGTGGTCATCCCCACTCTGCTGTCTATGTTCGGCGTGGTGGTGTTCCTCCGGATAGGTGAGTGCAAACGGGGCATCTACTAAATCACTGCACAATCTTTTAAAATCATTTGAAGTAATTTGGATGACTCTAGATATTTGAGACTCTTTGCTAAACTCCATAGTTATTATTACCATTTGTAAACGTGCATTTACTAAATATGAGCAACAAAATGGCTATTAGCTGTTTTTAATCAAATCAAATTTCCCAACTTTGTTGTTATGCTTTCATTATCAGTTTCTATTGCAGACATGCTTTAGCTCATATCTTCAGGGGCTCAAAATGTTTTCTTAAAGTTTTTACCAACTTTTTTGGCATTTATTGATAAACATGATTAGGATCCTTTTAACATGTATCTGTTATTAAATTATAACCTATACACCCCTACTGATAAAGTAGTATATCAGTGTAATATCCACCTGTGTGGTGCTGTGGTATTACCTGTACAATAATGTGGCTCCTTGTATTTTCGTATTCATATTTCCATTTTATTTTTTGTCATTGTAGATGTATTATTTACCCAAATGTTTCACAAAGTCTCATTCTTTACATAGTGGTGTTGGTACCTCGTCGTCTCTGTTGGGAAACCAGACCAACGTCTTGTATACTTCCTCATTGTTGTTGAAAATTGCATATGTTTAAGGATAAAATGCTGAAATATGTGATTTTACTCCATGCTCCAAGAATTTGTTGTGAAATTTCCTTGTGTAGTGTGGTAATGTGCTGTCGCAGATAATTTACAACTCCACTGTCAAAACCTGAACAAAGGTTATCGGCAGCTTTTACATACCTCTGTGCTTCTTGTTTGTTCTAACGTTCTCTGCTTATTTGGGTTTGTCTGTGGGTCTGTTTTTAATCCCTGTAGTAACTTCCAGTTACTACCTTACCCCTCCTCTGTCACCCCTCAAGTCTCGTGAGATGTCAGCTGCTGCACAGTGGACATGCATAGTTTAGTTAGTTACTCACATGAACGCATATAGTGGCTCTGTGTAAGACTGCCCACTAAAGATACCTGCTTTCACTGAAAACTGACAAGGCTCTCATGTGGAAGTGAAACCAATGTCAAATTTTTCTTCCTTCAGATAGTCTTGTGTGTGTTGCTGGATAACTGTAAAATTGTTATTATATGCATTTTCAACAAATAACACAGTACACTATGCTTTTCTTCACACACTTTTTATTCAACTGACAATAGAGGCCCTTTATTGTAGCCAAACATACTGTAAAATCTAATTGTCTTGTTTGGTGCTGTGAGCATGTGACTTCAAGATTCAGACACCACATAAAAGGAGGTCTTAATGATGTTAGTCCGTCTTTATATTTGCACTCAGCCATTGCTCACACAGACGTGGTTGTGACGTGTGTCTATTACATCAAAAGAAGAAAAAATAAAGACTAAATTCAGTGTAAAGGAAACAAACCATTGGTCAGAATTTTCTGGACATGTTAATGTTACATTTCTAAACAGTCACTACTCATCAGTCTGCTTTAGTTCTCTTTCCTCTGCCAGGTTGACTTTTGGTTGGTCTTTTTTTTTCCTTCAAACAAACACCGGAAGCCCCAAAAAAAAAACACAGCGGAAGCAAGAATTGTAAAATGAATAATGTTTATCCCTTTTTGAATTTTCACTTCTCCAAAGCCTATTTATTTTTTCTTCCTTCTTTACATCTTCTCATTTCTGCTTTTAGAAATCCAACTAAATGTTTCTCTTTCAACATTTAACATGATTTTTCTTTTTTGTAGGTTTTGTGGTGGGTCAGTGTGGATTGTACCAGGCTATTGTTATGCTGTTTGTGGCCTACTTTATTATCTCCTTGACCGTGCTATCAGTCTGTGCCATCTCCACTAATGGAGCCCTGGATGCCGGAGGAGCCTACTGTATCCTTTTTACACAGGTCACATGTCTCTTTCACGTGGTAATGGTGCCACATGCACATTCAGGGGTTTTCAGCCCATTTCAGTTCTCTTATTCCAATGCATTTAGCATTGAATAGCATTATTTAGCATAATTTCCTAAATTATGTTTAATTATTATTATTATTATTTCCTAGCACACCTGAAAGACCTGGAACTTCTCAGTCATGAAAATGGTTCACTGTAAAATAATTCATATTGTACTGAAAAATGTAAATGTATTTTAAGCTCATTCAGTTATGTAATTTGTTTGCATTGTTTGCAGATAAAGCCAATAACTCATATTAAGACTATTTTTAAAGCTTAAACCTTAACGTTCCTCAGACATGATCAGCCGAGCGTTAGGTCCAGAGTTTGGCGGCAGCATCGGCCTCATGTTTTTTCTAGCAAATGTCTGTGGCAGTGCTCTCTATGTGTTGGGTCTGGTAGAAGCCATTCTTGCCACATTTGGAGTACCAGAAGGTAAATTTTGCACCATGTTCAAGCTTTATATTACTTTTATAGTTACACTAAAAAATGTTAAAAAATAAATCTAGTTAATTGGCAATATGTTCAGCAGGAAGCCGTGTGAAAAGTACATGTAAAACATTTACAGTGAGGGCCTAAAGTGTCTTGTTTGTTCAATAATGAGGACAGGACCTTTGTCTGCATTTAATAATAGCTTACAGATCAAATGATACACATGCAACTATCATTCTTCTTATGTGTGTCAATAAATGTACCACTGTAATACCCAGTGTTTAAATTTCCCTTCAGATGGGACTATCACCAACTCCTTCCAGGTTCTTCCTTCAGGCTACTGGTGGTCTTTGCTCTATGGAACAGGCATTGCCCTGCTCTGCCTGCTAGTCTGTCTAGTTGGAGCCAACATCTACGCCAAGGCCTCATTTATCATCTTTCTGGTGGTTATGGTTGTCTTGGCCACCATCTTCATCAGCTTCTTCGCTGTTCAGCCCCGGATTGTCCAGCTTCCGGCTGAAGCCACACTTAACCCCTCGGGCAATGGGACTGGAGGTCCCGTCACTGCCAACTTTACAGGGTTCAAGCTGGACACGCTGCTGGGAAATTTGTATGGTAAGTGTGATACACCAAACATGGATGCTTTATGCTTTATTAATATATGCTGTATTTACAGTGTGAAAGTAAATACTCATGCTTTTTGGATTATAATATTTACATACATTACGTTTAAATGCTGCCCCCCAATTAGAGAAAGATGTTTTTTCTAATCACAGAAAGGCAATAATTTGAATGTTTTTAACTGCATGTAACTGCACTGATAGAGGTGAATGTGTGTCCATCTGCTTGAATTTCAATATTTTTTTTAATTCAATAGTTTACATGAGGGTCTAGCTCTCAACCAACAATAATTCACAGAAGACAAAAATACAGCACTACTTTGAGGACAGGTGGCTAGAATTGTAAGTAAACCCGGAAAAGCTCTAGGATGGAAGATTCAGTCAAGTTTATTTACAAACATTTGCATAGAACTGCATATTGAGTAAAAAAAAAAGTATAGAATGTAAATAAAATTTAATAAAAATCTACGTATCTAACTAGCAACTGTTGTAATACGTCAATTAAAACAAGTGAGTGATATTTACTTAACCTGTCCATCATTGGCTTGTGATTACTTCTTTGAATTTATACAGCCCAGCACATGATTAATCTGTACAAAGAATTTCAACACTGTGGGATGTTTCCTGACAGGCTGTCGTTGTTTTGCAACAACCTCAGAAAATGGATTGCAGTACAGATATCAGTCACCAATCTGTCATTTTTCCACTTCACCTCATTTAAACTTCCTTGTTGAATTATTTCCTTACTAATCTGTAATTATATGCTGTTTTAGCCTGATGGCAAAAACCGAGAGACTCAGGAGGAGTTTCTTCCCCCAGGCCATCAGGCTCTTGAACTCTAAACCAGCTTCTTAACATCCTCATGCCTCTACCTAATGTTCACCTTATCTCTTTACTTTATACACTACCTCACATTGACACACTGACAGTGTCATCCTGTTTTGCACATTTGCTTCTTGCACCTTCCTGTGTATCTTAGTATTTAAGACCACAGCTAAATGCATATATGCACATTGTACATCCCTGTACATTTTAATATTTAAGTCTACAGTTTACATTCATGTACATTATTTTGCGATCTAGATTTAATCCCACAATACACATTTTTTATTATTCTATTCTTATATTTTTTATTGTTTACTTTTATTTCATTCTTACATAGCTATATTCATGCATATTTTCATCTGTGTGTTTTCCTTAATAATTGCACTGTCCATGGAGCGGACCTGACTCACATTTCACTGCTGGTTATATATGCTGTATATAATTTTGTATGTGACGAATAAAAATCTTGAATCTTGAATCTTTACACTTTAAGATCCATGATATTGTGACCAAGTCAGCCCATTTGTTTGCATGGATTTATACCCAAGCATGTGATTTCTAAGCTAATTGCTCTAACTCAGGTACACGTGATGGTAACACACACTCCAAATAATCCTGAGTACAACAGTCCCCAGGTTTGTTTAGGATTGATGTTATATGTTTTAATTGTACACATCCAAATTTATGCAACTGCTTTTTTTTTTTTTTTTTACCAAACTGTTGATGGGTAGTAGCAAAAAAATACTACAGAAAAACTCCCCACAGATCACAGCTATAAAATAGATTTTTTTTTATAAATAGATCCCACTTCCTGATTGATTTGACAGTGCCCTGTAAACACGGAAGATTTGTTGTGAATGCTTTTCTCCTAAGCTGTAAAACATGATGAGTTTGGCTGTGCACAGGTTGAGAGGAGTGTCTGCCAGTGAATTAATTGATCTTTCCTTGTTGTGACGGACCTTTACTGCAATGTCTTATCTGCTGTTATCTGCCCTCACAGCCGACTACACCAGGGATTACACAACAGGAAACATCATGACCTTTGCCACTGTATTTGCTGTGATGTTTAATGGCTGCACTGGTATCATGGCTGGATCTAACATTTCAGGTAGGTAAGAGTGGGTCATTTATATGTCACATGATGACTCCAACTGACTCACACTTTATCACACTATACAATTTTAATTCTGGTTGTTTGACTATCTTTAACTTTTACTAGGCCAATCAATAGTCAGATTACAGTTTTGCCACAAAGGGGTTGTCACTTAACAATCCTGTTTTTCTCTTTGTACCATTTGTACCATACCATTTGATACCATTGTATCCTGGTTTCTGATTGATGTCGACAAACTGAGCAGATCCTCACTCAGTCAATATACATATAGAAAAACAAACATTGACTTGAGTTACATGTAACTTATAAGTGTGCTTTTAACGCTCCACTGTGGAGGTTTAGTGATGTACACGTATGGAACAGATGATCTCACAGTACACCTGATGTATGTAATCTGCAGTTTTGGTAAAATGGGTTTATGCATTAGGTGACCTGAAGAATCCCAGCTACTCCATCCCCCGTGGCACCATCACAGCCGTCATCTTCACCTTCATCGTCTACAATCTACTCTGTGTATTGGAGGCCTGCTCCTGTGATCGGTCAGTACTACTCGCACATCTTGATTTATAAGAGTAAGACTAAATTCAGACTGCAAAGATAGATAATACATTGTATTCTGTATGGTCTCTAGTTACTGGATAGTGCAGAAGCAGGTTGTATTTATTTGTAAAACGCCTGTCTTAACTTTGGTTATCTGGATCTAGGTTATGATTCAGAAAGACTAGATTCCATGTGCTGTTCAAATGGTCATGAGCAAATTAAATCTAGGTCACATGTGAACAAATCTGATTTGGGTCTGGCCTTTTGCGTCTTTTCTTGTAACAGCCATTTTTAAACAAGCAAAGTCAAAGCAAAGACGCCCCAATTAATAAAACATTAATACAAGCAACTTAATTAAAGCCTTGAGTTGACAAAGTGCTGTAGTAAGAGATGTTAGCATGTTTTGTTTGCGTGAGATGAAATCCAATACTTAGTGATTATCAGATAATGCAAACATGGCTCATTTTCTGCTTCACCAAACAGAACGGAGAAATCAGACAAGAACCCATTTAAAAAAACACTTTCTCCTCTTGAACGTTATCTGAATCCAGGTGTCAGATAATCAATCACAATGCTTGCACTGAACTTGAGAATGAGCGGAGGAAATGTAGGAGGAAAAAACATATTAATGACAGGCTGATTTCTAAATCTCTTGTGGTGTTGCATTGATTTTGATCCTTGATAATTGATAGTTTTCATGTGTTTGGTTATGTACAGTACAGCAGTATGTCAAGGGCAACTTCCATGCAATATCAGTCATTGTGAGCATGAGGAATTAAAAACAGCTGAGTTTTTATTGAATTTGATAAAAGGAAATTTGTTCATTTGTCATGTGTTTTCTGTGAAAACGTAAAGCTATTTATTGAATTTGCACAAAAACCAAAAGTGCATTGTTTAGTTAAAATGTACTTAAGCTATGCTGCTGACAGTTAATGTTGTTACTAATAACGTCTTCTACCAAGAGAGTAATGTGATTAAAGCAAAGGTGAGCCTGGTATGGAAGCACGCAGATGTGTGTAAGAACATGATTTAGCAATAGTCCTAAAATGTTGCAAAGTTTTGTTAGATCCTAATCGTGGGCTTTAAATCCAGTGCTGGTAACAACTTCTTAGTCATCACCTCACTAAAGTTTAGAGCAGTAAAGTCTTTACCCTGATGGCGCAGTTAGTATTTACTTCTTTTTATTTACTTGTCCTCTCGCCTTCTCTCATATGTCTCTTTCTATCTGTCTATTGCATCGCACCAGGGCTCAGTATTGATGGAGTTCTAAAGCAATAGTTGCCAGAGTGCTAAACTGACATGACAGGGCTATAAAAGAGCACTGAGGATCGATACTGCCATCATTTACCCTGCCGCACTGTCCTCCATGTGTCCGCTCACTTCACACATACACCGAATAAAAAATGAGGCTCTTAATAAACTGTCCTTACCGATGCACCATTGTCTTTTATTATCACATGTAACGGGCTGCATGATCATTTCTACAAATAGCCGGACTTTCTTATTATAACTTGAGACAATGCCAATGTTTGGAAACAGGACCATTATCATTGAGCCCCTGCTCACATGACCCTCTGCTGGGGTCATGAGGGGCCCCTCACATGACCTGAGTGTGAGGGGCCTTGTTAACACATAGCAAAGTTTCAAATGCAAATAGGTCAGTATAACTAACTTATTTGACTTACTAATCCATGGGAATGTCTGAGAAATAATGAAATTTTGCAAAAGGCATTCATACAGCATATAATATATTGTTACAACAGTAAAAAATTAGTTTTAATATTTAAATTGAGCTCAGGTGTTTTATATTATATTAGATTCTTTAAGGCAGGTCTTGACTACAGACGGATGTGTCTGGCAGACCCTTCTCAGGCCTATTGCAAAGAAAAGAGGCTCTCCTAATTTTGAGATGGATGAGCATTGTTGTACAACACATGATACCATACCATTTGTAAATGTGAGACCTTATGCTTCTTTTTATTAAATTTTGCTGATTACAGTCTGGTCGAATGACTTTATGACTGTAAGAAACAGTTACAGCTATTTCCTGGTAAAGTGGCATACGGAATAGAGAGGTAGATAAGTTTCTTTCATTTTGATTGAAGGGAAACCTAAAGGTACATGGGTTTGAAGGTTTATCATTTTTGTCTCTACAGATAACTTTGGGTCACTTAATTTATTGTATTCACTTGGAATGACAAACTGTACTTTACATATAGATCAAAGTTCTGTCATAAATGTAAATAGTACGTTCTCACTGTCATCTACAGAAAGCGTATATATACACATGCAATTACTCTTAAGCTTAGCATATATGAAATTATTGCCATGTCAAATAGAATTACTTTGTTTGATTTGGTGCATATAATTTATTGCATTTCTGTGAAAACTGAAATTTCACAAATAATTCAGAGCTTGTGATAACGCATAATTGTTTAGTTTAGTTTAGTTTTGCATTTAATTTGCATGTAATGACTGAAAGGTCAAATTAATAACACAATAGTCTGTTTGTGCCACTTAAATAAAGTCACCAGACAATATTGAACATCTAACTCAGAGGAATGCACTGTCTCTCAGGCCACAGTCAGGTCAGCTGAGGAGAGTGGACAGTGGAAACCGTGACACTCTTAGGGGTCACTTGTGGTGAATACGTTTTCTGGAGGGAATAAGCCCTTGTACATGGTGAGATATGTGTCATAAACTGTATAGTCTGGATTATAAAAAATTACAAAAACATTATAGTTCAAATAAATACTCTAGACCCTAACCTTTCTCTTTACCTTTAAGAGGTCCTAGTGCTTTCTCTGTATTTAAATAGTTATTTGAAAACTGTTTAGAGTGTTTGCTGTAGTTTCACAAAGTGTCCAAAAGGTGGCAGCCAAACTCTCTGTCTTAAAGTAGAAGATTTAAAGTGAGAACTAACCTTTTCATGAGCCTCCGCCTAAAGCCGCCTAAATGACTACCCTCTCCTAATAGTAGCCTTACCTAAGCTTTTAAAAGGCAGAGTATTAAGGATTGTATTTAAAGTGAATGCCAGCGCCTACCTGTGTCGGTGAGACCTCCAGCGTCGGCGCCCTCGCTCAGGTGTGAGATGGGAGCTGTCAGTGCGTGTGGGCTCATTATAACGATGGATGAGATAATTTAACAAAGAGCCCAATCCACTTTTCTGTTACTCCTGCAACTTCTCCCAATTCACACACTTCAGCACAATGCACATGACATAACTCTTGTATCATTTACTCTGTCTGAAGGTTTTACTGACCACAGAATTCTTGAAGATGCAATCAGTGTCTCTTGTAGCATTTTGCACCACTTTTTTGATGCGAGCATTTTTGTTTGTTTAAAATATTTTATTGAAAGCAAGCACTAACACATAGCAACATTTAATGCATTGCTGACAAAATGAAGTAAAACTAGATATACAGTGAATTAGTAATTTAAACTAAATGAACAAAACAAAAAGGTGAATTCAAAGAAAATGGTGATTGTTGTGTGCTGCAGGGCGGCAGAATAGTTAGCCTCACACCAACAAAGTTGTGAGTGTCTGGCAGTTCTGGCAGCCTTGCAACTAACTGGCCATTGTCCAAGGTGTACCCCGTCTAAGGCCATAAGTTGCTGGAAGAGGCCAGTCTACCGCGACTCCTAATGGGACCAAGCAGCAAAAAAGTTGTTTGCAGTCACGTGGTGTCAGAAACATTCAAATAAATGTTTACAAGTGTGAGAAAGGGGATCTCAGTCATCCATGTCAAACTAAAGAAAAAGTTAATACAATCTGGATATAGGTTTTAAGGTGAAGATATTCCTCACATTTTCAATTCAAATGAGTTCAAATGGTACAAGAAAAAAAATGTATTCCAATGTTTCTGACACCACAAATGAGGAGAGGATGAGGAATTAAACGTCTTCACCTTGAAACCTACATTTCATTTTACATTTAACTTTTTCTTCAAAATAAAGAGAAAGGTAAAAAAAACAAACAAAAACACCTGTTCCAGTCAGAACAACGTTTGTGTCTTGTGCACATCATATTTTTGCTCAAACAAAATATATATGGGATTGCCATTACTTTTAAACCTGAATAGAATGTCCTATAGGCTATTAAGAAAAGTTATTCTTTTTTACATATAATGTTTAACCCTGCTAAATGTGTTAACTAAAATCATATTATTCAGACTTAATTTAAAATGAAAGTAACTTTAACCATTACTTGGTTGTAGTGATAATTGCTAAAAATAAAAAATAAAACTGCAATCAGCAATGTTTTAGTTTGCAATTCTCTAAACTAAACACAGAAACACACCAAAGTTAGAAGAACAACTTTTGAATTGGGACCGTCTGTGGAGCACTTGAATACTGTCACATAAAGTAACTATGGAGTGATACAATAACTCGTAATGCTCTAAATACTTTTTCTGGATGTGTCAATTTGACTGATGTAATGCTAAGCACTGTTAATAGAGCAATGCTGATATTTAGTCCATTTTGAGAATATTTTTTCTGATGCGGCGCTATGGTAAGAGAGACGGGCGATGATGGCGATGCAGGCTGACTGGATGTGAGATAGGAGGAATCTATTAACCTCATGTGACCAACCAGCCAGCCATGACAGATTGCCCTGTCGCTACTTTATCAAGCCCTTTTGTATTGTGGATATTTGCGCATGTGTGCTTGGATTAGGAAATAATCCACACTTAATGCAACAGAGCAAGTGTGACGAAATTTTTATTAAATTTTTTTACTATTATTTCAGTTCTCTGTTCTGAATATAAACTGTGTGCCTCACTGTGTGGTCTGTCTCTGTGCCCCTCCTCACTGCATTGTGTTTCACTGACCTATGGGCTAATCCAGTGTGTGCTTTTAAAGCCTTTGTATTAAAAAAATGACTTGATAGTTATATTAATTTGAATCTGGGCTTTCTTTTGTTGTGCTATCTCTGACAAGCAGACTGGTTAATGTGTGCTCAATACGCTCACCCCCAGAAGTGCCTCTGTCTGTCATCGTTCTCTTCTGCCCCACCGCCCCCACTGACTGCTTCTCCGCTCTACAATGTCTAATTCTTTTACTTCTCACCGAAAAGAAGCATCTCACTTCAATTCCATCACTTCACAGTTTTCAATCTGTGCTTTTGCTTTCGCCCCCGCACTGTCTTTTCCCATTTCTATGTTTTTTGTTTTCATATTTTTGCTTTTTATTGTTATCTTTCATTCACAGTCCTCACATGTTTCTTTCTTCTGGGCCTTTCCGTTTGCATAAACAGCCTCATTTTTCTTCTATCAAACTTTGAACTGTGGCCAGATCATAGACGAAAGAAATAGTGGACCATGAGATGAGTTCTTTTAGAAAGGACTGGTTCCCATTTCCAACTAAATCTGTACTTGTAGTAAAAGTTAAATATTAATTTGATTTATTCCACAACAAAGTAGGCATGTCTAGATACCACTTTTTCTAGAATAAGTAAGAGTTGACAGATGCTAAACATTTATGAAGATTACCAGATATTGTTTTTTTCAAATTACTTTGATGAGCTGCCGGTGCACAACATAAATTTAATAAACTTTTAACTGAATATTTTTTCACAAATACATAAAGTATAACAAAGTAAAAGGAAAAAAAAATCAAAAATTGTCTTAAATAGGTACTAAACGTGACATTTGTATGGCGGTTATATCTGAGCTCCGAATAAGTCTTTATTTTTAAATATTATTACTCTCTTATAACAACCATCTGCTGGTAATTGTGCTGTCTAACAACATTTATGACCTAATTAACAGGCCTGTAGAGTGTTGTTGACTCAGGTGGGAGACTATTTACTGATTACATTGAAGATGCCCTACTCTACAAGATTTACACTTTATTCAGTTGACCCGCTGACTGATATTTTTTTATATAGATCTTCTTATCTTTATTTGGACAAGAACGGAAATTTGTTTTGCTTTCTTTGCCAACATGTCAAAGTGGTTCTTTTTTCAAAGCAGGTAGAGATAAAACCAGTCACAGCATCTACTCTGAGGAAACAAGTCAAGCTGGGTCCCTTTCTCCTGGCATACCTCGTCCTATCATCCCACGGCAGTGTCTTGGCTTACCCTTCTCTCCCTCCTCTGCCCAGCTATCATTCATCCATCCATCCACTCAACCACGCTCCTACCTTTGTTATTCGCCCCCTATCGCTCCGCTGCAGAGATCTCTCTTACTTCTTTTTCTTCTCCTCACTGCTGTCCCTGTTTGTTTTTTTGGGAGAAAATGGGTGGGGATAACAATGGCAGCAGCTCAGGCCAAGTCTTCAGCAACATGTCCTGACTGAATGGGATGCTGCAGGGTTTGGAATAGGACCCGCAAAAAAGCAGCAGAGGCAGACAACGGGAGGACATAGGGATTTGATTTATAAACCATCTATTTGCCATTTTTATGACAAACCAAAGTGTTTTTTGTGACGTTGGCTTGTGTACCGTGTTGGACCCCGTTTTGTCTTCAGAACTGCCTTAATTCTTCGTGGCATAAATTCAACAAGGTGTTGGAAACATTCCTCAGATATTTTGGTCCATATTGACATGATAGCATCACATTTTTTTAGCTGCACCTCCACCACATCCCACCACATTGAGTTACTGTTGCCTTTCTATCCTCTCTAACCAGTCTGCCCATTCTCCTCTGACCTCTGACATCAACAAGGCTTTTTCATCCTCACAACTGCCGCTCACTGGATATTGTTTCTTTTTTTTGGACCATTCTCTGTAAAACCTAGAAATGGTTGTGCGTGAAAATCCCAGGAGATCAGCAGTTTTTGAAATGTTCAGCTCAGCCCGTCTGGCACCAGCAACCATTCCACGTTAGTCGCTTAAATCCCCTTTTTTCCCCATTCTGATGCTCCGATTGAACTTCAGCAAGTCTATTACGCCACAGATTCCTAAATGCATCTAGATGAGTTGCTGCCATGTGATTGCCTGATTAGCAATTTGTGTTACCAAGCAAATGAACAGGTGTGCCTAATAAAGTGAGTGTATACTTAAGCTAAATTGTAGCCTAGGATTAGCTGCTCTGTTTAAGACATTGGTTACTATTTAATGACCAGAGGGAAAAAATATTACAAATGATTTTTGTCCTGAAATATTCAGAATTAATCACTTAATTGACCCTCCCTCTCTTTTCTCATCACTGCATTGTGTTTGTCTGTCTTTTTTAAGAAGAAAAAGAGAATCCCCTCTCATAGAATTGAAAAGGGAGAGAAGGAGGCGGCTGTGTGTGTCTGTGCTTGTGTGTCCTCTCACGCAGGGGCCTTGTTAGTTATTGATTCCATTTAATAATCCTTAACCACCGTCTACTCCCCTGAGAGCACTTAACCCTCCCTGTGCCTCCTCCCTTCCTTCTCCTGCCCCTGTCTCCTCAGCTGCTTCTTGCTGCGTCTGTATCACTCCCTATGTGCCGCCGCTGCACTTCAAAAATGCCAGCAGGGTCAAGGTGATGTGAAGTTCAAGACGAGCACTAAATCCCAGTCGTAAATGCGGCCAGAGCTGGGGCACGTGTTGCTATGGAATCTGTTTGGTGGTCTCTGAGAGGTCCCCGAAAACACACTTGGTCCAAATAATGACCATCTTTTTTGTGAATTAAGATCCACATGTTTAGGCTATTACTGTTTAAACTTTCTTAAGTGGGCTCAGAGGATTTGGGCATTGGCTTTAAGACTGTTCTGCCTTACTACTCAAGTATATCGGTTTGAAGTTCAAAGCTAGTGTTCTTGTGATAGCCTAGGAATCCTAAAATGACCCTGAACTAGCTAGTTTATAGTTTAGTTTATATTGACATGCCATTTTTCTTACATACTGTATATATTTTACTTTGCCTTTTATATTCATCAATTTCTGGGTTCTATACAAAAGCCTGAAATGAGCAGCCACAGAAACGGCATTTGACTTTTGCCCACTGGACAGTGAGTATTTAAACTTCAGTACTTGCCAGTACAAAGTACAAATACAAGTACATTGATGCTGTGCATTAATTTATATATTTTTTAAAATCTGTGACTTTTTTGAAGACGGATGTTTTTGAGGCTTTTGAAACAGATCATAATTCAGTTTTTTTACCGGAGTACCCGGAGGAAACCTATGCAGACACAGGGAGAACATGCAAACTCCACACCGCCCATCCAAGGCCCTGCCCTGGATGGGAATCGAACCCAGGACCTTCTTGCTGTGAGGCAGGAGCACTAACCACTCTGCCGCCAATGCAGTTCACTTCACTTTAAATCATCTTCAGTCACAGCCAGATAGTGCTGTACAGTATGTAGTAAAGTACTGTCTTTAGAAGTCAAAGATTTGACTCAGATATTGTTTTTCTGCATTCATTTCTACAGCCTTGGTGTATACCTTTGGCATTCAAGTTGACAATTGAGTGGAACAACACAATTATTTTTCTACTGTGAGATGAACTGAAGGGACGTTGAAGGCTATGTCACAGCAGCTACATAAGTCACTGACAGTTTATTAAACACAGCAATTCTTTTCCAAGTGTGTCTTGAGTGTTTTTAAGACTCTAGAAAACCACTGTTGTATTATGTGCATTATTTTTATGCTTATTCCTATAGCCACACGATGCACAGCAACTATAGGCATTCTTTGAGAAAATGATGGAGGGATTCATAAAAAGAAGTAACCTTTGTATTATGCAGGGAGCATGAGTATTGACTTGCAGGCCCATCATGTCCATTTTGCAGACACACAAATGGTCTCATAATGGCACAATGAGCATAACAGTGGTGTTAGCCATAAGCTAAAGCAATCTCTGTAACTCATCTTGATCCCACTTGAGCATTTATTGGATTCTAAAGTCTTTTTCCTCAACATCATTAAACCAGATGATCCTGAACCGCTGTGTTTCGTGCTGATGGGGAGTGACCTTGCCCTGAAACGGCAGAGCTGACCACAGCGACATCACACTGGGGTGCTTATTGTAATGCTAGTGTTGCTCATAAACAAACACATGCTCATTGCCTGCAGTTAATTTTTCCTCCCGTTTGAAAAATAGCTGATAATTAATCTGTAATGTTTGAGGAAAGCACTGGCAAATTATCATCAGCACAAACATGTGAAATGATGGATTAAAAGATGAATACACATGAATACACTAATTAGGTCATGAATAAAAATGGTAAACAAATGAGCAGGAGGATGGGGCAAGGGCGCGAGGAGCGAAAACAATCGACCAAACAATCTCTGAGGGCTCCTTTTTAGTGCTTCAGCTTTGTTTCCTCCTACTCTCTAAACGGCCTCCTTTAATCTGTCACTCGCTGCCTCGCGCTTTTGTTCCCATCTTTATTTGGATGGCAGGGCTCATTTCAGCTCCATGATCTGATCAATAATTACTATCCAGGCCACACAAATACACACGCTGCGTCAAATAAGCAGTGTTTCCCTGCTAATGGATGCACTGCCGTGGTAGAGAAACTTGTAAAAGTGGTTGAGCTACTTACATTTTGTGTAGTAGTACTTACAGGAGGGTGCAGCCCTTGTTGGACAAAGCGAACAAGAGTAGTGATACAGCAACTAGATTCTGTATCTGGGTAAGTGGATCAATGAGATGTGTATATAAGTTCTATAACAATAAAAGCAGACAAAATAAGTGCTTGTGCAAATATACAAAATCTGCACTAATATGTTCTAATGGCAGCCTTTATTTTGGTGCGTTTTTAAGTTTAAACATTGGGAAAATAAAATAAACTAAGAAAATAGCCCCCAGATCATTATTTTAAGGGGAATATGTTGTGTAAATCATAAACAGTAAAATGATACTGTAAAGCTCACGTGAAAATGAGTGCTCGCGCTTAATGAGTCTCATTAAACATCACAGAATACTAACTTACAATTACAACTTTGGACTAATTTTTTATCTTCTCTGGATGTTCACCTGTAGAAATTAAACAGTAAAATGGCTAATCATATTTTACATGACAAATATAATCAGTTAAGGCAAAAACATTTGTCGTATGTAGCACAGTGAAGCAGAACCAAAAAAGACCGATCAGCTGACACACAGCTGACAATGTCTGTGTCAGTAATTATGAAGAATTGTAGAGAATGTCACTTAAACCAAGTACATATATTATCTTTTCAAGGTGTTTAGCTATATGGCAGTGTAAACATGGTAACAATTACTGATTCTTTTTACACTGATGCTGCACGTTGTAAAACAGAACTGTGACTTGCACACATTGTTATTTTTAATAATCTTAGAAAACCAGCCAAATATTTAGTTGCATAACGGTGCATAGCTTAGTCTATGTCTTGTTACTCATGTCTGCTTCTCCAAACTGGCACTCACACCTTTCTCACTAGAGCCAGTGCAGTACTTACGTTTTTAGTAAGTTTTTTCATTTACAGAATACTGTCCCTTTTAATGTTTCCGTAATGGACCAACTCATGGAACCACATTTACACACATTTGTCACAACTGTCACCAGCTTTGTTTTTGAAAGCTCGTTTGGAAATGCCAGGCTTTTCCCCGATTTATTTTGCTCCTGCTGCATGTCAGAAAAATTAATATCCAGCCTATACGTTTCGACCCACATCATCACTCATGTCTTTCGCAAAAACACACCTTTAATTCTTCACATTTTTTCACAAATCTTCTCTCTGTGTGTGGCGAACGCAGCCCTCTAAGCGTGAACATGCATATGAGACCATTTTTGTGTTGTGAATATGTCACAGACTCTGATTAAGCAATGGTTCATAAACTTTTCAGTGTGTGCCCGTGCTGTAACACTCTTGTGCCAAATAAACAAAGTACTTGGCATTTCCTAATTTCGGGGGTGATGTTAACTCTTATTTGGAACCTTTGTTTAGTTGATTTGTGGTAATGCAAATGGCTCTGTGTGCGGTGAGCGTGCACGCCGCCAGTCTCTAGGGCTTCTTGTGAAATAATAGTGCGTTCAGATCTTTGGATGGAGTGAACAATACTTAATAAGGCCATGATAATAAGTATTAAAATCACTGGACCTGAAAGAAAACGTGACGCGAGTCTTAATTATGTGAGAAATAGGAAAGAGAGCAAAAGGAGCTATTGAATGGATACAAGTGAAATGAGAGGGCTGAGATCAAGCTAAAAAAGTGCTTTTAAAAACATCATGATGAGGGAGATGGAGGCGATCGAAATAGGCACAGAGATTGAGATGGATTAGGTGAGAGAGAAATACTTTGTAGCCTAATTCTCCTCACTCTGGCTGCGTTGTATTGAATGGTGGTGGGGGGCAGGCAGTAATCATGTGCACCCCGCTGTGGTTTTTGTATTTTCTGATCTCCCTTTTCCACCATGTCTAGTGCCGCGCGTCATGAGCACACACACACACATTTATGTATCCACCGGAGTGAGCCTCTTACTGGAGGATCTCATTATCGGACGCCCAGCCGTGTAATCATCACATCCTCTTCAGGCCTGTTTCTTTTTCACTGGACATTGGCTAAATTTTACCCAAAACAAGTGATGTGACAATAGAGCACACCTTTTATTACACTTACCCTCATACTGTAAAATCATAATAGCAGCTGTGCAGTGTACAGTATAAGTGCACATAAAACCACCCAATGGAAGAATATGTGCTATTTAATATGTAAAGACATACATTTTCCACCACTTGCACTCAACAGTCTTTTCTCCATCTACATTTACATTTATTCATTTAGCTGACGCTTTTATCCAAAGCGACTTACATTGTTCTAATGTAATTACCAGTGTTACAGCCACTGGAGGCAAGGTGGGTTAAGTGTCTTGCCCAAGGACACAACGACAGTGAACTGTGGGGAGGGCGGGAAATCGAACCGCCTACCTTCCGGTTGAAGGATGACCGCTCTACCCACTGAGCTACTGCCGCCCCGTCTAGACTCTAAACAGTGTGCCCACAGTGATTTTGTTTTCTTTTTACATTCAAACAAACCTAAACCTACTGCAAATACCATTGTTTGGGAATCAACTATTTGTAATGGTACTTCCTGCAGACAGGAAAAAAAACAGGTATTTGTTTTTTTAGGTCAAACCAATAAAATTCATGAGTTTTCAAAACTTAAACCCAGTCTACAGCATAGTGTCACATGGACTGTATTAAAACTGGGAGTATAATGAAGGTGACTAAAAACACACAATACTAAGAACAAGCCCTGATTCAAGACTGAATATTCTTCTTTTACTATTGCTAACGACACTCTTAGCAAGGTCTGTCTAAAACATTAAGCTACCAAAAAGACACACAGAACACATTTCACAGAGAAATGACTGCCATACAACTTAGTGCATCTTTGCAAAAAAAAAAAAAAAATGTGCAGGTTTTCTTCTGCGGTCACATTGTACTGCTACAGGGCTGCTGCATAATAAACGGTTGAAGTTATTTGTTTTAAATATACTAGTGTGAACTGTGCATAACCTAAACCATCAAGATCCTTTTTGGGTAAGCCTCTGAACATGGTTAACAAGACTGACATTTTACTTTTTCCTGATTAAGTCTTTTAATTTCATAGAAAGTTTAGAACTTTGAGAACTTTTTTATATATAAGGGATAGAAAACAGACAATATTTGCACTTAAAAGAAATACAAACTCTGGCAATGGTAAATACAGCAGCAAAAGGCATCATTTGAAATTTCTTATTGTTTAAATCTTCACAGAACCCTGCTTCAGAAAGATTACAGCTTCTTGAGAGACATCAACGTTTGGGGGCCATTTGTCACTATCGGGGTCTACTCTTCCACTCTCTCCGCTGCCATGAGCAACCTCATCGGAGCATCTCGCATCCTCTACGCCCTGGCTCGGGACGACCTGTTTGGTACGTAGTTTAAGTAGAAGGACAGTACATTTCATGAACAACAATACAATATTACCATAACATGTGAAGGCTTAGTCTGAAATAATCCATGCAAAGTTTTTTCTGGCACTCAAGTGCGTCAATCCTACTTTCAGTGTTTGTCTCCATCTATGGTATGTTCTTTTATGTCTTAAATCCCAGACCTGCTGCGTCATGTTCTTTATATAGCCCTCATTCAGGTGGAGCTTGTAATATATGAATTATTGTCATAAAAAGGTATTTACAGGAGTCTGGGCAATTTATTTGTACCGAACTAAAAATTACTTTACTCAAAGCAGTTCCTCTCAAGACTGAGGCACTTAATAGTTCACTGAGTTGTAATAGATGATGCTTTAAGATGACAACAAGCTTGTTCCAGAGACGCTTTAAGAAAACTAAGGGCTACACTTTGAGCTACTAGGGACATCTCACACCATCTCCTGCTCTTGGTTATTTAAATAATCACAAAAATTAAGAATCAAATTTTACAACATTTCTAAAGGACAAGTGCAACAGAAATTGAATAAAAAAAACGTAATCTCTTTCTAATAGAAGGTATGCAAAGTAAGTAATGCTAGTCTATAGAGTGTATAACGAAGGCCTTTTACACAATGTACTGTGCATACTGGAAGAAAATGCTGCTCTTCCTTTCAAAGTTTTTACTCGTCTTATTTTCACATTAACTGTAATTATTAAGACCGTCGTTCTCATCAAGCGAACACAGCGCTTCCCATCACATCATCCCGGCCTTTATGTGAGAATCCACGCTGCCTGCTACTCTGTCATTATTAATGACTGTGAGCAACTTCCTTATCCCGTACTCTGCTCCTTTAAGTCTTGTGCAAATTGATTTGGCCTGTTCCAGTTTGTGTGTACAGCCACGCGTGTGTTCGTGTCCGCGGAGATAAATGGCTGTATTAGTGCAGCTTCCTCCGTGGACTGATCACACAGAGCAGGGGCAGATGACTCTTGTTCTGTTTGACAACCAAAGGGTTAATCTCAATTAGATAAATCTCTTCCATTATGAGGCACTGACTGGAGAGCCATAAATGTGTAATGTGCTGTTAGTATTGAATATGAACTGCTAATTTCAGTTAAGTCGCAAATATTGAACATATTTACATCTATTTCTTTTCTTACTTTTTGTGGTGCTTGCAAAAAACATATCACCAGGTACCCCTCCTCATTAGATGTTAGGTTTCACTGTTCAAGTGTTGTCATTCATTCATGCATACCGCTTGGTGCTTAACCTTGCCACTGTCCTATACAGACTGACTGATGGACGTGTCACTTTGTTGTTGTACTCACTCATCTTCCTTCGCTTTCTTCTCTTTAACTCGCTAATCTCTGACGCCTTCACCTCTGACTGTCCTGTCTTTTCCCTCCTCTCAATCCCTCCGTCTACTCCTTGCCGCCGCATCGATTTGACTTTCAAGTCCCGCTCGTTTAATTGTATTCATTTATCAGCTGTGAAATTCAGTCTCAAACTCTGAGTTGCTTCTGCAAACTTTCATCCCTTTCATCCCCTGCTCAGTTTGGTTTGTTTTGCCTTGTCCGGCGTAACCCTCCACTCTACAGAGCCGCTGCGAGCTTCATCATAAATGTCACCACAGTCACAAGGCTGTATTTAAATGTCTTTTCTTCAGCACTCTCAAATAAAATTAAGTGTCAGCTTAGTATGCATCATGCTGAATGGCTCGCCCACTCACTTTCCCTGCCTCTCCTCCAAAGACGTGTAGTTAATTACATAAATTTTGTTTAAATGTCAGTAACATTAAAACTGCTGCCTCTAATCTAAATCTGATCTTTTCTGTAAACTGGATATTTCCCCACATAAACTTGAGGAAGGGACACAAAGTTCTTATAGATTAATGGTAACGTAATACAGTTTACATTTGCCTGTTTTAGGAAAATACTCATTATAAGCTTTATACGCACTTCCTGTTTCTGTACAGCTGCCCAGAGCGAACAAACTGAGCACTCTAGAGGAAGCACATTTATGCCTCATCAACATTTTTAATTTGTGCCATTATGGACAATGGTGTGGTCATTTTTCAATCGTGATGTCGGCTCAAACACAGAGAGTGAGCTATGTAGATGGAATTCTGTTCTTTACTGAATATTCATCCTGAGGGATAAAGTATTTCTTATTTGTTTTATTTTCATTTTTACAGGGAAGGCCTTGTCACCAGCGAAGAAGACGTCACACAGTGGTAACCCATGGATGTCAGTGATCCTCTCCTGGTTCCTTGTTCAGGTGAGAGAGAAAAATACAGATAAGTTGTGATAATTATGAAGATCTCAATCTTTTTTTCTATACAAAGAATTATTCTGGTCTTTCTCGATTTGAGTTTCAGTTCCATGAGGCGGAACAAATGGACACATACTTAATCTATTTATCTACCTCTGAATGCAATTGAATAGACATAAAACCAGAATTCAGGGGGCAATACCAACATACGCAAAATAAACTGCTTCTGTTGGGTTTACTAAGAAAGTGAACCATGCTTTGGTTGTTGAGTTAGTTAGTTTCAAGTAGAAGTTTTCAAGTTCAGTGCTTAGTCACACCAAGTATCACTTTTCTCTGTTGTTGCTTAACTTAGTCAGTTAGTCAGTCTGCCTTATTTCATCACAATAGTTTTTCTCATTGAGACAGAATGGCTAACGATGGATCATTTATGTGACCATCATAGCTTTAAAAAAATTCTGGGGCTTTTTTCAGTCAATATGACATGCTTTTAGAGGGGTTTCTATTGTCAAAATGGTACAAAGCACCACAAATAACAATTGCGTTGCACAAAATTTAGAGCTGAACACTGCAGTATGATGATTGGACAATAGAGAAACCTATCTTGGGCAAAAATAAGAAATAAAAAAAAAAACACAACCTAAGATGGATTGAGTCGGCATCTTATGGCTCTTGCCATAAGAGTTCTGGGATCTTGTAGATGTTAAATCTGTCCATAAAGTTATCTAATTTACCAAATAATAAATGAGTATAATAGGGGAACTTCAGGTACTGCTGGTTTGTTTAGCCGGGCTGGAAAAATTGGTGGGGGGGGATCCAGCAGCAAATAGGCCAGACATTCCCTTTATTATCAGAGGCAAGCGTTAAAGGCTGGTTTAAATGGCTGGTCATTATTTGAGCTCCTCATCCCGCGCCTCTTTGCAGGAGTGGAAGAGGAGGAGCAATTAGATGAAAATCGTTAGCCAAGCCACTGCCATCAGAGATCATTGACTCCCTCATCTTCTTCCTCTCAGTATTTTCCTGCGCCATTTGAATGATTCACTGATGACAAAAGTCTGATTGTAATCTCACACACTGCGTCGCTGATAAGAGGCTGGGAGCAACACGAAGTTACAAGACAATGCTTTCTTTTATTACATTTTTTAAAAGCCTGAAAAATAACCAAGAACAAGGAAAAACAATAAGAAAAAAGTCTAAAAGAATTAAAGGACAGGAAAGTGAATGTGTGACATTAAAGTGAGAAATGAGACATTTGTAAAT
Organism: Perccottus glenii; assembly: GCA_024416835.2. Lineage (NCBI taxonomy): Eukaryota > Metazoa > Chordata > Actinopteri > Gobiiformes > Odontobutidae > Perccottus > Perccottus glenii. Next base: position 11,330,872 of record CM044550.2, read on the forward strand.
GGCGACCCTGAAATCTCTCAGTTTCTGCTTTTTAGGAATGTACTGTAAGAGCAATAAGACCCAACATGGTTTTACAAGTTTAACTGGAGTTAAACTGAAACAAAGCAAACTTTGTTATCACAAAACTGTCCTTGTGCAAACAAATGGAGCACACAGTATTGTTATGAGATATTGCTAAAAAAGTCCTGAATGTGAAATTTGTTTCAATGAGTGGCAGAAACAGAAACTCTTAAATGTCCTTGTAAATGATGATGATTACTGTGGTTTTTATTCCTATCAAGGTTACAAAACAAAATGCTGCTCTGCTCTCATAAACAGTGAGGATGTAATGCAGGTTTTTACCACAGATATTTGTAATTATTACCTACAAGCAGCCTGTATAATCACTGTTATTGATGTTTTGGACAGCCTTACTTGACCTTCTGGTTTTAATGAACTGATTTCCAGGACAAATTTCAGCTGTGTGTTTTTAAATGTTAAGATTTAAGCAGTCTAACAAAGTACCACTTCTGCTACCTTTCAGTGTCTTTTAATATTTTTATTTATATGGCAGCAAACATGCTAGCTTTAGTTGAACATGAAGCTGTCATTGATTATACACAGACTAAATTACAAACTTAATCATATTCTGTCCACCCAACAATCCCAGATCAACTTTTACTTTCATATTGTAATTTACAGCACTGATACGTTGAATATATCTGAATATTATGAGTTTTCAAGGGATTATCGTGTAACATTTGTAACGCAGAACTCCAAACCCAATGGATGGTATTACCTCATGTTTACTGTTTATAACTGCTGAAAAAGAAACACATTTATTTTTACATGAAGGCTTGAAATATATGAACAGCTGACCCTTTTCCTCTGGGTTTGCTCTTAGACAACATGTCCCTTTAGGGCTGCCGTAGCTGATCACAGAGGGGCACCTCCCCTCAAACGGCATCATGAGCCATGTGCGTGTCCAGCTATACCTAAAATACAGATTTTAGCCCTAAAATCTTCCCAATGTACTATTCAATATATGGATTTATTATATATCTCATAAAACTGTCTTTGTGAGCCTCCACTTACTTCAGTTAAATATCTGCAAACTTGTCCTCTGCTTTCCAATGGAAACTTTTTGTCTTTCAAATGGCCACACAAAACACTCCCTGGAGAGATGGTGCATTCAGGTGCGTACACACGAGTGGTCCACATGATCTGTGGCTGGTCCGTGTGTGAGTTAATGGCTAATTAATGTTCTGGTGGAGCAGGCTCCCAGGGGAGCGCTGGAGAGACACCCACTGACTTTTCCTGCCAGAGGTCAGAAATCCTCTCAAACCAGCTTCCTATTTTTCACTCCTGGTCCTCTTCTGATCATTGCTCCCTTGGTTCGTGTCCCAGCATGTTCTTTGTGCCTGTCAATATTCTGACATCATTAATCCACTTCTGAGTCATTACCTTTTCTCCTCTTGCTCTTCACTTTACTCCTGCCTCATGATCACACAGTTGGCTCAGATCTGACCCCCTTCAAACATTGAAAAGCCTTTAAGCCTCTTTCCACAGCACAGCATCTCAGTGGCCAATCATAAAAAACACATAATAATTGGAAGGAAGTCTGTGCTCTGTGTTTGTTCTCGGGTACAATAGTTATGTCTTATTTCTGAGCAAATAACATTCTCTGGAGCCCTGGCAGAGATAAAGATAGCACTCTTGATGGTGGATGTGATGAAATGTTCTTAGAAATGGTTTCTTTCCTCAAAGAACAACTAACAATGGTCTGTGCCAATGCAAGAATTAGTTTCATCAACTTGTGTGCTCAGGGCAGTGGTTTCCTTTTATCGAAGAGTATGCGCATGTAAACGTAAAATGAGATGATTAATTTTAATGACTGTAATTAACACAGTTAATAAATACCACTGAACCTTATCTGAATGTTCTTACTTTGAATATCACATTTTGCATTACTCTAGGTTAGAGACACTGATGGACATTTTTTGGTACTGCATTTTTCCTGTGCTCCGCAACAATAGTTTTTTTAATCGTCTGTTTTTGTCAAAACGACTTTTATGGCATTACGACAATGTTGTATTTGCATTCATATAATCCTATTATGAAAATGGTTGAACACTTTCTCTCTCTTTCTTCACATTTTCCACTTTTTCAAACCAAAATGCCATATGATTGACATCTGGGCAAAGTATAAACTAATATAATTCTCCTAACCCTGTCAAACAAGGTAATTTGACTACAGCCCTTTTATTTTTTTAGTATAAAGCAATATATCATATGCTAATAAGCTACAGTACAACAAAGCTCTTTAAATGACAAGCACTACTTGCTGAGCAGAAGTGTGAGGAGGTTCTTGGAAAAAGCTCATAAGCCGGCCGTGATTTAATATCGATGGAGGCAGGTGAAACACGACGGCACGCTCTCAGTGCTACCTCGCAGCGCTGCGCTCACACATCTGGATGTCAGAGAACATGGCAGGGAGCACTACTTATAATGGGGTCATCATTTCCCTCCTCTATTAAAAGTCGCCTAGTGCTCCTGAGTCCGGGAGGAAGGGGAAGTACGTTTGTGTACATTCCTGTGCTGTCAGGTGAATTAGAGAGACCGCTCTGCCTCCAAATCAGCTTCTGAGAATACTAAATGTGGCTCAAATGGGTCATGTTGTCACGTAGCAGAACAGCGGCCCAGATATCAATCTTAATTAAAGCAGAACGTTAGCTTCGATTAGCGGTTTCCCAGGTGTAGCCTATAGGACCACCTGTGGTTGCCCCGAAAGGGTAGCAGCCTAATTGTAACAGAGATAATCAAGTTTCCAAATGGGACTTGGGAATTTATTCACCATTTGACCTTAATTATAGTCCTTTTTAATTCTTTACAAATGCTCATTTACTCCAGTGTTTTTGAACTTGTGCAGTCAGCTTAGCCACAACAAAATAAGTCAATTACATTATTTTATTATCGATATGAGGCTTACTGTCACAGGACTACAAAGCGTCAGTCTGGATCATTTTTAGATGTTAATATTAAATGCAACAATATTTATTTTTAATTAGTTGTTCAGCAAGAAGATTAAGATATCTAAATAAACATGCTTTCTATTTTAAATCGGGTGCACACTAGTCTCTTTCTGTTTAAAGACATTTTTTCTTGTTGATGTAGAAGTTGATGATGAAGAAGGGTTTTTTATGCCGTCATTACTAACTCCCACTTTCATACTGAAGCTAAAACTACAATCTGAACTAAAAACAAATCTGTGTATGGCCTGTTTTTCTATTTGTACCACAAATTAGACTCACAGGTGCTGCTTTATTGTTTTCAAATTTCTTTCTCTCTGCTAAAATGCAGCAGCATAAAGACTTAAAATGCTATGTGCATGAAGGCTTACTGTTCATGAAAAGGGTTAAGCAGGCTGGTGTGTTTTCTGTCAAAGTGCTTTTTGATTTGTTTCAACCAGTATCATGTAACATGAGTGCAGAGTTGAATGCAGTAGGCCAGACGCTAAATAAAATCAAATTAAGTTGCATATAAACCTGTAAGAAGTAGCCCATAAGGCAGGTAAGAAGTAGGAAAACCTGTGGCTATGAAGATTGTGGTCCCTAGAACATTTAATGTACTAAACAGAAAAAATGGATTGGCTGTGTCCAAATTTATTCTTACATTAACTTAGTGCAGCTTAATTTGTGTTTTATGTAAAAAGATATTGAATATTTGTCCTCTTCTTTTCTGTAGCTGGTGCTGTTCTCAGGGAAGCTCAACACCATCGCCAGCATTGTGACCATTTTCTTCCTGTTGGTGTACGCTGCTGTAGACTTGGCCTGCCTCGCTCTGGAATGGGCTTCTGCTCCTAATTTCAGGTACAACTCACATAACCCCCAACCCTTTTATGGTAAAAACGGATTTAAGCTTTGCACATGTTCGTTTTCCCTCACGTGAGGCCTCCAGCAGTTTGTATGAAGACCTTAAATTCTCTACACCTTTGCCCATATTGGTGTGTTTCCCCTGCCATTGTTTGTGTATAAAGCCTGGGGTTTATTTGCCAGCTGGATGCTGCTATGGCGACAGTGTACTAATTAAAAGACATAAAACTGGCCACTGCTTACTGCCGCGTATTGGAGAGGGACCCACAGTAAAAACCTCATTGTGTTTGGTTTTATTTTTGGAGACCTGAAGTGGATGTTAAGGTAACCGCGCATAGAGAAGCTTAGAGATTTAAATTTACTACATCGGTGTGTGGTGTTTGTATTCCTGGGACACATGCAATGATTTTGATTTATAAAGGCCTGAAGGCATTTCCACTCAACGGAAACATAACCCGAGGACAGTGTTAGTGCATGCTTAACATCTTCGGCTCGCATTCATTTCACTCACTTTATGACCTTTTCCATATATAGTCACTGATGTAGCCATCCAAATATACACCACAGTGTACAGTAAAACTTTTGAGATGTAAAAATCCAATAACTGCTGTTTTCCTAAAGATATACCAACCTTGATTAAACCTCGTCACTGTCTCTGAAATACATTTTAAACACGATAACTACTTCGGTTTTTATTTGTTGTGGAAGGAAGAAGCAGTTTAAAGCCCATGCATCACTTTATTGTTATGACAGATTCCTTCCAGCGCTGCTTTTGCTGTTATGAATTCCTCTGCAGTTACAGTGAGATGTGAGTCGCGAGGCATGTTAGAGCGTTTGCCGCTTCCCACAGCAAGGCCACATCAGTCAAGTGAAGTCCAAATCAGGATGCCGACAACAAACGCTGTGTAACAACTGTAGCAAAGAAAAATAAAAGAGGCTGGGAGGTAGTCTGAAATCAATACTCTGCTCTTCTAATGCTAGTCCTCTGTTCAGTGGCTGTATGTACAGATAGAAGATACTAAATGTCTCTTTATCTGATGAGAGGCTGCCATTTGTGATATTTAGTAATAGTCATGGCCTAAGGATTAGTTACTGTCAAAGACGCCCATTCTGAAGTGGTTGCCAATGTCTCCCACTCAAAAACATAATGCCGGAGCTTTTTGATAAAGTTAGAAAATTTTTACTCACTGCAACGTAGCACAGTTTTGGAATTATTCTACTGTGAATAAGATTGATAAAAGCTTTGCAAACTGCAAATTATCCTGTCAAGAGGCTCAAAAATTGTCCTCTTCAAAACAAGTCACTTGATTAAACGTCTGAAAAATGGCACTCAAATCTGTGTATGGTTTATAAAGCAATTGTATCTGTACTCATTACCAGTTAGTACTCAATATTAAGACTATGTACTATTTTAGCTTTTAAACTTTTTTTTTTTTTTTTACTTAATGATGTGACAACATACTGAGGAGAGGAACGTAAGAAGACTGAATGTGGCATTTCTGTTTTGTATTAGTCTTTACTGCAGTGTGTAAAGATAACTGTATACAGTTCTGCATTTGTTTGACGGACAAGATGGGCTTAGCGGCGTGACAGCCCTCTTTACTATCTGTACACACTACATTTATGGACGCTGCAGAGTGACCGAGACAGTAATGCTTTTCACACAGCGCAGTTTCCCTTGGAGCCCTTTATGAACAGCAGTGTATACTATCTGCCCATGCCTCGATATCACAGTGTGCCCGCTGGCAGAGGCTACAGGACAAAAAGTTAACTGTGAAAACTTCCACAGCAGCCTGCCCTGTCTCTGTCGGGGGACACTGGACCCATGGCCCCCTAAAGCAGATAAGACCAGTCTGGCTGACTGCCTGCTTTGGGCCATGTCCCCTTTTACCCCTGAGCTGTTAATTCTGTTAGTTCATTGTTGCTGTGTCACCGGGCAATTGCGAACCACAGTTGTTTGTGTGTTTATCGGTTTATTTTTATTTTTTTGCCCGTGCTCTCTGCCTCTTTCATTCGGCACTCTCTCCTCTGTCTCTTTCCAGGCGAAAAGAATTAAAAGCCATTTAGCGCTGCCGCTCCCCCTGAGAACTGCTCTGTAATTAGCATAACTAATTTAGCAGAAATATTTCCCTTTGCCTGAAATTCACAGTTGTGTAGTGTTGGGGAGGGGTTGAAATTATGATGTAGCGGAAAAGATGTCTGCTTGTTAAGTGTGTCTGTGTTTGGATTGAGCTGCAAAGTAAAGGTTGATATTTTTTTTTGTGTGTGTTGTAGAGCCAAGTCACACCAGTTGATTTTTCTTTCTAATCACCGGTGTGCAAGTGTTTCTTCCTGTTGAACGTTGGTTTCTTTGTTGCTGGTAAACATTTCCCCCTTTTTAGTTTGTGTTTTTATCTTTGTTTGTGCTTTATGTGAAAGGCTTGTGTTGGCTACAGCTTTATCAGCAGTAGCTCCAGCTGTGTGGAGAGCTCCTCTTGGGGCTGCTGTGTTTCCCGCTGCCGAGCTACATGGACACTGACCACTTAGTAGCAGCTTAAACACACCCTCACAGTAAAACGCAGGCTGCCCTGGCCACTTTTCAGGACATAACGGAGCAGTAGACGGCAGTGCCAATAGATGTTTGTGGGGACTGTGAGTCAGAATGGACACATGAAGAACTACAACAACTAGCAGTATTTTTGCCACTTCAGTGCCATTTCATGTGCAATTCTCAACTTTGCTTTAATTGTCTCGTAATAATATGCCCAATGACTGAATGTTTAGGTCACAAAACACAGGCGCCATCCTAATGTAGTCATTTTGTTTGAATAGTGTTATTTATTTGACTATAAGGTGTTAGGAAATGAGATTGCGGAGTATAAAAATACAGATGGATCATCAACTGCATCTCAATGGATCAGAGAAAATGGGTTGTTAAAGAATAATTAGCAGAAGTTAATGACAGTGATTGAGTAAAAAGGTGCCTGTCTCAGATTTAACCAAAGTCAGAGCTTGGTCATTCAGTTTGTAACCGGCTAATACAAGCCTGTATAAATGTGCGTCTTTTTTGAGGTTGACTTTGGTTAAATTGACCCCTTTTAAGGCAATGAGACAGAAAAAAACACAGACTATTTTATATTTGCTGTTCTTTTCTAAAAGGTTTGTAAGTACCTTATTCTCTGCATATGAATTTAGTTAAATGAATTTCAATTAATGCAACATTTATTCTAAAGCATTTTTCTCTCTATATATATATATAGATCTATATATTATCGTCTGTGTTAAAGTAAAATTTTAATACTCAATGCTTAATTCTGAGCAATAAAGGGTATAGGAGAATATAGAGCTAGATGTCTGAAGGATTCACAAATGACTCGAAAAGAAACTGCTCCTGGACTAATGCTTTTTAGCCATTGCATTAAGGTGGATCACATTTTATTAGCTGTAACTGAGGTTTCTTGAGGTAAATTCATTCTCTCATCAGTGTCGCCTGACGTAATGTCTCACACATTTGACAATTTTACTTCTAGGATCTGTCATCTCCCTCCTGATTGTGAGAGAGTTTCTGTCCTCACTAAGTCTCAGTTATGACGTGTTCTTTGGCTAAAGGCTGTCTCTCTGTTCCATCGTGACTCCTTCATGCTGCTTTCTGAATGTCTCTTGGCAGTGATTATTGAAGATTTTATTTATTTTTGCTGTGTCAGCTAAGTGGCATTAGTCGCTGGTGAACGTGTGTGGTGGGAGGGGTGTGTGGGGTTCGAGCCAGGTGAGTAAGTGGAGGGGCTGCTGGGACAAAGGAGGAGGAGGGGTGGAGGAGGGCTTGGACAAGCTTTTGTCATAATTACACAAACCCTACAATCGGACAGAGATGGGATGAGAGCAGTGTGGGGATGCTCAAGTGATCAAGCTGATGAGAAATAAAAGCAAAGTTGAAAGACAGTAGTTGTATACGATGCAAAAGTCATCCATTTCGATACAGTACAATTTTATTTCACTCACTTGAATGTATATTTGCTCAACATCAAACAAAAACAAAATATTTTTCATTGCTGTTCCCAAAACCTCTTCAATCCAGACAAAGACATTTCTTATACAAAGGATGCCCATTTTACCCGGACCTGTTCCTATTAATTATTATTCACAGTATGTGTGGCATTCTTCATTATACGGGTGGTATTACAGAAACTGCACGATAACGGAGTGGTTAGCACTCCTGCCTCACATCAAGCAGGTCACTGGATCTGTGAGAAGTTTGCATGTTCTTCCTCTAGTACCCCAAGTTTGCTTTGGGTCTTGCTATCTTCCAAAGTCCAAAGTCATGCATTCATAGGTGAAGTGGCAACTTTAAATTGTTCATAGGGATTGAACGAAAGTGTGGATGGATGTCTGATGTCTGAATCTGTCATTGTCTGTCCAAGACGTATCTGTCTGAAACCCACTGTAGCTGGGATATGTTTCAGCCCTCCATTATTCATAAAGGATAATCAATAGATGCAGAAACACTGTATGAAACTTCAACCAAACATATTGCTGCAGTATAACTATGCAATGATTAAAACAACTATTAATAATGGGCCCAGTAGAATCACATTTTACAGCAACTAAATGTAGTTCTTTATGCTCAGTTGAGGTTACAGTTTGTCAGTTCTATAAAGCCAGGTATTTCTCCCTGAAGGAAAGCAGTCAGTGGTCTGCACTGACTCATTTAATGGCTGTATTTCCACACGGCTGCAGCTATTGGGTGGAAATTGGGGTCAATTACATGATCCTCGAAAAACATGTAGCTCTTTTCTGCTGTGAAACTAACTCCCAACTGTCTGACCTTTTAACTCATTCATGCTTAAATGGCCCACGCATATATCCAGCATAGGCAGATAACTCAGGCACACATTTCATATAGGAATTCAGACCCAGGCACACAAACACAATTGCTCATTAACCGTGTGCAGTGTTTGTTTTAATTGGCTGCATTTAGCCACATTTGTTTTGATGTGGAGACTCGGTCTGAAAGTGCCCTAAAGCTGTGTGAGTGTGGATCATTATAACGGTTTGTTTGAGACTGAAACATTACATTTGAATAGGGTACAAAGTTTAGAACAAATTAGCATTGCAGGTTTACATTTGCTCAGAAGGTACTATACAAGCCAACACCTCTTGGATATAGTCGTGGATGTCTGCTTCCAAGCTTTACATGATTCTCCTTTTAATTAATATCCGACTTATAGTTGTTATACAATACACTAATACAAGGAGGTGAGCTGCAACTCAAAATAATGAGTTTCACCCAAAAAGAAAATTACAACTTGGTTTTCTTTTCTTTTTTTTTTTTTTTTATTATAGCTAAGATGTGCTAACTCCTGCACATTTTTGTTCAAATGTCTACACAGGAAGCATGTGTCAGTGTTTTTCCTTCACAATGGAATACTAAAACGCTTAATTTTGTAGTTATGTTTGTAAATGTATAAAGGTGTAGGGAGTTAGTTTAAGCAATAGATGTTTTACATGTTTTTGGGTTTAGTTTTGTTTGTTTGATGTACAGTATTTGCCTGAAACATTTAGATTGTTGTTTAATAACCTGTTTTCACGCCAAGTGTTGATGTTATTCAGCCAACCTTTTGACATATGGCTCTGTGGTTTTTGAAGTGACATTTGGGAAGGGGACTGCTTTGGAAAGTTATTGTTTATAAATTCCTGTCTCCAAGGAGATTTTATTTTTTCATTGCAGAACTACTAATCTTTTGAAGGACTTCTTTAGTGACTTTCAAAGTTTAGTTTCTTGCACACGACAGTTTCTCTCATTAGTCTGTCTTTAAATAAATATTGCCACCAATAAAATTATGTAAATACAACACATCTTTACTATAGTTAAGTCTTAATGCAGACTGTCTACAACTGCACTGCTACAAACTGACATTGGGCTGTTACAGCTTATTATGTGCCTTGTACATAAAGAAGATATGCGTTCTCATGAGATGGTTTGTCCGGGCATCAGTCAGAGTTACATAGTAGAGCACTATTTCATCATCTTTGCCATTTATCCATTTAAAACTAGTGCAACTGTGTTAAGGTATAAATCTATTCTAATTTCTTCCATATTTGCTCTTTACTGCAGGCCAACTTTCCGATACTTCACCTGGCACACCTGCGTCCTGGGCATCGTGGGCTGCGCCATCATGATGTTCCTGATCAATCCCATCTACGCCTCAGCCAGCATCGCCTTCATGCTGCTGCTGCTACTGCTCATCCACTACCTCAGCCCCACAGTCCAGCTGGGGCTACATCAGCCAGGCCCTCATCTTCCACCAGGTCTCGTATCACAACACCCTCCAAGTGCTTAAACCCCAGTGCTTCACATCATAAAAGACAGATAGACAAACTGATTGATTGATTTTTCTGCCAAAAGAACTAGAAAATAATCTAATCTTATAAACTATGGAATTCTTCCACCTTCATTTTACAGATGTGAGCCAAGTGTTGAGTGTTGGAAGAGTTGAGCCAATAACAGTCACTTGACATTTGTTCTTATAGCTGACTATCACGCATGTTTGAAAAATTGGAAATTGGACACCTAACAGGCATAAACCAAAGGCATGAACCTCTTTTAGTCTGGACAATAGTAGTTTGTTTTCCTACATGAAGTGTGTACAAAGGTCTTATAATGTCTTGCAGCAGCAGCCATGTGAGAATTGAATTGAATTGAATTCCAGTTCTGATATGGTGTCGGTCAATAATATGCAGTCTATTAATGAGATAGGGCCTTCACCAAGCATCAGTATATCATGCCTTCCAGAATAACATGTTCAATATCCACACACACACACTCAGAAACATACTCTCAATACTGCCTTGTCATTACTAGAGCAACTAAAACCTCATCCCCTCAGCTTTACAAGAACCTGTACCTGAGCCAAGCCGTCGCTCTATCAGGTTTATAGAGACATGCAGACACAAACAGACGTATCCCAGCCACCTCTGCCTCAGCCAAGTGCTTTGCATTTACTAGACAAACACACGCTCCCCTCTATGCTACCTTGTCATTCCTACAACCGCTATCTATCACGTTTATACCAGAGGCCCCAGACACACAGGTATCTGCATCTTCTGCCTCAGCGTTTTACACAGACAGTACATACAGGCTTTACATCACCCGGCTGTGTGTCCTCTATCTGTCGAGCCTGTTGCTCTCAAGGAGAAGGGGCACTGTTGCCAAGAGGAGATGCTTGCCAACGCAATGCAGACCGGGGTTATGGGCTGGGAGAGTAGCAATTGGGTTTGCCAGCAGCTTGTCACAGGGGAGAACATTATTACAACCACTTAACTTATTGGACTTTCTCTCCCCCTTCTTCTCCACAGTTATTTCTTCTTTTTTATTGCCGGAAAACGCAGGAAACAGTCAAGTCAGACTTCTAATATGCCCAGCAGCAGGGTTCACGTGTGTTCATGTAAATATCATGTGCATCCAATCATCTTTCATGCAGGCTCTCTTTAAGATGGCCAGGCGCCAACTGGGTGACATTGAGCAAGGAAAGACAGTTCACAATAGAAATACAATGTCTGACAACAGTGTTTACGAGAGAAAAGCAAAAGACAAACTGAAAAATACGGCGATGGTATCAAGATAGGGGCAGCGTATAAGCAGCGAGAAAAGATGAGTGATCAAAAAGTGATGAATGAGTCTGACGCGGCAGTGAAATGATGATAGGCGGATGGATGAGTAGACAGGAAAATGGAGAGATAAACAGACAGATGAGTAAAGGCTGTTGGATTTTACTTCTGGGACTTGTTTTCTTTACCAAAATGACTGTCCAAAATCAACATTTTAGGAGATTAAACAGATACTTACTTACAAATGCTTTTAAATGGTCTTTGAATGATGCCCTTTTTGACAAACACAAGTAGCAACATCCCTAAAGTTATATTACCAAATGGTGATGATGATCACTCGATTTATTGTGGCACTTTAACCTATAGTGTAGTATTTATTTATTCTTCCTACCATTAGTGTAAGTGTAATAAATACACTCTCCAACTAAAAAAAACATGTAAAAGTCATCTTAAAGTCACTGTCCTCCTCCTTAAGAGCATCATGCCTTTTAAAATCCATATCTGCTTCTCTTAAACGCTGCCCAAAAAGTGTTGTTAGATCAGTAACTTAAAGCTCCAGATACACTTTATTTCTAAATTCAAAACTGCCACAGATGTTAGTTTGGGAAATAGATACAGTAGGAGAGCTTTGCTGGATAGGTTTTGGGGTTTATTTTTATATCCCATAAAGATACAGCAAAAAGGCTGGATGTAATTATTGAACTGTAAATTAAATGACCTTGATGAAGTGACAAGGGGGTCAACCCACAGGTGACTGGGCTGGAATATCTTCTGCCTTTTAACTCAACTGATCGGTGTTGTGTAGGTCAATTGAATAGAAAAGATGGCAGGGGAAAAACCACAACACAAAGTGCACAAACACAAGCAGAAGTGTGTCATTAGTTGTGTTTTATAAAATATAAAGCCAAATTTCATTTAAAGCTAAATAAAAATCAGAATTCGGTGCATTTCTTTGTGTGACATTGCTGAAGCCTGAGGAAAAAAAGATACAGCCTTTCATGAGTTTTATGTTGGTAACTTTATACTAGCTCTTTCTTTTGTCTGGTGTCTCTTTTTAATGATAAACTTGACAAGCACGCACCATTTTGAAATGAGGCACCAAGAATTGCTCCACGACATATTTGTATCTATCATATTCAGCAGATTTGGATTTGTCTTAATCATCCTAAATCAACTACAAATGCTCTCTGAAACTGTATGCTGACAGTGTAAGTCTGACATTGGCTTCGTCTGAGTTAAAAAAACAAAAAAAAATTGTCCACTTAATGCACAAAATTCTTTTTTTTTTTCCAAAAAGACACAAAACAGAAGTGGGCAAAAAAAAAAAAAATGTTTACATTTAGCCATTTTTATAAATAACTTCATAATTTTATGAAATGTAATTTAATTCAGTTTATAGAAATACAAGTATTGTCAAATCAGAATATACATCAGACTACTTTTACCTGCATGATCAGACCAACGTTTTTGGAAATAGTCTAAAAGCTGATTTATTTCCAAAGAGTTGATTCTGGTTTTATGTGGCAGGCATGTTTTTATTCACCTCCTGGTCATTATTCCTGTTGGTTGTGTAGAGTGAGCGTTAATCATTCCCAGTCGACTGGAGGTTGAGATGTAATGTCTGGTTCCACATGATTAGATTTCATAATGGGACCATGATACAACCACCTGAACACTGCTAGAATCCAAATGATGATCTCTTTAGTGAGTCACTCTAATGCATTTGTATCAAGATCTAATACTATGTTAACAAGAGAGAGCATATATTTTTACAAGGTAAAAGGGACAAATACTAAACAAGGCGCATTTCACTAACACATTTGACGTCTCAGTAAATCTCAATAACACTCACTCAACTCAATAACACTCCAATTAATACATGATTATACTACCCTTTTTGCGTCCATAACTTCCCTTCAACATGTTTCTATTCTGGTCACTCATTTTACACTTGATAATAATAATCCTGAACAAAACAACTGAGTCATACCTGTTCTCACTGTGACTCTCTCTGTGATTAACAGACGGACTTTAGCATGAGAAAGGGAGTTTAAATTGGCCACTTCAATAAAAAGTATAAGCACAAACTAGAGGCAATTATTGCTTTGAGACTTTGCTGTTGATTACCTTGTAGGAAAATCACAAAGTTTATACTTGCAATACTTTGTGAAATTACCTCAGTTTATGGCTGTTGCACTGATGATGTGGGGTCATAAATGATTAAAATAACGGCTATTGTATATACTGTCTATATTTTGTATTTTTATCAAATATTCCAAAAATATGACTTTAAATTAATCAAAGTAAATCAAAGGCCTATAGTACTGTATAGACATCACATTGCTTAACAATTACCCTTATACTGTAAATGCATTGAACAAAAATTTAAATGCAAAGCTTTTGTTTCTGCCTCCATTTTTCATGAGCCGAACTCTTCCAAGACTTTTTCTATGTTCACAAAATATCAAGACGCTGAGTAGAAGTGCCAGATGCCATTGAATGTGACCATTAGCCCACTCAAGTCAGTTACAACAACAAAATGCAGTCCTGTCGAGACCCCAATGAGGACACCAAGCACAGATGAGCTTCCCTGAGACGGTTTCTGACAGTTTGTGCAGAAATTCTTTGGTTATGCAAACCGATTGTTGCAGCAGCTGTCCGGGTGGCTGGTCTCAGAGGATCTTGGAAGTGAAGAGGTGGATGTGGAGGACCGGGGCTGGTGTGGGCACACGTGTCCGCGGTTGTGAGGCCGGTTGGATGTACTGTACTGCCACATTCTCTGAAACGCCTTTGGAGACGGCTCTGGTAGACATTTCTGCAGTCGGCATGCCAATTGCACGCACATTCAAAAAGTGCAACATGTGTGGCATTGTGCTGTGAGATAAAACTGCACATTATAGAGTGGTCTTTTATTGTGGCCAGCCTAAAGCATACCTGTGCAATAATCATATTGATATGCCACACCTGTGAGGTGGATGGATTATCTCGGCGAAGGACAGATTTGTGTACAATATTTGAGAGAAGTAGGCCTTTTGTGTTCATAGAAAATAGCTCATGAAAAATAGGGGCGAAAACAAAAGTATTTTCTTTACTATACAGTATAATGAATCTATTGTAACCTGGTATACCAGATCATTTTCCTTTTTAGTCCTAAACATTTGACATAGCAGACGCACGCTCAGTTTTAAATAACCAGCAAAGTATATAAACGATGAAACCACTCTGGTGTCCGCTAGCGGCGCTAACGTGGCTTCCTTGTTGACAAGGATTTACGCCGTAAACCCCGCCCTTCAAAGTGAATGCAAGGAACAGGGTACTAGACTAACTTCTTTGTATAGGAATAGGAAAAGAGTTCTATTGTGTAATGGTGTTGTTTTAAGTAATGTCTTTTCCGTTCACCCTTAAGTCCTAAGTTTCTATTGAATCAAAATTCTTTATTTAATCTGTAGGCGCCTTGTATTGGAGACTATTACCATCTTTAATAACATTATTTGTAATCTATGCTAATGCATCTTCTACATGAATAGACTGTCCCTTGTGTTAAATGTGATAGTACATAACTTCTTCATACACATGTTCAGTCACATCTAAAGAAAGTAAACACACAAACATAGACCGTTAATATAAGCAGGAGTATGCTATCTTGTAAATATCCCCCAGCAGTCAGAGAAATGCTTCCTACTCATGAATAACATTGCTTCTATCTCTTCTCCCACAGGTGCGTAAGTACTTGCTGATGTTGGATGTGAGGAAGGACCATGTGAAGTTCTGGAGACCCCAGGTTTTGCTGATGGTGTCCAACCCTCGCAGCAGTGTGGGTCTCATCACCTTCATTAATGACATCAAGAAAAGTGGGCTGTATGTCCTGGGACATGTCCAGCTGGGAGACCTCAGTAAGAACACTTCTCTCTGGTGCTAAAGTGTAAGAGTGGTGAAGCTTTAATATGGAGCTCCCTGCCTAAACTCATTTAAATTCATCATCATTGGATTTTCCATTAGACATGCTATTGCTGTGGTCTTGCTATTTTTTTTGGCAACATTTATGCTACGTTATTTATGCTAAAGTTGTTTCTACCTAATTTTTCATCTTAACAAACAAGTGTGTATAATGTGACTATTAATTATGAGCAAAATAAATCTAGCGTGTTGATGGTATTTTGCTTTTAAAGGATAATTTAACTTGATTATATATTTAAAGGAGGCATTAATACCACACAAAGTCTAACTAGGTGCCACATGAGCAAAAGTAAAGTTTTATTTTGGAGAATGTAATTACATGCACAACAACTTTTCTGCTTTGCATTAGTGAGCATTTCAAAGTTTCAAGGAGCGAGGTTATTGACTGTTTTCTTTGTCTGATGGGGTTTGTATGTATTGATGGGAGACTGGCCCTGAATCAGTATCCCACAGCGAGTGTTTTACTGAAGAATGATATGTTCATTAACCACTGAAGTGCCCTTCTAATTCTAGCTCTGACAACGCACTTGGGCTTGAGAAATATGAAGGAGCCATCCATTCGTTTGTGATTATAATGAGTTTGTTGTTGAGAAGTGCCAGTTTCTTCTCCTGCACTTTTTATTGGTATTTTAATTCGATTCATTCGGCCTCTTAGCACAATGTAAAGAGTACATAGCTTCTGTTTAACTCTGAAGGGGTCCTGAAAGCTAAACCCACCTAAGAGCCCACATTTGATTGATCACCTGTCTCTCTGTGTGTGCCTCTCTGTAGGTTTCTGTCTTTGCCCTCATATGTGTTTGCTTCTGCCTTTCCCATTCTCACCTCCCGCATCATCGTTTCCCACTCTTTCAAAGTCTATCATTGTCTATTACTCAGTTTTTTCACTGAGCGTCTGATTTGATCACGTCTTTTTTGAACAAAACAACAAATAATAAAAATATACAAAACAAGAAAAAGGCAAGGATATTTATCTTTATCTAATTTGGGTCTTCATTAAGACTTTATAATAACTACTATGCATTATTAAGAAGTAGCAATGCCAAGGAACGTTATTACAAATACTTAACTAATGCTTAACAGTGTGTAGTTGTTATCAAGTGTTACATTAAACGTCTTATTTCTTTGCCATCAAACCTTGCTACATGCATACCATTTACAAAGAAAAGAAATATGTAACCATAAAGAAATTGTTGTTCAAAATTGAATCAAAAAGAAATATGTAACCATCTAAGAAAAAGGATATAAGAATGTAAAAAAGAAGAAAGCATTCAAAGGAAGATTTGGGAAAAAATCTAAAGAGAAGAAAAGCTTTATTTTCAATAACATCTGTATTTTCAATAACAATCTCTCAAATGGCCATATGACCTAATATCTACCAGTGTGTTACTACTAGATTGTTCTATCCACTTTTTGTGGTGAGTTAGAATAAAATGCATTTTAATCCTGTGTGGTTTATTCATTTCTTCTGTCAGACTCATAGCTACTCTGACTCATCTAGACTTTTCTATTCTCAACCTGTGAGCTTTGTTCGTATTTAACCTGGTGCCCCCTCTGTGTTTCCTCCCTCAGACACTTTGCCGTCAGACCCGCTCCAGTGTCAGTACGACTCCTGGTTGTCTCTGGTGGACCATCTCAACATCAAAGCTTTTGTCAACCTGACGCTGGCCAACTCAGTGCGACACGGCATCCAACATCTCCTCTTCATCTCTGGATTAGGTCAGTGCAGCCTTTACACAGAATCACACTTCAGTCAAATTAAGCAGAAAACATCAAAGTCTGATGTTCCTTTGAGCGTAGAGAGATGTGCACTTTTATAAATGAACAAAACCACTTTGTGTCAAGGAGCATTAGTATTTCAAAAATCCATATAAGACAATCCTGTATTAATGTGGATAAAATGTCTTGCCTTAATGTTTTTAGTGTCCAAAATCACATTGTCCAGTTGTAACCTATATGTTTTTCAGGTTATATTTTGGATATATTTGGGATATGACATTTACATGCACTTGGTATACATTGGTATGGTTAAATTTTAGTATAATGGATTTTCTATTACTGAACCTTGCACAAACCGAGCTCAGCTGTAAAGGTGTAAGGCGAGCTTACATACTGGACATAGCTTTGGACAAACTGCAGAGTTTAGTGAAATATCACTTGGCTGCTAACCAGTTAGAGAGTGTTGAAAGGACAATCAATCAACAAGGACACCCAAGTCTATGTAAAATAGACTCTTAATGCTTTAAATAAGTTTTGTGTGTTTATCAGAACCCAGTTTGCCATAAAGGAATGAACTCTTTACTGAATAAACTTGTATTATGAGACAAAAAATTGGACTGCTTTAAGTAATGATGTAAACTGAAACATCTCCAAGTTACAAGATTTTTTAACTAATTCACTTTCTGTTTGTGCTTTTTGTTTCTTGAATGCTTGGTTTCTCTCTCGAGTCCTACTCTACTCATCCTTCTTTCTTTGCATCTGACATAAACAGAAAACCTGAAATATGCAGCCCTTTAACTTCAACAAGTCAATAAATCCATGACCATGAGTGGTAACAAACTTAATACCAATTTTTAAAATGGTCTCTTTTCTTTTCCAGGTGGGATGCGTCCAAACACGTTGGTCCTGGGTTTTTATGATGACTGTTTACCCAAGGACACACTGATTGACCCGTCAAACTCCACAAGTCAGTCCCTAGATCTGTCCTACCCCTCTGAGGAAGTGGAGCAGGAGCCCCCTCTGTTTCACTTCCCCAACCTTAGAGGGCCGGGTGAGTCCACAGTCAAGAAGGTCCTGGGGCCTGAGGAGTATGTGGCTGTCATCGCCGATGCCATGAAGATGTCTAAAAACGTAGTGCTGGCTCGGTATTTTAATGAATTTGATCGCACCCAAGCTTTGCCGCCGACATCTTTCTCTCAGGGGAAGAGTGTTGTGTTTATCGACGTGTGGCCGATCAACCTGCTCCGTCCTGACAGCTGTAGCTATGTCGACACCTGCTCCTTCTTCCTTCTACAACTGGCATGTATCCTAAACATGGTACGAGCCTGGCGCAAAGCCACAATCCGGCTTTTCCTGTGCGTGGAAGAGGGTCGCAGCGTACAGGGCACGGAGAAGAAGTTAAGGCAGCTGTTGAAGGACTTGAGAATCGAAGCACAAATTCACACCGTTCCTTGGGACGAGCAGGCGGCGCTTCACTGGCAACGTCAAGGTGATTTTAACAAGTCAGCAGAGTCGTCTGAAAGCACAAAACAAGAAGAGGAAGAGGACTACGCCAACAGTTTTCCGAGTAACGCCACTCGCCTTTCGGACAACTACCTCTCAGCCGTCAACAGGCTCATTCTAGACCAAGCTCGTCCTCCTGCCGCGGTGCGCTTCCTGTATCTGCCACGCCCCCCGGCTGACACACGCCGCTACACCGCGTTTTTACACCATCTGGATGTGCTGACCAAAGAGCTGGGCCCCACACTGCTTATCCACGGTGTCACACCTGTCATCACCACTGACCTTTAAAATGACTTCCTCTTTATTTTAGACAATCAGTAAAGTGTGCCATGACATGCTGAGATAAGTGACTACAGCGTCCACAGCACCTACCAAAAGTGGACGATGAATGATGTCACAGCTGTACTGCTTCATACAAAGTGACCAAGAAACACCAAGAGACACAATATATTATTTAAGGCAAAAATATTAGCAAATCACTATTGGCCTTATGGGTCTTTGAGTTTACTTAGTGTTATTTAAATGTTTTTTTTTCTGGTGGGCACCTGTACAATTTCTTTGTCAATCAATGTTGGACTCAAGAAAACTGGCACTAAATTGATCAAAGTGTATTGTATTGGGGCTGAATGTAACTTTACATTGTTTCTTGTGCCTTTGCAAACACATACAATATAGTGTTCCTTTTACTCACTTTTATTCAGCGTTACAATACTCAGCAGTTACACGAGTCAGCCAGCCCTGCAGTGCAAAATGTAGGTTACTCCATAATTCCTTTCTCCTCGATTCACTCAAAGGTGAATTTGAGATAATGTCAACTCATTGTTCGTTTTGGAAGTTTTTCTTTTCTTTTTGTGAGCTGCTGCGGCTCCATTTCCTTAAAATTATCATTCCATATGCCTTTAGATCAAAAAGTGCCTTGCCTAGTTACAGCTGAAGTCTGGGAGCAGTCCATCATTGACAGAAAGTTGGACTATGACGCACCTTGGGGCAGTCATTTTCAGGAAGTCTGCTCTTTTCATTAGTTGGAGAGGTACTGCGTCGAACAAAAGAAATAATTGAATATTTATGGTGACGGTGCTTCTGTGGAAACCTTTGTTCCAAAAGTCTTTTTTATATAAGATCTCAGGACATTCCTTTTCCAAATGCACTGTTGTCCCTCTTCTGCCAAACTTCCAAATGAGCAGCTTTTTCAAAATAACTGAAATGTTTACAGCGTTGATCTACTGTGATTATTCACAGTTGAAATTGATTTTACTTGATCCTTTGACTTTCAAGATATTTCATTTTAGGCCTTTTATTGAAGTTGGACTCATGTTTACTTTGTGCTACTGGTAGCTTATACACTGTATAAAATAAATCTGTCTTTATATATGATAACAGCGGCAGCAGTAAAAGTGCACTGTTTTAACCAACCACTACCGGTCTAGTGAAGACTCTAATGCTTGTATGTAAACACCAGGTGTGAACGCACATCAGTCTGGCCACATGGGTCCAGATAGAAAGAAGATGGGTTAAACTTAAAGGTCTGTAGGGGGCCTCAATGCTTGTTATAGAAATAAAAGTTGAAATGAAAACATTTTAAAATGTTGACTTGTACATGACTGCAGGAAAGGTAATACTCCTCTCCATTTCTTTAACTCATATAATAGAAGCACAAATGTAAATACATACATTTTCAGGTAGACTTTATTGTATCAGTTTTTCTTTTTTTTTTTTCCTAAATATCATTCAGATTAAACAGTAGTGGAAGTGACTGACATCTTTATAGAGTTTATGGTTTTTACCTGGTGTTTTCATAGACATCAAACTGGACTGTGAGGTGTCTGGGTGCTTTTATTGCTTTTGCCACAGTTTTTATTGCATTTTAATTGAATCCCCTTCTGCTATGTGACACTACAGTCAGATCAGTTCTGTGGCTGTTACAGATTGGGGCTTTTTATTTAAACGTAATATTCATTGTGACAATCTTTGTCAAACTGACACATCTGAGTGACTCATTCATATTTGGAAAAAAAGGTTGGTCTGTGAGGTTTCTGAGTTGATTTTACTTGTTTGAAATGATTTACCTGTGGACCATTTTATTATAGTCTGATGACACTATATTTTTTTTTCAAATGTGGATAACTTAAATTCAATAGGATACAAATCAATTGGGTTTGAAGCGGTTATATGTAGTAAGTATAAGTAGTATATTTTTATAAATTCTGGTCAGTAAGTGATATAAGACTCACAGACAGACAGACAGACTGCACTTTGGGTACTACTGCAAACTTTTATCATCATTTCTGAACATTCAATAGATAATGTTGAATATTATTTAAAAACACTTCATATAGTCCCTTTAAATTACTGTTGCAATCTTAAAATAAACGTGCAAAAATAAAGTTTATATAAAGTCTCTCTTTCTTTCCTCAGGAGATTGTTTCTGTGCAAGAATATCATTGATTGTTTTCCAAGGCCTGATAAAAGCCAACAACTGCCGAGGATGTCCGAGCGTTGTTTGATTCCAGCTGAAGACCGGTTAGTGTGTCTCGGAGCTGAGGGCTTTGTATCGGCCACACTTGTTTGTTTGAGGTAAACTTTGGAAATAGGGCTGAGATAGCTCAGCAGCTCAGACAGAGAGATACTGGAGGGTGCCAGCCAGCCAAATTACCTTGTCCTACAGTCCCCCCTCGCTGCCAACCAGGCAGAAATGGATTCCATCTCCGCTCTGAGGTGAACAACAGATTGGAGAAATAAGCCCAAATAACCATTGATATCTGTTGTTGGGAGACCACTGAGGAAAGACTGCGGCTCTGAGAGGATTTGAGGCTATGTTTGTCCACAGAAAGGAGTCCCTTGTGTTTTAATTTTAAATACAAACTTCAGTGTGTTAATTTACATTTGCATTTGCACAAACCTGATAACAGCCATGTAGACATGGGAGACATATTGTCAATTCTAACTAAAATGTATGGCTTAAATATGTCCATATTTTTATTGTTATTCTTTCTTGGCAGTTTGTAGCTTTAAAAAAAGAGATATAAACAACAAGAAGAAAGAGTGAGGTCAACAGAGCAATCAGGATTCAAACCCAGGTCCTTCTGTAGTAGGTACTCCACCAGTAGTGGTATATATGGACACTTGTTAGTCTAGTGTCCATATATTTATTTAGTTAGTCTTCATTCTGAACTGTCTGTTTTTATAAAAAGATTCATCAGTTTACTCCTCAAGTTAAGATTCAAGTTAAAGCAGGCACAACTAATGCTTGTATAAACAAAACTTCGGATCAAAATGTTTCACAACCTGAGCATTATTGTTTTGAACTAAATGGCAGAAAAACTGTAGGATATAACTACACAGTTGAACGCTGCAAATTGTTAAGGATTTATATGATATGTACATTCTGGATTAAGGAGACATTTTGAGTGGTTTGCATCTTTAAACAGAAAAAAAACTTTTCCTAAATAAGGGCTGAACAAAATCAAAGATTGCGACCATGTGGTTTGTGTTTGCCTTCAAGTCTAGGACTCAAATCTGTCAGTTCTGCAACTCTGATCTGAGAAAAACTTCAGTACCTTGTCACTTCCAGAGCACGTCAAAGTCCTAACCTGTAGCCACGCCGTCGGGACACAGTTCCCATTTCATCTCTCAGATCCACCTAATTTTACATGTCATGCAGATCGCCCGAGTCATCAGTTGGAACATGAGAAGAGACAGATTGAGGGGTAAAATTAAACCAAGGAAGATGTGTCAAAATTTAATAAATCTGGTCAAGCTAACACCCATATTTCTAGTTTTTAGACTAAACAGACCTCTGGCTTTTTGGGATTTAAATAAGCAGAGAGTGGGAAGGCTCTTGAGCTGTTCAAGCTGATGAGTGTACACTGATTGCAAACACTAAAGGACAGTTCTGTGTAGAGTGCATGTTGGCTGTAAGGTTTTAGCATCCCACTGCTGAGAGCACATCTGTGTTGCCTTTTGATGAAACCAGAAAGCTGTCTAGGGCATCACACTTTCTTTTACACTAGACTTGATACATTGTAGCTACCTCATTTAGTACAATGTAACACACTGTGTAACAAACTGTAATAACATGTAACTTCATAGTACATACATAACAGAATCTTGTTGAAAAAGTGTGATGTTAAAACTAAATAATACCCTGTTACTAATCACTACAGCGGAGTCTGCAAAAGCCAACTCCTTCTGGGAATGTACCAATAACACGCCCACATGTGAGAACCTTATATCTGTGAACCACACACACACACACACACACACACACACACACACACACACACACACACACACACACACACACACACACACACACACACACACACACACACACACACACACACACACACACACACATTTTAGTGCCATGTTTCAAATTTCATTTTAATATGTCAAGTGACTTATTTTGTCTGAACACTTTCAAATATTTTTTTTTCTTCTGGCTTGCTAAAGGACTTTGAAAAAAGCAGGGACAATCATTACTTTTATTTAAAACAGAAACCTGTCCTTCTGGTTTGATTAGACTTCACAAGAAGCAGGTAAGTTTTTGCAAATTAAAATGATGAAATGGCCAGTACCATTCCCATCAGAAGAGTCACCACATCACATACAGCTCATTGAACTATATGTTTTGCAAAAGAAGACTATTACCAACCAAAATAAATGTTAAATACTCTTCTAAATGCAGCTTCACTTCAGCACACACTTGCGTCTTGCTGCGTCTCATCTGAGCAGGAACCACGATAAGCGTTTTTAAGTCAAACAGCCCGCAGCCCACCACATGGTGCACGGGGCTGTTTATATAAGAGAATTGAATTAAGGTGGAACTCTAATGCACTGTTTTCCCACCTTTTGGGAGATTTAAAAAAGACGAAATGCATCTTCCTGATATGCTGTATCTGCTTCACACAGCCTTCTAATATTATTTATAATTACCAATACCTGCACAAAACCAGGAGATGTGACTGTCTTATTTGGATTAGCATGGTGCCAACAGGAGATACAGCTGATGTATGTGGATAAGCATTTGACCTTGACCAGGAGTGAGAGCATTGAGCTATAAATGTTAAATATCCTGAACAGTTTCTTTGTGTAGTCTGTGTCTCACAGATGCACTCTACTCTTCTGTATGAGACGTGACAACACCTGGTCTTTCGATTTGGAACACAGAACTTACTCTCAGTTTTTCTGTAAAAGCCCATTTTTGGTCAGATCTATTTGTTTTTAGATATCTTTTTCCTGGAAAATAATTGTCACAACCCAACCTAATAATTTCAGATATTCCCTTTCACTTTTTTGTCTGTTTACTGAACTAAATGCATTATGTGTGTTTTAATATTATGTATATATCGTATAATATATTGTGTTATTAGTGTATCTCTTGCGAATGGTACATTTTAAATTCAGTTCCACAATATTGTCACATTTTAAAAGATAAACTAGATCATTATTAATCTACAAACTATTATTTACTTTATTATTAACAGTATACAAATTTGCAAAAGTCATATCTTTTCAAACTTGTAGCTATTTGGTGAAATGCATCTTTACATTTCCCATGTACATACAGACACCCGCATTAGCATAGTTTTACAGCTTCATTGGAGTGAGTGCTGAGTCACGCTGCGCCCCATATCGAGTTTCCCATCGTGCGTTTGAATATGTATGGTGAACGCAGCCACAGGTGGAGGACTGGTGCTTATTGCTCATTCTGTTTCATGTTTGCCAACTATGATCCTCATTCCCTTCTGCATGGGGCTCTAGCAGGAGGAGCTGCACAAAGATGGCAGCCCACTGGCTCGATGTCATTTTGGATGTGATTTCTCAAACACTGACACTTGGTCATTCTCTGCTCAGTGTAGAACTATTCACATAAAATAAAGACAGCTTTAGCTTGTGCAGCAGTAAGAGGATACATTTCTCGTACCGTAAACACCAAGAAAACCATTTCCAAATCACATGGTACAGTTAAGTTCAGTATGTCACACTTTGATTTGCATCTCAGTTTGGAAAAGTAAGTAAAACCTAAAATACCTCTTATTTTCTCTTTAGAGATATGAATTTGAAGAAACTTCAGTCACTACATTGGAGGGTATATTTGTTCATTTAAACCAGCTTAATTCAGTTTATACTGTTTGTGTAGCTGGCTGCAGGTTACACACAGTTCAACCTAATCTTTTTTATACTGTGTAGTGAACTGTATGAGCACCTTCTCTTGATAAATGTCCTCTCTGTTTGTGTTGTGTCCTTGCTGCTTGTACTGAGGCCCATTCAAAGAGGCCACTGTGTCCCTGAGCAGTAGCAGTGAATGGCTGACTATATTTATTCCATGTAATTAACAGTGTTGGTGATTGTGTGCTGGTGAGCTACAATACCACTGTTCTCTGTCCTTTTAGACGTTTAACCACACCATATACTGCCCAGTCGTTCAGTCCAATTCAGGGTCCTTCCATCCAAGTCTACAATTCATTTAAACTTTTCACATTTGCCAAACACATCAATAAATGATTGTGGTATTGGGCACTAAACAAACAAGTAACAAAAATACCTGAAGCCATTGAGTGCTCTTGTTTTCTTGTTGCTTCAAAATAGATGTCTACTAAATTACAAGAAGTAAAGGCATATTTTCTTCCCCTACCTGTACATGTTTATGATGTTGACAGATGTTTAAAAAAATCAAGAGTTTTATTGCAAAAGTGTGACAGAAAACACACATATCTTGTTCTATACTTCAAACATACTGTAGTTTTTAAGACATCCATTATTCATTATTCATTATTCATTTTCATTTGCCTGTCCCAGTAGGTTTGGGGTTTTGGTGGTGGGGTGTAAAGACAAAAGTAATAAGTAATATAAAAAAATGATGTGTTTTGTTGGAGTAATACATTTAAAATTATTCTTGTAGCCCTCTGATTGAGCCATGACTCAAAAGATTGGGGATCTTTTTTCAACAGCATCTGTTATTTTACTCATTCTATTTGTGAAGACTTTTGCACGACCTGTGAATCACAAACAGAGGTGAAATACTTGTCAAGGTCTTTACATAAACAAATCTGTATCTGCTATTATCTCCAACAAACTTTAGAGACCGTAAACAAACACTTTTCTTTGTAAATTCAAACAGATGCTTTCCAGTTGTAATTCCTTGTTTCTACTGAGAATCTACCTTTAAACCTCAATCAGCTTTTACATTCAATCAAACCCAGTTGTTCAGTGTTTTCTCTGAAAGTCTTTTAGCTTAAGAAACAGCTTTGATGATTTTTGTCTTTGTTTCATCTTGTGATAATAGAAACCAACAGCTAATCACATCCCAGCTCTATATTGGGTTGCACTGAGAAAAAAAAAAAAAAAAAGGTTAATGTTGGAATTTACTATGGCCCCCCCTTCAGACCTGTCTTTATAATCCAGAGAGAGTGGGCAGACCTGGTGTTTAACTGTAATGCAGGGTGAGAATATACTAAATGGATCCTTTGTGTGTCTTGAATTTGTCTCGAGTTATCGGAGGATGCATTTGGAGGTGGTTGGGTTGCATGTACCCAGATCGATTGAAACACAAGGTCTGAAGGTGGCATAAGTCTGAACCTGAATGTTACAAAAATGTCATATGTAAATCTGTGCTGCATGTGTTCAGTTGTGTGTGATTATATTAGAGCCATCAGCCCTCTGATCTCCAGTGCACAGTTAAATGATCCATGACTGTGTTTTCAGCTACCTTTTGTTTTATTTGTTTTTAAGTGTCACGGGAGGAGGGTGAATGATTTGGGCAGCTGTGGACAACTTAGAGCTTATCTGAGTCACCACATGGCCTTTTTCTCCATTTACTCACTGTTCAGGCTGCCCATGGTTCCAAATAGTTGGATTTTTTAAGGAAACTAAAACATACAAGGTGTCAAAGGCCAACTTAAACAATGATGCATTATAAGAATCATTTTTTCAGTCATCATTAACTGTTTTTTTATTTATTTTTTGTATTCCTGACATCATGACATGAAATGTATCTATTCTTCTATTTTACTCTTTCAAAACTGGAGAAGCAGATTTATAATAGACAGTACTGTATCTATGCACTTGCTGGGGCTGCCAGGCCACACCCACTCTTTGTACCTTTTTTTATATCTGCATGCAAAGTTGTTTGATAAGGTTTTTAATGACTTATTTTCAGCCGTTGTGTCTTATTTTTAAGTTTTGAAGCTTTTCTTGGGGTAAAAACGAGATGTTCATTGTCCTTTTCCCACAAATTGTCCCAATCAACCAACACAAGGGGGGATAGCTTGACTGTGACTGTGGGTCTTAATTAAAAGTCCAGGTTTCTATTCAACAATTCCACTTCAGATTTACAGTAGACCGTGCTTCAGTCTTGTGTTTTGAAAAATCAAAGACTAAAAGAGCTAAGCCTCATTAAAGCAGAACTGCTGTTTAGGAAGTGAGGAATGTAAAACTTTGTCAGCAGCGATGGAACAAAAAGTGCCAAAAACACAAGCTGATCACATGCGAGCAACAAAATGAAAAGGTCAGCTGTAAGAAAAGCAATTGAACAGGAGGGGATAAGGTCAAGATTATACAATGGCAAACCAAACCTCAGTGTGAAGTGACGGGTCTGTGTAAACGTGTGTGTCAGCATGTTCCTGCCTTAATGAGACTGTGGCTCAGTGCAGCAGCGAGAGCCGACTCCTCCAACCATCTCACTGTGTTAAACAGACTCAATACAGGTGATGGAGGATAAAACAAAGGAAAGATAAATAACAGGGTATACATCCAATTGTTGCAGTTTATTTGCTTCAGTGGCAGAAAGCTCAACATGTGGCAAAACATCTTGAAGCAAGTAGCACAAACTTAAAGATTCAGTCAAAAAATGCCCCTGTTTGTTTTTGTCCGTACTCGTTGGCTTAAAACGAAACCAAAGAGTGGTATTACTCTCAGAGCACGGGAACACCATTTGGCCCAATTCAGTTCACACAGAGGGCAGATTTGATTGAGGAATCAAATTGTTTGATTAATATTAGAAAATAAACTTGTTAAGTTAAAGGGGTTGGTTTTCAGGCAATGGAATGTATTTGCGGTCTGTAAAAAAGCCACTATGCTTTCGTATTTCAAGACTGGGTTGGTTGTTATGTGACAAATAAGAAACATGATGAATTTGTAAATAATAAGCCAGAAACAAATCAATAATTTAAACTGTGCATGAATAATTGAAATATAGTTTCTCTTTTGTCTTGGGCATTGTAATTACATTCATTAATGTCCATAATAGCTTCCTCACACAATCTCCTGGTGTCCTTAAGTCAACTACACATGACTTTGCAATGAATCATCAAACCTTCTGACTTTGTTTCTTTATCCTAGAGCTCCTTTAGGCTACACCAAACTGAAAATCATCTTTTAATGTTCCTCAGATATATTTTACTGCATCGTTTGTTAATGAAACAGAGGGAGATGAATGGCTCAGACAGACGCAGGAGTTAATGGCGAAGGACGGAGGGCGGTGAACTTTACGCCTAAAGATCACTTTTATCCAAAAACAAGACTTACAGCCTCGTAAAAACAGGCCACATTAAATCATACTAATTACACCCTCCACCTTTGTCCGTCCCCTTGCTCTCATCACATTCTCAGTGGTAGAGCGCTCGTACAATAACCTGAAGGTTGGCGGTTTGATTCCCGCTCTCCACACAGTTCATACTGTCATTGTGTCCTTGAGCAAGACACTTAACCCACCTAGCCTCCAGTGTCTGTGGAACTGGTGTGTGAGTGTTTGGTGATGGTCGGAGAAGCCTTAGGTGCAAAATGGCTTACAACCACCAGTGTGTGACTGTGGAGTGAATGAATAATGGATATGTAAAGCGTCTTTGATGTATCTTGAAAGCGCTATATAAGTACTATGCATTATTATAAACTGTGTTGAAATGGGCTGTCCTTTGGCAAAGCTACATGTGCCCCATACACAAAGACAGCATCCAACCTGCACTCGTGAGATTGGATGCTGAAACCTATTTTTTTTCTTCTAGCTACTTGCCACTAGCTTTTTTCCCAAAATGCAAACCTCTCTGCGCTGACTCTGATGGGACCCTGAAGGCTAAAGGCCAGTATCCAGCCTTCTTTTCAACAACTCTCTGTCTTTGAGGTCTTTCAAGTACCTTTCAACTCTCCATATGTGTCTGTCGGTGTCATTTTCATGCCTACGTTTTTTCACCCACTCGTCTCTCTTTTTTCTCCGTCTGTGGTGTTTTTATTAGTGGAGAGGATATGAGTTGGGGTGATTCCTTGATTGCTGCAGCAGATGTGAGTGGCCTGCAAATCATTGCCACGTCCCAGTTGAATTCAGACAGTCCATCAGAGGTAACTACATACGCCCACAGAGGGAGAGGGAGGTCTGGGAACAGAAATATAGATGTTAATGTAGTGGTTTAGGTGTCCAGTGACTGATGAGATGGCTGGTTTAACCCCTCTAACCACAGTGGTGGGCTTCAGGAAAACAGATTGATTTTAAAAACAAAAGTGCTCGCCTGTCAGGCCTAAGAGTAGCCGTCATATGCAAGAGGTCGGTAATGTCTTTACATTTGTTTGAGTTTAAACTTTACTTGTAAAAGCTGATTTCCTACAAGACACATCTAACTAGAAGAACACATGGAACATGTGTTCCATGTGTCAAAATGGAACAATACAAATTGCATTTACTACATTTACAGCTCCGTACCATACAACTCAGTGGAAAGAGTGATTAGTTCCTTAATTTACTGATAAATTAAAGCCAGAGTGAGCAAACTGGGCTTGCTCACGAAGAAGCTCATTCAAGTTTTTTTTTTCTTTTTTTTATAATCTTGCATGAAATATTGATTCTGTTTCTAATTTGCTCACAGTTTGAACAAAGAACCACCTTACACCTGTTCTTCTTGGCATCAAAAATGTTTTAACTCTTGGATTCTTTTAGCCAAGACTATAACAAAGTAATTTCATTCTTTTTTTCGTCTTTTAGACCTGTTCTTAGAATCTCAGCTCATGTTTAATGTACTGGGTTTCTCCAAAATAGTATGGTCTTGATAACAATGGTATGCTTTTGTACTGAACAACGAGGAACAATGCTTTTGCTTGAGTTCAGATTATTCTAACCACCTCTGTGTGGGCCACAGGTGACACGAGACACACATGCAGAAAATTGGAAATGTGGATGCAGGTAATTTCAGCAAGACAGTGACATTCATATCCTCGGCTGCTTTGCAGTGATTTATCCGTTACTGAGACAATCTGCGAGACACACAGCTGTTCCCTCAGAAAATCGACTTGTAGTAAAATGACAAGCCAACCCCATTACCACACAGCACTTTCTACAAAGTCACAAATAGAAAAATGTGTGTTTGTTATAATATAATTATAAAACATTGCTGTTTAGCTGTGGCTGCCATTTTCTTCAAAGTTGCCAATTTAAAATGATACAATTTCAAAGTAAACTTTGACAAGGTCTGGTATTAATCAAGCAAGGGACTGTTTTTCCAATTTCTTTATGCTTCATTTCAAAATGTTTGAGGCTGCATTTGAATTCTCACTTTGGTCCTGAGAAGGTTTTCATGTGCTATGGTAAAGTTACTTTAATGTTAACACAATTTGTTTTCCACAGTGAAAGTTTTTGGCAGATTTTCTATTACTGTTCTTCAGTTGAAGTTGATACAGGCAGTCGTCCCAAGTCAAATCTTTTATAGTTATCTCCCAAAACTTCACATATGGCCATGCAGTGTTCTGATACTCCTCTTGGCAGGATTTAAAAGATTACTATCTGATTTACAGTAACTACTGCGGCTTAATTGCTGCACAATTACAAAAGTTTTTTTCTATCTTACAGACACTGGTGGGATTGTGCCTGCATTCACACAAACCACTGTTAACTGTAGTGTCCAGGGCCACTTTGACAGAGCAGGACTGGACAAAATGAACGCAGAATCGCGCCACACCTGCCTTTGTAGTCTAGGGTAAGTATCTACAATTACAGTTCATTTAGAAACCAGTGGAGTAATGTAGAAGGTAAACAACAGCTTTTACTTTCGAAGACACACTCCTGATAAATTACTGTCATTACTGCCATACACATAGACACAGCTTTTCACTGATTGGCTCATGTTGTCCTCCTTATTTTGGGACGCTATATAAGGAAAGCATGAACAACACACAGGCTTCTTTGTATAGATTTTTGTTAGTGGAAATAACTGGAATACAGGAATAAAGTGACGGCTGTCTGTACAAAAGTGTTGAGATTAGCATTAACATCTCAAATTAAACCTACATCTTAAAGCTCAATTAGACATTAGCTCTCATGAGTGGTCCCCCAAATAAAGGGCGTCAAAACGAGCGTTTTGTGTACTGTGACAAACTCGCACAGTAAAAGTAAAATGGTGACCTTTTGTGAATGTTGAGTGGTGTCAAAATCCAAGAAATGATTCTACATTATAAATACAAAGCTGACTGCTCACTATGTCAACTTTATGGCCTAATCACAATTCATACTGCTCAACCATTTGTAATAAAGAATGCCATCAGGTTCAAACAGCAGCAGTGGAAGATTAGCATAAAAACATTTAAATTATATTTTCTTTATATCATCATAGGAGTAGTACTAATACTTTCAGGTACATTGCTTTGTCACCTGCTAATCACACTGTCCATGAAGCAGTTTGTGTCAGTGTTTAAAAATCGAAACAGCCTCCCCACATTATGTAAATGGCGAAAAACGAAGTGAACAACTACAACACAAACAGATTCTTAAACTATATGCACATGCTGCGTGGCAATTAACCACAGGCACTTCAAAACCTGCTTTATTTGGATCTTTTATTTGAATGCAGTTACACAAGGTCAAGTAAATATTGTCTATTTAGCGCATTTTATTTATTTTTGTTTAAAGTCTTCAAAGTCAGTAAGCTTCTCAAAGACCAAATTGAAATTTAGAGGTTTTCTTTGATGTGTGTGACTCATTTGTATGTCTCTGAATGGGACAAACTCACTGAAGTCCTTTTGAAGGCGGTCTAAGATGGTGCAGCACTCTCTACCTGGGTGTGTGGCTGTGATTGCAAAGTCCAGGGCGCAGCGTAGCGTAAAGCCATCGCTTCAAACTGCACTTAATCACACACTGCAGCTCCAAGTAAATATCTAATCACACAGTGGGCTGCCTGAATGCTGATGCATACACAAATGTGTTTACTATGCACATGCACGTTCTCGAAAACTTATGAACAAAAAAACGACTGACATGTGTCTATGAGAAATTCCATCTTTTTCCACTTTGTGTAGCGGCCAGAGCAGGCACACATCAGCGTTTGTGATCTATCTCAATGCCACGCCTCAACAGATTCAATCAGAGGGGAGCCGTTGTTTTTTCTGCGTTTGTTGTTTTATTTTCCTGGTCTTTCTCTTTCTCACACACAGACCCCCTCTTTGTGTCTCTGTAGAAGCCAAATAACTTTAGTCTGAATGGTCCCACTGCTCTCACTATGAAGCTAAACACAGGCATACAACATGAGCACACACAAATAGCACAGTCAGATGCGCTCATTGGCCTGATGGACTGTCGAGACTCTTCAAAACGAAAGCGGGCTGTGAGACTCAATGGCTCTACTTGGAGTTGGTCTAAACCTGCGGTGAATAAAAACCGGTTTTCACATTCAGTGTCAAATAAAACTGTGCTGTGAGTTACTGTTGATGTCAGCGTGTCAAGAGCACACTAACTGATTGGGCCAAGATTAGGACTTTTAGGGACTGAGACTTTAGGGATTGAGTCAAGATAAAGACCAAGACAAGGCCAAGTCCAAGAGCAGTTTATTTGACGAGATACCAGGAAATCAAGAAAAGCATTTTAATAGTTTTCCATCCAGTCAAAATAACAATTATTTTGAATTAAAACAGTTGTTGTCTTGATTAGCCTTGAGTCAACAAACCTTAGTCCTGTATCCAAGACCAAGAAAACTATGTTTGATTCATACTCCTGCAGCTTTCAGATCTACTCAGTCTTCCCTTTGTCAGTGATTTGGCTTCATTTGCAATTTTTTTTCCCTTCTGCCTATGTTTTTGTTCTATGTTTTAAATGAACTGATCTCAAAGGAATAAATGATACATTTTAAAGCCAAAGGTATTGTTTCCTGGACAGATTATATAAAAACAGAGGTAATAACTAAACATAGGTGCTATTATTTGCAAAAGGTCATGACTGGCAATAGTACAGGCAATAGTGCGGCCTCACAGTTTACAAGAGCGGTGATCTGAACACAGGAGTTAGGAGAGAGGACTTGTTTTAAAGTTTGCATTAGTCATCCTTAATGCCCCCCATAGAAACCTACAGGATGAGTGTGGTTGTTGCAGATGACACTGTGTGAGTTATGATGGCCCTTATTCTCTGTCCAGCTCAGATTTATGCAGCACTCACTGACCACTCCTGACGTCCTATTACTATTGTGGTCTGCACCTTTTAACTACACATATTCCTAAAAAATGCCTGTCAGTCACTTCTGCTTGTTGGCTGTAATAAATTTCCATTCATTTGATTAAATCCATACAGGCTCCTGAAGGCAGCAGGAGTGATGTGTCCATCAGATATTTGTCATTTTAAGGCTCTATGAACATTTAAGTGATTTCTTGTTTTTACTAGTCATTAGTCACTAGTCACTAGCCACTAGTCTGTCCAGTTTATGTAGAAGTCTGTGTGGGGGGAGTGGGATTGAAGCTTGCTGCTTGTTGCAGACCCAACAATATAGCCTCTTAAATTAGATGCAGCCCATCCATTTTACATTTTTACAATGACTAAAAAAGTGCTTATGGATATTACAGCAATGTAATGCATATTTTAATAGTTGAATAAAAATTACAAATGTTTTGATCGAACAAATCCCAATAATACTTTGAAGAAAAAAAAATAGATAACATTATAGTAGCTGACTCACTTTAAATGGAGATAAGGTAGTTAACCACACAACTCAAATCTGCCTCTTTCTGTCAAAGGCCTATAAAGATCATCCAGTGTCATCTCTTCATTGTTCTTGTCACTTGTGCCCCATCTTCCCACCAACCTAGATTGGTCAAAACTCAACAACAACTGGTCAAAAAAACAACTAACAAAAAATTAATACACAAAAGTCTAAACAGTGTACATCTCTTGCTGAAGCATGTGCTACATGAAAAAAAAATATTTGGAAAAAAGTTTCATTTGTGAAATTATTGTAAAAATTAACAAAATGCAACATGAAAAATGTGGATAATTTCAAAATTGTACTGTAAAGTGTATCAGCTCAGATCAGACCTGAGCCACGGCACAGCCTCTGGAACATGGTTCAAGTCAAAACAAACGTCACACCAATTATTACATTCATCAGTGTTTCTCCTCTTCCTCCTCTGCCACTTTGCAGGGGAGTCCTGTCCCCATGGGAGGGGGAGACTATTGTACATATCTTTAGTGGTAGGGGAAGCTGAAACATCTAGGGAAACCTATGCAGGCGCAGGGTGAATAATGCAAACTCCACACAGAAAGGCCCTGCCCTGGATGGGAATCGAACCAGCCAAACCATTAAACGTTCTTTGTATTATTGGTAGTCATTACTTTCTTGCTAATAGGCAAAAGTTAACAATAAAAATGTATGTAAAAAAAAAAACAATGTATGTATGCCATGATACACACGTGGACAAAATTGTTGGTACCCTTCAGTCAATGAAAGAAAAACTCACAATGGTCACAGAAAAAACTTGACAAAAGTAATAATAAATAAATATTCTATGAATGTTAACCAATGAAAGTCAGACATTGCTTTTCAACCATGCTTCAACGGAATTATTTAAAAAAATAAACTCATGGAACAGGCCTAGACAAAATTGATGGTACCCCTAGAAAAGACTGTAAATAATGTGACTTAATTCAAGGTGTGTGCACTAATTAGCATCACAGGTGTGTACAATCTTGTAATCAGTCAGTGGGCCTATTTATAGGGCTTCAGGTAGTCACTGTGTTGTCTGGTGACATGGTGTGTACCACACTCAACATGGACCAGAGGAAGAGAAGCAAAGAGTTGTCGCAGGAGAATAGAAAGAAAATTATAGACAAGTATGATAAAGGTAAAGGCTATAAGACCATCTCCAAGCAGCTAGATGTTCCTGTGACTACAGTTGCACATATTATTCAGAAATTTAAGATCCATGGGACTGTAGCCAACCTCCCTGGACGTGGCTGCAGGAGGAAAATTGATGACAAATCAAAGAGACGGATAATCCGAAAGAACAACGTAACTTTTGAATTATAAAAAAGAAGAAAATGGGCAAGAGAAAGAAAAACTATACCCTAACTCTAAACCTCAAAACCTAGTGAAGTAGTATATTTTAAGCTGTATTTCTTTCAGTCTTCCAGGGCAAGTTGTCCCGGTACAAGTTTAGCTGTTTTCATGTCCCATTT
The DNA here is from genome assembly GCA_024416835.2 of Perccottus glenii. Lineage (NCBI taxonomy): Eukaryota > Metazoa > Chordata > Actinopteri > Gobiiformes > Odontobutidae > Perccottus > Perccottus glenii. The sequence continues at coordinate 11,365,897 of CM044550.2, forward strand.
AGTTGAATTTCTTTGCCATTTCTCTTCTCATGACAGTTAATTGAGAAATGTACCAATTTCCAGCCTTGAGGCATACCCCATACAGGTGGGGCTCTAAAATATGACTGTAGTTCGACTAATTAAAAAAGAAAATCCATTTACGCATTTACTTTTTATATCCCAAGACTGGCTTGATGCGCTCGATTCAATACCAAGCTCTCAAATCTCACCTGAGGCAGAGAATATTGCAAAGCGTCTCAGTCTAAATCCTCATGTTCGCAGGAAGCTGAGCCCACTGCTGTCTGTTTGAGAAGAGTAGGTTGCACAGCAGAGTTCGGCTAAAAACCTAATGAAGATGTCCAATCTTATTTCCTCCTGCTGTCCAACTATGTCTTACCCAACTGTCCCCCCCGTCTCTGGTTGTGTCCAAGTCTTTCTTTTCCTATCCTCTCTGTAAACTGTGCTTGACTGACTTTTATATGACAGTACCATTTCCCACAGCAGCTAAAGAACACGCTAAGCCGTTAAAGTATCAGGGGACATCAGTTTACCCTTGCAGTTACCTCAGCAAAAATAAACACACACAAAAATCCTGCATAAAGTCCACATTTTTCAAGCAGAGACAGCTTCATCCGTCAGCCAAACACCACGAGCTTTGATATGCACTTGGTGAGTGATCATTGCATTTTGAATGATTTTTACAAGCCAAAGGAAGGTTAGCGTGATTAACTCTAAACATATCACTCAAACACTCACATATTTGTGATAGCGTCAAAACACGCTTTTCTTCAGCAGTGCAGCCGGTGCGTTGAAATACTACTGGATACAAGTTTATAAGATAAACAAGATATGTTGCTTATGTAGTACTTTAGACCATAAGTATCTTTCCATTTATCTATTTGATAACATGAGCATTCCATTAATCGTATACATAGACAGAAACCTAAAAATGGAATTACATGTAAATTAAGAATGTTAAACATATCGTACAAGATATTCTTTTCCTAGTCTGGGAAAAGGGTTTAAACCCCAAATAGACTGTAAAAGCAATCATTAGTGGAAAAAAACAGGCTTTATGATGCCATCTCCTATATGGATTGAATACTCAGGAATGAAGGAATGTGTCCAATCACATGCAAGCAAACCACACGCTCGGAAGAGGAGCGCTCCTATTGGTCTACACAGGCTTGTAATCTGACTTACCAGGAAGTGTAATAGCTGCCAATAAAGTGTATTTTCAGCACTGAAAATGTATTTTTCACACAGAGAAACAGCTCAAAAAAGAAAAATATCAACAGAGAAAATAATATTTAACGAGGTGGAGATAATATCAGTCCTGACGCTAAATTTGCACGCAAAGTTAATGCTAAGCGCTAAACTTCAGTTTGGTATATTGTATTAGTATTTTGTGGAGGAACAATTGGTCCAGTTTTATTTTTTTAATAAAAGAGGAGAGAGTATGGATGACAACAGGAAAATTAGGTAGTGCAGCTTTAACTTATATTAAATTATACGCAATCAGTAGTACTTACATATTGCACAACTACTGCTTTAGTTGCCTTTTTACGCTTTATCAGTAGTGCTATTTTTCCTGTGTCATTTTCTAGTACATCCACACAAATACAGTTTGAGTTGACAATGGCACTACTGAATGGAAATCCTCTTGAACAGAGACTTTGTCAACATTAAATACTCAGATGCAACTAATCAGAGAAAACAAGGAGGGGACACTGGTGCTTGATTGTGCGTTTTTTTTTTTTACTAAGTTTTACGCCAAAGTGATCGATGTGTTAACTTGTGTTTGGTTTGCAAGGTAACACTATTTGCCCTAGCTCCACTTTAGGCCTACATTACCCAAAGAACCACCACTGAGCATGTCATAAGATAATCCAATGGCGATGACTGTGTTATTTCCTGGTACTGAAAGTACTTTTAGTCAGTCTGTAAGTCTCGGTCTGTAAGAGAAGGAATTCAACTCAGCACTTAAACATTTTTATTGGTAAATTGTCTCCTCTAATGCCAATATAAATGTGTTTTAGGCCTGTAGCATATATTCAAGTTTTCTATCTTTTCTATTCTAGTTCCATTAATTACACAGACCAGTGGCGATTTTGCCAACGCACTCTACACATATGCTTGGCTTTGTGTTGTAAGTTGTTCAATGAAGCCTGTGGTGGTGCATTGACGTAGGTAACACTCCATTACTTGTCCATTTCCTCTGCATGGCTGGTCTCAGCATTTAACTCCGGGCATAATATACTAATTACATCTGTAAACACACACAGACAAACAGTGTTTACCTCGCTCATTTCACAGCGCCACAGTTTCTGCGTCATGCTCTCGCTGCTCCCCGTCTGATCCCATTCAAGTGATAGAGATCAAGATGTAATGTGTTTGTTTCCCCGACGACAGAGGGATGGGCAGATTCAACCAGGCTCAAAAAAGGAGTGGGCGGAGGAGGCGGTTTTATCTCAATAGGTGTAGGCACTGGGGCATAGTCATGAAAGGGACTGGGCAGGAGGTGACAGTAGGTGAGAAATTAGTTGCAAAGATAATGACAAGGAACAGAACTGAAGTAGAGCAGACAAGATGTGGCCATTTTTTCGTCCTCATTAAGGTCACTCTCTTATTGAAGACAAAATGAGCTGTGAATATTGTGCTTTTTCTTAATCTTATTCTAAGCAGACCAACACCACCGGCGTAGACAAAGTGGCTCATTTTTATTGGCATGTCTTGCAGAGCTCAATAATATGGGCAAATGGCTGTTTAATGTTTACTGCAGTGAAAAAAGGGTTCTGTTAATTACCAAATGAGATTAAGGTGTTAAACAAGATGAATAAACAAAGGATGAAAGGATAAGCAACATTAAGGACACATTGTGGGCTTGCGTTTTTTTATCTTTACACAAATGTCGTTTGGGATTTTTTGGGCTTCTGTAGCTTACATAGATCACTTAAATCTGTAAAACCTACACAAAACCATAAATCAAACTGCATGACTCCATGTAGTAGTCAAAAGTGATCTCACACACATAGCACATTTGAGAATAATTGGCAATACCTGTTATCGTAATAGGTCTATAATATAGCTCCTGTTTAAGTTAGAACAAGGTCAACTGCTGTAGCCCACAATAGTATTTCTTTCTTTCTTTTTTCTAAAGAGTGATGTAACACACAACACACTGTAATACATCAAATCAAATTGTCACTTCTGGCCCCAGCAGGAATGATAATTTATGTTACATTTAGTCCCCAAAGTGGCATATATCAGTTACAGGTGCAGATAAGGTCTGTAAATGTGGTCCTTGTCACAAAAGGGGCGGCAGTAGCTCAGTGGTAGCACGGTTCGATCCCCGCTCAAAATATCCCAAAACATCATAACTGCTCTCCTGCTCTCCCCCACAGTTCATACTGTCGTTGTGTCCTTGGGCAAGACACTTAACCCACCTTGCCTCCAGTGGTCAGCTGTAACACTAGTAAAGCGCTTTGAATGCCTACTAGGTGGAAAAGCGCTATAATTAAAAAAATGTGTGTGTGTGTGTGTGTGTGTGTGTGTGTGTGTGTGTGTGTGTGTGTGTGTGTGTGTGTGTGTGTGTGTGTGTGTGTGTGTGTGTGTGTGTGTGTGTGTGTGTTGCTGCATGCCTGTTAGTGTGTGGTGGGAGGGGGGGAATGTGTGTATATTTGTGCTGGAGTTTGTGCTCTTTCCTCTCAGTGGCACTTTGATGGTGACAATTTATCGCCCTTAGTCTCAAAGTGAATATTAATAGATTTATAACTCAAGAGACTTCACAATCCATCTAAACTAGGAAGGAGAAGCAGATCTAATCTGTCAAAAGAACAGAATGAGCCAGTGTGCAAGGAAAAAAGCAGCGATAAGATTTTGTGGAGAACTGGATGTGTACAAACTATTAGTCAAGATATTTTTGTTATTTTTCTGCGTGGCATGAAAGTATCTATCATATTTATTTTTTAGCAAGAGAACATTTTTCCTAAAGAAAACATCAAAGCGCTACAGAGCTACAAAAAAGTGCAAAATATGAGATTTAACTGGCCATGTTGTTGGTGGCAAATTCTTTGGTCATGCTTCTCCGAGTGTCCCAGGCAGTTTATGTGGTGTCACAATTCACTGAAGTCCTTGTGAGTTTTTTGGTCCACTGATAGCGCTTTGCTAACTGTCCAAAACGGTAACAGCTGTTTATTCTGCATAGCCTCTAACTATCTGCTCTAATTGGGAGTTTGTTTTGGTCATGCAGCCAATGGGGATGTTTGACTGACTCCCTCAACATTTCTGCCCATTTTCTGTTGGCTCAACTGCCCAGAGAGGTCTGTGGCAATTTGTGGGTTTTCTGAGTGTGTATCGGACTGTCGCATATCAAGGGCGGCAGAGTGTCCCACTGTGTTTTCACATCACAGTGTTCTCATTATGCCAGTTTGTGTGAGTGAGATAAGCTAAAATAAAACAGAATAAGATAGGATGATTTTTTTCCAACAGCAGTTTACAGCAATAGTGAAAAAGTGAGCAATGTCCATCGGGGGAACATCTGATTTTTTTCATTATCAACAAAGAAACTGTGTGTACAATATAAAGCTGCAGATGAAGGAAATAACGCTACTACTTACTCTCAGTGATGACTGGTTATGTGCTGATGTCAATACTGCATGTTAAACATACATATATATTTTTTTTATTTAAACAGGCTGCATTATTCCTACAACATAAACATTAGTGAGTCCACAAATGAGTGTAATGTGTCCATACAATGAAGCCGCTAGATTCCAGATTATGGGTAAAGTCTGTGAAAGGGAATTTAGCAGGCCGTCCTTACAGTCTGAGTAAAAGATAGGCTGAAGACAATCAGGAGAAGTTGATTTGCCAACAATACAGTGTGACAATACTGAACAGTCAAAGTCTGGCCATGATTCACAGTGAGAGGTTTTTAAAAGCGTCACTACGAATGCCACATGCAATAGCTACGTTAGGTATCTAGCCTCGAGACAAGACTTGGAGTCAGGTTATCCATGCAAGGATGTCTGTGTTCAGTTAGACCAGACCTGAGTTCACTGAATGAACAGTACAATGAATATTTGTGGAGTCTGAGCTTCAGCTACAGCTTTGGTTGGGGGAAAAAACAACCTTTTGTGTGACAACTAGCCCATAGGTGAGGGTAGATGCACTGTTAAGTTAGAATCTAAGTACCAGAGACCAAACATTATCCATCAGTCTGGAGGATAGTGCATGAATAAAAATGTGTTATGCTTCACTGAAACCGACATTGATGATGGCCATACTGCCAGTATGACTGTAGGCCTTTTTTTGGGCTCCATGCAGGCAAAAAAGTGAACCAAAGTTATGTGTATCCAAGCGTATACTAGAGCTCTTTACATCCCATTAGCAGTCTTTTAATGGGGAATCTAATTGATTGAAGGTTGTTGGAAGGATAATGCTTTGTCTAAACCATGCCTCCCGCTCCATCTTAAAAGGAATCCAATACTTTTTCTGGCCTGCTAAAAGCATGAATAAAAAACGATTAGTTTTGGCTGAGCTCTGTGCCAGTGTTTTAAGTGAAAGGAAGGAGAGCACAGGGAATAAAAGATGAGAAGAACAGCAACAGGGGAAAATGTCTTTAGAAATAACAACTGTTTTGTCTGTCTTGCAAAGCAACGGGAGGACGGCTATACATCCTGATTGATTCTCTGATGGTTTGTGCTTGAGCCAATCGTAGTATGGTTTAAAGGAGTGCATACACAAGTTTCATCCATCAGTCCTTCTTCCCTGCTGTCTCAATGCTGCTGGCTGCCAATATATTTTCATTAGGCCATACAATTTTAAATCTAATTTACCTAGTACATCATACATTTTTACATAACTTCCTGGAGGATATTGTGGTGATATATACAAACAACCTGAAGACATATTACTCTGCGATACTTACCTCCCATATGATAAGCTCTATGCCACTGATAATCCCACCTCCACATTTAATTTGTTGAGTCTATATGAACTGCAAGAGGACAAATTTACTTCCTAAATTGCTTCACCAGAGAATTTTTCGAATTATTAATAGAAGTCCATTTTACATGACATATCAACAAAATGGTAAAGTTTGAGAGTAAGTGATAAGAAGTGCTCTAAACTGAGAGGCTGGGTGTTAAGATAAGAAAGGTTTGGTAAATGGTTATACATTTGTAATAAATCAGAAATTAATCCATACCTACATCTGATGGGACATTGACCAACTTCTCACAGACCAAATTACTGGCTTAAGCTGTTTTAGGCAGATGTTTGGCAGAAATACACATTCCAACTCTTCAGACTCTGCAGAAATAAGTTGGATTAAGTTAAATTTTGCAGTTTGACAAATGTCCACAGGGGGCTGGCTCAAAAAGATGGTCAAACCAACAACAGAAAACAAGGAGTTCAAAAATACAAATGTCCGTGCCATGTCTTACTTCTTTTACGGTCAAAGTTAGGCTAAATATTGTGGCTTTAAAATAATGTTTGCCGCTTTCTGGCTTTTAAATATCCCTGCATTTACTGAGACGGCTGATTGTTGTCATCCATTTGGCTCCTAGCCTTGAGCGCTCTTGCTCCATCAGAGCCACTTGTACTTCTCGATGCTGCCAGTCAGAGAATTGCTTAGTCACTTATGATGTCATATTAGCAGCACTGATTGATTCTGCCATGGAGCCATAGAAGCTGTAATTGTTCCCAAGAATAAATCTCTAAAGTGGCTTCATTAATTAAGACGTAGCAGAGTGACTCAGCCCCTGGTTAATGGCCAGGCAGCCCAACCACAATAAATGGTGGAGAATATTTTCATTTGTCATATCTTTATTTGTTGTCAGGTGACACATCTTGGACTTGCAGAAAACAAACACAGTTCAATCTGAGGCTCTGAGGTGATGTAGCGCAGCAGGTGTTTTTATTTATATGAGTTGGATGGGCGTCATGGAGATTGTCACACCTTCACAGGCCCATGAGGTCATTGTGGCCCATCTTGTACTGGCTACAGTCAAACTCAGTAGAATACACTGCTGTCCTGTTCATACATACAGTATTTGCTATCTTTATTAAAACTTTTAGACACATAAACCTCAGAAAGACTAAGCTTTTCCTAACCATTGTGACATCTGCATGGTCTAATTGTTGTGTTGTGTATTCAGTGTTGTGCCTGAACGCGTTCATTGAACGATAGTTCATGAACTCGTTCATATTTTGGGCGAACGTGAACTGAACGTGCTGAATTACGGCCTGATGAACGTTACTGTGAACTCGTTCATTCTGGTGTCCGTGAACGGCACGCTCTCTCAGGTTAACTTCGTTCAATAGGGTGCCAGATTTCTATACAGCCTTCAAGGCGAAAACCCGGCTAAAACACACCGCAAACGGGTCTTAATATGTAGCGGAAAAACACCAAACCTGGCAACACCAGCCACCTGTGTCGCACCGCCGTCCGCCGCATGCGTGACGCGTCATCAAAAAAAAATTAAAAATAAAGCAGTAAGGCGACAGCAGCATGTAGTAAGGCATATGATCATTTAAATTCATTCATGTAACTTGTTTGTTGAACCTGCCTGGTATATTTTTCCAGGATTCCAATATTCTGTTTTAGCATGTGGACAATGGAAAATTATTAAAATTTAAAAACGTTTTCACCTTAATGATTACTGTCCTGTTTTTCTTTGAATAATTCCTCATTAAAAAGACCATTCAAGCAGCACGTTTGTCCTCATGTTCTTGAGAATGTACTGTAGGGTTGAAAGCTGCAGCTGCTACTAGTGTGGAGTGAATACACAGCAACAAAGCATTAAAGCAACAATGTCCCCTCAATGCTAATGTAAACCCTGGTTGGATAAGGGTTAAAAATTGGATATGAAAATTAAATCTGACGCATAGCTTCATTGTTAAAACTGATAAAATAATTGCTGTCTGTGATTCTACTGTATATGGGCTGTGGCAATAATTTTGAAAAATAATAGCAAAAAGAACTATGAACTAGTTCATTTTTGGAACTGTGAACTTAGTTCAAAATTTTGAAGTTTGAACTATGAACTGAACTAGTTCATTTTAAAATTTGTGAACTGAACTTTGAACTAGTTCTTGTAGAAAGTGAACTTTCCCAACACTGTGTGTATTGAGCTTTTGCATATTGTGACATAAGCAACAAGTGGGCCACAATTAGTGTCATTGTCATGGATGGATGAATAAATGGCTATAACAGTTTTTATTACTTTGTGCCATAAAGTCAAGGAAAAAGCACTTGATCTCAACTGTCACTATTATATACACATTTTTGTATGTGTACATTATAGTATGGTATGTACACAATTTTTCTTTTTGTCTTAGTTTGCCAATAGAATGAGTTATTAAAAACACTAGATAATTTGTTTTTTTCAACGCTGCTACAGTCTACAGCAAAGTTCACCACACAAAATGAACCAAATAAATCAAATTTTTAGTTTTGGAGCCCCTTACTTGACATTGAGCCCTTTTCCAAGGCTCATAAAGCCTGCCTTATTGGTCAGATGGCTGGCTTAACCACACAGTGTGGGGCTGATCATCACAGGTGGCAGCCAGCTCCATGGGGACAGTGCTCAGATCAGTTTTGCCTGCAGCTTTCCGTTTGCTCTGTGTCCTCTCATCTCTACCAGGTCAAATACTGTTTTTTGCCATGCTTTTGAAACCCAGCTCAAAATTCATCCAGTTCTTCAGGATAGACCCCAATCTACAGGTTGTTAGTAACTGCAAATGTAATTTTGGTTAGTGCGTATATCACAGAATATCAATAGCTCATTTTATGCTCTTTTCTGTGATACTAGGGGAATTTCTCCTACCAGTGTCCCATGGAGAACATGGCAATTTTCCACAGCTGTAAGGTCCAACCCTTTGACTTACATTGTAACCACATGGTTTTGCCACCTTTTTGCTGTTGTAAAAATCCCCAAACTGTATCTTTGGATGTGAATTTGCAGCTATTAAGAAATGACAAGCAGTAGGTGTGAAAGATGAATTATGCTATGTTAGCATAACTCAAAATTTGTGAGAATCTGTACAATTGTGTGAACATTCTTAAAAGAATATCTCAAAATACTTAGATTGCAATAAATAGTTTGACAAACACACAAAAACTAAGCTAGCCAGATAGTGAATTTAGGTTGCTTCTATGGACATCTGTAAAGAGAAGTATTATTGATGTATTTGCTGCAGTGATGTTATAGTAGTATAATAATAATACATTCATACGGAGGAAATAAACAGTTACACATAATGCCCCAACATATCCTAAACTGGCAGGTCGACCAGCTGGTTGGCATATCTTCTTCCTGATTGGGAAATCTGACAAACAAGACCTGAGATGTTGCTAAATGAAGAGGCAACAACACAATTTAACTAATAAGTGTTTTTTTGCAAATGTATTTCTTAGTGTGGAAGTTAAACTGTTAAAAAATAAGTTGAAAATTATATTGAAAGTGTTTCAGTTTGACCTCTGAACCTTGGATACAATTCAAAAACATTTCATGAAGTGTCAGAAAAACATGACAGTTTATCAAAGAGTTTAATTTCAGCAGCAAAACAAACAGTGTAGTCTGTGGGTTTGTGTTTGATTGTAATTGAATTGGCAAAGAGTTTGTTGTGTATCCAAAATACTAAAACCTGCCATGTGCTACAGTGTGTTGATTTCCAAATCAGGCACAAAACCATCCACAATAAACCTACAAATTAATCCGTCTAACTAATCTGACCAATAATTAATTTTCATTTTCATTTTACCAATGGGCTCTGACTAACCAATATAAACAGAGAGACTTGTTAAATGGCAAAACATCCAACAGCAGTAAAAACCTATTACAGATGTATTACTGAAGCTTAGACCGGGTCCGAGGAAGCTTTGTGAATGACTAATAGTAGAAAACTCTAGGTAATATGTTTCTGTAAGCCTGTTGAGAATAAATTTCTCATTTGAATCCATACCAGAAACCTTTGTGAGGATCTGGCCACAGCGAGAATGAATCCGAGGTCATTTGAGAGTGAAAGTGTTGGTCCTGCGGTGCTGGCATCCTGCTGATGACTTTGTTTTGTTACAGGCGGTTTCCAGGAGACCATATGGTGAGCGTTATGGTCTAGACCTGCTACTCCAGACCCGTCAGTACTGGCTGGGATCAAACGTCTGAGCCAAGACGAGATGATGGCGCTGGCTGCTGCTTTGTGTTTGTGTGTAACCAGATATCTGTGAGTGTCTGTCCATCAACCCTGCTGCAGTGGGACTTATTCTGGGCTCTGTGTGTGAAGCATGTCAAAGTCTTACATGTGTTATTGCACTCAAGTGTGGGGGTGAATGTGGATGGTCAGTGTAACATAAAGAACTGAAATGATGTTAACATAGACCCATTTGCCACGAAAGCAGTTAAAGGGTCGAACACTTAATTTGAATCAGTTTAATTTTTCAGTGCCCAAAGAAAGTGTAAGGTTTATAGACTGCTGCCAACATTTTGATGTTAAAGTGTAAAAAATATAGTTAATTTATGTTATGTGGACTGTTTTGGATTTATTTCACAAAACCTCATTGAGTGTCTGAGTGATATTGTGTTTATACAGGACACAGATACATACATGCAGTTATTCCCAGTATACATACTAATATCCTTAATTCACCACATTTCTAGCAACAGGGCGGCTGAGACAAAACACCTAACTAAACATGCCCTGACCTTTGACTGGTGTGACCTTTATTTGATCAATACAACAACAGTTGTAGCAATAGTAAAATGTGCATAAGTTCTCCAGGTGGCATATCGGGGATTTCTCACAGTCTTTCAAAAACTTTGTGAAATCAGGATATGATGTTTAATGGTATAAATAGAAAAAGAGTATACTTAGAAAACTGAGATACTCAATTGAATGTTAACACACTCATTGGTTAAGAGGCTTAATCTAGTTGTAGCTGGCGTCTACTGAATTCAATAAACTACTAGCAACAAAGAGTTCATGTCAAGATCACCACAAGCCCAATGTAGTTTTGAATGGTAAAACAACAGAGGGGTTGAAGATCCATGTTGTCTTTTATAACAGTCCTGGTATTGTATGCTCTAGTCTACAACAACACATTTTCCAAATCATGTTTCTTAAAGGCAGTGTTTTAACATGAACTGAATTTCTTTGCCATGAACTCATTTGCAACTGTCAATGGAGGTGTGGGCGTAAGACTATTGTACTGCTCAAGGATGACATAAACAATGCAAGGTAAGTTGGGAATAAAAAAAATCAACATAATGTGGCTATACTATGTATAGCAGGGCCGCTCTTGTTTGTGGCTGGAGCTTTATCAAACATGATGCTACATATTGGACTGTGACACACATAGCCTAAACCCTCTGTCTTTTGTGACATCGGCAAGCTGCTTGGCGATGCTTGGCCTAAGCATTTTGAGCTGGAGTTCAAGGCGGTGACCTGCCTGCCTGACGTTGACAATGTAACTTCCGAACCTGTGTTGATTAGGCCTCAAAATATGAAATTAAAATCCAAAAGAATACGTAATAGCCTATGTGTGTCAAAATCATTTTCTAAAATATTCATAAGGAATTTATAAATTGTGCAAAATATTTTAATAGGCCTACATTTTTTTAATCTCCCTCTCGTAAAACAACCCCACTTCCCGCGGCCATGATGTATAGTATATTTATTAAGAAGTTTAAACCAAATTGAACAAAATAAGTAGTTACCCGCTCTTTCACCAGTCCAGAGCTAACTTTATGTTGGACTTTATGGTAATGGAGTATTGTGTAGCCCACTGCTGGTCTTCTGCACAACTGTCTCTTATTTAAAGTCATTTTAGAGAAAACCACACAACATCTGTAAAAGCCATTACAGCCGGACACACTCCATCAAACCCCAGAACAGAGGCACATGTTCCATATGTAAAAGCCATATAAACACTTTCTGTGTCTTTATTTGACTCCATTCAAAGTAGTGTGTTTCTTTTCAGGTGCCTGTCTGTGTGAGCGGATGTTATGTGAGCACAAGCGGCCATCACACATGATTTAGTGCTGGGGTCCCAACGGCAGAGGCCAGGGTCCCATGTCCCAGATCAAATGATGCTGAGCTTTTACAGTTTAATCTGAAGTTTTCCAAACCAAATGAAAATAGTCATTAATCAGTGAATACAGAAATCTGGCTGCTTCCAGGTTCTTTGGACACAACAGCTGCTATTGGGCAAAATTATGTTTGCACCACCTTTTTGGCTCATAACTGGGGTTTTGTCGAAGATAGAAGACTTCCTGTTCTATCAGGACAAGGCAGCTGCAGATAACTGTTGATGTTCTTCAGATCTGAATGTACTGATAAAAAGACAAAAGAAAAACAAAAAGATGAGCCGCTACAAAGTTAGCCAAGCCTGCCATATCCATTTGCTTTGTGAAAGTTCTGAAAGTTGTTTTTGTGAAATGGGTCTGGATTACCCTCATGCAATGTTAGGCTTCTTGGTTGATTGTATGTCCATATCCAACTGTGTCCAGACACTGCCCAAGACTAACTCCAGAACAGATTAATTCTTTGTTTAGATGATAAATGGATGGTTAGCCAGGCTACTGACTGATCTCTGATGAAAAGCAAGGTATAACACAAGTTGACAGACGTCTTTAAAAAAGGTCTATCAAACAAAAGACAAACAAAAAGAGCAATTTCACTCTAGAACAAAAATATACCATAAACTAAGCAAACTAATGAAAAATAACAACTCACAAAAGGTGTGACTAAATGATTTTAAAGTATGTAATGATTTTTGGAAATTGATGTGAGCTAAAGAGAACATAAAAATGAGGACCTTATAATTCACCAAACAGACACAATATTTTACAGACCAACACTTAAAATAATAAAGAATAGTAATCTCAGAAATCAGAAGACATTTTCTTTTTTTCTGCCCTGTGTCTACTAACATTAATCACATGACCAGGAATGAAAGTGGTACATTGTGATTGTGTCAAAAGTTTGATTGTGAATACATACTGTAGATATCTTATTTGTATACTTTATTCTGCGGTAAACATCACATTTTTGGAATTTGAGAAAATATAGTCATCTATGGTGACTGAGGAAAAGGCTTGGTCAGGGCAAAGAAGTGGAAATAGCAGGTTATAGAATGAGCGGTACATAAATGAAATAAATGGGGTCAAAAGCGTGAGGTGTGTATGAAGCAGGAGGCAGAGCGAAACATGAAGTGAGACCATCTGTGTGTGTGATGGACAGAGAGATGATAAAGCTTCGACTGCGGCTGCATGCATGTGTGAATCTGAAAGGGACAAGACAGCGTGAGAGTGGTTTATCCTCAACACTGTTTATCCTCTCTGCTCAGTCGGGGTGAGAGGGGACTGCCGGCCCTCACTCAACACAACAGATAGGCAGCTATCAGCACCAGGGCTTTGGAAAAGTCCAGTCTGTGTCGGTGTGGGTCTGTGTCTGGCACAGCGCTCAATGTGTATGAAAACATGTCTCTAAGCCTGTTGGTGCTGTGTTATCAGTGCCATTACAAAATGTGCTGCATGGATTGGACCCCAGTCAAAGCTGTGTCCAACTTGGAGGTAAACTGTGTAGAGAGCACACCAAGTTTCCAAAACAAAATATAAATGTGGACTTATTACCAAATTAAACTATACCCATGCCCCCCATAATAATCATGAAGGTATGAAATATGAAGGTTTAATGACTTTCTTTGATTCACAGCTAAGGCAGGTTAGAGAAACGGCTGCCCTCACAAGACTGAAGTTGATTTCCAAATACTGGAGTTACTTCACAACATTATGAATGTTAACACCAGAGTAATTTAATATTTCATCTGCTGTTGACAAACCTCGACAGTCCTGATGTGTTTCCAAGTTCATTTCCTTCAGATGCTCCCTGGTGCGTTGCCGTGGCGATGCAGAGACAGTTGGTCTGTTGCCAAGGCGTCTCAAACAAACTGGGCCCATTCCCCACATTCAAGCTTCTCTAATGCAAACATGCTCAGGGGCACAAACACAAATAAACAGCAGACACACAGGGACAGGGTACCGTAATGATTAGCTGTTAGCCACACGTTACATTCACTCTCATAAGGACCGCCTTGGAGGGACAAAGATCATGTCCATTTTATATACAGTAAATCAATAAGTGGTTAGACATGTTTTGGTTTGAGCCTCTCAAAGAAATTAATGTCGGTCTTCTATACAGTTTGCATTTACCTTTTTTTATTCTCACTTTGAAGAAATATACTGGAAATTATTTATGTAAATGTTCAAATCACACATACACACACACACAAATGTAGCGTTCTCCGCACTGAACCAGTGGTGGTATAGTCCCACAGAGACTGTAGGAGAAAAGGGACAAAGGGTAAAATGCAGGACACCAGGTGTGAGTCATATTTAAAGCTGAACACTGATTTAGACACAAGACTTCAGAAATCACAGGTAATGCATGCCATTATGCTCTTAGCATTTATTAGAAGCTTCATTTGGTCATGTTTGTTCATTGGTCTAAGTGTTACAATTATTTCAAAGACTAAATCTATGTTAATTAGTTTATTCTTGTCATGCTTGTCTCTGGTGATTTAGATCCCATAAAAAGGCAAGGACAGAGAGGAGTCAGAACTGGAAGGTGGTGGTGCTGTTTTTCAAAGCTTTAAGAGATAAATAAAGGTGGACATCATCTGCAGATACTGAAAAGATGTATGTGCAAATTCACAGAAGATATGATTCATTAGTGATACATTTAGTAAAGCTAACAGAATGAAGCACCCTGAGCCAACGGTAACGAGGTATTTTGTGTAACAGTTATAACGGACAAAGTGGATTGGGTGGCAGTCGAAGGCGGAGGCCTCGACGACCCAGGACACGGAATCTGGCGCTAGGGACATGGAATGTCACCTCACTGGCGGGGAAGGAGCCTGAGCTTGTGCGGGAGGTTGAGAGATACCGACTAGAGATAGTCGGGCTCACCTCCACGCACAGCTTGGGCTCTGGAACCCAAATCCTCAAGAGAGGCTGGACTCTCCACTACTCTGGAGTTGCCTGCGGTGAGAGGCAGTGGGCTGGTGTGGGCTTGCTCATAGCCCCCCAGCTTAGCCGCCATGTGTTGGAGTTCACCCCGGTGAACGAGAGGGTCGCTTCCCTGCGCCTTCGGGTCGGGGATAGGTCTCTCACTGTTGTTTGTGTTTACGGGCCAAATGGCAGTGCAGAGTACCCGGCCTTCTTGGAGTCTCTGGGAGGGGTGCTGGAAAGTGCTCCGACCGGGGACTCCGTCGTTCCACTGGGGGACTTCAACGCTCACGTGGGCAGTGACAGTGACACCTGGAAGGGCGTGATTGGGAGGAACGGCCCCCCGGATCTGAACCGAGTGGTGTTCTGTTATTGGACTTCTGTGCTAGCAACAGTTTGTCCATAACAAACACCATGTTCAAGCATAAGGGTGTCCATCAGTGCACGTGGCACCAGGACACCCTAGGTCGGAGATCGACTTTGTAGTTGTTTCATCTGACCTCTGGCCGTATGTCTTGGACACTCGGTGAAGAGAGGGGCGGAGCTGTCAACTGATCACCACCTGGTGGTGAGTTGGATCCGATGGCGGGGGAGAAAGCTGGATAGACTCGGCAGGCCCAAACGTACTGTGAGGGTCTGTTGGGAACGTTTGGCAGAGCCTCCTGTCAGAAAGACCTTTATCTCCCACCTCTGGCAGAGCTTCGACCAGATCCCGAGGGAGGTTGGAGACATTGAGTCCGAGTGGACCATGTTCTCCACTTCCATTGTCGATGCGGCCACTCGAAGCTGTGGCCGTAAAGTCTCCGGTGCCTGTCGTGGCGGCAACCCCTGAACCCGGTGGTGGACACCGGAAGTAAGGGATGCCGTCAAGCTGAAGAAGGAGACCTACCAAGCCTGGTTGGCCCGTGGGACTCCTGAGGCAGCTGATAGGTACCGGCAGGCCAAGCGGACTGCAGCCCGGGTGGTCGTGGAGGCTAAAACTCGGGTCTGGGAGGAGTTCGGTGAGGCCATGGAGAAATACTATCGGTCGGCCTCGAAGAAATTCTGGCAAACCGTCTGGCGCCTCAGGAGGAGGAAGCAGTGCCCTGCCAACACTGTTTACAGTGGAGGTGGGAACCTGCTGACTTCAACTAGGGATATTGTTGGAAGGTGGAAGGAATACTTCGAGGATCTCCTCAACCCCACCGACACGTCTTCCGCTGAGGATTCAAGATTCAAGATTCAAGATTTTTATTCGTCACATACAAAATTATATACAGCATATATAACCAGCAGTGAAATGTGAGTCAGGTCCGCTCCATGGACAGTGCAATTATTAAGGAAAACACACAGATGAAAATATACATAAATGTAGCTATGTAAGAATGAAATAAAAGTAAACAATAAAAAATATAAGAATAAAATATGGGGCTGAGGGCTCGGAGGTGGACTCGTCCATCACCCAGGCCGAAGTCACTCAGGTAGTTGGGAAGCTCCTCGGTGGCAAGGCACCGGGGGTGGATGAGATACGCCCTGAGTACCTCAAGTCTCTGGATGTTGTAGGGCTGTCTTGGTTGACACGCCTCTACAACATCGCGTGGCGGTCGGGGACAGTACCTCTGGACTGGCAGACCTGGGTGGTGGTCCCTCTTTTCAAGAAGGGGGACCGGAGGGTGTGTTCCAACTACAGAGGATCACACTCCTCAGCCTCCTGGAAAGTCTATGCCAGGGTACTGGAGAGGAGAATGCGGCCGATAGTTGAACCTCGGATTCAGGAGGAACAATGTGGTTTTCGTCCCGGTCGTGGAACACTGGACCAGCTCTATACCCTCTCCAGGGTGCTGGAGGGTTTATGGGAGTTTGCCCAACCAGTCCACATGTGTTTTGTGGATCTGGAGAAGGCATTCGACTGTGTCCCTCGTGGCGCCCTGTGGGGGGTGCTCTGGGAGTATGGGGTCCGGGGCCCTTTGCTAAGGGCTGTCCAGTCCCTGTACGACCGGAGCAGGAGCTTGGTTCGCATTGCCGGCAGTAAGTCAGACCTGTTCCCAGTGCATGTTGGACTCCGGCAGGGCTGCCCTTTGTCACTGGTCCTGTTCATTATCTTTATGGACAGGATTTCTAGGCGCAGCCAGGGGCCGGAGGGAGTCTGGTTTGGGGACCACAGGATCTCGTCTCTGCTTTTTGCAGATGATGTTGTCCTGTTGGCTCCGGTTTGCAGCCCACCCGAGTGTGAAGCGGCTGGGGTGAGGATCAGCACCTCCAAGTCTGAGACCATGGATCTCAGTCGGAAAAGGGTGGCTTGCCCCCTTCAGGTTGGTGGAGAGATCCTGCCTCAAGTGGAGGAGTTCAAGTATCTTGGGGTCTTGTTCACAAGTGAGGGAAGGAGGGAACGTGAGATTGACAGACGGATCAGTGCAGCTTCTGCAGTGATGCGGTCGATGTACCGGTCTGTCGTGGTGAAGAAGGAGCTGAGCTGTAAGGCAAAGCTCTCGATTTACTGGTCAATCTACGTTCCTACTCTCACCTATGGTCATGAGCTTCGGGTCATGACCGAAAGAACAAGATCCCGGATACAAGCAGCCGAAATGAGTTTTCTCCGCAGGGTGGCGGGGCGCTCCCTTAGAGATAAAGTGAGGAGCTTGGTCACTCGGGAGGAGCTCAAAGTAGATTCACTGCTCCTCCACATCGAGAGGAGCCAGCTGAGGTGGCTCGGGCATCTGTTTTGGATACCTCCTGGACGCCTCCCTAGGGAGGTGTTTCGGGCATGTCCCACCGGGAGGAGACCCCGGGGAAGACCTAGGACACGCTGGAGGGACTATATGTCTCTCGGCTGGCCTGGGAACGCCTCGGTATCCCCTCGGAAGAGCTGGAGGAAGTGTCTGGAGAGAGGGAAGTCTGGGCATCTCTGCTTAGACTGCTGCCCCCGCGACCCGGCCCCGGATAAGCGGTAGAAGATGGATGGAAGGACCTGCCGTAGTGACAATTTACAGCATTTAATAATAATGTGTGTGAATTACATGAAGGTTGTTTTTTTTATATATATATTATGACAAGCATATCCTCACATACAATGCTTGTCACTAATACTA
This sequence comes from Perccottus glenii, assembly GCA_024416835.2. NCBI lineage: Eukaryota > Metazoa > Chordata > Actinopteri > Gobiiformes > Odontobutidae > Perccottus > Perccottus glenii. Next base: position 11,383,955 of record CM044550.2, read on the forward strand.
TTCGATAATCATTTCCAAATAACTGGCAGAAATAAACACAATTAAAGGTGCGTTGTGAAAGGTTTTATAGCATGCAATTGAACTATCAATGTAACTACTTAAAAACACACTCATTTGTGACCTAGTATCATTAAAATTAAAGGCTATTACATTTGTGTACGAAATCAAGTTTGCAACACATTAATGAAAGAAAATCTTGGCACTTCAGCAGCTCTACATCTCGAGCACACAATTTATTTTCTTTCACAACTTCTAAATAGCATAGGAATCTGTGAAAGTTTTGAGATGATGTTTTTGGGTGTAAGCGTGACCCTCAGGCATACTGTATATAAAGTGTGCATCCAATAGAGAGGGGAAACTCACAATACTACAGGGAAACCAAGTGCAAAAATAACATACCACAAAGGAACTGAAAGAGAAATGTGGAAAGAGGAAAGTAATGATACACACAACAGTATCTGTATAGAAGAAATGCAGAGGGCAAGAGGAGCGAGACAGCTAAAGGATAACATAGGCCAAGAGTGAATTAGTCATAATAGGATAGTGGAGGTGGGCTGGAGATGGAAGGAGGTATAATATGAGTTGGTGGAAAGGTAAAGCATTGAAACACACAATGATGATTTCACACTAAAACACACACAAAAAGAGGAAGGAAAGAGAAAAATATAAACGAAACAGCGACAAAAGATGAAAAATTGACACATACACACAGTAAACACACACAGTGAGAAGCAGTTGTGCTCTTCTCTAGGAGCCAGCTCAGTCACCAAGGGGTCAGCCATTTATCCTGTCCCATTACTGCGGACACTGCTGTGAAATTGTCCAATAAATCAGTGTCTGTGAGAAGCACTGCTCCCCCTGCTGACCGGCTAACTGGCAGCCTGGCTGACGGGCTGGTTGGATGACTGGATGGCTGTGTGTTTTTCACTTTGCAACAACTGCAATTAGACCAGATACAGAGCCCTGTCCACACGGGACAGAGAGGTCTTCTAATCTGTGCTCACAAACAGTAAAAAAAGGAGGATTTGGACAGCCATGTTTAAGTGAGGGTTGGCTCTGTGAAGTCAGTCGCTCCAATTTACTTCCAGTAACTAATAACACACAAAAACAAGACACCTCCCAAAGAAAAAAAAAAAGGAAAGTTTTACTATAATAAGGCTCCATTGCTGTAATTGCGATTAGCATTGACAGTTCAATACTTTGCTGGCTTTTTGCAATACCAGCTACACACGCTCTGTGACACATACTTACCACCAAACTTTGTCCACACCATTATAAAAATATACTAATATAATATTTAAAAATCAAGGAAAATAAAGACCCTTTAGACAAAAATCTCTATGAACACGTTTGATAATACTTGTTACAACTTTTAAAGAAGTATTGTGCAATTGTTTTAGTTTTTATGGCACCACTCAGAAAAATGTGCTCCCACTTAACATCGACTGAAAACTTTGCAGTAAACTTTGTGTGACATGACCCTTTAGAGATGTTAGTGTTTTGTTTCACAGTGTGTCACTCATCTTAAGCACAAATATTTGCATAGTGAGCTTGTTAGAAAAAAATGCTTGCATCCAAGTCCTAATTGTGCCACTTCTAATTCTTTTCTATTTCTCCTAGATTTTCTTTTCTTCCAAAGTTTCTCAACATTACATACATGCATATACATAACTAAAACTGTGAGTATTTTGGGTGTGTATTGACAGAAGATCAGACAGAGACATTGTTCATTATGTAAACTCCTCCTGAATGACAGCTGCATACTAAAATGCATCCTCTTATTTGTTTTGTTTCATAAATTCCAACCGAAGCAACTTATGGAATGATTATTAGAAAGTTTATTCAAGTTTAAGTTTTGCTCTGCCATAATAACATTTCTAGCCAAACAAAACCCAACACACCAAGTTCTGTTTAACTAAATGTACAGTTTGCAAGTTAAAAGTAATGTGTGTTGTTAAAGCTGTTGGCACATGGGCTACATGTATAAAATATTTTTTATATATACTGAATGCTTTTAGGTAATAGTGACTTATTGATCTTAGGCTCCATGTTATTCATGGCTAATAGTTTTAGGTGATATGATTTTCTATATATAGGTTTAGATGTGTTAGTAGAAATAAGTCATGTAACCCAGTTTGAGAACATTGTTGGTTATCCCACAGATTCAGAAATAGATAACTGTTAGCGCCACAACAAAAAACACAGTGCCAATCCTGTCAGTATACTGTATGTTAGGGTTTACTTAATTCTCTTCTTTCTTTTCTTCAAAATCTTCCTCAACATTGCTGAATTTATTTGCATGATATATACAAGAAATTATTATTAATCATAATTTTATGTTTTGGTAAGTGATAGATATCTTTAAAAGTGATCATTTGACCACATAGTCAGTAAATCAGCCAACATAAAAAGGAGATTATTATTGTCTAAACAAATTGATGTTGAGAGGTTTTTTTTTTCTCTTTCTTCTGGGTAGATAAAAAGACGACTCTTCTCTTTTGATGTTTACAAAGAGGCCAAACACTGCTAAAACTTTTCAAATTGCAGTGTGTGTCATAAATACTAATCTATCTTCTTTGGGGAAGATGAACGGGACAGGATAACAGCTCACCCAAACAAACCAAATGCAATCTTAGCTTAACCCTGCACCCACACGTCTTAAGTCGGGTTATTTCTCAAGTTTTCTGCTCTCGTGAACATATCTAATCTCGGAACAGACACTCTTTCATACAGTAGCTGCAAAGCCTTGGGGAAACTATGCTCTAGTGGCCACTATTCTGCTGATGAGGCCAATACATGGAGGTGTTGGGTCACACGCTGAGTGGCGGCTCAGAAAAACAACGCCGCTCATCCATTTCCCATCTCCTTTCCCTCGTGGTACTCACCTGTTAACCTCTTTTGTGAAATCCAACGGTGCGTTTCTGCCTGGCTGACTACGCTAGCGTCTCCTAAGATGGGATCTGTGATGCAGGCCCGGGCTCATATTTACAGGACTGGATTTTGACAGGAAGGAAGAGTGAGATGAAATACAGTTCCCACATTGGGAGAAGTCACACTGTGAATACATCTTGTAACGGGTTTTAAAGCGATTTAACGCCTTTGAAAGCTCATATCAATACCTTTGGATGGAGACTGCTTTGTATCTGGAGTTTATTTTTCCTTTTGACAAACAATATCATAACAATTTCCTATTTTCATTGCACAAAGCACACACTGTATTGTTTCCCCAGAGCTTTATTTCTGATTTGATGCAGGAAAAATGGAGTGAGTTGACAGCTTTACATGCACAAGCAATGTATTTATCACCGCTACAATAAATCAGTCATCAATCATAGCCATCATAGTATAGAGTCGCCTGACGGGAGGCCGTTTTCTAATAAAAGTCCAATACGCGCCTGACGTATTGGTTTGTCATAGCTTCTTGGAAGATAGGGTAAATATTAGAAACAACAGAAACTAGTCTGAAGTTGTTTGTGGTGCAAGACGTGATGAGGTTAGAAGTGTGGATGTAGACTAGAATAGAATTTTTGTGCCTATTTCATAGTCCCAGGATGGAGAAAAGTAATGTTTTCAGCAACAAATGAATAGTGCTTACAACTGAGTACTCTCTGATACCAAGTACAGATATGATGAAAGTACTCCACAGTTTGGTTTACTTTTATCATCTTTGTTTACAGGAAAATATGTCCAAACAGAGAGAGTACAGTGCAGTTTGTGAGTGTAACAGAAAACTAAGGACTTTCATGAAAGTTCAATGAAAGTTCACAACAATTTTAGGATTCAGGATTGTGGTCGTTTAATTAAAAATGTTTAGTTAGGGTAAAATTGTCCAGTGTACCAAACACTTGGGCGCATGCAAATTATTTAGACCTGGCTCTGTTTAGGTTTAGTGAATGGAACTGCCAATTAATAATAAGCGTCCATTCTTCATTCACTCCACAGTCGCACACTGGTGGTGGAGACGTGGCAGCAATTTTGTGCCTACGAATTCTCCGACTTCCAAACATTCTCACACATTCATACACCAGTGTGACAGAGACAAGGTGCGTTAAGTGTCTTGCCCAAGGACACAACGGCAACATGAACTGGGGAGAGCGGGAATAAAACCTTCGGGAACCTCCTACATTCCAGTTATAGGACGACCGCTCTTTCTTATCTTACACATACCCTGCATTTTCTTCCTTGCTGTTTTCAGGTGTGGCTCTTGAGTGATCGTAACCATTTCATATCCATGTTGCTTTTTCACATTTTTGTAAATTCTGGAAAATAAAAAGAGGGGGAAAAGTCATGTGACATAGCAACAGCCTAAGAGGAAAGTGTGCATAGAGAGAAGTGGATTGAAAATGGAGAGTGGTAGAGTGTATTGATCAGTTCAGCAGTGCAGCGTTTTCATTTGGTCATTCAATTATTCAGTCATTTGGTTGATGTTGTTTCCCCTGCGACGGTTCACTTGGTCCTCTCACAAATCTCTCGCAAAGCCACATCAGGAAATCATGTAAGTTACAGCAGAGTGAGCGGAGTGGAAAAGTGGACGGCTTAAGCAGGTTTAAATGTGTCTTTATACACTAGTCCGCAAATAGCTTCAATTTAGAGGCTGTCACATTTTCTTTTTGTCAGGCATTTTCTTCAGTTTTGTCTCCCATGTTGAGATGTCTAGCTTCATGTTACTGAGAGAGTTTTGGTTGTATATTGATCATCTGAAAGTAGTGACTAAAAGCTTTCTCATGGCATTATTTTTCAAGGTTGGAGTCTGCTGGATTTTCAAGCAGATTGCTTTTTAAAAACAATGCAATAGAGCTTGTTGGTTAGCACATTTACCTCACAGCAATAAGGTTCTCGATTCCACTCCCAAAAAGAGAATCATTTTGAAAACAAAAAGGAAGGTATACCCTGTTATCATACCCTTTTGCATCAACTTTTCAACATGTGTAGTTAAAAAGGCGCTGACTCTAATCCCTAACTTTTAAACTACACTGTTTCACTCTGACCTTGAGGACGCCGTGGGTCTTCAAGTTTAGCCTGATCCTGTTGTCATTTGCCATTAGCTTCACATTAGTCCAGGCAGATTTGTGGAGTGACCCCTCATCAAATCATTTACTTCAGTGAATCAATTTATCCTGACACATGCAGTATATTAATCAGCTAGCTCTGCTGGTTTTAATGGATTAATGTGAGGCAGAAGAAATAAAAAGAGCAACTTATAAAGCAAAAAATAAAAAAATAAACATATCCTTAACCCACCACCTGCGTAGATCACACAAATCTTCCCTAATTCAAAAAACACATTGGGTCTCTTATTTCTCCTTCTGCTTTGTGAAGTGGACGACAAGCATGGCACTGGGGCACAGTATTCTTGGGTGGGTTTTCTCCGGGTACTCTGGTTTCCCCCAACATCATGGTGGTGGCTGTTGACTCTGTACAAATGGTGAGGCTTTTATACAAGTCTGATGTTGCATTATGTTTGAGTGTGTTCATGATTGTCCCACCTTGAACAGAATGTCAAGAAGGAGAAAATAATGTCCTCAATATATTTTTTAAAATACTTTATAGTCTCTGAAAGTCACAGCTTTGAATCACTTTTAGCAGTCTACCTTATATCAAACCTTTTTTGTGTCTCTGCAGTGACTAACAAACACAAACTGAAAACAAACATCACTTGTGTTAGCAGCATTCATTTTTAAAGTAGATGAATACTGTGCCATACTCCAAGTAGTATTTAAAACAACACAGAGCACCTACACAAACATGTAGGCCTTAAAATCAAGTATGCTCCAGAAAAATGGTGGTATGCATGTACGTAAACCATCTGTTTTGTTTTCAGAGTGCTCTGCAGAACTAAACAGACAATGCCGCTACACATTCCTTTTGCAAATCTGCAGCTGATTGATTAAACCAGCGCTGACAAACATGAGCTCTGGTTTTGTTTTCAGAGTGCTCTGCAGAACTAAATAGACAATGCCGCTACACATTCCTTTTGCAAATCTGCAGCTGATTGATTAAACCAGCGCCTGACAAACATCCAGCTCCTGATTGAAAGGCCAGGACCCGACACAGTTGGCTTCATTGTATTTGTTCATAATAGTATATACGATGCTCATGGACTAGAAATGAAGATAGAAGACAACATCATTTTATTCCAGTGTTTATGTTGTCACTCTATTTATCAACTAACCTGGCCAGGCCAACCCATTCCCACAAAATGTCACGTCGCCGTGAAATGGGTCTGGAAACAATTTCCCCTTTCTAGTTGTAACCATTTATCTAAAATGGGTGGGCTTTATGCAATGCTTTATTATGTCTACCATTTAGATCCAGAGGCAGTATGTTGTGTGGCTGTTGTTACTGCGCATTTATAAATCCAACTCAAATCCACAAACACTTAACATCGACTGAAAACAAAAATAAAAATTAACTGTGGTGGCCAGGTTTTTAATCCACTGATTTACTTCTGGACATTTGTCTTTTCACTGGATGTTACAAATGGACAACTGGACATTATAAATCTGCCCTTTAATGAATTAAACTTCTCAATTGCATTAGTGTTACTGGGGGGCATGTCGAGTCACTTGTTGCTTTGTTAAAAATATACAATTTCAGCCTGGACCAAACCGATCCTGGGTTTGGTTTGTTTCAAGTAGCCACATAAATCACTAAGATAAATGAACATAGGTCTCTAATGGGAGATCCACACCAAACCAGTCAAAGTGATGAGTGACTAGATAAAATGTATAGACAATGTAAAAACTCTCTGTTCAAACTTTATGTGTAGAAATGTGATCAAGAGTCATATAAATGAAAATCACGCAATGTTTCCAGAGCCATAAAAATGACCTTTAGGATCTACTTGTAACACATCCTGTGTCTCAGCAAATGTCGGCACTGAAACAATAGATACATTTTTATGAAGTTTACATTGTGGTGCCATATATGTCAGGCTTCTATTACAGAGGTGATCCAAGTCTGTTGTCTTAGCCCCTTTACTTTGAAGTCTATATCTTTGGATTATCTCTCTCCTCACGGTGCTGTCCCTCCCTCTTAGTGTCCTCTGATCAGAGTCCACTCCCCTGCACAAACAAGCGTGACTGAGTTGATTGTTGGCAGCGGCTGCAAACAAAGTCCTGTGTTAAAACATCGGCTCACGCGCTGGCTCATCACGGGCTGTTAATTTGTTGACTGATGGCGTCATTTAGTGTCATTCATCCATCCACCAGCCATCCGTCACTGCTCTCTCCCATCTGTCCTTCAACTCCAGAGTCCTGTGTCCTATTGTCCAGAGTCCTGCTTGGGGATATATATGGAAGCTAAAGCACCAGTATTCTTTTACCTGCCTCCTTTTCACCTCATCTCCCTCATCACTTGTTGCCATTCACCAGTGGATTATTCACGCTCTCCACTGCACGCTGCTAGCCGAGCATCTTGTGTTGAAAGCTGCTGCGTCTGGTGTCTGGCTTGCGCTGCTGTCTTTGTGTACAACAAGGCTTCGCCACGCTAATCTTTGGCTGGCACTCCATTGGGGCCCATTAACAACACATGGCTGTCTGCATGCAACACCGCTGTGAATAGAGGAGATTACACTCACATTAACACTGCGAGCTCAGACACCGCTGGTTGACTGGCACAACTGCTGTCTATCCCACAGCTACAGTATTCATGAAAACATTGTCTCAGAAGTGATAACTGAAAGTAAGAGAGTGAAGAGACAAGAGGAAGACATGTTTAATGTTTTCAGTATATCTCCCAGGTGCAGACTGGAAACTCTGACCCAGTCATCTAGACATTAGAATCTAATCTTTTTGGTGCTTACAAGTAGCAGTGCATCGATATATTTAAATATACTCCACCCACATGAGAGGCACCAGAAAACTCCTGAGGTCCCAGCAGATCCAATACAAAAACATTAATGGAGACTTTAGTCCAATTTATTCTGAAGTACTGCACAGTGTGTTGTTGAACACTGTACAGTAGACTATCAACAAGTACCACAGTCACATGTCATCGTGATCCACCCTGTCACATATCCAATAATGTTTCTGATCTTTATTTTGTCCCGCAGCAGACAGCTTGGCTAACTTTGTTAAGACAGGACCATCCATTATGGGACAGAGCGGCCCGTCATTATTTATGCACACTTAAGCCTTAGTGCGTTGCTGTGTAATTCACTGTAAGCCGGCTTCATTGGAATTGCAAATCAATGCCATGACATGCTTTACTTCAACTCTCTTAGGAACTATCCCTCCATCTTTTTCTAGCTCCCTCCCTTTCCATCTCTATCTACTCTGGCCCTGTATTAGGTAGTTTGTCCTGCAACTCCTGTCTCGCCACCAAAGCCAGCCAGCACTTGTTCTTGGGCTCGGGGCCAAGTCCAGTGAGGACTGAGGAACAGGACAGTCCAGTGGCATTTTGCATCAATGTTGATAGATGCTTTTTTAGTAAGCAAAGGGCTACAAACTATCAGGTTAATTCTATTCTATTTCATACTTCAGTCTGAAGTACTGGATAGTGTCTGCTTTGACATATCCATACACTCTCATTAGCAGGCTGTTTCCAGTTTTAATGAATCAAAATAGCCAGTTTATTCTACATCATCTCCATTCAGATGGTGTAAAATTAACTGGTTGGTTGTAACAGAAAGTGTTTATTCACTGCTGTTTTGAAATTAAAATGCATTTGTTTAGATTAAACTTTAGAAACTATTCTTAGAGAAAACTTCAGAGATTCTCAAGAAACTGTTGCTAAATTCCTGCATGTGCCTTGATTTTAAAGAGCAGAATGTTATGCAATTCGAAAAGGGAAGAAGGTACAATTACTTTAAATGCTGTTCTGGCCTCCTGTGCCAAGTGGATATGAATTGATGCAACAGGGTTTACAGCTAAAATACCAGTACCAGAACCACCCTCTTTTCCTGTCTTTGATTATGATGTTTTTCTGAAAAAACATTATGTTTTCAAAACCTGTTTCCCGATTCAGAGTGTAAACCCTGCAGCCAAAAAAAAAAAAAGAAGGTGCTGATTTAAGGGCACAAAAGGAAAAAGATGCCATAAGGGGACAGACCAATGTAATATAAAGTGAGGGTTTGGCATATTTCAAACAAGAAGTAGGAGATGCACAGAGATACCTGGGGTAAACTATCTGTTTCACTTTTTCAACTCAAGCTCCGAGTCGACCACTAACTGAGTGTATCCTTCAGGCTTCTGCTCCGATCTCCTCACCAGCGCCGCATTAGACGAACCTTTTTACCGCTGCCTCAGCCAAATCAGTCACACTCCTCTTTCTGCACTCCAGTCGTCCTTCCCGCACCGCTGTCTCTACCTCAGTCCTAGACGCCCTTATACGTTCACTTCCTTTCTAGTAGACACTATTTTCTCTCATCTTTTCCACCCTCAGACACTATGTCTTCTTCTTCCCATTCTTTAGTTCACGTTCACAATTGTGCTCCATATCTCTGTTTACAAAACAAGCCTCTATCTCTGTGTTTATCTCTCGTTAACCTCTATTTTCTCTTTCAATCCATTCTGGCCTAAAGATATATCCTAGACAATCCTTCTGGTTTCCGTAGTTCCGTTGTCCCTGCTCCCGTTTCCCCATTTCTGATTTCTCTTGCAATTTCCTGCCATTTTCTTGGATTCATTCTCAGCCTGCACTTCTCTGATACTTTTTTTTTTGCCAGTTCCTACTCCGTGGCTTCACACCTCACTCCTCACCAGCTTCTCGGCTCTTATTCACTTTTTTTCCTATCAGCGTGAGAGTCAGGCCTCAGGTCTCGGAGCCAAATGAGATTTGGAGCAAAGGTTTGCTTCCTCGTTTTTAGATTGGAGTCAGTTAGTGTAGGTTGCATGCAGGTACAGACCATTTACGCTTCCCAGCAGTGCATACCCAGTTCCCTGCTGGAAATAGAACCAGGAAAGAAAGACTGACTTTTTCCACGTCTTCTTCTTTCATTTTTACACAGCTTCTCTTTTGCATCTTTGTTTTAGACACAAGGGGAGTTGGCTCTCACAGAAAAAACCTGCAGAATATAAAAAAATTTTTTATGTTCAGAAGCTGTTTAAAATACTTGTTCTTACTAAAATATAGTAACTATCAATTGAAAAAAGTTCATATGTTTAAATATCATCTGCTCATATCACTTGCAAACATCTCCTTTGGACCAGACCAGTCTCATTTGTCTTCAATAGTGTTGTAGTGCAGTCTTCAGACCATGTTTTAAAGGTCTCTGGCTCATGTGCGTCTTTTCTTGAGGGCACCTTTCCACTGTAGACACATGTAGTAGGTGCGGTCAGTACAGCACACTTTATACATCACATTGATAACTTCTCTGTTTCTATAAGGTGAAGATAAACACTGCAGTCTTGATTTTCATCTGAGAACTCTGGATTTTAAAATAAGACCCGCCAAAATTATTCAATGGGAAACGTGATGTGCAACCCCAGCTATTAGAGCAGCTCTTTACTTGTCATTGAGTGTGAGATTGGTCTTATTGCATCTCGTCAAATCTGAGTTGACTAATTTGTTGTCCATGGTCTGGGTAAACCTCTACTGAATGTAACTTGACCTTAGTTAATGTGGTCTTGACTATAACCATCTGTTGTGTACACATTAATGTTAGCTCCTCTGCGGTGCAGTTAGTGCACCCAGTTTGGGTGCAGGGGGAGATTGGGTTTGAATCCCCTATCTGGGCCGGTCCCAAGCCTGGGTAAATGTTGGATTGCTTAAGCTAACTACTAGGGATGGGTATCGTTAAGGTTTTAACGGTATTACTACTCTTCCCGATACTGCTTAACGGTCCGGTATTCTTATCGGTACTTTGTGTTGTGTGTTTTTTTTTTTTTAAGTTGAGAACAGAATTAACATTTCTTTATTTTTTTTAATTAATAAAACAATTATTTGTAGTGCAAGAAACAGCCATGTTTGAACAAATAGCTATTAAACACACACACACATATATATATATATATATATATATATATATATATATATATATATATATATATATATATATATATATATATATATATATATATAGTAAACTAACTTGAAGTGTTGTGCATTTAAGTTAGCCAAATAAATGTTTACATTTACATACTGATTTTTCTTTATTTGGAATTTTAAAAACAAAAGAAATCAACAGAATTTCTACATAAGGTTAACAAACCAGGGAGATTTTACTTTTTTTTTAAATGACGTGAACAACGTTGATTCAACATAATTTTAGCAAACATACCAGACGTAGATGGGGCAACAACCAGAGATGAGCTAGCTAGGCAGTCGAAAACTTTGCATTTCTCTGTCTGCACATAATGCACTTTTGAAAGGTGCTTAGACAGATTGCTTGTTTTTCCGCCCTTACATGCAAACATTTTGTTGCACTTATGACAACAAACTTTTTGCTCTCTCCGCCAGCGTCACTCTTTCTATTAAGCGGAGGTTTTCGTACTGTTGTGCGTGCGCCGCGCTCGTTGTGTTGTGTGTGACAGAGCGCTGTCACAGACAGCCTCTGCGGCGCGCATGAGAGATCTCTCACAGACAAACGTCTTAATATGATTTACATTAGAAATGTTTGGTGAGATAAAATGTGCACGATAACACATTATTAAGCGAAAATACACAGTACATTCATTTTTTTCTCCTCCAGTAGCGAAAGCAGAACCGATAGCGTCAGATCTTATTGATACTACGGTCTTTCATAATTTAGCCCCGGGGCCAGTTTAATACCGGGTTTCGATACCCATCCCTACTAACTACGCACAGTGGTGACCCCCAGAGGAGATAAGTCAAAAGGCTTTACTTTTTGTTTTGTTTTTTTTGCTACATTTGCAATCTCCAGACATAAATCTCTGCTAGAGTTTTCTTTTTGAAGATCTTGGCCACAGATTTACATGCACCATTAAGATCACCTTTATTCTTCAGTATCATTATTCTTCAAATGGATCCTTGCAGCCTCTTTATTTTTTAACTTGGTTCAGTCATGCACTTGACTCGGCCTGTAGATGTTGGTCTGTAGATCTCGGTCATATTTTGCCTTCCTGTGGCCTTGACCACGTAAATCCTTTATTCTGCTTACTCTCACTGCAGAACCAGAGTGAAAGTCTTGTTCTTTGGAGTCCCTTCAGCTGATGTTTATAAAAGCACCAGTGGCTTCTCTCCAGGCCTTTGTTTAGAGCGTTTACTGCCAGTATGACCTGCAGATCATATTCTCTTTAGTCATGTCAGGTCAAGGTCTGCAGTTTGTATGTATTTGTAACTGCTCCATATGGAACTGCGGTTGATTCCAAATTGGTGGGAAACAGTAGTTTGCCCCCACCCTGCTCCGACCAGCAGGCTGTAGCCTTAAGTCAATCAAGGGCTAACTGTGCGTGACAGGCCACAGCGACGGGAGCTCAATGGGAGGAAATGGAGTTTGTATCCATACGGGCCTATTTAGGTCAGAGGGAATTTCTGGGACAAGCCATCCTTTTTTCCACTCTGCTGGATATTTATCCCTGTTTTCAAATGTGTCAAAAACAGCATTTACCTTGTAGAAGTGCATAAACAGCTAAAATAAACACATGTATTTTTTATATCAAGAAATCAATTTTTTTTAAATAAAAGCCTTAGATTGATTTTAGATGGTTTCTTGACACAAAATGGAGAGAATAACCTTTTTTTTAAATCAGATTAGCTCCTTCTCTAAAACATTATTAAAAAAATTGAAATGCAGAATCATGAGGAAATTCTGTTTTTTTTCTTTTCTTTCTTCAGCTGAACTGCACCAGAAAGAAATAACATGTTTGACGTTTCAAAGAAAGTGGTGCTTGTTACCATTTTTTTCCCCCATGTCACTCAAGTTATTTTCTTGATTAAATAAGTTCACTGTGTGCAATCAAAGAAAAAGGGTCCAATTACAGTTTGCAAAAAAAAAAAAGTCAAATGCTGTTATTGAGTTGAGTGGTTTCAAGTTGTCTGCAGCCAACACCTAACATGATTTTAAACAACACACAGAGCAACATTATCGACACACTTCAGCACCAACTCTGAAGATCTGACCTTACCTCAACTGCATTTGAGTTGTCAAAGCTCAGTTCAGTTCAGAGGACACTTTGTTTGGCACTTATCACTTAGCTTTCAGTTTTGTTTTTTTTTTTCAGATTTTATCAGATTTTCAGCGCTTATGTTTTCTTCAGATTGGGGCTATTATAAGCAGCATGAGATGTTTTGTTGCAGATATTAGACATAAGTGGGGGCAGTATTTATCTCTCATCAGACGTTTTTTATGTCTCAAGCCCCTGACCGCGAGGCTGATGCACTGAGCCACACGCAGCTGGAGGCCGGCTTCTCCTGTTGCCGACATAAGTGATGGCGCAGTGGGCCGGCCAGGTGCCAGCTAATGCCAGGGGAGCAGATTAAAGCCCCCCCTCCTGCTGTTAGGCCAGCGCCGCTCGTCAGTCCTCTGGCTGTGGGTCGCAGGCACTGGTCCAGATGAGCCCAGCCTTTTAAACTCTCCCGCTGTTGATGGTTTTCACACAGTGCCTTTAAAACGCAGGTCAGGCATTAGGTGTGTTTTTTTTATGTTTAATGAGACCTATCATTAGTTCTGTGAGTGGATGCATGTTTCTATAAAAGGCCCACATTCCCAGCTTCCAGCCAAGAGATGTGTATTTAGCAGCATTTTAGGCAAAAGCGACAAAGTGTTACCTCCAAAAGGTTTCTGATCAAATATGGTAGATTTGTGAATAGGTTACACTTTTTTTCTCTATATTTTGTGGAATCCAGATCAAAGTTTTTCCAGCTCACTTGTCACATCGCAGTGTCTGAAGTTTTCTCAAGAACTGGTATATTATCCCATTAGTGATATAAGTATCACTACTAAAGATGCCAAATATTATTTTCAGTTTACCTGAAACCTTCAGCTTTGAGTTTACCGTTAGACTGTAGTGAGACTGTAATCATGTCCACCTCGTTAAACATTGTGTCATTTATCCTTTCTTTTTTGAGCTGTAACACTCTTTTGCAACAGAGTAACCCAAAGTGTCGACCATTTGTACCGCTCCTTTTAACCGGAAGTGAGCTGTGATTGGCCAAAATCCCTAATTATAAAGCCCAGATGACATCTTGAGGTCTCATTATTTCACAGATGATGAAGCTGTTAGGTGATTAAACTATCAAACTAAATGCAGGAGTAAAACAATTAAGTAATCTCCAATTTAGTGAAGTAAGTAATCAATGTTCTCTGTGCGTTATGGATTTGTAAAACATTAAAAACTTATACTATAAATTACACTACATACTCTGCACACTCTTAGCTGAGCTGGAGGACAGTCCAGATATCAGTTCCTTGGCGTAGTGTTTACCTTTTCTATCTTAACAAATCTTAGGGCAAATTTGTGCAAAGAAAATACTTACCAGTCAAACATAAATTTGTCATTTATTTGCTTTACTCAGTAACAAGAACCTGGCTCACCTGACTGTCTTGTGTGTAAAATGTTAAACAGAGCGTGCCCTCTGGTAACAAACAACCATCTGCAGCTCTCATCAGCGGTGGCCCACTTTCCTGTTTCAGCGCTGAGATAAAGCCTGTCCACGTGTTTCTTGGAGAAGTTGCTGCTGAAAAACAAACAGGAAATTGAGTGCTCATTGTTTTTCCGTCCATTGACAGTTTGCTTAATCACACCCGGGACTTTGGCTAGCCAGCAACATTATTAACAGTCACCAAACAGCCTTGGTTTATTAAGTTACCCTTAGAATATATTACTGTCGCTTTATTTAGCTTCTCCCTTTTGTAGTTTATGAGCTGTAGAGAGCAATAAAAACAATGGACAGAGAGGAAAGGAAGCAGTGTGGGGAGACAGACGGAGATGGACCAGGTGAGAAGAGGTGAGAGATAAACAAATGGAGGGATACATTGAGAAGGACAAGTATAAAGAGGCAGAGGCAGAAGCGACAGCTCAGTAGAGAGACTTGTCCAGGTATTCGGCTCTGGTGAAATGCACTTCTGCAACTTGTCCAAAGTCCAAAGAGAGAGGAAAACAAAGGTATGAAACTACAGATGTAGCAAAGAAGGGACAGAGAAGAATACATTAACTGTTTTTGCACCACAAAACTAGAGTATTTATTAGCATTTTGAGGTTCTATTGCCTTAATGTTGTCCTGCTAATGTGAAATTACACACTGAAAGTCTTTTATTAGCATACACCCAAAATGGTGGTCAATTTCCTGGGAGCAAAGGTGTATAGTAACCTTTTGACCTGACCAAAACATAACTGCTGGTGTTTTTATTAACTTTATAGCAACAACTAAAAGAGATGAGGTGTGGAGGTTAATGTAATTAGGCAGAGGATAGATTGAAGATGACATTTAGTTGACATTTATTGATGTATCTGCTGGGAAGGCGACAGTGATATAAACAGCTCAAACTTATTAAGAGGAAGATGCCCTGATGATGTGAGAAGGCAGCTTAGGTTTCAGCTAAGTCTTTATTATGCACTTGACAACATGTGATGATGACTGTTTTATATGTAGTCTATGTACACCACTGCCGGCAGGTTTGGTTTAAGTTAAGTTTTCCAATGACGTTCTATATTATCTGTTTGTAAAAGTTTAGTTTCCTCTGGTGCGGCCTCTGGGTCCTCTGCACAACAAACCTTGCCTCACCTTCCCTTTGCTCCATTTCATCATTTTCCTCCTTCACGCTGCTTTCAGGTTCCCCCAGCCTCCATTTCCCAGCTCACCCCAGTGCCTCGGTCCTGCTCTGCTTTGTGAAAGAGACTTGTAGACACGCACAGCCAGAGGTGAACGCACAACACAAGTACACAGACTGACTAAGAGACACACTAGAGGAGGGTTTAATCAGAGCGGACCTACAGGCAGGAGCTGACACCGAGTCTGTCTGACTAATGCTTTTCAATTATGTAACCACAGCAACTTTGTTTTCACAGAGGATCATATTTCACAAGCTTTGCCTCTGAGTCAAGGTTTCACAAGTTGACTGTTTTCTTGGTGGTGTAGAACTAGCACTTTTTTTTTTTTTTCTTTACTAGCAATATCCGTATTTATTGATCAACCTGCATGTATGTGTAGATGTCTCAGTAGCAAAAGAAATGGACAAAACAGATTCTATGGTTACAAGGAAAAGTCAGGGTCCTGTACTATAGAGCTAGTTGAACCTACCCCAGATATGTCTCTCCTACCAGGTCTGAATAAGTGGTATTACAAACCGGGTTAATGTTTGTTACAACTTCAGCTTTTGACATTCAGGCCCAGGTACAGCTCCATGGAAATATATCTTGATAGGCTGGGACCTGGAATAGGTGTCATGTCTCACAATAACAGTATGGCGGCCTGAGCACTCTGTCTTCGTTTATAGTCAAAGATCGCAACTACAAATTTTTATTGTACAAGTGATCCAAGTTTACTGCAGAGTCTCAAAATGTTATCTGCTAGAGGAGCTAAAATATCAATGTAAAGTCCAAAATACAGGATTATTATTACAGATAAAATATTATTCATGAGCAAAAGTTGCAAGAGAATATCATTACAAATTACACACATTCATTATTCTGCTTGGCTCTTGTTACAGTGACTCCAGTACAAAAAACACAGAAGCTAAAAGACCCTTATTATTTCCACTCGCACCACATGTTAATAGACAATTTGTCATAATTTCCATAAAGTTTTTCAAAGTCTGGGGAAGTGTTTATTTGCCCATTCTGATTGTTGAGCAGCACACTGTCTAATGCCATTTAGCTTCCACATAAAGTTCCTGTTTGAGCGTGGGTGTGTTTACTCCTGGAGTCAATAAGCACAGGTACGAGGAGCTGCCTCTGTTTGTAAATGCCAGACTTCTGTTTAAGAGTGCAAATTTATGGCCTAATATCGATCAGGAGTGTAAATAGAAGTGTGTTCGTTCGTCATGTGTGAGACTCTGCTTGTGTGTCCTTCATGTAACTGTGCTGTGTTTCTCCTCAATCAATTTTCCTCTAAATGCTGGGATTACTTAATAATTAACACTGATTGTCCACTTTGAGCGGTAAAAAAAGTCAATGCTTGAGCCAATATTTTGATACTGTGAGCAGAAAGTCATCAGTCAGGGGACGCCCTCTATCAGTCTCTATCAGACTGCTTTAGTCTCAGCCTCGGTCTAATCTTTCTGCAGCCATGCAACAACACCCTCTCATTGTTTCGCAAAGGTTTCTCTAACTCTGCCCGTCCTCATAGTCCGCAAGCCTTAATGCTCAGCTTGGTATAAGTAGCATACTTGGTTTGCTGCAGCGGAAAAGTCCTACTAAAGCTTGAAAGGACTTTGCATGTGGTTGAAAATGTCACAAACAAACAGATATTTAAGAGTTTACGATGATTTACATTATGTTGGAGTGGTGTTTGAACAATTGCTTTGACTTTCTTATATATCAAGGTCATTGTAAAGTAGTCATATAGTCCAGTAGATCCAGTAATTACTCACTCACTGGAAAGCAGTATCTGGACGTATCAAGTTAATACCATTTAGATTCAGGCTGCGTTGTAAAGAACCAGTTCTGTATCAGATTTAGAACCACATTTAAAATTGGCCTTTGCTGTTCAAACATCCATGAACAAATCCGATCAGGTTTGTGAACAAAATATTGGTTGTGGGCCGCAGTTTGAACGAAGCCTTTAAGTGAGCAGAAGAAGAGGCCATACAGTCGATTCCTCCTCCTTCAACGTCTGCAGCCTTTGTGTTTCTACCACTTTCTCATCCCTTCTTCCCGCTTCAGTTCATCTCATTTCCGCAGCCCCTCTCTTTTTAACTCTTCTGTGAACCGTGAGCAAAATACTCTCGCCGCTTCTGGAGCGTTTGCGGCATCCCACAGCTTTTGCTGGACGTGCGCAGAGACTTGATGTGAACGTAAATAAATAGGCACAGGAGCTGTAGCGGTTCACTGCACTTATTCAAACTCATTTAAATTAAAATCATTCAATCTCATTTGAATAAGTGCACAAATTGTTCTTTTAAATGAATTCTCTAACACATTTTGAAAAGGGAGAGCTTATAAAACAGTACACCCAGCATGAGCACGACAACACCAGCCGGCGGTCAGGCGGTCAGACGGTCAGACGTTTCCTCCTGCCCTCAGTCTGTCCTGTTTACAGAGAAACCAGTGTAATTATTGAGTTTTACGGCCATGATTACCACAGGCAGGACTTAGGGCTGCAATATTAGCACATCTATTCCCTTCCTCTCCTCTTTCCGCGCTCTGTGGGTCTTCTCTATTCTACTCTATCGATTCTGTTTGGGCCGCAGTGTGGGCTGTGACCGGCTGTGAAGCTATATCAACTAAATGACCAGCCATTTGTACTTCTTACATTAGCCATGGTATCAAAGGCAACCCCCTGCTGTTTAAATGGGCTCGTACAAACCCTCCTCACATACACACCAACATGTTTGAACAGATTGGGCCAACACAGTGGTTAATAATACAGCTAAACCAAATGGGTGATGGACAGGGTTAGACAAGGCACTCACTACAAGTCCTTCAATACAGCTTTTTCAACCAAAAATTAACTGAGGGTTAATTCTGGGCTGTAGACAGTTCAGATCTGGTTCAATGAGTAAACACTTAGGGGCCGTCCACACGGAGACGCGAGTCACTGTATACGTATACATTTTTTATCGTATTGGCGTTTCGTCCACAAGGATCCGGCGTTTTGGGAGACTGAATCCGCTATTTTTTGAAACCGGGTTCTAAAGTGGATAAATCTGAAAACGACACCCTTGCGGTTTCGTGTGTACAGCCAATCCGTATATTTTGTGAAACGATGATGTCATCGCATCACGTGTCGGCCTCGTCTGCGTAACAGCAACAACAATAATGGCGGACTACGTGATTGAGTTCGTGCTGCAGAAGCTACTAAGCCTACTAGCTTTATTACAGCAAAATCTATTGCTTCTATTTTTTTTAGAACGGGGAAAAAAAAAGATCGGATAGGGGATGCACTGGCTTCGTGTGGACGTAGTCTGAAAGAAACAGCGCCTTTCCACAGACAGGAGAGCCACAACTTCTCTTTTGGACTTTTTACATGTCCACGTTCATAACCACACCCTCATAATCCTCAAAGTTAGTAGTGCTATTATTACTTACTCTTGCATTTTTATATAAAAAAAATGTAAAGCAGTTGATGTTTTGGAACTAGGAAAGGTGTTGGTTTGGCAAGAGAGGCATACTAACAAGAGTACGAGTCTTTCAAATAAAGTACTCTGCGATACCAAGAACAACTAACGCTATTACATGTCAGTGGGTAGGCGTCACCTTGCAGCACTGCTTCAGGGCTGTTTGTGTGCGGTCTCTGGTCAGCACTGTGAGT
The DNA here is from genome assembly GCA_024416835.2 of Perccottus glenii. Taxonomy (NCBI): domain Eukaryota; kingdom Metazoa; phylum Chordata; class Actinopteri; order Gobiiformes; family Odontobutidae; genus Perccottus; species Perccottus glenii. Next base: position 11,403,269 of record CM044550.2, read on the forward strand.
GTGTGCGTGACAGGTGGGGTGCAGCAAGTGCCATTTTAATTTTAATGATGAAGTCAGTGGAGTAGAGATAGTTGTAATTTGCTGCAGCTCCCTTGTGGCCTGGCATAATAGACTGAAAATGGGCTTCGAATTAAAGCTAGGGCCTACGTACCAGAGCCAAGTGGACTCTACACACACGTCGCCTGACCAGTACAGAGTGAGCCGAGCCACTGCATCATGGGAGTTGGACGAGATTGTCAGTCCAAATTTATTTGTTTTTTTTTTTGTTTTTTTTTCTACCTGAGACGTCAACAGAAAGGCTTCCTAAACATAATCAGGGGCATGAGACAGAGAGGAGTGGTTATTGACACCGCTGCCACTCACAGTCATTGAGTGGCACTTCAAATGTGATGAGTTTGTTTGAGAGCTCAGAGAAGCAGGTGGAAAGTGAAGTGAACCTGAGACAATGAGCACATCTCTAGGACCACCTCCACACCGTGAGCTCTATATTACTGATAGACACAGCTTTAGGCCTGCAATATGAAGCATTTTTGTCTCAATCATCCCCAGATGCATGGCTCTAGTGTGAGTCACAAGCCCTAGTTTAGTTTATGAGATGAGGGGACACTTCCAATATTTTTCTCTCAAACAAGGTTTATGTTGTTTTCTTTAGATCTTTTCTCGCTGCGTTTGGGCCCTAAAACATGTGAGACCCGTTCTTTATTATATGTGTACTGTCACAACCAAACTTTGTTGAACAAAAGCATTCACTGTCCCAACAAGTGCAACAAGTATAATCAGTATATCCTAAATATTTTTATTTAAAAGCATCTAGTTAAGAGTACTGTAGTGTTTTCTTGAAAATTAAATATAAAGGAAAACAAGTAATACACTATAGTGGCTACATTAAAGAAAAATGCTACATTAAAAGTGCATTGTGTGTTTTTGGTGGCATCTAGTGGTGACTTGCAGATTGCAATGCCATACCTTTAGCATAAGTCTGGGCAGTTACAGGGTTCTATCCTCACTCAGGCCGGGGACAGTGTGCTCTGAATATGAAGCTTACTCTAAAACTTGACTTTTATTTGATTAATACAAAACCCATGGCTTTATATCTCAAAATTGAGATTGAATTGAGACCTATCCATTCAGCCTTGGACAGATTATATTTTGAAGACCCCCTCATTTGCTTGTACATTATTTAGGCAGTGCATGTGGCATACTTTGCTGTTATTACATAATTTGTATGACACAAAGCTGATGCTCAAGGTTTCTGCTCTGTCTAGGAACTGCTCTGACTAAATTATCATCACAGCAGCTTTAGGATTTAAGTAATAAAAGTAAAATACAGGGCATTTTCACATCACAATGCAGTTCTTTACTCTGAAGATAAAGCTTTTGACTGTTGACTTCTGTTGAAAAATAACCTAAAAAACATTATCAAGCTTCTCTAACACAACATAAGGGTTTTAGACTGACCTCTGTGAAAAAAAGTAAAAAAAAAAAAGAGAGAGAGAGAGATCTATTAAGTGTTCTACAACATAAAGTACATTTAAGTTAAAATTAAGTAAATTACTGGACTTTTTAAAATGTGTTTTATCATGTGACCAACTCGCCCAATTTAATTATCTTTCATTTAATACAATAGGATGAAATATCCAGTGAATAGAAAATCCAGGCAAAACCCAAAGCCAATTTAATTTAAATCCTTATTTAATTGAATAAAGGAAAAAAACATGTACACTAGTTTTACAAAGGAAAAAAACATGAATATCTAAATTACTCTGCAGTATCCAATGCCTTCTAAAGTTTTAACCAAATTTAAAAGCAGTGGGCAAAGGTCCTCTTTGATTTATTTGATTTATTAGATTTAGGACAGTGCATGCTGATGAACATATATGAGACACACTTTATGAATGTAAACATGTGTCTGCGATGATACTGCTGCAAACTCACATGAGCAGTCTAAGATGTGCATTTAAGATGTGAGTTGTGTCAATCTGGTGAAATATGAGTTTTAATGGGATGGTAGGGTGGCCCCAACTATTTACAGCTACATAGATGTATTCGGGGAAACATGTGCACTGAGTGAAGGGAAAATAACAGCTACCCTTTTTTATGTAAGCTAATCCTAGTCAATTTCCTGGTAATTAATTAAATAGTATAGCTTTATGGTTACAGCGTTAAGCTTTCTGAATCCCCTGTACTCTGGTGGAATAATAGGATATCATCTCACATGTAGGTGAATTGGTGAATGAAGATAAGAATGAATAGTTTATGCCCAAAAGCATCAAGAATAAATGGTAAAAGATGAATGAATGAATGAATGAATGAATGAATGAATGAATGAATGAATGAGAGGGCAGCACCACAACCTGTTCTTTAAGCAGGTTGACAGCTACATCCATAAAGACTTTCTTTGTTCTAACTCGAAGAACATTTGTCCTATTTGTCCTAAATCTCTTAACCTCTTGACAACAATCATCTGGCACCTAACCTCAGACCTATATTTCCCTCATCATCGTATGTTGTTGCTGAAATAGGAGGTTACATTACATTTGTGGCACATACAAACTTGCTGGCATGTTGTTTTCCAATATTTTTAATATTAAATTTAACTTAATATTCAATTTAGCTGCAATTCTCCGAACACTAACTGCTGTGAATTGGGAGTGTTTTTGTTGCTCTTGTAAGAAAGTGGAATATTTTCTCAACTTTATACAAATTTAACCTTGAGTAAAGAAAGTTATTTAGTTATTTTTGTAGTTTTTTTTTTTTTTTGTTTTAGAGCTGCTTATCGTCTCAAGGACACATTTCTTAAAGTTTATCTGAGCAAACCAGTGGTGATCTCACTGGAGATTTTTAAATAAGATAAGTTTGATAAGGGTAAAGGAATGAAACATTTATTCAAAATAATGAGTAAGAGTAAACAAATAAATAAATGATAGCATGTCAGCTAGTTTGAACCCTCATCAAGTCACATACCTCAAGTAGCAGTATGCTCAACGTATTTGTTCAGAAAATCAAAAGTTACCCACATTTATTTCTTCTTGAGTAACATTGTTTTAAACTAACTGTCATAGTAATTGTATATTACATATTATGCTCTCACTCCTGCCCCAGTTTATATGCTTATCCACAAACAAGTGTGACTTAATGTTTCATTCATTCATTTTCTACCGCTTGGTCCCGTTAGGGGTCGCGGGTGACTGGAGCCTATCCCAGCCTGAGGCGGGGTACACCCTGGACAATGGCCAGTTAGTCACAGGGCTGACATTTAGACATAGACAGTGACAGACAACCATTCACTCTCACATTCACTAGGGACACTTTAGATTTGCCAATTGACCTAAACATGTATGTCTTTGGACGGTGGGAGGAAGCCGGAGTACCCGGAGAGAACCCACAGTAACACGTGAGAAATTTTTGAGTCAACCGGGTTTTGAACTCACGACCTTCTTGCTGTGAGGCAGGAGTGCTAACCACTCTGCCACGTGCACCCCTGTGACTTAATGCCTTATGTCTTAATAGCTGTATTTCCTATTGGCACCAGGCTAATCCAAACAAAACAAAGACATCACTTTGCACTACATCTAATGATTGTTCAGGGACACTCTGTCCTGTACACTTAGCGTCATATACTCTTATTCACATCTATGACACGTCAGCTTATTACAAGTCAATCCACGACCCTGGAGTTGCATGTTGTCTGATTTGTTTCATTCTTGCAAGAATTAAACCGGTCTTCCATTCCTAAATTTATCATGTACGGTCTCCGTCGTCTCGTTTACAATCCGAACCCAATAATTATTTTAACAGTAACAGTATTTTTTTTCTTAAGTGCAGATTTTGACGACTCACCTCTGAATACACATCAATGTATACACACAAAAACACAAACAATATGTTTGCCCTGTTATATGTTGACCTTGTGTGGTATGTCCACAAGACTAGATGCCTGTCACCTTCTTACTGAAGGCTAGCACACAACATAAAAGCTTCAACATAAATGAGACACAGGCAGACAGAAATATTGGATATTGGTGGGACAAATTACCACAAATGTCTAAGAAAGGATTTTGAAATTTATTTTTTGATTGACAAGGAAGGTACTGCATTTGGTTTAATATATGTACAAACCTGGTACATGCTTTTTCAGCTTTGGTTTCCTACATCTTGTGATTTACTGGAACAGCTTTACTGAAGTTTTCTGGTTGTAGTTCCTCATTTGCAGAACAAACAAAGAGCCCCATGTCTCAAGGCAAATTAGATTCTCCTTTTAGTCAAAGCAAAGGAAAAAGAGAAAGTAAACACGTTTTGAATGAGGGAGCTTTTCTGTGTGTTTTATGTCCCATCTGGCAGTAAGTGAAGTACAGAACCTTGTATGTGTTCTTAATATGGCAATGTTGGAAGAGCTGTAGGCGACTACTTCTAGTACAAGTGTAATTTGAAGATAACTGAGTGAAAGACGTTACAGTTTACAGCAGCCAGCCACAACAGCATAGGCACTGCCAGGTCAATTAACACTGATAATCTGATTTCTAAGGCATAAGGTCATGAGATCAGCAACAAAAGGAGTTTGTTAATATGTTGGAAATAAGGAAACATGACAATTTTAGGAAAAGGTGCACATTTTCCAAAGCTGTATTTCTTGTGGGATGTTTCTGTTGCTGAAAGGAATACTCTTCATCACTCAAGGGTCTTTCTGCTAACATGATGATGCCAGAGCCACAGAGGTCTAGACTAGTTCACGCTGATGCAAAAGAAAAACTAACTCAGGTAGGTGGTTCTAATGTTATGGCTGGTGCACAATTTCAAGGTTACCTGATCAATTCTGACAGGACCTGTTTTGTGATGAAAACAGAAGAGCATAGGATGTAGTCTTTTGAACAGCCCATTAAGGCATCTCTGTTTGTGATGTTCACCGTATAAATCCAAATGATGTAGCCGATGTATATGAAGACATTAAAATCAAGGAAATTTAAAAACAAATATTGTTTACTTCAGCTTTAAAACGGTCCTAGGTTCGGACTCCAGATAGGATGGCGCCTTGTGTGGAGCATGTTCCCTCTATGTCCAAAACTGTTCCTCTATGCACTCCCAAACTCAAAATACAAATATTATAGCACTAAATGTCTGAGTATAAACTATACAGAACACTCATTTGGTGTATGCATATTTTTGGCAGTGAAAACAAGGATTTCTGGCCTCCGAAGATATAAATTTGGCTAATTTGCCCAGAGCAGCATCAGCCAACCACTGAACACTTGTGTGTATAACTGAGGAGGACGGTCTACAGTGTTGTCTCTGTTCCAAAGACACCACAGGCCAAACAGTGCACAAGCCAGAAATCCCAGTCTGTGGCCAAGAAATCACTGAGCCATTTGTATTGATCATCAGTCCTATGAGCCCCTGCTGCTATGTTGATGTCCTGTGATGAGATGGAAAAAAAAAACATGCTGGCTTCAGAGAGAGGAGTAAAAAAGAAAACGTTCCCAGACTCACGTGATCAGGGCTGTTCTGGAGTCATTCTAATGCAGTTTGTCAGACTGACATTCAGGACAAGTCAGACATTGATACAGACAGACGTATGGTTAGACAAATTCATCGGGACAGGCGGCGGCATAGGGAGGGATGTCTGAGCTAATGCTGCTTTAGTGTCATGTGCCAAATTAATAAGTGCATGGTGCTTTCAGAAAGTGTCAAAACCGTGAGTACAAAAGCCTAAATGTGGCATGTATTTAACACTGTCTTCCCAAATTAAACTAGTCTATGTATCTCTAGAAATGTGCAGAAAATATACAGAATTTCATTTTTACAGATAAGTGCTTGTTTAATGTCCATGTTTTAGCATTATACCAGAAAAGAGTTTTGTGTACCCACCCAACACCACAACCTAGCCCTGACTATCAAAGAAACGCTTTTTAATCACCAGGTCTGAAGTTATGTGCTTTAAAATTAGAGCAAACGTTCTTAGAGCTCATATGTGGCCAAAGAGCACCTGTGAGAGTGGCTATAACTTCTTATCCGTCATAAGATCGCTGTTATGTCCATCTCTGTTCATTTTACTCTCCCATTCTGCAGGGCAATATTTCAAGCTTCCCCTCTCAGCCGTTTAAATTTAATCTCCATTTAAAGTTAACACATTTGAACGATAGTATTTATAGATGGAGTATTACACAGGTTTTTATGTTAATGTTTCTGTCAACTGTGGAGCTCATAAAAGATAATGTATGAGAAAATGAAAAGGGAAGAGACAGTCGGCTAACTATACTGTACACTGTCTGGATGAGAAACAGTAGACACAATCACACTTTTGTAAATATGCAAAATGTCTCCAACTTCCACCACTCAGAGTTTCACTGGTTTTGTGCTACATCAGCAGTTTTCCGTCTTTAGTCTGCCACCGTCTCCTAATAAAGCAGAGTGGCTGGCGACACATGGACAGATCAATCAACACTTCCAATCAGAGCTGATGGAAAACAGTGCAGTGTGAACACAACACAGGGAGTGGCCAGCCTCCTTTGAGTGAGTGAATGTATTTCTCACATTCTCACTGTACCTTCACACACACACTTATGAAGAGCCATGTCTGGGACATCAAATTAAAACATTACATTTTTTTAAAGGGGTTAAGGGTGTATTGTTTTGTTTTCAGGACTACAGTACATAATTACCTCAAAGTAACACTTTTAACTCTGCCTATCTCAGAAGAAATAGACATTTGAAGATCCACAGAACTCAACTGCCCAAAGTGATAAACTGAGCACACACATTATTACATGAAGGCTCATAATCTAATCTATTTCCATTTTTTTCTTCATAGACAACAGTGTGTCCCTGCAGGGGTACCGTAGGTGCTTACAGGCTGCAGAAAGGAGGGGTATAAGACGTGGTAGAGCTGCAATGTTGCCACCAGATGCCACAAAAACTACACCAAACCTTAACTATTTCTGGTAAAGAAATTATTATTTTATTTTTTTTTGCAGTTTTTTAGTTCTTGTTACCTCCCTTGAAATTTTCTTTACATACAAAACTTTAACAGTCGGAATTGTTTTATTTTTTTATTTCCATTTCTGGTCCATTTCAGAGAATGGCTGGATGCTGAATAAACCAAGCAGCAGCCCCCAGGGTTCAGGTGTGAAGCCTGCTGAGCCTCTGAATGTTGCCTTTACCTTTTCCTGTTGCCTGAGGCCCAACACCACCAGTTACAGAGGTTTACGCCCTACAAACACATAATTATAATTACGCTCTAGTATAAACCTATAAACCTAGAGGTTGCCATTAGTTAGTATGCATGTGTTTTTTTTTTTTAACCTGGGTAAAGTAAAGTACAGTGTGACATCCATGTCGTAAATACCATTGAACTGGTGGCCTTTAAAACTGACAAACCCAAGGGATTTAGTATTGTGCTTGAAGGGTAAAGACGACTGTAGTTTTCTGTGGTTTAGCAGCTAATTGTTTCTCCACTCCACTGTTTTACCTTATACAGAAAAGTAAGGCTAAAGCTAGACTGTAAGAGTGTGGCGACTGGTGAGTGACTGACCTTTCATACCATAGCAGCACTAATTAACCCACCTTCTAATTATGGTTCATGTCAGGAATTTCTAATTGATCATTAGCATTATGAATTCATAACATAAGGCTTAAAAAAGTAGAGATTCCTGTTAGAGAAGTAGAAGTTACAGAAGTTCAGCATTGTCTGAAAACATTAAATATGATGTGAATGTGGAGCTGAAACCTTTACTAACATTATGTAGATGGCATGGCTTGTACACAGACAACACATGGAGATCATTATTTTCTAATTAGCATCACAGTTACCGCCAGCTTCTGCCGACACAGCTGTCGTGTGTCAACACCGGTTTGCTTTGCTGATAACATTTAACTCTGCCACCGTCAGACTGGAGGCACACTCGTCACAGAGCTGACATTTACTGTGGTAACTTTCTCAAAGTGTCTCAAAGTGCTCCAAACTGCCCACAGTAGCTGAGACAGACAAGACAGGGACGCACAAAGCACTCAGCGGCTCGCCTTTTCCCGATCTCATTTGATCTTTGTTTGACACACAAATCTCCACACTTCTCCATAGTGCCAGGTCTGTAGCCTCTCGGCCAGAGCTGCAATCAATATGTGTCCAACAGCAGCCTCTGCTTTGGCCAGAGGGCCTCTATCACTGGCACTAAGTCACATTCACACATCCACACCACCAAGTTTTCCTTAGAGTTTATACTGACAGTAATTTTAACACAGTTCTAGCCTTGTGTAAACTGCAAAAGAAATGGAAAACTATCTGCTTTTAAAATTGAACCTCATACTAAACAAAACATTTGACGTACCCTCACCTTTAGCCAGTCACTTAAACAAGTGTAAACCTGTGGTCAACTGGGGATTGTCTTGACTATGACCTGGTCTCAGCAGCTGGAACAGGCCCCAGACCTGTTAACAGGATAAGCAGTCAAAAATGTTTGAATAATAATCAAACAAGAATAATGGAAAAAATGTTACAGACATTGAGGATAATCACAAAAGTGTTATGTTAATACTGACGCTGTGTGAAAATAAAGTTCAATAAGGGTAAAAAAGGTGACTCTTTTCTTAAAATGGGTGCCAATGTGGCCAAACGGAAGGGCTTTGTGATATCTATTGTTCAGAAGATTTTTTTATTGGACACTTCCAGTGTTTGATAACAGTTTTTATTTTAATGATTTAATTCCATTGACTGCACTGATAAACCTGTCCTTGTCGTTGTTACACTTTCTCTGTGAGCTCAATACCTGATATTTTGACTCAGTCCCACTAGGACAGTCAGTCCATATGGATTTTTGATGACCACGAGGCCCCTTAGCTGTTGCCCTTTCAGATCATTATCAGCTAAATAAAAGTTTCAGTTGGAGCCCGTTGTCTGTCTTGCATATGTCTTGTATGTGGAGCAGTGCAGCGCTCGACAGTGCTCAGTTTTACTGCTGAAGCTGGACCACTTTCCATGACACGGGGACCTCTGGATTATTAATATTTCAGAGCTGTAGAGGTTAATGGGCAGATCACCAGTGTGGAGACATGTCTAACACAGACGGAATCTGCTGCAGAGCTTCAGTCAGAGCAGCACATCAAGGTCATCAGGCTCTGAAATGAGGAGGCGACTCATATTGTGATTGTCATTATTTTGTTGGACTTCACAGTCAGTCAAAATAGGCAAGCATTCAAATTGAATATGATTCGCTGATGTGTGCTCAACAAGCTTTCTTTGTTATTACCTTCACTATCACATAGCCCCAGTAATTTAGATTTGAGCGTGTGTTTGTCCACAAGTTAGATATATTTTGGAAGAGGCAGGTCCTCAGTTTTACAAACAGGACTACACAGTAAACCCTCTAGTTATGCAGTGGTTTTGAATGTTCTAGATAAAATGTATACTTTGCAAACGGTAAAAGATTCTGTTATAAAACCTTTACAGGAAGTTGAAGTGTTATCCTTGGTACAGGTTACCTCTGAATTGGCTTGTGTTTCTGCTGCAGTATGTGCAGGAGAGTGGTAAATTGTCTTTAGTCCAGGTTTTATGTGTAAAATAATAATTTTATGACAGCCCTAGGGACAGTGACTGACTATCAGCTCCACACTTGCTTTTTGCCAGAATAAATACAGCAAATTTCTATGCTTTGTTAAAATTGTAGTGTTTTCAGATTCAGTGCAGATACTGTAATGTTTGACACCTGGTGTAGATCTCAACAGCTAAACTAAAGGGTTGTTCACTTGTTGTTATATTGTGTAACTGTTGTTTTCTCCCTGATGTTGTTTTACTGCTGCAGCAGATTCCTACAGTTGCTCCTCTCCCATTTCCCCGCAGGATAATCCCAAACCTGAATTAATGTCAGAAACTGGTGTAGGAAAAAAAAACAAATTCACATTTTAACGATAGAAAATAAACATGGAACCATAGAGAGATTTAGTGAAGCAGTGTTGTCACTCATATAAACACAGATAGAAAAGTTAGCAGACATTTAATGGATACAGAATTTTTTCATATAATGACAGTTGTGCTCATGAGTTTACAAACCCTGGCAGAATTTGTGATTTTCAATTTTTCAGAGAATATGAATGATAACACAAAAACTTTTTTTACACTCATAGTATTTTTTTTTACGCTTTTCCACACTACATTAAGCTTCCATTCACCAGCGTTACAGCTGGAACACCACTGGAGGTAAGGTGGGTTAAGTGTCTTGCCCAAAGACACAACGACAGAGCAGGATGTTATGATGTTTTGGGATGTTTCGAGCGGGGATCGAACCGCCCACCCACTGGTCAAAGGACAGCTGCTCTACCACTGAGCTACTGCCGCCCCTAGTTAGTGGTTGGGTGAAGTAATTTATTGTCAAACAATTGTGTTCACTCTTTTTAAATCCTAATGACAACAGGAACTACCCAAATGACTCTTATCAAAAGTTTACATACCCCAGTTCTACTGTGTATTGCCACCTTTATCATCAATGACAGCTTGAAGTCTTTTGTGGTAGTTGTGGATAGTTATTTTCTCAGATGGTAAAGCTGCCCATTGTTCTTGGCAAAAAGCCTCCAATTCCTGTAAATTCTTGGGCTGTCAATGATATTGAGGTCAGGAGACTGAGATGGTCAGTCCAGAACCTTCACTTTATGCTGCTGTAGCCAATGATAGGTCAACTTGGCCTTGTGCTTTGGATTGTTATCATGTTGAAACATTCAAGTACGTCCCATGCACAGCTTTCGGGCTGATTTACTCCAGTATTTTCTGATAACATGCTGCATTCATCTTTTCTGGTGTCTTTGTAGCTCACACATCCCCAAAACATCAGTGATCCCCCTCTATGTTTCAAAGTAGGAATGGTGTATCTTTCATCATAGGCCTTGTTGACTCCTCTCCAAATGTAACATTTATTGTTGTGGCCAAAAAGTTGATATCATCACTCCAAATGTTTTTGTTCCAGAAGTTTTAAGGCTTGTCTCTGTGCTTTTTGCCACACCACGTTTTTTTCTGAGAGTCCTGTATTTCAGCTGAAGTTATTTCTGGGTTTTTCTTTGCATCCCGAACAATTTTCCTGGCAGTGGAAATATTTGTTGGTCTACTTGACCTTTTCATTTTCCACTTCTTTATTAGAGTTTGTCTTCACCCAACCACTAACTATGAGTGACTAAAAGGTTTTTGAGTTATCATTCATAGTCAAATTCTGCTAACTTATGAGCACAACTGTCAGAAAAGAATCTGTCCAGGATGTTTAAAGCCAAAAATACTATTGCTATACCCTTCAGTAACTAGTGATGCTAACAGTAATGGGATGGGGAAATCTAGGTTGGCATATAGCTTTGTAATTCATCTTTTTAGGTATTTCCTCATTTTCAACTGCTTATCCCATCAGAGGTTACAGGAGGCTGTCCCACCTGTTCCAGACATGAGGTGGGTACACGCTGGATGATCACCAGTTAGTGGGAGTTCAAATAACTATGGGACACAAAATCAAACTCATCAACAGTGCAGTTGCAGAGTTCTTTTGCTCACTTTTTCTATCTTATATATACATATCTGGACTGAGTCAGAGCATTTAAATTTTTTCATAATCTTTTATATCTTCAACTCTTGTAAGTCTTCTCCTCAGCTGTTATTTCATATCTAGCTCCAAGATATGGGACTGTGGTGCACTCATTAACTTCTAATCCATTCCACCTGAATTAAGGCGCCACCTGGCTGCCAAGCTCTCGGCTCTCGATGATGATGTCATGTCCTGGCGGCGGCCACGGCCAGGTAACTGTGCCAGCGCTGTAAAGACGTCTGGGAAGGGCACATCTGTGCACTGGCTGCCAGAGGACGCCTCAAGAAGTTTCTCCTCTTCTTCTCTGCAGTTTTAAGAACTTTTTAAAATAAATGGCATAATCTACAGAAGAATATTGGTGAATATTATTTTGTGTATTTGATTTGTTGTTTCAATTTCAGAGATTTACTCAAAGAATATTAACATTATTTCTCTAAATATAACCCAACGTGTGTGTATATACCAGAGCATTACAGTCCTGCTCTTGGTGTTTTATGTCTAATATCTATTGATTTTATTATTGCATTGTATTATATGTTTTGTATTGGTTGCTGCTGGTCAGATTTCCCTCAGGGACAATAAAATCGTGAACCTTGAAATCCAGTTCTGTTGCTGTGATATTAGGCAGCCAGGCAACGACTTTTATAACACACATTTGCAAAGATGCTGTGCTTCCTCGCCCTTTTGGTAATGGCTCTAATTCTGTGTGCAGTGGTGATTTCACAAGTGCTAAAGCATTTACCGGCATTGGAGTCGGAAGGAAAGACAAAAGCAGATGAACACAATCAGAGCGGCAGGCGTTCACCGAATACGCCTTTGAAATTAAGATGATTAAAAACCTATGACTCAACATAACATTTTCAGTTTCAACGGAGTCATGTTTGTTTTTAACATGAGGTGACTTTTAACATAATGTATCGCATGAAAAATATTTATATTTACTTGTAACCTGCCTTTAGCCCTCAATAGTTTTTTGAAAGGTATAAGGGGCAAAACTGTACCATTGTAGTACAGGATAAAAAAGTGGGAAAATATTGTAATATCAACAAAATTTCAACAAAAAAAGGTATTTAAAAATAACAATGTTTTAATTATTCAGTTTCAGAAATACCAACAAACATCTCTTTCATTAGGTTGTCTGGACGTTGCCCTGAGGCGACATGGACCCATGCAACGCCTGATTGAAATGATTGGTTCAAAAAGTGTAAGTCTATTTCATAAAACATAATTAAAAATGTCAAACCAAACTATCAAAACCTTTTGCAAATCATAAAACTTATGTCACATTGCCTGATCCTTTTCAGTTTTGTGTATACCTTACTTTTGGATTAAGCACATTTTGTTGGGGGTATTTTTTGACTTTGGATCATTCGGGGCTGAGAAAGCAACATAACAAGATGAAATGTAACAGCGCGAGACCAAGTCAGAGTGAGACCAAGTCTAGACCGAGACCAAGTCAGAGCGAGACCAAGTCTAGACCGAGACCAAGTCAGAGCGAGACCAAGTCTAGACCGAGACCAAGTCAGAGCGAGACCAAGTCAGAGCGAGATCAAGTCAGGACCGAGACCAAGTCTAGACCGAGACCAAGTCTAGACCGAGACCAAGTCAGAGCGAGACCAAGTCAGGACCGAGACCAAGTCAGAGCGAGACCAAGTCAGAGCGAGATCAAGTCAGGACCGAGACCAAGTCTAGACCGAGACCAAGTCTAGACCGAGACCAAGTCAGAGCGAGACCAAGTCAGGACCGAGACCAAGTCAGAGCGAGACCAAGTCAGAGCGAGACCAAGTCTAGACCGAGGCCAAGTCTAGACCGAGACCAAGTCAGAGCGAGACCAAGTCAGAGCGAGACCAAGTCTAGACCGAGACCAAGTCAGCGAGACCAAGTCAGGACCGAGACCAAGTCAGAGCGAGACCAAGTCTAGACCGAGACCAAGTCAGAGCGAGACCAAGTCAGGACCGAGACCAAGTCAGAGCGAGACCAAGTCTAGACCGAGACCAAGTCAGAGCGAGACCAAGTCAGGACCGAGACCAAGTCAGAGCGAGACCAAGTCAAGACCGAGACCAAGTCAGAGCGAGACCAAGTCAGGAACAAGACCAGGTCAAGACCGAGACCAAGTCTAGACCGAGACCAAGTCTAGACCGAGACCAAGTCCGAGCGAGACTAAGTCAGGACCGAGACCAAGTCAGAGCGAGACCAAGTCAGAGCGAGACCATGTCAGAGCGAGACCAAGTCTAGACCGAGACCAAGTCTAGACCGAGACCAAGTCAGAGCGAGACTAAGTCAGGACCGAGACCAAGTCAGAGCGAGACCAAGTCAGGACCGAGACCATGTCAGAGCGAGACCAAGTCTAGACCGAGACCATGTCAGAGCGAGACTAAGACCACGTCAGAGCAAGACCGAGTCAATAACAGAATTAATTAACAAAAGTGTTTAAACAGCTACACAAATTACACTGACAAATAAATCAGTTGTGGGCTTTAATTAAATTCCTGAGAGCAAGTTAATCATGCAGCATTAGTTTGTGGACTAAGTGGACCAATTTAGGGACACCTTGGTAGAACATGTAGTAGACTATGACCTGTGTCTGCTCTAAGTATTTTGTTTTTGCCATCCGCCTCAATCTCTCTTCTCATTTTTTGTTTCTTTCAAATGAATGCAAAATGTCCCCCCCAAGCATCCTAAAACTCTGACCAGACTAAATATTAGAAACATCTGCAAGTGAAAAGTGACACAAACATAAGTCACATACCAAGAATCTCAGCAGCCCTACACCACTTCTGCAAACCCCAGTCGCATAATAACAGGCCACATGCACATGCATCATTCATTTTACCATCGAATGAAAACTTCTGGACGGGGCAGCAATTGACTCTCATACACTCACACACAAGCACTGTCATGTCACTGGCAGCGCTCCACTGTAACCCACACACACTTTTACATGAATATACCCGGGGCAGTTGTTGAGTCAGTCAGTGGGCTCGCTGGTCCGTGGTAATAACTGAGTGCTGATGGGGAGACTACTGAATGTTTAGCCGCTGCAGAAGAGGGCAATCACAGCATGACTACAGCTGCCAGCACACACACACACACCCAAGAGCGCTCAAATACTATCTGCCACCTTTTCAGCCAATCCTCCCCGGTCTGCAGAGGCTGGAACTCAACTGTCCATTCTCATCAGAGCGAACGCTGGAGGGAGGGGGAAAAGAAGAGGGACAACAGCTTGATATCACCCAGAGGGGAGCGAGATGGTGAGGAAATTAGAGAAATGAATGGAAGAAAACAGGAAATATGATACAGTGTTAGATGACATTCATGCAGCAGGGTTAATAAATTATACTAAAATGCATTCTCCAGGAGGTCAGTTTGAGTAACTCACACTACACAAGACTGCATGGATGGCATGAGACAGCAGACAGAAAACATGATGACAGAGAAATCAGGCCCTCAGCATGTTTCAGGTATGCAGCTAAGACTGAACACCTTCACTTCTAACTAGGATAGATTTTCATTCCAGAAAATGATGACTACAAGAGAAATACACAGCTCTAGACAGCTATGACACTGAATTGTCCATAAATGAATTTATTTGTTCTTTGTAAAGCGCTAAAGTTGCTTCTGTCTTTGGTCGGTCCTCTTGTTGAACTTTAACGATTTATTAAGCCGTTTAAAAAGAACGGATAGAATTTTGTTTATAGCACAATTAGCTCCCACCAATTATTTTGATCAGATGATTTAAAATCATAAATTATGCCTCTGGTGAGGTTTTCATTCTAAACTTCAAAGACTCAAAGACAAATAAAGTATGTACTAATTTACTTAAATAACATTTGAGTTATACTATGAATGGTCGTCAGAGGTGGAAAGAGGCCTGAATACTTGTATAAACCTCTGAGAGTGCCAGTGTAAACGTTTCTGACAGAAAAATTAGCTACAGAAAATGGATGATTACATCAACACTGTTACTGTTACCAAAATGTTGCTTGAAGAACTTGTGTAATTATTGTAATCACACTTGAAGTCAAAAGTACGGAGCCCCTAAAGGGACATTGTCAAAAATAAATAAATAAATAAATAAAATTTTAAGTAAACTTTCTGGTACCCATGGAAATATGGAGCCCCTAAAGGGACAAACAGTTTGCCAATGTCTCTCTAGGGACTCTGTACAAAAGAGCACCTAATCACTGGAGGGCCTATGTTTTGTGTTCTTTACTGATTTATTGCCAAAATTTAATGACAATCCATGGGTGCAATTTTGTTTACACGACTTCTCTATGTTTTATCAATGATATACTCCAACATGTTTTCCTTATTTGATAATTCGCTTTATTCAGTGAAACAGCCCATTGCAGGTGTGTGCACAGTCTGTTTCTCCATCATCAAATTTAAATTAAAATGCAGTTCTTTTGCTCGAGTTCAGAACACGACCCTTTGCCTCAGAGTACTCACAATATTACCTCAACCTCCCTGTTACATCTCGTTATTCAAATAAGCCAGGCTTGGGTATACACATATTGATTCTTGCATACTTGGATATAACTTACATAAGCAACCTTTTCCTAGCTGAAGACTGGAGATAGAAGTGATGAAAATGTTCCGCAGTCCAATGTTCCTGCATCAAAAGTTCAGCCGGTTCATTACGAGCTGAAATGTCTCCGTCTCATAAATCAGTGCAATCAAATACAAAAATATGGCGCATGTTGTAGCATCTGCGACTAACAATGGCTGAACAGAACAGAAGGCAGTTTGTAGAAATTAGGATCTCTTTCGAAAGATAAGGTAACGATAAAATGTGGATGAAATAAGAAGATGCCAAAGAGAAGCAATAAAAGGGAAAATAATGGAGGTTAAAGCAGCAGTGAGGAAGCGGGGTCCTGCAGAGAGCAATGTGGGATATTTTCACCTGAGAAAAGCATCCACTGTGGCATTTCTGTTTGTGAATGTGTCGGTAATGAAGCAACCTGCAACATCAACTGCGTCCATCAGGAAAAAAACGGTATAGACAAGTGTCATCAGCAGGGGGCTTAATCTTGTTTTATTTTT
Organism: Perccottus glenii; assembly: GCA_024416835.2. NCBI lineage: Eukaryota > Metazoa > Chordata > Actinopteri > Gobiiformes > Odontobutidae > Perccottus > Perccottus glenii. The sequence goes on from CM044550.2 coordinate 11,419,855, forward strand.
CACCATTGGCTTCTGTTCCTGTGTCAACGTGTTTTGTGTGACATCCAGGTTTGAAGCTGAAGTTGAATTGTATCCTATATGTAACTGCTGCCATCCCCAAACACCACATGTTTGGGATGTGTAACTTTATTGAATCTACTAATAATCAAACTTTGTCTTTGTTTAGTTTTTTGAACCAGGAAAGTTCCATTAGTCCAAAGATGTTCATTTGGACTTTTAACTATGTCCCATTTACAAAGATTGCTAATTTCAAGAGAGTTCCAGATCCTTTGGGGACCTATTGGACATTTGGGAAAGTATTCTTACCTTGTACTCAATGACTGTACAAAATATGGACATTTTTTGGTGGTGCCCTTACTCGCGGACCTTTTAAGGGGTTCCATTAGAGAGGCTTGCTTGTACTATGTTGTCAAGTCCTTTCAATTTTTGTTCAATTTTGACCTCAGTCTAAGGCATCCAAGGTGCCAAACCCAGACACCATAGTAGGCACTTGTGATGAAAATCCAAATATACCATACTATAGCCTTATATCGTTTCAATTTGGTTCTGGTTTGAAAAGGTCCATCACAAGAAAATTAAGATTCAGGGACCAACTATAATTTAGTTTATGCTGAGTTTATGCTGATGATATTCATGTCAGGAGTCTTATGAAGAAATGTGCACTGGCTAACTGATAAATTTATATAAACACATTTTTATAGACATACTGCAACTCTACATATGTCCTAATATAGGCTTCAAAATCTACTCATTCTATTTAAAAAACATAGGAAACATCATAAAGGCAGCGGATATGAGGTGAGGCATATTTCCATTGAAGCAGGTCAGGGTGGGGCACAAGTTTTACTTTTGGAGGCATTTCCATTCTTGTCCTAATTAAACTGCACTATACTGCACCACTTTGGTTACTATAGCCCAGTAGTGTGCGGTCAGTGGAAATGTGCTAATGGACCCAAACCAGCAATCAAACAAGAACATTTGAGGAGTATATACTGAGCCACATAAGCACCTTATAATTCTGAAAAAGATATAAAAAACAATAGTCTACAGTTCTTTCTGTGTTTGTTTTACACCTGATTAGACACATTACTGTAAATGTGCTCATCAGACAATTAAAAATCCACAGGGGAGCAAAGTATTAATTGTTGGTGTTCAGGGATTAATTAAAGCAGTTTGTTCGTCAGTGCTGTTGTGTAGGTCCCACCCACTGATGCTCGGTTTGACGAGGCCCAGCAGGAGGAAACACAGCAGCTTCCTGTGGCTTTGATTGTCTTGTCTCTGTGATTGAACCAAAATGACAAAATGCCGCTGAAAACAAAGTGTCAGGCAAAGAGAGTGAGTTAACACAACATCAGTACATTGCATATCACTGTTATAAATGTTATGGTACGTCCTTGTTGATATAAATAGGATTCCTGAGGTATACAATGTATTATTTGCCACTGTATTTGCCACTGGAGGAGTTGATTAGTGCTCAGTTAAAGGTATAGTGGCCCTCTGAACTGAAGCAATAAGGCTTTGTAGCATCTGTTTTTAAAAAAAACTCTGACATAGCCTCTTTTTTTTGTATTGTCCAATGACTGTAGTAAAATTGGACGTCTTCCGCTCATTGTTCCTCTATTCACCGATATTGTTGTTACTATAGGGCAAAAATTGGCAGTTACATCCGGGCTTTCTGGCTGTTACTGCATAGTAAAACAATAGTTTTCAGATAGCAAAAATGGAGCTGTGTTAGCTGTGTTCTTCTTGCAACCCTACCTTCTTTTTCCCTCCCATATAGGATACAACATACTTTTGTAATGTGAACTGATTAAGGACGGAGAGCAGATCAAAGAGATGGTTCTGCGTGAGTAAACAATGTGGTATTCACGTAGGGTCTTTGTGCATCCACAGCTAATAAATAGGCTACACTGTGCCCCTTTCCAATCTCTGTCTTAAAGGCAGGGGAGAGGCGTGGCAGGTAATGGTTGGGGGACAAATTGAATTGAAGTGTTGAGGGCGGTTCCTCATTATTGAAAATGCGGTTTCAATCCAACCTAATTAAGACACAACAATGCAATAACTGTCAGCTCATTACTGAGAATAATAAAACTCACATCACAGTGTCACTCTCACAAATGCCAACTTGAGGCGCCAACTGTGATCACGCAGCCAATCCCTTGCTCTTTAACTGAGAAATTACAATAAAGCTTTTGGTGGAGGCCCATCTGCTGAGATTTTTTTTCTCAATCTTCTCTCTGCAAAACAGGATTAGAAGATGATGACAATGTGTTGTGTTAGCTAAGAGGAATTGAAATAAACACCAGTTAAGGGAAAAGCAATGAGGAATGTAATATTGTTTGTTTACCACACTTTTTCAAGTTTAATAAAAAAAAAGAAGGGAGCGTGATTGTTGGCTTCCTCTATAAATTTTATGAAGCAGAAACTGTATGCAGTGTACTTTCTAAAGACCCATGGTTTGTGGAAACCTACTGGGGCATTGTTGACCTCCTGAAGTTCAAGGAAGAACAGTTGCTTGCAGCAGGCATAATGTACAGACTTATGGGGAAACTACAAAAAAGAGACTATTGAGAGAGAGACTCTCTGTAAATGTGTTCAGAATTGTAATTATGTGCTTTAATCCACTTGAGTTAAAAACAATACTAAATGTTTTATTTTAAAACATCACTGAGTAACCTTTAGCCTGTAGAGGGCACAGATTCCTCAGACTCTCTGTCCACCATATTCATTGACAATGTTTGTTTACAAGTGGAGACTATCCAAGTTTGGAAGAAAATCGGTAGGTCCTTTTAGCGTATTTTGTACAAATTAGACTCTGCTAGTGTCGAGTGTATTGACTTATTTATGCTCCCTCTATTTTAATTCCATAAAGCGCATCACTCACGTAAAGTCTTGCGATGAGTCCTTGTATCGGAGACAGGAAAGTTGCATTGGAGGTGTCTGTCCAGCTGAGGCTACTGTGTCAGTGAGAAATGCATAATTCTTCTGATCTCGTGTCTAAGAACCATCAAAATAATAAAAATATGATGTTTTGTGTTAAAATTGACATGGTGCCTTTAAAGTGAACATCAGTCACTGGGAAATTGTATAACTAAACCTTAAAATACAAGGCAGCCCAAAAAGACCAAATGTAGTACAGGACAAAATTCCACATATCTATATTTTTGTCTTAAGTATCTAGATGTTTGCAAAAAAACATCACATTTCTGAGATTTGGGTTAAAAAGTCAGAGTGACACAGCTGAGTGTGGCTGAATAGAAGGACCCAGCCACAGACCGCCCTGACCATCTTCTGCTAACCATAAAGAGAGAAGCCCAGAGAGAGGGAGAGGGGGAGGGAGACATGATCTCAGGGAGCACAATTTAATTATTTCTGCAATCAATCTGATTTACAGGCACACACACACAGACCACACACACAAAAGAGAGCCCCCTCTTTCTAGTCTTTACCAATGGTGCAATGAGTTCTATTTGGCTTTTGTTTATTTGCAGTCTCGACACAACAGAGAGTTTTCCTCTGGCTTCATAAATGCATGTAGCAAAGATTGTCTTAGTTGCACAAATACAGATACATCCCAAGTCTGATGGGAGGGTGTAATACGGCATTTGGTTATGCATATTTGTTTACGTTTTAGCCTAGCATCAGCTTTAGATTGTAGTATTTTATTAATATACACACTTTTACGGATAGTGTACCAAAGATTATTATTTTCTTTTATGTGTTTTAGTGGAATTTTAAGAAGCAGAAGATCAATAGAGTACAATATGGAATCCCATCGCTCACCCTAACTTTCCAATTTAAAAATACCAACATAAAATAGTCAGGGTTTATGTATAACTCCATACACTAAGGCCTCTTTCAGCCTCAGTAGAGAACAATATGACCAAACATCAGTCTAGGGCGCCTTAGGATGAGACTGCATTGTTGTCCCATGGGAGCTAAAGCAAATAAAAATGCCGTGCTTTGATTGACACACAAGCAGCAGTTTTCTCCCACACACACAGACACACTCCAAACTATTGTTCTCAGCAGTAATGTAATCTCGCCTCAGCTGCTGGCTTCATCAGACTGATGTAATAGGAAACTGGTATTTATGTTTTTCAGAAAAGATGGATTGAGTGGAAGGAGGGAGAGGGGGGCGTGAGGAGGTTATAGCCCTGAACTGACTCCACTCCGCGGATCAGGACTGAGGAGCGAGATTGGATGAGGACAGTGGAGGAGTTGTTAAACAGATGGAAGGAGCCGGAGGTAGAGCAATGAGGAAATTGAAAGAGAGCTGAAAGAATAGGATGGAAAAGCAGATTGGATGAGGTGTGGATTAAACAGATTAGAAAGTAAAGGATTGTTTTGGGTTTTCATTTCGTGTTGGTTCTCTTTCGGAGAATGATCAAGTGTGAGTTGGTGGCGTGATATGGCACTAGCCACAGGCTTATTACCAGGAAACCCCACCTGAAGGGAATAAATGTGCAGTTAAAAGTAATTGAACACTGTGTCAACACCAGCTATTTGTGTTTTTCTGATTTAATAATGACACTTAATAGGGAGCGCGCCATTGAGACTGGATCCCAAGACTCATATGTGTTTTTGTAAGACTCAATGTACTGGAGATTTCATCAAGGGCTCTTCGGTGGAGTTGGCCTGAGCTCAAGTGGGGCGACTCCAAGACCGTTTAATTGATTCCAGTAAAACAAACTGTCCAATCGTGATAATAAAACTGTGAAGCCTTCTTTACTGATTTAATTGAAAACACATCTGGCTCAATTAAATGCTTATTATGACACTATAAGACAATATTTATAGTACTCATGTGCCATATGTTGAAATGATTGTTTTTCTTCCACATTAAGGTGGAACCACTTGGTAATAAACTAAAACAATAGAAAACATATCACAATAACTAATAAACACTGGGGTATGTGAAATCAGACAAAGTGAGCCACACCATGATTAGTTTCTAATCATGGTGTGGCCAGACTAGCTATCAGTAACTTTTAAAACACTTTCATTGTAAAAGATTGGAGAAGATAAATGAAATACTGCAAATACAATCTTTTTGTGTCTTATAGCAGGAAAAGGAACTGGATTGGGCTTGTGGCATGTTCTTACATCAAATCTGTGGTATTACTTTTTTTATTCTTTGTTACGGTTCTTATAATAACCAGCCATATAACCAGCGTGAGCCTGATTACCCTCTTTTACTTTCATAATCTAAAAGGCTGGTGGTCACTTCTCTGCTTTCAAAGTGATTATACTGTGCTAACCACATGTTGTCTACAACAGAGAGCAAACTGTACCATATTATTTGTGGTAGAAATAGCCTTTCTACAGAAGATACCAGGACCTTTTGGCAGAAACTGTGTGCATATTACATGCATGTGACTTGTACCTACATACTGAAGATTCAACAAATAAGTATTTAAAACGGTGTTCAGAGGTAGTTAGATGACAGATTAGTTAGATATTTTTAATAATAAATCCAGTCATAGCTTTGTTATGTAATGTGTTAGTTTGATTGAAATCGTGTTGGTTAGTTAAAATTCTTCTTATTTAAAGTAAACAAGACAAACACTACCTGTGCGTAGAGTGAGACCAAACAACAGTAGTATATGCTGCTGGCAAACTTGTTTTGGTTTTTCATGTGTGAAACTTTATAAAGAAAACAACTATTGTTGGTAATGCTGTATCCTTGTGCCACTTGAAGGGTGCTGTGGGAAGTCATTTTTGACGATTTAGTTGTGTTTGGGAACTTTCATGTCACGGGAAGTCATTTTTTTGAACTATTGAAGTTTGGGAGCTTTCATGTCACTGGTGGAGTGGGAACTAACATTGCTATTTGCAGTTTATCGCTAAGCAACTCATCACGTTTAAACAGACTTGACTTCCTTTAAGCAGAGCTGTGAGTATGTGTTTGATTGGCTGATGCTACTGTACGTGCACACTTAAATCAGCTAAACTGAAAACCTTATACTTATATTGTTTATGATCCCATTAGGACCCTTTCGTTTGGCTCAGTGGTTACAGACTTGACCTTAATCTTCATATCCTAAGAAAATTCTTTTTTTTAAGTTGTAAAGCATTGTGTTTGAGGCTAGACGTCTGCCAACACACAACAATAAAACTTCACATGAACACTTGGTTTGACAGGTTGTTGGCGCTCCAAGATTGTTTTGGCTGCTCACATTCAACATCTGTACATGCTGCTTGAGTCTTTCCACGGTGTTTTGTTGAGGAAGGGCCACTTTAAAGCCACTGAGCACAGGAGGAAATATTACAAAACCCATCTAAGTCTTTAAACACACATGGGCGTCTGTATACAGGTTGTGCTGAGCTGTCATTCAGGTAATAAAAGATGTTTTTCCTAGTGGCGTCTAAATCCCTCCATTTCTTTTCCAGTGTTAGTATTTCCCCTAAAATAAATCAAAGTAATGCTGAACAGAGCTGGTTGGGACAATTTGCTCTTCTTTCTCATGGCTGCCTTCTCAGCTTGGCTGCAGGGCTGTTTCTGCTTCAAACTGTTGTATCAGTTGTTCAACACAGTCAGCGTTTTCTTCTTTCATGCACTTTGGAGTGTTGTTGCTCCTGGTCCTTTTTTTTTATATGGCCTGTTCATTACACCATGTAGTGCCATTGAACATGCCACTGGCAAAAGGACAGAGATGTGGCAGAAAGTGGCATCCAAAGTCAGGTATCGGTTGCCATGGACACTGCAGTGTCCACACTGAGTGGTCCGTGAGTAAAAACAAAGCCATCCTGTTTTTGGGTGAGGAGTTAAATCTATTTATTGAGATAAACTTCCAACAGCTTCCAATTTTGCTAAATACAATAGAGACATGTAGACAGTCATAGCCATTAATAGCACATGTGCCAAGTTTCTGGACTAATTGTGACTACAACAATTTATGTTGTCCGGGTCCTCCGGTTTCCCCCACCAACATCAAAACATGCATGGTGCCCCCTGGTGGCAGCTGCCAACTATGAGTTTCCCCATGAGGATAAGTAAAGGGATAATAAATAAAAAAATGCTTGTCCATTGTTTGTTATCAGCTAGGAATCTACCAACAAACATGTTACAAATATATTTGTAATGCTGCACATGAAAGCACCAAAAACTAAGGAAAAGTAGCTATAATATAACCTAGACACAAAATACACCCTATAAACTATCAAACACATGTGAGTTATTGGCCAAGTGACCACCATCAAAATCTAAAAACTCCAAATTTGTCAAAAAGATTGTGTGACTGACTTGTGAGAAACCACCTTTCACCAGGTTATTTTGTCAGCATCATGTTGTTTCCTGACGGCAGAACAGTTGCCAGTGTTGCCAATGGTCCAAACATGTTTTAGTGTAAAACACACAGCTTTGATGGGGACAAGATAGATTTCTGTGGGTTTGTGAAGTTACCAATCTCTTGACAAAGGAATTAAACCATTAGGCAAAGCATAATGACTAGTGTAAATCTGTAGTCTGACTGGGAAACCACACTGGTTTTAGTATGAATGCCATATTTAAGGCAGCAGTAAAATGCCATGTTTATAAAAAAGCTAAAGACAACTTGTTGGCTTTCTTTTGTTTAACTGTAATTTTGTGTAACCTTTAAAAATATTCATAACAAAATAAACTGATAAAAACATTTTGCTGTTCTGCTTTAGTTTAGTTTTTTGTAATATTTAAATAGAAATAATAATAATAATGAGTTTAGGCATTGTCCAAAAGCAAACAAAAAGCAATAATCACACACAGATAATAAATAAACAATATTTACATGTGCTTTATTTAATTCTGACTCTAATTAATTACTGTTGATTCATACACGGATGGTACATGCGTTTATTGGTCATAATGTATCAACAGGCTTTGTGAGTAAACAGGAAAAATAAAGATATTATCTGTTTTATTGTTAAAATGATCTTTGCATATGTTTGATTTGTAAAGTCCACTTTGCTCCACTCTCATTAACTCATTTATTTCAAAAAACAAATTATTGGTACTGGAATCTCTTTTGAAGTCGCCCTGTGTAAAGGTCCCTTTTATGGCCCAAAAAGCCCTGAAATCCATTGTCAGATCTGATACCAGCAGATCATTTAAATCTGGGACGAGTTAAAAACCTGCTATAAACAATAAAAACACAAACTTGATGTGACAATTGTGTTTCATTTTTTAAACTAAAACTGCTGTCCTTGCCAGATCAGACTTTGTTTAGAATATTCCACAGATGCTCTATTTGGTACTGACCACTGTCGACTGGGAACAGCACACAAGAGCTGCAGTTTTTGAGATGCTCTTACTCAGTCATGATGCCACCGCAACACTACAATTCTTATCAAAAACCCATCTTTTATCGCACAAAAATATGTAATCCCTGTCAATTATGTCACTGGTCCTAACATAATGGCTAATCATTTACATTTCTCTTTTAGGCTTTGTTTGCCAACCTTTTCCAATCTTCTTAAAAAACTCTTTCTGATCAAAGTTAGTAAACTAAACACTTGACATATTTGCACAGAGCAATATCATTTTGAACAATAACTTCTGCTACCACTGCCCACCTCATTCTTAGCCAGCTGCAGATACAGTGTGTGACCATGTTGCTGAGTGGAGGTGGTGGTGCTGGTTAAGCCCTACTATGCTTTCCTTTCGTGTCCCACTGGGCTCTTTAAGAAGCTCAGGGCTTACACAGCCACGAGCCAGAGAGGAAAACACACATCCACACAACACACATAGGCTGGTGATAAGGAGCTACTTAAGAGTACTTGAGTTTTCCCACTTGAACACTTGTTTATAGGCTGTAAGCACACCTAACCCTGGCGCCAGGAGCACTGTGAATTCATCAGAGGGACACCTGAGGAAACGGAGAGGTATCACTGAATCCCACAGCACTGATTTGACTACATTAACTGTATACTGTATGTTTATCACAGACTGTAAATTCAATAAATCAACATATTCAGATTGAAGTGTCAAAAGTCGTAACTGGTGTTGCCACAATATTACTAGCACCAGCTACACTTGTGTGACAGATGATTCTCACTATGTCCAAATTTGAACAAATCCCCCCCAAAAAAAACTCTAGAAAAGATTTATGAAATTAAAAACAATCCTAACAACACTGACATGATTTTATTTTTTTCAGTCAGTCTTCTGGAGCCAACCCTCATTTCCACACATACTTCCTTGTCTGCTTTAGTCTCTTTCTTATACATGTTTTTTTATTTATCTTATTCAGGAGTCCTTTGCCTCACAGTAGTTTTACTTCTTCCCTGACTTTGCCCCTTAATGAAGCAGTGATCTGTCCAGGTTTTGTCAGCACAAGGCTACAGCTTTAGCGACAAATTAAAACCCAATTATGTTTTCATTTCACGCTCTTTTGTCATGTTCAATAATGAAGAAAAAAATCTGGGCACCCGAGGGAAACAGGCAGAAAGGAAGAAAAGGTGGGGAGGACAAAAATGTTACCTCTATTGTTGTTGTTTGTGTGTTTAAAAATAGCCCTAAAACTCACACAGACATTAAAGAGAGATATTAGGGCCATTCAGTCCAACACGCCTTCAATAAAAGTAATGTATAGTTGTGCTGTTATGTGGCTTTAGTTGGACACAGTCCTTCAAATATACTGTACATTACTCCTGTGACAGTGATAAATACGCACACAATTTCACACGCTGCGCAACGTTTATGTGTTACGAATGTGAATCATATACGCACATGTGACGAGGCACACATATTGGTGTTGCCCTCTGGTGCACTATCTGGGGTAATTGATTAATTGGACAAGAGAACACAACAGACACAATTAGTTCACCCTGGTCACGATGTTAGTAATTCCCTCGGGACGCTGTCGACATGTTAGACACCCAGCGCCTCACAAGTGTGTACAAATCCCATTTTATTCTTCCTCCTCTTTCCAATCAAACCTAAGCTCTGACTTTTGCCCTCTTTGTGCTTTTTTCCCCCTCTCATACACCCTTTTTTTATTCTTTTATTTTTACTCCACCTTCATTGCTACCCCATCTCCGTCTGTCCGTCAATCTGTGACATCCTCCGCCCACAGAAGCAAAGCGCCCCCAGCTCCCACCCCCGCTGTAACACTTTTAATTACGCTGAGTTAAAAATTACGAGCGCGTAACACGTCGCTGGCAGGTTGGCTTTAATTGCCTTGTGCTGTAACTCGGGACGGAGGAAGGAAAAGGTTAGAGTTGGGGTTGTTGGGAGCAGGCACAGTGAGGAGAGAGAAGAGAGAGTGGCTTTCAGATGACCTTCTTAATCAATCAAAAGGCAATAATAGAAAAGACCAATGCAGGGTTTCCTCCCTTTTACTTGTGGTCCCCCTGAGCAGTCACACACTCCCAAAACCAGCAGACCACCACTGGAAATGCTCCAAGTCCTCCTGGCTTTTACAGTATGATGTAATCTGTTGTACTTTTCTTCATTTACAGTAAACGTTGTGGGTTTCAGAGGTGGTATTCACAAATCTTGATTTTGGGAAACATGGTAAAACATTTAATAGATTTGCTTTTAATCAAAAACACGTCAGAAGACATGTTTAAAAAAACTATTGTAACTGCAAAAGGAGCACATTAATTAATTTGTTTATGGGGCATGCTCCAGCCAGATCTGAGAGCCATAGATTTTGTGAACCCTGCCTTGTTGGTTGCCTCTCAGCTTGATGCTTCTGTTATTATTAAAAAGTCTTTTCAGTGTTAGCTCAGTGGCACCTCTCTTGGTGGTCCGCTCGGTAATTAAACTGAAATCTCTGCGGCAGTCGCCTTTAGTCACCTTCTCCTTTTGATTCAAAACAGACACCAGCGCACACTCCCTCCCTGCGACTCCCGTCTTTGAATTCCTAATGATTTAAGATGATTTATGGCTCCACCCCGGCTCGCGCAGATGACCACTCTCATGTATTAAAAAAAAGAGGCTCCTCTGTGGCTTTAAGACTAGTCGGCCTGAACAAGTCATACAGCTGCTGTTTCTTCTGTGGACTTCAGATTATCTCTCGATATGAGCAGGCCTGGACTCGCAATAATACAGATATATTTGCGTCCTTTGCAGCAAAAGTGCATTAAGATGTAGGTCGCTGCGGGGCTAAGTGAGTGTGTGACAGTGACAGAGATGTAAGCGACGATGGCATCTGACCAAAGAATCTATATAGGGATGACATCACCCCAGAAGAGCAGGAGGAGGAGTGGTTAGAGAAAACTATGAGCTCAGAATACCAATGGAGAGGCGAGGCAGCGCTGGCACCAGAGCTCCTCCACCCAAACCACCCAAACCCGCCCCTCTCTCAGGGTCTATAACTCTTTCACAGCAAGCCTTATATCATGGGGTCTTGACACCTGTCCTTTTCCCACCCATCCCACATGCTCCCCTGGCCCAGTGGCACAATCCAGGTTACAGTCTGATGATCTCCACCAGGCCTTCTCTAGTCACAGCAGGCTTTCCTGTTCTGTGTTGAACCAGCATGCAACGTTAAATGTTGCCATGTTAAATGTTAAAAAATAAAATAACATTACTAGCCAGTAAAAGTACCCCCTGAAACCACATTAATGCAGCATTTTGCATTCTACAACCTGAGACTTATGAAGCCTGTACTTCTTCTCAGGCACTTTATATTGACTGTGGTATTTGAAGTTATTTTTTCATCTGCATTTCCCATCCAGGACAGGGCCTTTTTGTGTGGAGTTTGCATGCTCTCCCTGTGTCTGTGTAGGTTCCCTCTACCACCAAAGGACATGCACAACTGTCCCCCCACATAGGGCCAGGACTCCCCTGCAAAAGAGATTTGTAATCTCTGTGGGACTTTCCTGGATAAATAAAGGTTAAATAAAAAATAAAATGGAACCAGGCAGAAATGTTATTGCATTTCTTGTGCTTCTCTTTCTTGATGTTCTCATTAAGTCTTTGGCTCATCTCACTCTTTAAACCTCGGGCAGAGGATCCACTCTGTTGGAATCCCCTATCATTTTTATTAATTTATTTATTTGCACAGAATAAAATGGTCCTATGTGCCATCATTGTAAATAAAATGTTTTTCTCAATCATGGAATTGAATTGTTTATTTATATTCCAGACAGTAAATGATTTTTAGATGGACCGGTACCACATTACAGTCTCATATAAAATTCTACATTTATGACATCTGTTGTGTTTTTTTATTTGTTACATGAACAGATTTCTCTCCTTAGAGACATGTTATGCTCTGTACTCATCCTTATATCCACTGTGGCGTTTAAATTCTTAGTTATGTTGGCATTTACTAAGGAGCCCAACTAAAAAGAAGAAAAGATCTGCCTTTGTTGCAGAAACTTTATTAAAAATACAATGTGCTAGTATAAAAAAAAAAAAAAACAACCAGTGCTAATGAAACCAAGCCTTAGGTAAATTTTAGCTTTAGTTTTTTACTAAAAAAAGTGGGGACCGTCAGAATGACCAAATCCAATGAAATGACTCTCCAACTTCCTGCTTGTTTATAACTTTTCCTTCAGGATTTGTGGTGCAGCTATTAAAACTCCATTATAACATTATGGCTCCTTTGTTAAAAAAGTAAACAAATTAGACATATATTCAGAGCCTGAGAACACGAGAGAATGACGAATGGTGCCATCTTGCTTTGTGCTATAAGTCAAAGCAATCAGTGGCATTTATTGTAAAAGTCTACAGGCCTGTGGCTGCCAGTCATCTGTAAACAGCTTCATTTGTTTATAGCAATTACAACCACATGATTTAGTGAAGTAAAAGCACACCTTAATCTAGTGCTCTGTTTGTTTGTGCTGTATACCTTTGCTACTTTACTACTTTGCTGTAGATTCTTCCTTCATCTCTGTGACTATAGGCACCGTTTGAAGGAGAGCACTTTGAGGGTCCACTGACTTAATTACTAAAAAGTATTTAGTGGCACTTGAGACTAAAGGAAAGATGGAGAACAGAGGACTGGAGAGATGTGGCCGAATGAAGGAACTTTATCAATAGTTTTGTTAAAGGCCTTGGTCCGTGAACGTTACAGAAATCAGTCGAAGGCTCCACAGAGAGACTTTCTGTTGCAGAGTTTGTTGCGCTTTTTACAAGTCCTTGGCTATTGTCAAAAATTAATTGTGAGTTGGAAGAAATACACAGCTGCACATGTGATTTTTGGATTTGTCAACAGCGCTCATAAATGATCATAAGAGTCTCTTGGAATAAAAACAACACTTAATTAAGCAATAACTGAACATTGCAGCCTCATGGGGAAATATGGCCGTATGTTATTGCAGTTTCCTGTTTTCTTAAAGATTGTTTACTACAGCAATTCAAGGTTCAAGATTTTAAAGAGGTCCTTAAGGGGATCAGTAAGGTCTTTTGAAAACAACTTTTCCAATTTGAGCAGAAATTAGCTGTGTTTAAGAGGCTCCTGTGGGAAGCACCACACGTTCTGCCTAATGAATTATGTCCAAAACAAGTTCTTTCTGTGTTAGTGCAAGATTTAGTTCCCTACTTCTGGGTTAGTTGTGGCTTAGGTTTGGTCTTTGTTAAAAAGTGGGTTTTATTTTAGGTGTGAGTGGTACGATACACGTAAGAGCTCATAGGTACCCTTTTTGTTAATAAAAACTCACCTGTACTGACCCAAGCTCTTACTCCTGGGCACTGTGTTGTCTTGGGCCTAGTCTTGATTTAGTGACAGTTTAGTGGTTTAAAGTGCTGGTTTAATCTAAAGACTCTCCCTTGAGACCAACCTTAGGAGAAGAGTGTGTGGTGCACAACACTGACAGATGAGGGAAAAAAAACAATGAAGGGAACGAAAGCCAAGTTCTTGTCCATCTTCATTGAGTTTCATTTCAGTTTGTATCAGTCTCGGAGACATCTCAGACGTTTGGCTTGAGATGCTGGCACACAAACAGAGTTGCACACAGAAATTTAGATGAGGCCGTTTCAATTTAATTAAAATGGAAAGAGAATACTGCTCAGGAAAAGTAGGTTTAGTAACTACAAATGAAATCTCCAGCTGTAAATTTAGTATTTTCTTATTGAACTGAAAGTAGTGCGTGACACAGGGGAGACACAATGTGCTGTGGACTCCTAAAGTAAATGTTTCATAATCGTGTAACGCCTGGTTTAGACCTAGATTAATTCTGGTTTAGTCTTGTTTAAAACTCCTGTTTACGCCTGGTTGAGTCCAGGATCTAGTTATATTTTATATAAGTGGGTAAAAAATCTTTAGTTTTGGTTTAGTCCTGGTTTGAGGATTTTGTAACTAATCCATTACCACTTTAATATTGATGTCTACATGTTTGTGGTACAGTCAAGCTGCAGTTCTCTGGATTATATAATGTATGTACAGACCACACGAAAGGTATTTACTCAATAAAACCCCTCCGGAGCAAACATGTGCTCACAGAGATAATGTTAATCTGCCTGTTAGATGTGAGATATGTTGTGAGCAAAGCTCATACTGCAGCATACAATACAGCATAAATGAAAATAAAAAGGTTGGTCACCATGAATTTCCATATATCCAGGCAACAGACAAACCAAAGAAATAGCACAAAACACTATAACTGCCCTAGAGGAAATCATTTTTAAAAGGGCTTTGTTCAAAAATGTTTTGTTGAATTTGTTGTTTTTCTAAAAGCAAAAAAATCAGCTTCATTGGACAAGGCTACTTTGACTGAGAGAGCGGAATAACCCACTCACTCAGGGCTTGTGGACATGCTGTATATACGTTGACCTTAGACTTTCTGTTTAAAGAATAAAATGCCCAAAGTTTGGTCACAAAAGGCTGTTATCCATGATTATAATGTGTTTGCTACAGCGGCAGAAATAAAGATGTCTAGCCAAGGCTTTGAATTAAACTGGTCTATAACATTATTGGGCTTGAGTCTGCATTTCAAATATTGAGGGATGGAAAACCCCTAATTTTAGAATACAGTGGCTATGAATGTATTTATTGACGTATAAGAACAAATCAGACCATAAACCTCCAGGTATATGACACATATACATTTCTTTTTGATTTATTTAAGATTTATATACAGTGAAGATGTCCATTTTAAGGAAGGACCTTTTAATTAATTTATATATATATATACAGTAATATATATATATATATATATATATACATATAACTGGGCAAGAACACTGACAGCTTTATGTCCCTCCAGGAGGTAGCACCGGCCTATCACACAACTGAGGACGGGTGTCGATGGGGGGCTGAGGAATATAAATGGCGGCCCCAGCTTCCCATTAGTCAGTCTGAGTGTATGACGGCGGGGTGGACTCTTAGGGTGGGTCAGGCTCAGGTGCTGAACAGATGCCCCAACTGACTGCTCTTATCTGAGCTGCTGCACCTTTTAGGAAAGTTACCTCCATCCATCTTCAGTCGGAGAGTCACAGTCCACCTCTGATTCTGTTTCTGCTGTCCCAGGGGCTGCTGAGCATTGATACTGGTCATGTTGGCCAACAGCCACAATAGATGAGTGATGCACAGGTAACACACACTAACCAAGCTGGTTGTTGTTTTGTCTCTATGCAACTGGTGCCACATTGTTTCCCTTGTGGTTGATTTCTCACAATCATTAAACAGCCCTGTGTAGGTTACTGCCTGGAAACAACCATCTAAATTAATTTTGCAAAGCTGTCTGTATCTGCCTTGTAATAATGTTAGTATTTTGTTTTTAGTGTAGTGTATTTGAAAAAAAAAAGTTTTTACATGCAGACATTTTCTACCATCCAGTGTATTTTCATTTCAGTTTCTGTCCCTCTGTGAAAGTTGGCTTCATCAAGGACCTTGATGAATGAAGTGAACCAGGACAAAAATGATATTTTTAGAGCTGAAAAGAGTCTGCAGTTTATACGGACTCATTTCAATTATAGTTTAGGGGGATAAGGGGGGAGTGTTGGGGAGGTTAGCGCAGATGTGTTTGATTGTGTCGCTCTTGTTTGTATTTGTGTGTGCAGTGGAGAGCTTGAGTTTTGTCTGCTGTCCCTGTGGCAGCAGGTGTGTAAATAAGGCTTTAATAAAAATGAGGATGAATCAAAGTGCTGTGGGACCAGGACGCTGCTCATCCATACACTGGCTCCCTTTCACTTTGTCAAACTCCAACATTGATCCCAGCTCATCAGCTGCTCATCAGCGACCGCTGCCTCAGAGGGTTTCCTGCCTCCTCCTCTCCCTCCACTGGGACACTCGTTATAATTCTGGGTCTGTAGGCCACCAGTGAGCTGGCATAATTTTGCCAAGAGGCCTGTTTCTGTGTGGGCCGACAGCTGATCCCAAATCCACTGCTTCAGTGAGCTGGTTTATGGGCCAGTGTTTCCCTTGGTGTTGTTACCTGTGAGCAGCAGAACATGACCTGCTCAAGAAAGACAAAGAAATGGCCCAAAGCTGAAGTTAAATTAACTGAGGAATTTCCATTCATAAAAAAACAAACAGAAATACACACTCACAGCCAAAGTAAATGAGGTGTGGACAAGCAGTCAGTGGTCCTAATGAGGTGTTAGGGAAACATAGTGTTAATGTCTGCGAAGTGGTGTTAGTTGAAACTGTTCAAAGCTTAAAGAGAAGTGGGAGTCATACTCCAGGATCTGAGAGGACCACCATTTTCATCACACAATGGAACAGATGTCTGATGTGAAGCTTTAGTTTAGAGTCTAGTTTAAGGAAACAAGTTGAGAGGGGGGAATGACATTGAATACACGACTCAAGCTGGATTCAAACCCGGGTCGCATGAGAATGTGATGAACCACCAAGTTAAAGTTAGTCCCTAGTTAAAGTCTTTTGACAAGTCCATGGCACAAACATTTGTCATGACAATTAATCAACATCTTACTTTTAGTTGGTGAGGTAAATGTATTATTTTAATGTTAACTTTAGATTCATGCTTGGCTCTCACGTTTCTCACAACATCGACACGTATCAAACAGATTAGTCAGATACAGGAAAGACAAACTTCATTCACAGGTTGCAAACACAATCTGAAGGTTATAACACAACAGACTGCTGCCCAGCAAAAGGTTATTTTATTCTTTCTCATTTTTGAGAAAAACAACAGTTGGATTTTAGTTGTTGTGACCTGATGGTGAGACTTTAAATTAGCTTTCTTTTAACTAGGATTTACACTAAACACATCAGTTGGTAGAGTAGGGTGCACATTTTATCATGAATTCATGTGTTACCCATCAGGACAGTTGTTGTTGATGAGACATTTTACACCGGACACAACAATAGCAGATGAAAAGAACAGGAAGCTGACACTGCAAAGAAATTGTTTTAAAATCAGCAGTGTTTTTTGAAGTGAGTTTGAGACTAAAGCTGTAACCTGTAAAAAAAAACAGTATAGCTCAAATTATATGCTGCTGAAGGTACTTTAGCTGGTATAATGAACATGATTCTTCCACTTCAGGGCATTGTGACCCCCACACCCCCTTGCCTAAACAAATAGAGGCTGTCATTTGTGTCTATATTGGAGAAAAAAATCTGTTTCCTTCATATTAGATTAGCAATTATTTTGAATCAGTGCTTTTCATACATTGTTCATTTTTGTAGGTTTGTAAGTTTTCCATTTTGTCTTCATTCAGATGCTTAATATTTTGTTACTAGGTCAACCATCTCTTTTGTATCTTAAAAATCAACCTCTCACTGAGCAGTGTGTGATGAAATGACCGCTGCTGATTTGCATAATAATAATAGTCAACAATATTAGTCAGGTTTGATTGGTTTGGTTTGTGTGACTTTCAGAGTATTGTATATTTATGTTTCCATCACTAATGTTGTGCAGTTGTTTAGGAGGATTTATTCAAATAGACTGTGATGTGGGAGCCGCAACATAAAACTGGAAATATCAGTGCCTTTGTTTAATTCAGATCTGATTCTTGGACAAACAAATAATAATAGTTATACTTGAGCTTGTTATCTGCATTACAAGGATGTCAACTGTTAAGAAAAGATAGAAATTGTATTTGGTGGCATGTATTCACTGCTGGACTCCCTCTCAGCACTTTTACCAGTGTGCCAAGATTTTGGTTACTGGGGAAGGCATTATGTCAATGAGAGCGCTCACAAGCCCAGTGAGCCTTGACTGTACGTGTGTGTGCGGTTACCTTGTTAATGGAAGCCCCCACCTCTCTTTCTCTCTCTCCTCTGCTTGAATCAGTGTCTCTCTGTGTTAGTACTTCGGAGGCTGTGCGCTGCAGCGGCGGCACAGCGCTTTGCGGAGGCACACAGAGAGCCTTCACTGGACAGACCCGTCCCCACACAGCCCGCTACAGAAGCACTTTTTTACATTTACAGTGACGGGATTTGGATTTACTTAAAGAGGTAAGCTTTTTATCCCAAGTTTTCGCTCGTACATCTCCCGTTCTTAGTGATCTTGCGTTTAGCGGGCTGCCTTTTGAATGATCTTCACCGGAGTCGTGTGATTTGAGAGAGGGAACGTGAAGCTGCAACTCTTCAGTTTAACTTGGGAGTCACGTCTTGACGTACAGTCTCATCAGCGAGGTTTGTGCGCGCTGATGAGAAGGAGTGCGCTGGGTCTTTGTGCAAGTGACGCTCTTTACGCGTGGAACTAACAGACATGTGGCTTTGATTGTGCACTTTTCCATTCGTAGGTTGTGTTCTCCTGGTGTTGTGCTATTATTTATGCTACTTTAATGTCCTCTTTGGGTGAGACCGGGTGTGTTTTTCAATTCAAGAAGCGTCTGATTTCTGCCTATTGGAGCTTCTTGAAAATGATTTAGAAAACCAACAAAACAATACGTTGGTGTTTCCACTGCTCATTTTATTCTGTGGCATCTCCATTCATAATTGATTTGTTTTTCATGCTAATTATTGAGGGTAGACCATTATTTACAATGACATCTCAACATAACAACAGGTGTGGTTCACTTATTCATAATGCATTATCCATCAAACAATGAAGTGACTGTTCAAAAGGCAAAATAATATCAAAATATAATCGTATTCAAGCAAAACTTATGACAGTAATCACACTTAGAGCTGGAGGTTTAAGGTAGTTTCAGCCAGTACAGTCCTTTAAAGTTTTCAGTGTAATTCTTCGATGAGATAAAGTGGGACCATAACCACTCGCCACACTCTGCACAGACTCTTAGATTTACACACCTCCACTTTTCAAATCGCTCTGAGTTTGAGTCTATGTCGTCTCCTTCTCTCTCGTCCTGGGTGTATTAACTCCACCGCCCTTTACACCGTTTATCAGTTTTACTGCACTGTTCACCACAGCCATAATCATAACATACATCAAGAGCTACATACCATCTAATATTCTCTAAATTAGGAATCACTGCCATCCTACCACATCACCCCAATTTTATGTGAATGTAGTAAAAGTTCAAGTGGAAACTGCAAGAAACCTGTTTGTGATGCAAACTAGTCAGAGTCAGAGGCTTTTAATTAGACCGCCCAGTATGTTTCTGATGTAATAGATGACATAACATCGACAGAAACATTCTCAAACATACTTATTTAGATTTCCAGTAAACATGAGTTTAATGGTTCTTCCACTGGGACATGAGGTCACAGTCATTTTATTACCTATATTAAACACTTACCCACTGATGTAGAGGTTGTGTTGTTTGCTGTGTCCTGATGTTATGTCTTATTAAACATATGAGTCCTAAGTAAAGAAATGTTGACGGAAAAAGATAACGACATGCAGCATAACTCTGAGAGAAGCAGAGCAACAGTTTAAGTACCTCCTACTAAACTTTGTCCCTGTCTCCTGGCTGAAATTAAATTATGTTAAACTCCAATAAGAAGAACTGTCACTTTTTGTGATTTACTGTAAGTAAACCAGATGTGTTCAATGCCTGGTCCATGGGCCAGTTATGGCTCAATTTTATATGATTTGCTGCTCGCGTGAATCTAATAATCGTAACACCAAGTCATGCCCACCCAGATCCAAGACGAATGCAATATTTTTTAGTAAAAACAATGGTATTTCTCCCAAAACAATATTACAGGCAGCTTGTTCTAAAGGTATCTTACTTCTATTCGGTGACAATGATATCTGTGAAAAGTAAATCTCTAAAAAAACGTTTGGACATCCCTGACGTAGACTTATTGAGAAACTTAAACTTAGTACAAATGTGAAAAATCATATTTTCAGTGTAAAAACTCCTAGTGGTTTATGAGGTGTCTGTGTAGTAGTCGTAATGCCGTCTATGTGGGACATTCCTTGAACATAAAATACCCCCAGTGTTTTTAATAGCTCCACAAAGAGCTTTTGCAATGATACAAGTCCAACAAGTTTTCCTTGATGCTGCTATTGGGGCGTCTGAGCTGTGTGTCCAATGTGTTCTTGTGCTGCAGCCTCTGGCGGCCGGCGATAAGCCTCGAGGGCCGACGCACACGCTCAACCCTCTGAGTACTGCGGAGCTCCCGGAGCAGGCTCTGTGACCATTCTGATTAGGGGATAATAAACCCATTTATAGAGGGCTTTCAGGTGACGTAACTCGTGCAGAGAAGATAAAAGCACAGGGTTCCCTCTAAGCTCTTATTTCAGGGTGCCACAAAATATCATCCCAACCTCAAGAGAGAAAAGTATCCATTTACGGTGAGGTGAGTAGGTAAGACAGGAGTCGTGGCTGTCGGGGAAGTCATTCTCAGGAGAAATATAGTTTTCAACAAGGCTGTGAGGTTATACATAGTGTAAGATGACTTGGAGAAAAAGACGATTGAAGAAGAATTGTGATTCCTTCCCAAAGTGCTAAGATTATGTAGCTATTACCAGTCAATTATAGTAAAGTATTGTACTATAACGTTTACTGTATCAAACGGTCAATTCATGCCCCAGAACTCAGATAAATGAGTTTGCAATTTGTCCCTAAAGAACTGTCTTAAATGGCTTGATATTCTAAAAGCCCCTGTGGGAAACTATCCTCTTCTCTCTAATGCACTGAGAGCAACAATACATTTATACGATGCACTCACACATTGACCGTTCAGTCCTACTTTGATCAGTCACTATTTCCCGAAGTTAAACACCCAATTTAGATGTGTTCATGTCTGGGAAGAAATGATTAAATAATGATATTTTAAGGAGGATATTTATAGTACTCACTTCAATGAAATAATTAAGTTTTAACATGATCTAAATGCTGGAAGTTAGCTCCACTCAGGATTTAAAAACTTTTTTTTTAAAGCCAATCACTGCGACTGTAATAAACCTCATTATCCATAATCCATACAAAAGATATTCTATGATTTTATGTTGAAGCAAATCTAAGTTTCTGTTCCCCCACTAACATTAATGCTCTGAAACAGTAACATATGTGCCCCCTCACGCCTGGACCCTCAGAGGCTTCTGCTTCACAATCTCTCATTGATCCTGAGTGTGGATTTATTACTGGTGGTTAAAGAAGTGAGGGCACACCCAGCTCTTCATCCATGCTGGGGCCACTGCAGTCCACTGAATAGGCCCCTGCTGCTCACACGACCCCCACAAGGTTCCTGGACCTCACTTTGAGACCCTCTGCTCTTAGCAAATTAGTAAATGTGTCATCCTCCAAAGACATATGGGAGTTTCCTGATGACTGACAAGGCGTATGCATCAACGTATTTCCTTTGTGTGTGTGTGCATGTTGTCTGTGTCATTGAGAGGGATAGTACACGCAGCAGTATTAGTATAACTCTCCATATTAAGTCCTGTCATGTTGAGTAAATAGCCATTCATCACGCGTGCCTTTTCTCTGTGATGCTCACCACAAGATGCAGTCCATTAACCATACACTGGTCGTCCACTAAGACCGCGATAGTGGCAGCATCATCATTTATTATAATGCTAAATAAGATGTGACACACGACATGGGCGTGGGGCTTTTACTGAAACAAAGAGGCTTTACACATGTTTTATGTTATAAAGGAAAAGCCAATAATAATAATGAGGTTATCAGTATTAGTGGATGCATGAAATACTTACAGGAAGTGTGTTTCAAGGCAGAATATTGATGGATGATAAGTTAAATTGATAATGACACCTTAGAGAGACATGGCGTCCTTGACATACACTATTTTATTCCAGTTTGCAGAATTTAAAGCCAGATAAACTCCCTGTAGTGCTTTTCCAATCACTGCTACATCCTATATAGACATACTGTAAGAATAATGTTGACAGACATGATATCTGGTCCTGACAGCTACACAGACAGAGTAAATGGTCCTGAGTTTATAGTCCACACAAACCAGCACAACTCTAATGCACAATTAAACTCAGCCACAAAACTAAATATAATGATTCACTGAAACATTTTTAAAAATGTAAATTGATTATGTTTCTAAGCTGCAGTTTCAACATGACTCAGTTTGATCCTACAGTGACGTCAAATGAGGAAATTGAAGAAAACTCCTTTACTTGAGCTGAGATCAAGTACAGATGACAGTTAATCGCTGGACTAATCACCACGGAAACCTGCACATTTATGACAGAAACATTTCCAGATGGAGTGAGCTGAAAAAGTGGCAAAAAGTAAAGACATGCAAATGTTTTGTTCAAACATTGGGATTTAAACTTAACACCAAACATCTGAATGATGTGTAAGAAAAAGCGGAGCCTGTCAAATAATTCTAAACTTTATAGTTTGCTTTATTTCCATTACTTTTCAGAGGTTGATATAATTATATTTTGAAAAAATTATACTTGCATTGTGCAGAGTGGTTAGCACTCCTGCCTCACAGCAAGAAGGTTGTGAGTTCAAACCCCAGCTGACTTAAACATTCTTGGCCAGTATGTATGTCAAATTATGTAAATGAGTAAAAATAAGATATGAATTGATTCTTGGTCAGGACAGGGCTGTGTGGAACTGTCTACGACAATGTTGTATTTTGTATTTTGCTTATTTGTCAAAAAAAATCCCAAGTAACTGTTCTTTTGGGGTTTTTTCCTGAATAGGTTGTTTGACTGTTTTGTTGACTACTACTTTACCCTAACCCTGCTTTGAGTTTGAGTCCAGATTATATCCACCTGGGGTACTCCTGAAAACGATTCTGTTTATCTGGGCATACAGATAAAGCAGCTTATTGGAACACATAGCAGAAAGTCTTACTCCCGACTTAAAGAACACAAAATATATGCTGTGTAGAGGAACACCTATTCATCTTAAACATTGTCTTTTCCCACAAATAATCAATATCACTAACTGTTCACCGAGCATAAATCAATTTCTCCCTAATTCACTCTAAAGTTGTAATGAGATACCTGCCTCTTTCATCATGTTTACTTTAGAGGCTTTTCTTGTTCATCTCTTTTTCTTATCTTCATGTGACACTCCCGTCGGTCGAGTTAGAGCTTGTTAAAGACATTGATGCTGAAGTTTGCTATTCTCAGAGGAGATAACGGGATCAATTTTCACAGATCAGCCTCGCAGCTTTCAACAAGTTCACTGCATCCAGCCATTGGAAAACACGCACAGTGCAGACAGGGAGAAAAGCTTACAGATTCACTTCAGGACAACATCCAAAAAACAATTTATTAATCTCTGTCTATATGGAATTGTGATATTTACTGAAGAGAGTAACTTCATATTTTGGTAACACACTTCAATATTGTGGATGCAATAGCCTATATATACAGTTTAGTACAAGTAATGTATGTGTAAAGTACAGCCCAGAGATCTATTGAGATGTATGTTTAAAATATTTGTGCATTATATTTATGTGAGCGCTTAGTAATGTCCTTTATGTTATTTGTTTAAAGAAAAAGACATTTCAGTTATTACATTTTATTTATCATTCAGTGATAGAGCTTTTGTTTTGAAATGCTTTGTGCCTTGAGAAAGACAAAAGGACTGATGGGACACTAGTTCTTATTATTAGATACGGCAGAGAGCAGAAAAGCAGCACATGTGATCTGTGGAATGAAAAAGTTGCCAAGATGAACATGAGCAGTGGCCTGCTCGTTCATTTTGGGGGTGCATGTACATCAAAAGTGATGTTGCACGAGTCACAAAAGTTTTTCTTCTGTTTGCATTTGAAGCAAACTATTCAAACTTAGATGCGTTGTCAATTAGTTAGAAATCTTACTCTAACGTAAATGTTTGTCTGACAGTTTGGTCTGACATGGGCTCTGTTATGGTGGTCTAATGCTCTTCCAGTTAAATTGAGTTACCCTACCCATGAGTCACCTGAGGACATCACTCCCTGTGGAGCAACCACCCATCAATCCCACAGCTTTAGACAAACAACATAATGAGACCGTGTCTACTGTGTTCAACTCCTATATCTGCCCATCTTGTTCCTTGACTCACAGCCCTTCCTTTTCTATTTCTGTGTTTATCGACAGGTGACTTGTAATTATTTGGCGAGAGGAAGAGGACTGAACAAATGGAAAGGCAGCAGAGAGACAGAGGATGAGAGAAAGCGCACCCCTTAAAACAGCAAAGGCTTTGTCTAAAGAAGGACAACAGGATTTTGACACTTAAAGTTTATGCCCCATCTGGGACGCTGCATTAGTGAAAAAGGGAATAGTTATGATTAGACGCTGAACAAGGTCATCCTCCCTTCAACTCTCTACCTCTCGTCATTGTCATGGAGAAGACCTATTCCCTCACAGCCCACTACGATGAATTCCAGGAGGTGAAGTACGGCGGCCGCTACAGCAGTGACATCCTCAGTAATGGGATGACCCTTCACCTGGGAGGCAGTCTGGACCGTCATGTGGGGCGCGGCCGGGGCAGCAACTGGACCAGCAACAGGAGCAGGGACCTGAGCAGCTCCAGCAGCAATGGAGGACTCCCTCGATGGAGCCGCAGGGAGATCTGCCTCCTGTCTGCGCTGGTGTTTGCAGCTGGCATGTGTGTAATACTGGGCAGTATGCTGGCGCTGAAGTACATTTCTCTTGACTCCCAGCAGGACCCTCAGTGCAGACAAGACTGCCAAAAAAAGCGCTCCCTACTTAGAGCAGCTCGCTTTGTGCAGGCCAACATCGACCCCACCATCCAGCCCTGCCAGGACTTTTACTCGTTTGCCTGTGGCGGCTGGCTCAGGCGCCATGGTATCCCCGAGGATAAGCTCAGCTATGGCATCATCACTGCAATTGGGGAGCATAACGAGGAGAAACTACAGCGCCTCCTTCTGGACCCAATTAGGAGGCGCAGCCCAAACTCAGCAGAACGCAAAGTCAAGGAGTTCTACCGATCCTGTGTTAACATAGAAGAGATAGACAAGCTGGGCTCAGAGCCAATGATTGAGGTGCTAGACAGCTGTGGGGGGTGGGACCAGGTGTCTGTGCAACATGGGACAGCGGGCTGGATGACAGAGGGCGCCCCCCAGAAGCCGGACATCAATGAGATGCTGTACAGGACGCAGGGAGTGTACAGTACAGCTGTGTTCTTCTCTCTCACTGTCAACGTGGACGACAAGAACTCCTCAAGGAACGCCATCAGGGTGAGAAGGGGCTGATGGGAAATGTTTGACCTCTGCAGAAAGCTGTGTCACACCTGTGTTATTTATGGCTAAATTAATTTAGAGTAAAAAGCATTTTTAAGAAAGGTCACACATTTTAAATGTAAAATTTAAATTGGGTTCTCAAAACAAATAGTGACATGTATCCCTCCCTCTGTAACGTTTCACTCCCACGGTAAATCCAAGGTCTTAAAACAGGTCTGAATGATGTTTATGTTCTCACCATGACTTGCTACAGGTGGACCAGGAGGGACTAACACTGCCTGAAAGAAGTCTGTACCTGGGACAGGATGAGGACAGTATAAAAGTAAACTCATTTCCTTCTGTTTATAATTCTACTACTACTTCCTCCTTCCTCACTTCTACAAACTGCATTTCCCATTGACTCACTGAACCTGTTCCCCCCACTGTCCCCTGTTGTCCCCCGCTGTGCTTTTGTATTCTCGTCCACTTAGCCACATGTCACATTGTTGTTGGTCATTACAGGAAATGTCTCGTCTCCTCCTGCTCCCACTCAGTTAACTCTTATGATGTCACTGTGCTTCCCAGATCTTGGCAGCATACAAGGCCCTGATGGAGCGTTTGCTAAGCATGCTGGGAGCTCACAATGCTACACAGAAGTCCAAGGAGATAATACAGCTGGAAACCCGTCTGGCCAATGTGAGCTTAAGACCATATGTGTGTGTTAGTGTGTGTGTTCAGTGATGAGTTCAATGTGCTCTTCCAGATCACTGTGTCAGAATACGATGACCAAAGAAAGGACATCAGCACCATGTACAACCGCATCACTCTCCGGCAACTACAACGCATAGCTCCCAGTGTGAGTACTCGACATACACTGCTCAAAATGCTTAACAAGACCAGACTCTTTCCTCCATATTGTGCCTTGTTCTGTAATGATTATTGCAAAGTGACACATTTTATATGCAGTCATGTCAAATGGGTTTAGTAGGTCACAAAAAGCAACACCTCACCTGCAGAGCATCCACCAAAAAGTCTCAGTCCTGAACATCAACATTGAGTTTATAATGATAAAATATTGTTTTTATGTGTGATTACATTAGTTTCTTAAGACTACATTCATTCAAAACAACATTCAAAACAAGGTATTGAACTTAAAACTACCTCACCTTAAAACACCCTTCCTTATCTGCACAACATAGTGACCTGCAGACTTGTTTTATAAAAAAAAAAGTTAAACTGTACCTATTTGCCAACACAAAATACTAATACTAAAGTTTAGAGCCTACCTTAAACGTCTAGCTCTGAGTTCAGCATCAGAGCAATGCCATCCCACAATTCTCTAGCCTGTGTCTTTTTAAACGTCAGTAAATGTATTGCCAATATTTTTACATATGGAAGAGACACTTTTACTGAAGGATTTTCTGCCATCATTGATTCATTGTTGACAAGCTCTGTAGACAATCAGACCACAATGTATATGAACGATTAGCCAAAACTATTACCAATTAGAAAAAAGAAAACTTTTCTTTTTTTTATTTTGAAAATGATAATAGGGAAACAAATAAACAGCTGTTATTTGATTTCATATTAAGTTACATCTACATTTAGTCATTTAGCAGACACTTTTATTCAAAGCAACTTACAAGTGAGGAAAACAATGGACGCAATTTTAACACCACAAGGTACAAAAAGCATAAGTGCACAAAAAACTAGTCTGTTAAAACCCAGCAGAGTATACAAAGAAAAGGAATTGATAGAAAGGAAGTATAATTCAGTAGTTAGTTAGTAAGTTAGTAAACTAAAATAGAAAAATTAAATACAACTGGATATTTAATACTGTGATATGTAGCTAGTGGTTAGCCTCGTAGCTGCTCCCTGCTGGAGAACTACTGATAGGATAAGTGCAGCGGTCCTGTTAAACATTGGTCAGCCCAGGAAGACTCGGACCGCAATCTGTGCAGTAGAAAATCCATTACAATTAATATTTTCTACTGCAGCTTACTTATTACAACTTATTGAGCACAGCCCAGGCTGACCTAATTATTCCTTAAAATTTTAAAATTAATACATTTTGCAATGCATTACTGACAACATTAACACACTAACTACTCTTTTCTCTTTTCTTTCTCTTTTTTAATCTTTTTAATGCATCAAAATATCTCTAAAGCTAACAGGCTAATTGCAGGACATATATATTCTTCAAGGAACAGAGACAACAGAACAAAATGTGTCCTAGGAAGTTATATATTATTTACCAAATGCTTAGCCACAAGGCTAACCAGTAGCTACATATGAAATCAAATAATGACTGTTTTTTGTTTTCCAATTTTTATTTTCAAAACAAAAAGCAAAAATAGAGTAATTTCTGGATTTTCAATTTTTCAATTTCCTTTGTTCTGATTGGTAATAGGGAAAGAGCTGTGTTTTACAATTTAGTTTTTCTCACATCAAGATAAAAATCCCCTGTCTGCTACGCAGGCCTGCACAGTCCCTGAACATTCTCATCTATTAAAATCCATGATAATGAAGCATTGATTACAATATTTCTTTTACTTTTTTTTACAGATCCTTTTTAATACATATTAGGAGTAATGGTTTGATAAATGATTCTAAAACAACAAGCATCTTACTTTGTTATTTATCAAAAATGTATTAATGCTTGTGTTGTTGTTTTACACTTTTAGAAAATTTAGCTCAGTTTTACAACAGACAAAGACTGTAAAAATGAAACTTCCCACAGTAGGGGAGCTGTACTTATAATTTTTTATAGTATATGGCCTTGTGTTTTACTCTTTAGTGATTTAGTTTTAACAGTGCATATCCACACACAGGCTAAAATCAGATGTGATGGATTTAAGACTTGAACTCCAACTGAGCATTTTAAGTAGTGTGGCGAATGTGTGAGCGCACCAGGGGCAGAAGCCATATGCCTTTCAGACGAGACTGAGGGCTGAAGCGCACACACACACACACACACACACACACACACACACACACACACACACACACACACACACACACACACACACACACACACACACACATACTGTATGTGCACAGGCCCAAGTGAGTCACAAAAGCTGTCCGCCCCGCAGGGAGGACAGACAGGAGGAGATCGAGGATGAAATGAAAGAAGTAGGTAGAGAGAAAAGGAGAAAATGAGGAGACGTTGAGGGGCGTCCGTGGAGATGGAGGAGGGGGGCAGGAAAGACCCCGGTGAGAGGAAGAGGCTGTTCTCTGAAGCAGCAAAACACTGAATCTTGAAGATGAGAGAACCACCATACGGGGGAGATGGGAAGTTGGAGAAATGAGGAATGAGTCTAAATGTTTAAATACGAGGTTTAAAAGCATTTTGACACAAAGGGAAGATGGCAAAAGAAGACGATTTAACAAGAAGAAGAGAGAAATGCTGCAACATGTTGTTTCAAGTTTTGAGAAAATGCACTCCAATGGTACATTTAGGGAAAGATGTGCAAAAGTTACACTGTTTTGCATTTAAACACAGTTATTACACAGAAGCAGTGTGTGAGCTTCTATACTGACAAGAAGATGCATTTAATGTGCTTTTGTCATTTCCTCACAGTTCCACTGGAAACGTTTGCTGGACAAAATCTTCCACGATAACTTCTCTGAGGATGAAGAGATTGTAGTGCTCGCCACAGACTACATCCAGAAGGTGTCCGAAATTGTCAACACCACTTCAAAAAGGTAAATTCTTCTGCATGTTAACGTTGGTTTTGGAAATTTGGGCCCAGTTTGGAGCATGTTGAAAATTTTGAGTCAGATTTTAACTGGCTGTGGTCAATGGTTTCAGGATTGTATGTGCATTTGGCCTGCCATAACAGCATCTGCATTCGACAACATTGGGTCTTAAAGATGTCCATTTAATAGAATAAAGTACAGTACATATTGTTTCATTTCCATTGAATAGGACAAGCTAATGCTTTTCAGCCCTTTGTTGTTTAAGTGACCACAACATTCCACAGTATTCACAGTTTGTCTAAACAACTGTTCATAATCTTCCTCATTCTTTACTCTAGAAAGTTCACAATTCACTTAAAGGCAAGTTTAGAAAGGTCATAACTGTAGGAAGTGTAAGGGTTGTTTATGAACAAATGCAAATGCATAAAAATGACCCCCTGGTGGTTCTAGTGGTATGTCTGTTGTTTTTCTAAAATCCTTATTTTGTCAAAGTTTGGCCCCAACGGCTTTACCAAAGTTTTTTAGTAAAGTCAGTGGACAGGTTAGTGTTTTAAAATGAGAGCTTTAAAATAACGTAATGATGCAGCACTCTACAGTTGGAGTAAAAGAAATGGTAAATGGTGTGCATTTACAGTATATAACTTTTACATAATGCTTCCATTCACACCTGGGGCAGACAGATAGGGGGCAACAGACACTGGAGGCAAGGTGGGTTAAGTGTCTTGCCCAAGGACACATCAAATGAACCAGGGAGGGCGGAAATTGAACCACTCGCCCCACCAGATGAGTGAGGGGTGGGGCTGAGGACTCTGGGCTGTCCTGGAGTAAGAGCAGGGTGCACTGAGGTGTATGGAAAATCAATCAAATGAGATGCATGCATTTTTGAGCTAGTACTTTTTGAGCGAGAGTAAGCGCTTTTGGAGGCTGCTGTGTGCGTTGCCTTCGGTTCAGGGCTGTCACTTCAGTTCGGACTACAGTGCGGAGTCAAGAGGCGTATGGATTGCTGTTTGACTGCTTCGTGCATGTATTTATGTGTGTGTTGGAGGTGAGCCACTGTTGGGTGAACTTCGGCTGATTATTATTGATCTATGCCCACACCTCTCTACCACCAGCAGACAAACGCAAACCTCCTTCTTCTTCTTGACAGACTCCAGGGGAGGCCTTACTGAGCTGATAGGAATCAAGGCGTGTGCTACAGCCAGTGACAGCTCGCCAATAGTCACTATGCTCTACACAAACACACAACAGCTCTCTGGCCTCATGCATGGCTGGCTGGATGACTGGCGGCGGATTACTTGCTTGTCATTTATGTCTGAGGCTGGATGTATGCCTATCTTTGTAGCAGCAGCATAACCTTTTTGGACATTTTGGTAATTTCATGTTTTAGCAGTCCACAATGGGATGCATACACCTGGAGCAGTTTTACACGACAGATTTTGTGCAGTTTAGTGGTTTCAGAAAGAGAAGCTGTGATGTATTGATTAGTCATGTACACCCGAGAAAACAAATGATTCAATGAAAATATCAAATTGATGGTTTCTTAAAGACTGAAAAAAATGAAACTGAAAATACGCAGGAAGTAGATGTCATTAATTTATCTGTGAAGTTCGTAAAACCTAACCTTGTCCATATTAACCTTTACACATTAAAAGAACTAGATAAAAAAGCACAGCCTTGCTCAGTGGCTAGTTATAGTGGCCAGTGGCAGGAATGCAACAAAAAATTGTGCCTCAGAAAAGATTCCTTATAGACAACAATGTATAAAATACTATACAACCCCTACTCAGAGTGGATGGATGTAGGTTTTGTAGTGGGCATAGTTTTTAAATTTGAAGTATAAGAACTGGCACTGGCTACTAACTTCCTCCCACCGTCCAAAGTGATAAACTGGTCAAGGTACATCACTAAACACTCAAAGCAGCTGGAACAAACGCCAACCCATGCAACACTTTAAGGATGACAGAAGAAAAATGAATGAAATTTAAATAATAAGAGAGAAGTGATTTTCTTTTTGCCATCTCAGCCTCACCGCACACCTCCAACAACGTCGTAATAATGTAAAGTAAGACGTATTTTGCAATGGAATAACCCTTTTCCCTGTTTATTTCCTTGATCCTTCATTGTTGACATCAATGTCGACCAATAGGAGCCCCCTTTTTTTACCGGAATTGGACGTGTGATTGGACAAAACTCCCATAAAACAAATGATTATTCCTGTTACAATAAGCTTCAACTGTCAAACTAAATGCCAGAGTAAACATTTTCAGGTCATTTCTGTTTTAACTTTACTATGACAATAAATGGATGATGATATATAGTACCGCCCTCACATTAACTGTTGGAAGTTTTTAACCTCACCAGACTGTACCGTTGGCCGACTGGTCAGATCAAGAACACGTAAAGGCTGCAACATAAAGCCACAGGCAGTGTCGAACTTCCTAATATAATTGAATGGCTGACTCAAAGCTACGCTGGAGTTTCTGGATTGTGTTTTATATCACTAGGAAACACCTGATTTTAGATAAATGCACCATGACAGTGTTGTTTGTGTGTGAGTACATTTACCACAAAGCCTGCTGCTACCTGTCACTGTTCAGTCTGCTCTAAAAGAACACACAGAGGGTCAAAACAATCCTCCTGGTAAAAGAAACAATATCCAAGATTGTCTACAAAATTTAATCCGTGCTGTTTGTCTTCCCCAAATACGAGACTGGTGAGTGTGAGCAAAGCCTGGCACAGTGTCAGAGGTGTTGAGACTGAAAACCAAGTCTAGTCACACAGATATGAAATACAGAAGGACAGGATACAAAACATGACGCACAAAAACAAGCCCCTATTAACTGAGTTATTTTATTTGAAAAAGAAAGACCAGTTAGAAGAGCCCCAAACATTTTCTTTGAACCCAGGTGGCATGATGTTCAATAGGCCATGTCCAAGGTTAAGAGGTTCTCTTGTGTTTTAAAATTCAAAATGACTTTAATCCCCAAAGGGAAATTTGGTTTTTAGGTCTTGAGTCAGACTTCCTCTGCCATATACGGATTGAGTCAAGAAGAAGGAGTTCTTGTGGCGTTCTGTCCTGCAGCTCACTGATCTCAGACGTCCACAGGCTGCTCTGTTGTTCAAAAGCCCAGTGCTGGGGATGGTCCATGTTGTTCAGTATAGCATCAGTCCTGTTGTGTGTCTGTTGAATTGGGGGTGTATTATGCCTAAATTCAATGACCATGTGTTTAGAATGAGACAATTTTCTTGCCTAACATTTTGTTTTTTTATAATCAGATCAATGTTTTTAAGTGTTCACCTGCAGGAAGTTTTAGCAGTCGAAGCATGTCAAGGTAAACAAAAGTTAACTTTAATGGAAGACCAAAGGAACATTTTTGGACTACTTTTCTTGGCTCTATCTCTAAAAGCTCCTATGAGGCGTCTGTATGATATAATGTTGGGTATAAAACAGCTGAGCAGTTCATTTTATTCTTTTACAATATGACACAACACAGGACCTAATACTTGAAGTTGAACTTGAGTTGAATTCTATCCTCAATTATAAAGTCCAGTTCCCAAATAGTGCCGTCACTTTGCATATTGTAAAAGGTAGTTTTCCATCAGCACTGGTGTTTGTAAAGGGTTAAAAATGATGCCTGTAAATCTGCTGCTTCAGTATCAGCAGATGGATGTGAAAAGAGTGACAAATATAAACCATTTAGGACTGTTCTCTGATACACACAACAACAAGACACAGTCATTTTCATTTTCTCCCTTATTACATGATTGACAATGGATATACAGCTCTTTTCATGTTCTCATACTTTATATACACCTGCTGCTTCGCCTGATGTTGTCCAGCTGCAAGGCTTAATTACTGGTTTAAAGCAGTTTTACGTCGCAGCATCATAAAATAAGTAAATAAGCAAAGTGTTATTGTGACACAGACTTAAAGTTGCTTCACCACCATCAAAGTTTTTAGGCAAGCACAATTTATTTACTGGGTCATTCAAAGTGCTTTATGAAAAATAAAAGATACATTTAAAGAACACAGACAGGATTTAGAATAAGAAACATGAGTTAAATTCAAAGAGTGCAGATAAAACACTTTCAGTTATTTTTACTGAATGTAGGCAGAACTAAAGAGGAAAGTTTTTATTTTCCCACTTGAACCTTGTTAAAATTGAGGCTGTTCCAGATTTTTGCTGCATGAAACTTAAACACTGTTTCACCAGGTTTACTTCTAACTCTGGGCACGAGCATAAGGCTTGTCCCAGATGTTCTCAGAGTCCGAGAAGGTTCATAAAGAAATAGCATGTCAGAAATATATATTGGTGCTAAACCATTAAGAGACTTGTAAACCAGCAGTGCTGTTTTAAAGTCTATTCTCTGAGCAACAGGAAGCCAGTGCAGAGATTTTAAAACTGGACTGATGTCATTGTACTTCCTGGTTTTGGTTGGAACCCGAGCAGCAGTGTTTTGAGAGACCAGTGAGCAGGCCGTTACAGTAATCTAACCTGCTGGAGATAAAAGTCTGGTTTAGACACTATAACAATTTTGGCAGAAAGAACTTTTTATTTATTTATTTTTTTACACCAGACATGTTAAAGAATAAATACCAAGGCTGCATTCGCTCGGCAGGTCCAACATGTTGTTTAAAAAGTAAAAATAAGTGCAAGCATACTTGAGGTGAGTCGAAACAATCTAAAAAGTACAAATCTTAAAATTATTGGGTAAAAGTGTAAATGAGTAAAAGAAGTCAAGCTGGCAGGAGCAAGCAGAAAACTGTCTGCACTCTTCAAAAGCAGCAAACAACATCAGAAATTATTTTGTTAGAAGTTTATATATAGACTGATTCTGTAGATAGTTTGTTCAAATCTAAACAGCAATGTTGTTCCTGTATTATAAAAAAATATTATTTCAGCAATTAATTTGAGCTTCTTTCATCATAAACATCTGCCAGACTTTTCAAACAGTGCTCCCAGTCTCTTTGTGTCTCTGCCGCTGCCTCGTCGCCCTGTAGTGATCTGCTTTTCAATCACAACACAAACACGGACTTGGGCTTGTCTCATTATGTGATCTGTAATCCCTTTTGTAAAAGTACAGCCTGCTTACACCTGTCACATTACCCCAGCTTCACTTCTCCTCAGGTTTCTGGGAGCTCTCCTCAATTCTCCGTCTCTTCCCGCGTTGTTTACCAATCTTCCTTTAGAGCTGCTCGTCCATCCATCCCCCCTGATGGCTTTAATAATAGATCCCACGCTACAATTCAATCATCAGCCTTTTGTTCACATCCTTCCTCCACCTGTGCCTATCTGACATCCTGTCTTCTCTCCCTTTTATCACACGATAACTCAGGTCGTTATAAAGTCTGGCTGATATGAGCTTTTGAGTGGAGCCACGCTCTCCAACTCCAAATGTGCTCCTCCCTTCAAAGCTGGGCGTTTGTCAGAGTAACTCTTCAAAGTGGAAAGTGTTAGGTCCGACCATAATGGAAGCACAATTTTACAAGAACAGACACTAAGATTGACAATGGGTAATGAAATTCCTGAACTTGAAAATGGAAAGTCTAAAGAAAAATATGAAAGTAATATGTCAAAACCTTAACTAAGTCACTAAGCTATTCTTTTTAGCAACATGAGATTGGATAAAAAGACAAAAGACATGGACCAGTTCAAAGTTTGAGTTATCGACATTTGGAAAATTCAGACTACACTACACCTACTAAGAAAAAGTGTATCGCTCTCAATGATCAGCAACAAGAGTTCTTTGTGTTTAGGAGACAGTATGTTCGGTTATTTTTGTCATCATTTACAGACATAGCTCTAGTAACTCTAACCAAGTACCGTTTTGCCTAAACATAACTATTAAGTAAATGTTTTGTGAATTTCCACTAAATCATAAATATTACATGCATTAATAATTTAAAAATAAATAAATGTATTAGATTTGTCTGAGTTAGATACAGTCACGTGTTACATCAATCCAAATCCAAGTAAAAAGATGGCTTTTTCCATAAAGCTTTTTATGATATAATAAGGATAAGAGAGTGCATTTTCTCTGCTCCCTCAGTGAGACAGTCCTGCTGCACTCACAAAGCCACACAAGAAGCTGTTCAAATACAAAAGAAGAGCTATAACGAGATCATCTCTGGCGATAGCACTTACTTTCTGACACAGCCTGAACAGTCTTTGTCTTAAGGATTAGTCCACCTTCTCATCACATCTTTATCGTTCCTTGACTTTACACATCACATCATCTTTTCCTTCACTCTGTCTTTATTTGAGTCGAGCTGGTCATGTGACCCGAGCTAAAAGACAGCTTCAAGATCCTAAAAGGGCCTCTGATTTATGACCATTTCCTTGTTTATCTTAGCTTTTCAAATCTACAAATTTGATTTTCCATTACAGTTTTAAATACAGATCTGTTCTACTTTTTAATGCACACGTTTACAAACATTATGAATTCAGGAAGAGCTGCTTTATTTCCCGAGGGGAGTTGCTCATTAGAAAAGCTGAGTTAAAAAGGCCCCTGCTTGTCACATCAAGGGCCCTTTTCGCAGCCACCTGTTAATCAGCCATAACTAAGCTTGTGCCACGAGCAAAAAACAGTCACAAAAAGCCAGGCGCCAGGGAAGCACAGCACTCACACCAGGACAGTAGTAGCAGGAGTCTGATACTCATTGTGCACAAATCCATTCTTATTTCTGTTGGGTTGAAAGTGGTCATTTATTTGTGCTTTTAATCTTGTGTTTTTCCCTTTAAAGTAACTACCAGGCCCATATGGGTCATGCTGAGCTTGTTATCTGTTTCTTCACTGCCAAGATTCACTGTCGCAAACTAAAACTGACTTTTAAAGATAGAAAACTATTGGATCAATGATTGACAGGCTGCCAAGTTCAAAGAATTTCAAAGATTGTTTTTAAAGCACAATAATGATTAAAAGGAAGAATGACTGCTCTAACTTCACTTTGATTGGGGTCTTTCTGAAACCATATACCCTCTACAAATGCTTTTATCAAGTTCTAAGTATAGTTACCACTTCTGAAAATAAAAAGAAGGGTGACTGTAAAAATAAATGGCTCATGGACTGTCTATTTATTTCTACATTCAGTGGGTTAGTTTTATGGAAGAGACCCTACTTTCTTAGCATATGCATTTAAACATGAGCTATATATTTCGTGGCAGACGGGTTGGCTCGTTGGATCATTGTCCGTTTGAGCAATAGACCACTGATAAAATGTTCTGTGTTTTTTTTTTCAGTCTAGCGGTCTAGCACTCACACACCATTTCTACGGTGCACCTAAAGATGTAGGACAGCTGCAAACTCTGTTCAGAAGTTTTATTAATAAACACTACATTAAACATAAGGAAAGTTGGGATTTCTGTCCAAGAATATGAAAGGTATCAGAAAGGTGACATCTGACATCTTTGTTTCTGTTGTATCACTTTTGACATGTTCCTGTTTAATTGACAACTGTGACAGAATGAAAGTCTTTCAACAGTTGCTTATTGTGACCAAGAACAAGGAAGCAGCTGCTGTAGTGGAAAGTTTCAATGTAAAAACACAAACTTATTTTAAAAAATCATGGTTTTAAACAGATTTTTCAACAACCTGAGTAAAATAAAACCGTTTTTTAGGTGTTTTGTTGAGGGCGAACTAAAGGATGCTATTTTCTGATGCCTTGTATCTTATCTTTTTTATTTAATGAAACCTAGAAACATAGACAATACACTGATGTGCGCTGGTTTTCAGTCAGATAAAGACACCATAAAGATCCCCATCTCTGTTTGAACTGTGCATTCAGCTGCTGATTTCCATCAAATATTGCTCTTGCTACTATATCAATGTTCTATATTTGACAGAGGAATAGTTTTGTCTCCTTGTGTATCTATATGCACTTCCAGATAGTGGTCTCTGAAACAAGAAACAGTTATTGTCCAAGACTACATTGCTGTTTTTGATTTAGCCTGATTGTGCATTAATTAACTGAAATTAACCCAAGCAATTAAAGCATGTCACAATATATTTATTACTATTTTTTCAAATATGGTTATGTTCTCATTGTTGTGTTGCCAGTTCACTGAAGGCCTCATACTAAAACCCACAAATAGGTGGGTGAATACGAGTCTGTTCCTTTCTGTCACTTACATTGCATTATAAAGTGTTTCATTGTTTGCAGAAATAATGTAGCCTATATATTTATCAGCATGTCTCTTGAAGATTGAAGCTGACCCTGGACGGGCTTTCCAAACATTTACTTAAACCAAAATCTGGGTAAACATGCTGTGTGTTGCAACAAAACAATGTTTCAGCTGCTTCATGGTCCTTCCTTAATGACTATGCCTAACCATATAATAAAAGATCATTAGTATTGTATGTATTTAGCTCTTATAATTTCATAAACCTAATTAACTTTGGAGAATAAGCCTGACAAAAGCTCTTTCAGGAGCTCGTAGCTGCACCTCTCCACCTGCAGACCCTCCAATCCATTTTCATTTATCTACCCAAGCATTTCTCAGCCTTCAGCTTTGTTTTCTGCCCCACATCATTTCTTCTTCTCTCCTCCTCCTCACTTCTTAAATCATTGTGGCTTCAGGTTGCTATTGACAACTCGATCTGTCCATCGCAGTCCCACTTTCTCACTGTCCATTTCTCAACGCTCTATTGGCAGAGAGACAACACAAGCGGCGTCTTTTGAGGCCGTCCGTTGAGCGAGTACTATCTGTATGTTCCTGCGATGATGGCTTTCTCGTCATACAACTTCACTAACAGGACGGGTCACACCTCCATCCTCTTTCTATCCATCTCACTCCCACGATCATCTCCCATTGTGTTCCTCCGTTAAAAGACAATTTATATGAGTATGTGTGTATGTGCTGCTGTGTGTATACAGGACTGTGACTGCAGCCAATCCCATTAGCCAGATGAGCAGGCCTCCAACGAAGGGGAAAGCATAATGACAACACTAGCGTGTGCCTCACTCTCTCCCTCCGTCTGCTTTTTCTGTTCATCTGTTGCTCTCAACGATGTGTCTTTGTGTGAAAATTCAACCCAAGCCCAGAGAAATCTACTTAAAAATAACACAAAAACCATGTCAGTGCTTGCTAATGAAGCCTTATATCAATATCCATCAAAGTATATTTGTAAGATGGTATCCTAATGAGCAAAGCATGTAACCTAAACAAAACCATAAAGACATTTACATTTTTTGTGTAATTTAATAGAGGGTATTTTTTGTAAACTAGAAAAAATAAACCAGAACATTGATATTGGTGATTTCTGAAAACATTACATAGAGAAATGTGGTTTGGGAAACTAGTTTGGATGGAAAACCTGCTTCTTGGCCGGGAGCAAAATGTCCATCTGTAGTTGTTATATACAATATATCCAGGAGTTTTAGACAGCTGCATTCTTTACCACTGGGTTCCTCCTACTTTTAAACACATATAGTCAAGGTAAGGCATTTCAGTTCAACCTGTTGTCCAAATGGTGGATTTCATGGCTCTATAGCTTCCAGCAGTGGAGGCTTGAATCCCAGCAGGACATCCAAAGCTGATAATATTCACAGTCATGCTGCTGTAGTATAAGCAGCAGTGGGTAAAAGGCTCCGGGGGAAAAGTACAGCAATGTGTCCTTTTCTTCTGGTTCATAATAAGATTAGTAAAGTTTGGGGGAAAGCGTTAACTAGATAAAGTCCTGTTTTATTCAGTCTGATTTTAAATGATTGTCAGTGTGTTTTTAATTTTAGTTTAAATCACACTTGCAAGGCATATTGAACCAGAAAGGGCTTCCAGACAGTTCATTTTTGTGCCTCCATAAAACTTTTTAGGTTGTCCCTCCAAGACAATCCAATGAGTTTTTTCAACTAAAATGTTGTCTGCAAGGTTTTCAAAAGTTTTAGTAAAAGAGAAATTGTGGCAAAAGTTATGCATTAAGTATAAACATAGCCCTCAGCCCCATCATACAATGCATTTCCTCTAACACTGTAAGACACCAGGAAACAGGTGCATGTCACACTGTTTGAGGAGAGATACCTGTGACTCCAAGGTTACTTTTTAGCTCTTCATCAGTGAGTGTCAGTGGGCCATGTGCTTAGGAAAAAGACAAAACAAAAAGAGGAATGGAGTGTGGAGAGGTTTATTGTTTGGAAAAAACGTATAACTGCTGAGTGGTAGAAGTTTAAACCGTCTTCAGCCATTTTTGTATTCATTCATTTCTACCACGCCATGGGCCAAGGGGTCGTGCAAGGGCTTATCCCAGGCTCACACTCACTTTAATTTACCACGGACTTCTTCAAATGCAATGATCTAAATTTTTAAGTGACAGGGGCTTTAAATGCAGCAGATGCAGGTGAAAGAAAGTCAAGCTCAGTCTGAACTTGACGAGACGCTAAAATCCAGTTGAACTGCAGTTTGGGATGGAGGAGGCCTGACTCTCCATTACCTCCAGGGTCATTACCTGCCCTAATGTGTTGATGCAGAGCACAGGGACGGTGTCTTTTCATCTGCCTAACTAGCCCCATTAAAATCCATTCAGTTAATGAGCCTTCACTCAGTCGCTAGGTGATTAAGACCTAGTGCTTGATCTGTACAGCACTCTCAAGACGAGGCCCTGCAATTTCATTTGGCTTTGCTGTGACTCCATTACTGCACCGAGCGGACTCAGATGAGGGGTACTAGGACGTAGAGGGGGTGAGGAGACACAAGTTCAGGAGAAAATACAGGAACTGAAGATCAAATAATTTTGTTCAAACTCTGATAATTCTAGTTTAAGAAGCTTTTTTTTTTCTTGAGTCTTTGTTGAACTGTGCTTGAACTGACAAAACTGAAGTAGCTTCCAAACTGATCATAACATCGTCGATGTAAGCTCAGTGCTAGCAGAAGACAAAATGGGCCAGTGACAAAGATGGTGGAGGAGGGTTTTTGGAGTAATTTATGAAACTGACCACTCTGAGTGTGTTGAGGCATTTTATTTAAAGCACAATTTGTTTCTTTACTTTTCTACTCTTTACTGAAGTGTCCATGAGTAAAACAAGGCTAAATTATCCAAACACACAGCAGCTAATGAAGCAGAGCACCTGTAACACATGTTGATTAGACAGCGCACTGATGGGAACACCTGAGTCTCATGTTCATTTATTTACCCTCCCGCCCCCCCACACCCTGCCTTTTCACATCAATTAAATCCCCTTCACAAGAGCTTTGTTGGCGGGCCCTCGGGGCGCGGTTGCCAAGGAGCTTTTGATTTAATATCTGTCATGCAAAGGCAAACAACAAAAATGCAGAACAAAACAACAACACGCCTCGAGGTTCGAACGGAGCCTCTCGGTGGGAGACGGGGGGGCATATGTCCCTGCGGGGATAAATTTGAAGTGGGCGCTCAGTGGACACCAGCAGCCCTCCGACGTCTGAGAGGAACACAGCTTGAATACACAAAAGAGTGATATATGCGTTTCCTCTCAGCGTTGTCCACATCCCGCGCCGTTGTGAGTCACTAAGTTTTTGGGGAGTTGTTCGTTAAGGGTTGATTCTGTCCATTTCCCACAACTCACTCTCCATCAACTGTCGCACTCTTGTTTTTCCTTTATCTGACTTTGAAGGGCTGAGGGCACAGTACTCAAGTTACAAACACCAGGAGAAGTGCAAGGCTTCAGTCCTACTGCATTTTATGAAACTAGAACTGTTCAAAGTTACAGCATGATTGTATTTTAAAATTATTTTCAAGATGTCTAGCCTCATGATTTGGTGATAAGTGACATTACCTCAAATCAAAGTCAAAATTTTGCTTTTTTTGTCCTCATTGTTCAGTGACTGGACTGGACATTTCTTCTTTTGAAATCTCATGATTTGAAGTTCTCATTGTTGATTTTGACATAATTACCCTTTCCTTTTTCTAATTCTGAATTGTGTAATATTGAGTAAAAAAATGCCTGGCTCTATTTTCCGGTTTTAACACTAGGACCGCTTTGAAAAAGGTGATGAAAAGGTTTCTAGGGGGGTGTTTAAATTGTCTTTAATGGTAATTCGAAGGACTGTGACTCTGTTAATGTTATCGTTATTTTGGACAAAGTCACACATTTCCTTTCCGCTATGGTTGGGTTCGGTCATTGTTTGGCTAAAAAAACACTTAGTCAAGCCATCTTTCTAGAAAACAAATGTGTATATATAATAATATTATAGACAGTACTGTGAACACGTGGCAGGTGTGAATATAAAAAGTAGAGTAAGTGAAAGAACTGAAGACAATTTTAAATCAAATCAATATTTGGTGGGCCGAGATTTTGAAGAATTTGGTGCAACTTCTGTTCAAACATTTGAACAACCCCAGACAAAACCAGGCCAAACTGGACTAAACCAGACTATTGAATCTCAGAAGGAACTTAACCAATCCCAGATTAAACTGGGCCAGACTGATGTTGGGATCAGGGTTACACCATTACGTCAGAAGGACTCCTTGTTCTGGGATCACTCTCAATATTTAAGTTTTTCTTCTGCTCGGTCACTTTTGCAAATTGATAAAAAAACATTTAAATTGTATATTGTTGACAGTTTTCTTACTTTACAGCATATCTCCCTTAAAATATATTTTTCCACTTTTTTGTTCTGTTTCAGGGTTCTCCATAACTACATGTTGTGGCGCATCGTGGCAGCTCTGAGCGAGCATCTGTCCACGGCTTTCCGCAGCACTATCCATGAGTTTTCTCGAGAGATTGACGGGACGGAGCAGCAGCTGGAGCTGGGCAGACTGTGCCTCACACAGGCCAACAAACACTTCGGTATGGCCCTCGGAGCGCTGTTTGTCCAGCAGCACTTCTCATCGCAGAGCAAGGCCAAGGTAATGAGAAACACTACTCAACTGTGCCTTTTGTCCCGTGTTTGTGGACAACATGGTTCTTGGGACACTTTAATTAAATCATCACTTGTCACTCAGAAACATCTTTTTTCTGATCTTCCTATA
This sequence comes from Perccottus glenii, assembly GCA_024416835.2. Lineage (NCBI taxonomy): Eukaryota > Metazoa > Chordata > Actinopteri > Gobiiformes > Odontobutidae > Perccottus > Perccottus glenii. Next base: position 11,461,848 of record CM044550.2, read on the forward strand.
TAATAAAGAGCTCTACATCCTAATTAGTGTGTATAGAAGAACAAAGAATGTGAACATTTTGACAAAGTAAAAAAATATTTCAAACTCTTTGGGTTTAAAAGAGCAGCTGTGTGATTGCTTTGCATGTGACAAGCTGTAAGTGCCTGTGCTATCGTCGCTCATGTAATAACTATAATAATAATAACATTCTGCCTCTGCTCGACTAAACCATGTTCACACTTTTTACCTGCAGTTTTCAATAAATGCCTTAAAAATAGCTGGGCACAGATGTCACCAAAGTCAAACCTGCTTCGGTAGAAAAACTGCACAGTCATCTCAACTTTTAAATAATGAGTGGTGTTCAGTAATGGAATCACTTTTTGTGAAAACATTTGTCAAAGGCTTGATGATTCCAAACATTATAACATTTATTTTATGACTGTATAGTAGATAGATCACTTTTAGTAATTGCTCTCCATTCTACTTCATCATTGTCCCGTGCTTTCATTATTTATATAAAAATTTTGAATTTACTCTATCATCATGTTTCCCTGAACATTTTAGTATTATATTGAGTAACCTTACATTGTATTATGGTTTTCTTCCTGTTTAATTATGAGGCACTGAAGAAGGGGACAGTAGGGTATATCAAAATAAATTATTTTTAATGACTTAATTGAACTTTCAAAGAGCTCTTAATTTTGACAAATGGGAAACAACCAGTTTGCATTTTTCTTAACACATTTTAAATTTTGCAATATAATTACAGTCAAGGTAAAAGCTTGATCAGTAAAGAGCACATCTCCTATGTTTCCTGATCGACAGCTTTGTAAAACCAAACAAGAACAAAGAGATAGTTGCCATTTTATGTCCTGACCTCTGACCTTTCATCTCCTGTGTTCAGTCGATCCTTCGCGTTAATCCTCCTCATTCGTGTCCCCCTGTCAGTCTGGACATGGGGATATGGTTCCCAATGGGATGTCTCACCTCTGTAACCCCAGAGTCCTCTTTAAACCATTCATCATCTTTCTCACATTTTTTCATTCATCTTATTTATTAATGTTCAGTCTGAAACTTACTCTTCTATTAAGCACAGACCTAAATAAAACAACTATATTCTGTACTAGGGCTAAGATACTGCTTTAAGTCAAGACCTACGTCTGAAGGAGGAGGGTTAAGTTTCTTGTAGCCGCTGTGGAAATCACCACCATATTTAGAGTTTTCCGTGAACCCAAATATGGACCATAATCAAAATATAGAGTCGACTACATATTGTATATACAGTGTGTGAGCAGTCATTGTCTGTGAAGTCTACAACAACTCATCAACTTCTCCCAAACAGAAACCAGAACTAAGTATCTGAGCCACATGCCACATTTACTGCATCTAATGAGAGCAAGAGAGGGCAAAGAAGCACAGCAACAAGAACAAGAGATATGCATAAAACAGTAGGCTACTTTATAAACCTCCATTTTAACATCTGCATGGCTGACAAAAAAATATAGTCAGCTTGTTAGATAACTCTGTTGTAGTTAACCTCTGAGAAATGAGTAAATGTGTCTCTACCAAGGAACCATGCAGCAGACCACGCAAAGTCTTAGTTTTTGGGGTCTAACTATTGTGACAACCATTAGGAAATACCCACTGTCTGTTTTTAAATCAAGGGTCTTGCCATTACCTGTGACTTTGATATTTTGATGTGTTGACTGTACAGCAATCTGACAACTCTGACAGTCATGTAACCTGAACTTTAATGATAACAACATTGTTTTCACCGCTGAATACAAAAAGAGCCTTTAGTGAAAGAGGTTTAAATAATGAGACCCTTCACTTCATTTCCCAAACTGCACGTCTAAGTCCTGTGTGTCTCAATATTCTGGGCAGACACCAGTGTGTACGAGGCAGCCGTGCCCACTCCGGTTGTCCTCATTATCAGCAATAGAGGCTGTAGTGGAGCAGCCTGTTGCATGTTTTCACTGCCTCGCCGACGCTGCTTACCTCAGCATGAACACAAACTAATGAGAGTCTGACAGACAGGAGACTGAGAGGGAAGCACTCTTTCACTTGTTATCACCAACATTAGGCAGTAATGTCCTGGTGTTTTAAGTGGGAGGAACTCTCTTTATTGTAGTACTAGAGCAAAAATTTAAGTTGAAGTTGGGACAGCTCCAAACAATGTACCAAGATATTGAGAGAAAGAATCCGGCACAGCCCAGAATAAACTCACTCGGCATTACATTTGAACACAATGGGTTGAAAAAGAGTCATTTCACTGCAAACTTTAGTTTTACAGTACTTCTAATGGTACTTGACGAGAACTTGACAGCAGCTGCTCAACAATGATCTGACACATAATTGACCCGTCCTTGTTCTATTGAATTAGAATAGTGGCTTTCACAGGGGGAGATTTTCAAAATACACCATCGTACTCTGCCACTAATCAACCATACACAAATTTTGGTGCCCTGTATACATTCTTTTCTGTCCCTGAGGTTGAGCTTAAGGAACTATTAACGTTCTCATAAGAGCGTAATCAGGTTTTGTAAAGACTTTGACTGATAAGGCAGAGCCAGTAATCCACAAACTGTGCTCCTCAAGTGTTGGTCTTTATGGTGCAATATAAACCACATTTAGTACCAATAAAGTAGAAACTTGCTGAATAAGTTCAGCCTGTTTTATTTTTATTAACCCTTTTATTAACCCTTTAAACCTTAAACCCTAAACGCTTGATCCTTGTAGGGTTGTGAGGGTCTTGACTGCTGCAGGCGTTTGGACCCATGTCCTCCAAACCAGAATAAGTGTTAAGATCAGTTGTGGTCTTCAGAGTTAGTAATAATGTAAAAAAGAAAAAAAGTTGAGTGCAATATTTTTAGACTTATATATTGTAACTTTTTTTTAGGTACAGGAGCTGGTAGAGGACATAAAGCACTCCCTGGACCTGCGTCTTCAGGAGCTGGACTGGATGGACGATGTCACCAAGGAAGCAGCCCGAGCTAAGGTCTGGAGGCTACAGTAACTCTGCCGTTTCAGCAGCTCTCACGACTCTGTCAGATCCAATTAGTATTTGAAAAAGGATTTGAATTATTCTTCGTCATTCTTTTCCTTCTTGTGGTTTGACTGATGGCTTGGTTAGATGCAAGTCTGTGATAGGATACATCGAGGGCTTGACATTGAGGAGTGAGGATTGCCTAATCCGGATCTCTCTCTGTCTGCAGTGCTGATTTAAGGGCTGCACTGCAAGATATCTCTTCTAATACTTTTACAATGTGAAGTTATAATCCTTTTAGAGGGCCAAGCTGAATATAAAGAGCTTCTCTGTAATCCTATTACATCGGGTTTGCCTGATTAGTTAATGCGTGTGTGGATGGTTGTGCGCAGTGGTCCACAAGGGAGTGCACATGAATGTACAGCATATGGACAGTTGTAAGCATAGGACAGGACAAGAAACCTGTCTCCTGTTTACTCCCATTCAGAAACATCTGTAAGTCAGTTTATTTTATGTTAACACTAAAATGGATTGGAAGCTTGAACACATTTTTGGTGGTACAGCTGCAGATGTGGTACGTACCATAAAGACACATTGAACCATGATCTATAAAAAACACAAGTAATCGCGTGTAAGGTGTACTCCTTTAACATGACTATAGTGTATGTCGTGAGCCACACTCGGAGTATTATCCTATTAAAAATAGACAAGACAACTGGTTTATTTTTCCTCATCGTTCTTGTGATAAAACTAACTTTTATAATCTAACTTAATTTACAAAATTAAGTCCCTCTGACTCTAACCCCTTCACCAAACCTTCCCTAACCCCACCATTAGTTTGATCCAAGACTATATTTAGAGGGTTTGTAGTGTTATCTGGGCTCTTTTCCAATGTGTAAGTCAAGTATCATAGATTGGTTTTGACTGGTCTTGACTCATGATCCTTTGGACCAAGTTTATTGAGACCAAGATCTTGTCTGAATAAACTGTAACCTTGTGTCAGGCTTTTCTAAAATTTGACCTTTTCCCCAAATATAGTTATTACTTTATAACTTATAGTTTCAAAGGCCCATTATGAAATCATAAAGGGGACACCACAGTCCACTGTTTTTGTACAGTCTTAGTTGTTGAGTTGTTACCGCTCTTTTTTTCTCCGCCTCATCCTCTTCATCCTCCTCTTCCTCCTCTTCCTCCTGCAGCTGCAGCACATGATGGTGATGACAGGATACCCAGACTTCCTGCTCAAACCTGAACTCATAGATCAAGAATATGGGGTGAGTCATGAGCTTCAGATTTTACTCATCTCTGTCCAGTCAGCCTCCTCCACTCTCTCTCACACACACACACACACACACACACACACTCACACAAATCCTATTTCCCAGCAGCCTCCTCTCTCTGTCTCCGGAGTGATTTTCCATCAGGCATTATCATGCATCCTTGGTGATTGTGATTCAGCTCCAGCCAAAATACATCATGCAAAGGCGAAAGAGAAGCAACACACACTGATGAGACAGAGTAAATAACTCATGTACTGGAGGATGGACCTGTATACTCTTTTTATGTGCACAGACTGGGCCTGAATATGGCCACAAACTACTTTAATAGAGGGCGTTGTAAACATGGGACTTAAAGTGTAAAACTAGAAGCTTCTTATTGTTGCTATATGGAAGACATATGTGTGTAATAATCACGTCTAAATAAACTTGTGACCTCATTGTGTCAGCGTAAGGTGTTAGTGACATTATATTTGAACTGTGCTTAAGAGCAGCTCAAGGCTTCTTCAAGAACAGCATTTTGCCTTCAGCACAGCACAGTGCAATCTTGACAAAAAACAAGCTTTACCTTGATTGTTTCTACCTAGGGATTCAATTATTGCACCATAAATTATTCCTCTAAGAGAACATCTTTGTTTAGCAAGAGTAGATATATTTATGAACTGACTGCATAAAAATCTATATTTCCAAGAGATTTGACCAAACTTTGTTGTTGTTTGTAAGTTTTTCACACATCTGCCAGCGATGTTTTCATCAATTAGTGCTGTGTCCAGATGTGTTTGTGTTGCAGTAACTGACAAAAACACATCTGTTTCTGAGAATGAAGTTATAAACTGGATCATGAGGCTATGTCATGTGACCACAGCTCGTAGACGTATTGTGAAATGTGATTGGTCAAAACAACTATCTCTATCAAAATGAGAAGTGAATATGTATCTAAGATTCATTTGGACTTAAACCTTTAATTTGGATTCTCAGTGATGTTAAACCATTAAACCATTACTAAAATGAATCTGCACTGTCTCTGCTTTGTATCCAGTAATGCACAAGTCTTTTACAAACAGGAAAAACATTCCTTATCTTGACCAAAGACAAAAACCTTTTGCTTAACCTTTTGTTTCTGTGCTTTTGCAGTTTGATGTGGACGAAAAAACCTACTTTAAGAACATCCTGAACAGTATCAAGTTTAACATCAAGTTGTCTGTGAAGAAGATCCATGAAGAAGTGGACAAGACAATGTGAGTTTTATCGTCTTGAGCAGTTATTGTCATGTTTCTTGTCATGTTGTGACCTGTTTGTCCAGTAAATCTCAATTAATAAAATGTTGACTCAGTACTTGAACAGTCTTTTCACTCAGTTTAGATTTGCTCTGAATACATTATATTTTATAATCATTAACTCAAAACAAAACTTAAATCACCAAAAGCAAGCAAAAAACTTTTAGCAAAACTTTTTATTTTTACAAATTACTATTTATATTGTAGTTTTTACACACAAAATGCATAATTAAAGCCAGAAAAAACTAAACTAGACTGCACTGTAGTATGTTTATACACACCTAACACGTGTCAGTGCACATACGCTGTTAGTCTGACACATTTGGTGATGTGCCACTAAATTTAACCAACAGATACCCAATCGACACACGCAGCTGGAGCAAATCCATTTGATGTACTTATCTATAGCAGGCAGGCTGCAGAAAACTGCTGTGGGACATGTGCTTCGTTTTTCTAAAGTAGAGCCCAGTTGCGGCGGATTGAGAGGCTCTCTGCTCTGACAACACATTACAGTCACATTAGTATTCCAAAACAACTGTATCATTAGCCCACACACTCTACGTCCCGAAGAGTTAAACCACACGCACCCCTTTTATCACAAAGAGCCAAACCTTTCATCAGTCACTCTGTCTTGTCCCGGGAAAATAAATAAATACAACAGCCATCCTCGTCTTCGCGGTGCTTGTCTCGCTTCCATCTCAGTACAGCCCATAAAAGCCATCAGTCTTAGCACCGAGAACAAGGGCATCTCACACTTCCAGAGTCATTTGGGGGATTCTGCACCAATCGATTGGTCTGGCTTTAAGTAGATTACTATTAAGGAACTGTCCGTGTTTTCTTATGCACCAGGGAACTTTGGTCGTGGGACCCTGCGGGCTGAATATTTCTTATAAGGGGCTATAGAAAAAAACATTAGGATTCAGTGGAGGATTTGGGGGTGTATTCAGAGCGGGTAATTTGTGAGTGCGAAGGCGTGTTAGGGATCCCATCTGTTTGTTTGACACTGTTTTCTCCTCAGGTGGCTTCTCCCTCCTCAGGCCCTTAATGCCTACTACCTCCCTAACAAGAATCAAATGGGTGAGTGTGTGGCTCCTCATTGTGCACACTGTTCTTAACAAAAACACCTTTCACATTGTCATTCCACTTCATGCTTTGGTTTCACACAATTGCATCATGTTGTAGTATGTATTAGTAGACAAAAGAAAAATAGTGGACTAATAGATACAAAATATTTTAACGTCAGCCATAAACATTTGTAACAGACTTCAGAAGCTAATGGAAGATGTGGAATTTTTACAATATCCTTGTGCCCATTTTATGCCCAAAAAGCAACACAGCAAAAAGCTATTGTCATGTATTCTGTACACACCACACAAGCTCTTTACACAATGGACCAATAGTCATAAACAAAGCTGAACAAGCACTAAATTAAATCAAAAGCTTTCTCTTGTTTTTTTAAAAGATCACAAGAATATCTCTTGACAAAAAGCTAGTGTTTTTGGGGCCTGATGTAAGTATGATATTTATGATCAAGACTTTAAGAAGCATAAGGTGTGGCTGTTGCAAAGGGTCAATGTAGCTAGTGATGCTATTGTACCACTGAGCTTCATCAAACATTAAATGGAGACAAATAAAAGAGGGTTGGGCTCAGACTACACTCTCTATGGTAAAAATGTTTAAAAAAATAAAAGTGATGGTTATGCTTTAAAATGTGGTGTAAAGTAATAATAAGTAATAATGTGTAGCTAACAGCAGGTGAGCAAAGTGTAGAATACACATGTAGTTTCAAATTGTGCAATAATCTATATTTGAATCTCGAAAAGGACAATAAGAGAGAGCATTATTAACAGTAATTTGAGTTATTAAGAGCCAGGCTTTTGTATCATTGCCCGATCCAAAGATTCCCTATTCTTCATTTTAGTGTCTTTACTCATTGTTATTCTGCTCCATGTAATGCCTTGTGTGTTACAAGCAATTACAGCATGTTAATGCCAATATTCTGCGAACAAAACCTGACATCCATTGTAAATGAGAAAAAATATATAAATCTACCTCCTCATATTATGTTTCTCCTCATCACTCGAGCCTCGATCTTCTGCTCACATACTTAACACCCCCCTGGAGGCAACCCAAGCAGAAATACCTTCCTGAGTTTTCACAAATCACAAACCCCTGCTCTACCGACTCCTCGTCTGCCCTGGGATCCGAGTGCTGTCTGTCTGCCTGCTCGCCTGCCCACTGGATTAAATCTCTCGCAGGAAAATCAATGATGTGCTCATGAGCTAAAGCTGGAGGAGTCAGACAAACACAGCCGTCGGGGCCCAGGGGTCATTTCTTTTGAACCCACAGGTGTCATTCCTCTTACATCACTTCTGCCTTAACACTTCAGTGTTTTCATTTTCCTATTGTTTTGTTGAATTATGACATGCTTCGTGTCAACAGATATTGAGAGAAACAAAGGACAGATGTCTCACTAAAGGCACATTTTTAGAGGTATTTTCATTGTCAAAAAAGGCCTGAAGCATCCCAAATAAATGTACTGTATCAGTAAAAGAGTATCTTGCCATTGCTCTGGCCTCTCACACTGCTGCTCATAAGGATTAACTTACTTTTTATTGTAATTACATGTAATAACAGCACAACTGAACTAAAATACAATGTGATATAGATTGTACTAACTACTTTTTCTTTTAAGAGCCAGTTTCTCAGAACTCTTTTATGGGTAAATTTTGTAAAGACAAATCAATTTGTGTAATTATTGAAAAAACTGCCAACCAGAGTCTTAACTACACAGTTAATTTGATACACTCCCAGACAAAATGCATAAATCTATGCAGAAGTTGGTGTCACAGTAGTTCAATGTGACCAGTTAGAGTTTTTCTCTTTTCGATATTGGCATTGCCTCTCCGAAGAAAGTCACATCCATGAAGCCAAATCCATAAAGCTTGCTGCCGGAAAATTAAAGTATCTTGCAAATAGCCAAAGGAGCAATCTGCCCAAAACCTTTAGGACACTCTGAACTCAGTTTTACAGTGTGGGTTTTCAGAAGCAAACATATCATACAAAAAAAAGAACACTTTAAATGAATTTTTGTGATCAGTGTCCAAATGTGTGATGGATAGTCACATTAAATCAGGAGAAGAAAACTGTCTTTTCAAGTTTAATACAAATATAAATGTACTCACACAGAGAATAATGTGTGCAAAAAGTCATTAATTAAACGCCAACTTATTTACAGACTCATCCCACACAAATCACTTTTCCATGCTAATACATCAGCTAAGGCAAGTCTCTGTCTATTTACACCTTTACTATCAAAATAAAAGCTAAAATACCATGTCAAAGGTTATAACTGACTCCAATGGGGTAATAAATCCTTAACATGAAGCCAAATGTTGTGTCTTATTCTCATAATACCCCACTACATTTCAACCTGAAGACTAAAAAGTACAAGTCTATAAAAAATATGCCATTACAAGGTCACCATAAACATGAACTACTTCAACTACAGTGTACAGTCTCTCTACTAGATGCACTCTTTTGGACACACTGACTTGTAGAGCTTTAGGGAAGCAGTGCCTCTTGCCTCTTGTCAATTTATGAGTCTATTACTGATCTGACTGCTCTGTGCTCAGTGTTATTCACATGAAATGTAGACTTACTCTGTCTCTTTTTGTTCCTTTTGTAGTATTTCCTGCAGGCATCCTTCAGCCAACTCTCTACAACCCGGAGTTCCCACAGTAAGTAGCAGCACGTCCCGTCTCTGTGCCTGCCGCTGTCTGCAGGGAAGCCACACCAGCTCCACAACCACAACAACACAGGTCATTAAAGGCGACGTTCATCTGGCGAGCCTCTGCTTCCTTTAGATCCCAGCACATCTGATTAATCCAATTTAACTACCCACCAAGAGCTCAATTACCCAACAAGGTCCTGCTAATGGGACAGGTGTCATTGAGAGGTCGGCCTCCTAAAATTGAGCCCATCGAGTCATTTGATGGTGCATGACAGCATCATAGCCTCACCTGAAACTCTCGCCATTAAATCAGAATCAAATAAATATAGCTAAATAAAAAAATCGTCTTATTTTTCAACATGGGGTTTGTTAGACGGGGTTAGCTGAATACCAATGACTAATGTTCAGTATTTAGTGAAAATGTGGCGCATGGTGCATCTTAAAAATGCTGTTTCTTTATTACAAACTGGGATCTTGTGTTATAATTCATGGCAGGAAAGCTTTTAGTCCATTACCTTGTTCAAACTAAATCTACATTAAAGACAGTGGCTGAGATGAGTTTGAAATATTAATGTGCTGTTTTATGGATTTTAGATGTGGACTGAAGGACTATCACCAGAAAAAACACACTAAATGCATTTAGGATAGCCTGTTTTGCTCATTGTTGCTGCATTCAAGGGAAGTAGGAAATGTGGGGGCATTTTGGGGTCTAGCATTTGAAATTAACAAAATGGACTTGGTTTAAGCAAGTCCATTTTGTTAATTTCCTTATAAATATCCATCAGGAACAAGTCTGTGCCAGTTGGATGTTGTTGGGGGTCTGTCGCTGATCCAGGGCAGGAAAATGTTTCTCTGCACAGCGTAGCCTGGACTAATATTAGAGTCTCTGTAGCCCTAGAGCAGAGGCACAGGATTAAGATTCACAGTTACACTAAATATTTTCCTCATATCTGTCCAATATGATGTTGAATATTAAGACAGGACCAAACACAGTGAGTAAAAAACATTTTTGACAAAGCATGTCGCCTCTGTGGCACCTGACATGCCAGAAAGACCCATCCCAGTTTAAATTGTATGTAAATAAACCTGACTAGCACTTTGAAGCATAAGCATTATCCAATCTGAACTAATAATGGCCCCGAATTAATATTCAAGCAAAATAGTATTAACTGGCACTGAATACTCCATGTAAATAAACTTTAAATAGCTTCAACACTGGCAATCAACGTGGGCAGGGACCACAGTACAGTAAACAGTACAATACAATGCAATATAATTAGTGTTAAAAATAAGTAGGACTATACCCGGTTGAACCCCCATCTACCCTACTTCCCTCAGCCTCCTGTAAAGTGCGCTGCTACAAAATAGTAATAGGAGCATCACACACGTTCTCTTTTTTCTGGTAACGCAACAAATAGTTAAATCATATTAAATATATATTATTTTCAAAGGTAAGCATCTGATGCTTACAAATCACATGCTTAATAATCTACAACAGATTATTGTCATTAAGGCTTTCAACTTCAAAGGCTTGCGCTGGAAGATAAAAAGATTGGTTAATAAGGGGCACTGTTGCTATTTGCACTCACGTTGTGGTAATGGATCTTTTAAAAAAGATGAATCACATCAAGAAAGTCTTACCTTAACTGTCCCACGTGGTTGTGAAGTTGAGTGTTTTAGAAGCAACATAAACATATACAGAAAAATATAAGTTGTGTTGTAGATGTTTTTACTTTGATTAACACACAGCTGAATGCCACAGATGTAGGCTTTTATAGAGGCCTGTAATCTGCTGAGGATAAAAGACCGAAGTGCTGATGATTAGCAGCATCTGGGTTCTACTTACCCTCTTAAATGCAGTAAAGGAGGCACATAGTTTTGACTTTAGTAAAATGAAAATAGCACTGTTAAAGTTAGATGTTTTTGTTCATTACAGCTTGTATTTAACTAAAAAAAACAAAAGTCAGAAGTAATTTTTGATTAAACCGTTTATAGGTTTCTTTTGTATGTGTAAAGGTACAATGACAAACTGGTGAACAAGTGTGTTTACAAGACACTTTGTTTCTTAGCTTCAGATTGCTTACTCTGAAAAGTCAAATAATTTCTTTGAGAACACTAAAGCAGTCATTCCAAACTGTGGTCCGTGGACCACTAGTGGTCCGTGGAAAGGCAAAATAAAATAATATTTTTTTTACCAGGAAATTCCCATAAAAAAAAATTAAAAGAATATGTAGGCCTATATTGATATAACATTTGCATTAAATTGTCAAGTTATTGTGCGATTACTAAAATAGACCGGTGGTGTTCGGTCGTGACGTTCAAGTTCAGTGTCGTTATGGATCGGTGGATAGCAACAGGTTCTCTGAAGAGAAAAGAGGCAGCCGTTGTGTGCAGTAAACTTTCTTTTAACAAGCCTGTTGCACACTGATGTGATGACTAGTTATAGTAGTGCTAGTAAGCCTATTTAGAGGTGCGGATTAATTCAGGTAAGACTGTGTGTAGACATTTTATTATGTGTGTTATGAGGTGGTCCGCAAAATTTTTTGATTACAAATAGTGGTCCACACACACAAAAAGTTTGAAAAACCCTGCACTAAAGAGTATCTCATTAGAGCTCATAAAGCCAATCCCATTAACAACTGAGAAAATTAACTTGTGAATAAAGAAACTGTTAAAGTTGATGGATTACATGTTTCACTAAAGCCTTGGCGCTAGTTGGTTTTAAAACAATCGTGTTTTTTGGAAGTTTGGGAAGTCAGAAATACTGAGAAAATTAACTTGTGAATAAAGAAACTGTTAAAGTTGATGGATTACATGTTTCACTAAAGCCTTGGCGCTAGTTGGTTTTAAAACAATCGTGTTTTTTGGAAGTTTGGGAAGTCAGAAATCAATTTTGGGGTAATTTGAAGAAGCTGTGGAGCTTTTAATGAACAACAGCAAGTGTAGAGTTAATTGAAAGAAAGATGCGGCTTCCAACAGTCTTTGTTAACGAAAGCTATTCATTAAACTGGAAACCAACGTCTGCCCATAAAGTATATTAGGCCAATATAAACAATATACTGTATAGTCCACCTTTTCCTGTTTCACACAAACTCCTCTGAGAATAACCCCACAAATAAACACAGCTCTATTAAATATGAGATAATTAGCTGTAACAGAGTGTGGCTCCCACATTAGCTCACATTTCTACGTCTTCATTAGAGCCGATAACTACCACTTCCACTACCTGCCGGCGTGCATGCAAATCAATATTAATTAACAAATCTACTACCTGTGAGTGTGTGTACCATGCACAAGCCCCAGCAGCCCATAAACTCTGCCTCTCTAACACCCTCCGTCCCACTCCCTGCTATCACGTCCTGTATAATGAAGCTTCAATCAGCCTGTTAGTTTAGCGAGGGAGTCTGGCCCAGTGTGAGGCAGCATATCGACTAGCTGTCAGAAAGTCATTTTCAGACGTAGCCATGTGAATAGCCCCGAGTATGCCCTCTCATCGCTCTCTGTATATCTGCATGTCCCGTAAAGACAGCACTCCTCCAGCTGGAACCGGAGTCAAGGAGAGAGGGAGGCACAGGGGGCACGAGGAGAGTCAGAAACATCTGCTATGGTCTTAATATTACACATAATACACAAACACACAACCACAAAAATCACACAAACATAAGCTGGACAGAAACTGGTTGGGTCAGTTGGGGGAACGGCTGGTGTTTCCACTGTGGTCTTTGCACAATAGGAGCAACGCCTACATAAACAAGTGGCTAAAGTTTATTCAAAAGCTATTCACCTGGAAATCTGCTGTACAAGTCAGTACGGGTCAGTTTCAATTGCCAAAAGTGGTATGAAATTTCCCATAAAAGTGTTCTGTATCATACTATACTTTATCTCCCTCTGGCCTTTGTGTGGTCTGCTTTAGAAAAGAGTGGAACTAAAGTCTGCAGGCTGTTGATTGAAGAGAATCCACATATCCAACAACAACACACAATGATGTTTTCTGAAAGTAAAGAATGTCTTGTTCTTGAGATAAACAGCCATAATGCAAACAAATGTTTTATAGCAGCAGCTGTTTCCACTTGGAGACAGAGTTTTGCTCTTGCTTTGTAAATTAAAACAATGCAGCTACATTGCAATCCCTTAAATGTGGGAAAATTGGTGCAGCTTTCTTAATTTAATGTTCAGAAAGCTTCTACTGGTGGCTCACCTGGTAGAGCACATATCACATACCGAGTTTGATACCAGCTAGGGTCCTTTACTGTCATTCTCCTCCCTGTGTCCTGTCAATCTACTCAAATAAATAATAATAATAATAATTTATATCAAATAAAGACAAAAAGACAGAAAAACTATATTCTTTATTGCAGCAGATTAAGTCTATGCCTCCAGTCTCTCGCTCTGCAATAAGGATTTACTGTCATTAATTAATGTCAGTGCAACGCATTTTTAAAAGTTTGCTTCAAATAAGATTTATTTCTCAAATAGAAACACAATTTAACCTGACCACTGTAAAGACATGCCCATACATTATATCTTCAAATTCCCAAAACATGAAATTAAGCCCATCATGTTTATGCACATTATAAACCACAACCTTTGTTAATTTATGGGTTTTCTAATTGAGATAATTAAAGCTGTTTATAAAATACACACTTATGGTAATAGACTAAGTGACTTCAGAGTAAATGTAGTAATTTCAGTGAGCTTTACTATTACCAGCAGCACATTAAAGCAATATTTGCCGACATTTGCTAATAATGCACCTTCATTCTTTAATTTTACCTTTGATTTCTTATTCATAGAACAATTAAAACAGAAATGGGTTCAACTGTTGGGTACCATTAATCATTCTTTGAACTATACATTCCCTCCCACATGGGATTAGTGCCACAGCTTTACGTCGTGAACAAGCTACATAAAGCTTTCAGTGTCCTGTTCTTTCTTTCCCTTAAGCCCCCAGCTCACTGCAGCTGTAGGGCACTATGTCCTGCTGTAGGTCAGATATAATCATTATGAACTGGAAAGTGGTATTATTTAATCTGAATTATAAGGATCTATACAATTTGACCCATGGCTTTTGAACATGACACAAGCAGAATTATTAAAAGGATGAACTGGGATATAGAAACCCAAATTATGGAATGAACAGAGCACCAAAATCATTCAATAAAATCAATCTTACTTTTAGATCAGTAAAGTGTCAGGCACATGTCAAGGTAAGCTGTCAATCAACATTTAAAACTACAAAGTGTTGGGAGGCTAATTAATGGTGTGTGTTTTATAAAAAAAGGGCTGTTCAAGTGTAGAATTGGTGGACTGGTCGATAAAATGGTTTGTGGATTTCGAGTGTTTGGGAACAACAATGTTTTCTAAAGATGTGTTTTTCTTTGACAGATATATCAATAGAAAATGGTGGTATTCTGGGATACCTGTTATAATACTTTTTACCACTAGATGGAGTCATGAGAGAGAGCTGCTTCTGCAAATCAGACAACCACACTCAACTCAAATCAGAGTTTCCTCAGGGATTCGCTGAGAAGACCTGTTTTTAGAGTTTTGTGGCTATATGGGTCGATACTCTGGGAATATCTGTCTGCTAAATATTTCATTGCTAATTAGAGTGTTAAATAAAACTAATGCGTTATCCAATTCAGCAACCATTATTGTTCTTGGATCTCTTGTAGGTCCCTGAACTATGGAGGAATAGGAGCGATCATTGGTCATGAGCTCACACATGGATATGACGACTGGGGTAAGGACAACATCATTAACCATATGTCCACATTAAAAACCATTTAAACTTACACTTTTGACCTCAGCTGCCATTTTGTCATTTTTGTATCATTCATGTAAATTAACTTTTTACAAGCATTTAACCATAAAAATAAAACTCCATTGTTCATCATCTGTATCCACTTTATTTGATTTTGTTTCCTAAAAAGACTAAAATTTTATCTTATGTTATTGGCTGCGCTCCAAGTGCAGTGAGAGCCATTTAAGGCCACAATCTCTAACTATCCTTTCCAGTCAAAAGCGCTGCCCTTTTACAAAGCACAACACAGATGTTTATTCCTACCTCATACTAAAATGTCTTTTGAGATTCTTTGAGCATTGTTGCTGTAGTTCGTCAACAAAAAGAAAACGTTTAGATACACGAGAATACTCTAATACTCTAAGCTATAACATGTAGGCCTGGCAGCTCTTTGGACTGTAAATGAAAGTTACAGGTTGGGTCAAGTCCATGCTAACAATGCGCCTACCCTTTTGCTCCTCATCAGTGATGAAATGGTTCATGTCCCTAGGGGGCCAGTACGACCGCTTCGGAAACCTCAAACAGTGGTGGACCGAGGAGTCCTACAGGAAGTTTCAGAAAAAAGCCGAATGTATCGTCAAACTCTATGATAACTTCACAGTGTACAATCAGAAGGTGGGTTAACACACGTATTTGTTGGAGTTAAAAAAAACAGCATAAACAACTTTTATTTATCCTTCATCCTCCATTTAACATAGTTCTTATGCAATAGAAGAGATGCACTAATGCTTATTCAAACAATTCTATCTAGATCAGGACAATACAAAAATAATTCATAATATTATAACACAACAAATAAGATTTGGCTTCAAGTAGTGCTAAAGGGTAGTATTTTATTTAATTTGTTAATCATGTGCTGTCCTGCTTTTGTAAAGAGGCATTAGGGCTAAACAATTAATTACTATTAAGTAAAGCTCCTTCCTTTCATTCCTTCTTTCCTTTCTTTACTGCTTTGGCCAGATCCAGCACCATGTCTTATAAAAGATTATTGTTAACCTTGTTTCATATTTGTTGGATTAAATGTAAACATCCACATTATGTATCGCCACAGAGCTTTAGGGTTTTGTGTTGTGTGTCCAGGTGAATGGCCGTCTGACTTTGGGGGAGAACATTGCAGACATGGGAGGCCTCAAGCTGTCCTACTATGTAAGTAATGTGAAGGTTCTCATTCACCCAGGTCTTTGTACTCTGGTTTGAAAGGAAGCATCTGCAAAAAGTTTGATCTCACCCAAAAGACTTGAGGCTCTTTGTTTGATATCTGATCTATTAAATACTCTGCCTTGTCCCATGTCTCTGAGGCTATACACTTGTGTTTTAGTTATATCTGTCACAGTGGAATAAGTATTATTCAGTTATTCACCTTCAAAGACTTGCTTTGTTACAGCCAGCTGCTGTTCTCATGGTCCAGATCGGCTCAAATGTCTGGTAAATTGCCATGTAACCAATTAGCTGAGGTTGTCTTGTTTAGTAGGCCAACAGTAAGTAGTGGTCTTGTAGAAACAAATATAGGGCTCAGTGGGTGGTTTTAGTTTTGTGTCACAATGTTAGAAATAAAACTATTGCGTCAGAAATATCTTGTGAATGCAGGTTGTATCGAGTAAGGCTGAATTTATGTCAGACAATTTGGCAAAAGGTTGTTATGAATATTGTATGTTTTCCTCTGATTCATTCAGGGATTTTGTACAATCCCACAAAAGAATCGTCAGTTAAGGTGGTACACAATTTATCGAACCGATTATACCGATGCATGTCATTAATATACTCATATACTTATACATTTATTACCACTAAAAGCCTCAATAACCAAACCCACATAACCATTTTAAGAAAAAAGCACCATAATAAGGTTCATTTATCACAGAAACAGATTTTCTTGTATGCTATATTGAATGTTAGTCAAAGTGGTCAGTGCTTTGTCAGTACATGTTTTGTAGGTCAACTCGACCACTTTTGAGATACTTTATAAATATTAGTACACTATATAAAGAGACTTCTGCACTATCAGTGTGGTCAGCGTGTTTCCTGAACCAGACCCTCACTACAGGCTTCAGAAGTCCAGTACGAGTTGTTGATGGTGATGCCACAGTATATAATCCCATGTGGATTTCTACTTCACAAAAGCCCTCTCTCATTTGCTCCAGCTCTTAAACTCTGTATATGAAAGCACATTAGCTGGATGTTCACTCCTCCACTGTATGTTTTTCATTGATTCTTTATGTTCCAGGCGTATCAGAAGTGGGTGAGGGAACACGGCCCGGAGAGACCCCTACCCGGGCTCAAATACACCCATGAGCAGCTGCTGTTCATTGCCTTCGCACAGGTACAAAGCCTCTTATGAGAACTCACACCATGGCTTTTATTACATCTCTGTGTTAAGTCATTTAGCTGCTTCCCTCGACAAAGAGAGCACATAGGAGTTACCCGCTGCATTATCCCAGCATTAGCTGATGGATGCATTAACCATCGCGGGGATCAAACTACAGAGCGCTGATGACAATACAGCGGGTCTGATCACTAGAGCACCCTGCAACTAATACATCTATCATTTAAATTCACTTTCATTGAAATTCATAGCCTAATGGAAAAGTGGCAAGATCCAGACACACTCTGTAATGCATTCTGTAGTTAAAGTGAAGTGATGGGAAAATAGCTTGGAGTAGATTAATTTGCAATCTCTTGTCTGTGACTAAAGTAAAAGCCAGTGTAATTAAAGAAAATAAAAGCATTTGTCAACCTATAAACTGTATTAAACATTAATATCATAATTAAACTGCATTATTGTTTGTTTGTCCCAGAACTGGTGCATGAAGAGGAGATCACAGTCCATCTATCTGCAGCTGCTGACTGACAAACACGCACCGGAGCACTACAGGTGAAAACGCAACTGTTTTTTGGAGTTCAATGGTATTTTTGGACATTATTGTAATAGATTTTATAGCTGTAGGTGGTTTGCAAGCTCGATTTTGGAGAAGCCAGGAGTACGATCCATGTAAAGGAACAAAATTAACTTTTGCAACCCATAGAACAGACATGTCCAGCCTGGGGGCCAAACACAGTCTGAAGATGGCCCACTAGCATTGTCACACAGTGTTAATAAATAATACTGGATCAAAATGCATTTCTTTTCACACAGTAGCAGCACATTGTCACTGTTTTTATGATGGAAGAAAACTGCAATTGTCTCCCTCTCCTTTAAAGTACTTGTCTTAATTCTGCAAAACATCATTTTGGTTTTATGTTAATTATAAATGAATGAATCTAAATCTCAAATAATATCATAAAGCATTTGAGATTCAGAACCCAAAACATCAAAAAGCAGAAACGTAAACGTGTTGAGACCTCTTAATGGTTCATAGTTGATAATAAGTAGTATGTTACCTTCTGAGTTCAAACATATCATATTGGCCATCACAATTTGCACATAATAAAAAAAAAAAACGGTCACTGACAGATCTCACTTTGAAATGATGGTTGCAAATTTGTAAATTAGGTTATAGAGTAAATCTGGCACCTAGAGGCAAAAGTAGAAAAGCTACAACTACTGACTAACAGTAATAATATCTTTAGTATAGATTGTATAACATTGATAATAAAGTGTTGAATATTTTCTTTACATTCATTTTTTGTCTTTCCTATACAGAGTGATTGGCAGTGTCTCCCAGTTCGACGAGTTCTCCCGTGTTTTTCACTGTCCGAAAAGCTCCCCCATGAACCCTGGGGAGAAATGCTCTGTGTGGTGATCAGTCAGAGACCTCCAAATAACCCTCCCTTTTGCAAAGCATACCCCATCTCATGTCTCATTCACGTGGACAATGCACTTAAAAGTCCATACATGAGGCATCGATCTCATTGTCTGTACAGCACTGTCAAGTACATATCACATATCATTTGATTATATATATTTTTCTACATTTAAGTTTATTTTCAAATCATCTATTTTTGTATTGTAGCGGATATTTCACACATTTTCAGAGTCATATTTACAGATATTTTTCTTTTCCCTCAGTAGTTTCTCTCCTTTATCTCACCTATGACAAATATCAGATGTAGATTATATGCAGTTATGCCACCTCTGGGCGACAACAGTGAATGAACTGAGATCCGTAGCGTTGTGGTGCCTGCCAAAATGTGGATTTTTTTTTTTTTTTTGTTGGGATTTCGATTCGTGTTGCAGTGCTGCACTCTTGTGGCCAACAACGAGACATGTCACTGTTGAACTGTCATGACTGTTGTACCGTTTGCCTGCATTGCTCTCTTGTTACTGTGAGTGTTTGTACAATTTTTAAGATTTGTCAGCATTTTATAAAAAAGAGGTGGTTGTTTTCTCAGGACTTGCAGCACCAAAAGGAAGATGCTATTGTAGTGTCTGTTCAAATTCAACTCTACGACCAAACAGTGGATCAAAAAGGACGCTTCGAACTCAGCAGCAGCTCTAAATGACGTCAGAATTGTAGTTTTCTAATAAACTGAATTATCTCTGGCCCAGTATTAAGTCTCCGTAACTTCACCAGACAGCAGAAGCCAACACTGTACATAACAAAAACTGTAAGAGATGGTAGATCAAATTTGTACACAGTGTTATAAATACTTTTGTAATAATCTGTTAAAAAGTCTTTGTACAGTGGAGAAGTCTATCAGATGTTATGGTTGTACAGTTGTTTAAAAGAGAGTGCATGTTCCCTTCCCTGACGATTGGAAATGACCAATGTCCATGTAACAAACCACACATGTCCGACTCAACTCCTGCTCACATGTGGCTGCTATCTCTTCCTCTCTGTTGGTCAGCGGTTAATGTTATGAATAAATACAAAAGATATCACTTTGTTGATTTGTCCATACTTTTTGTAGAGTTATAGAAGTCTCATAGTTCTAGCAATGATATCCTAAGGCTCATTTTCCAACCACCACAAAACTAACCAGAAATGGGCCCCAAGCAAACAGAAGAAAGAACCACTACTAATATTACTTCCTGCTTCTGTTTCTACAGTGGCCCATAGCGGACAAACTGAGCATATTCTCGTTCTGAACACACATCTTCCTCAAAAGTTTAGAACATTTATAAATTTCCTTTATTTTTTTTACTACTTTTAAGTGACCTCATTATCTGACCTCAACTGGATTTGTTCACTGGCAACAGTATGACCTTACAGGGCTACCGTAGGGGAATGTCTGTAATGTCAGCTTTTCAAAAAAGTTTCTTTTTCGTATCATTTTTAACAATTTGAGTTATTTAAAGCCACCATGCACATTTTTTATACAGCAGAGGGTGTAGATCCCTCTCTGTGCAACCCGGGAATAGCGGTTGCCAGCTTTATTTATGTGTAGCGATGTTAAAGATGGCAAGCTTGGAAGAAAGAACTGATATTAATTTTTTCACTTTTTTCATTAGCTATATCTGTATTAGCCCCTTTGCAATTTTCTTTAGTGTTTCTGGGTTTTCCTTTAAATGTTGGTGCTTCTTTGTGGCTTTTGCTAACGTTCATAACTTTGAAAACAGTTTATCTAAGTGTAAACAGTCATCCCTGGCTTGCTCCCCAAAAGTAATTTGTGCATCAAGAAATACAAGAAGAAACATTTACATCGCAAAGAATATACATTTTAATGAACTTAACAATGACTGGTAATTACCCGTCCTAACTCATTGTGACAAAAAGTGATACAAAGCCTGACTGTACTTTGTGTTTTGTTTATCGCTCCAAAGGCAAATACAGCTGTAAGCCATGGATTTTCAATAAGCATTAGGAACAAGCCTTCACATATTTACATATTTACACACTTCAGTAAATCTTTCAGGAGTCTACAACAGGCTTTTAACTTTTAAGTTTATGAGTTTGAATCAGAGTTTTTTATTTTTAGGTTTGAAAATTACTGAATAATCTGATCAATCAGTTATCATTATAAGTGTCATATTGAAACACTCCTTTTAATCTCAGGATTCATGTTAAGTTTGTTGCTTCAGACCATATCCTTTATTCCCGTGGCTGAATAAGCTTTAAACCTAATAGACTCTAAACATGCAAACAGGCTCTTTTTTTAAATCCAGAACATGTGGCCTGGTCTGACCTGTAAGCTCCAGTTACTGCATCGCTGTAAGGCTTTCTCCAGCTGGACACAATGTACACAAAAGCTTATGTTACATTTTAATTACATTTTGTAAAAACGCCAGATTATTAAAAACTTGGCCGAGGGCATTGTTTGTGTCAGCTTTTAGTTCCACAGAGACTAAATCACACAACAGCAGCGAGTTAATGCAGACTGTTTTCTGGAGAGAAAAAAAAAACTACACAGAACATCACACAACAAGTTTACTCAACTTTAATTAACAAACTTTTTAAAGACGATGCAACTTGTTCAAACGAACATGGGTTTGGGCTCAGAATTTTTCAAGAAATAATGTTAGGTACAACACTTTACCAGTTGAACTAAAGAGGCCACACGTGATGATTAACTTATCTATATCTATAAAGGGTGGCTCAGTGGTCGTCCTTCAACCGCAAGGTAGGCGGTTCGATTCCCGTTCTCCCCACAGTTCATACTGTTGTTGTGTTTTTGGGCAAGACGCTTAACCCTCCTTGCCTCCAGTGTCTGTGGCACTGGTGTGTGAATGTGGAGTGAATGAATAATTGATCTTTGCATCCCCAGAAAAGCGCTATAAAAAATGTATGTAATAATAAAATAATAATGATATAAATCTAAAGTGTCCCTAGTATATGAATTTGAGCGTGAATGGTGGTGAGTCTAAATGTCAGCCCTGCAACCAACTGACCATTGTCCAGGGTGTACCCCGCCTGAGGCCTAAAGCTGCTGGGGTAGGCTCCAGTGACCTGCGACCCCTAACGGGACTAAGCAGTAGAAAATGAAGATTTTTTTTTTTAATGAATGAAAATAATTTGTTGAATTTAATTAGTATTTTAAATAGTTAAAAAAGGCAGACATGTTAAACAGACCCCATCAAAGAAAGAGGTCTCTCTATCAACTCATCTATTTGGCTCTTTTTAATTTTTTTCCCTAGACTATGCTATTTACATTTACATCATTTCCATTTGTTGACAAGAACTTTTTTTACGTTTTCAGATTTTTTTAAGAAACATACAAATATAAAATGCCAAAAAATTAAATCTATTACTTTTCTTCTATTACTAGGTCACGTGACAGTGGTGGCCTATAACGTGTCGAAGGCAATAACGTCCAAAAGTGTGGCGTAAGTGCCATCTGGTGGTGGCGTATACGCTAAACATACGGCTTTCACTTTCTTTTTTGATGAACCGATACGAAAACTAGTAGGAAAGTCTCTGTTAACAGTCATATTTAGTTTATATTTACTTCATACTTGCCCGTGTTAAAATAGCTTCATGGAACAAGAAGAAGAAGCTACACGCACCTGCGACCAGTGGTGAGATTACTGGGATCATTTGTACGATGTTGTTGCTTTGAAGACAAAAAGTAAATTGAGGAAATTAAAAAAGATCTGGTTTAGCAAGGCTGAAGTGTGAGAGTTTTAGGTCCTGTGGCTATAAATGTTTAAAGTCAGTCTGTAAAGCTACATGACAGTGTCGTGAAGAGGCAACTTTATTTGGGGCAGTATTTATAGGAGTGCTTTAATTATTCAGTGACGCATGCAGGCAAAGGTTAACTTCTTTTTTTAAGAACACTAGACTTCTACATTTAAGTATTCGACTTGTGTTAGCCCTGTTTTGTTTAATCCACTGTTTTATATAAAGCAGAATAAAGACAAGAAAAGGAGAGCCAGGTGATATTTAAAGGTGCACTGTCCAAGTCCAAATTATGAGGACATGTCAGGTGTTTTTTTTATTAATATTTATTTCTATTTCAGCAAAAAAGATGTCGCAGAGGCCAACTTTGCTTTACATGTATCACACTGTAGCCGCTTCCTGTGCCTCTGCCCCAACTGTGATGAAAATGTCCCCAGATCTGAACTTGAGAAACACAAAGAGGAACAGCACGGGGAGGTAGTTACATCTGCGTTCAAACTTGTACATGTTTGAGATAATACTGTTGTTTCTGAACCGTGTAAAACTGATGCAGGTGAGATGCTCCAAGTGTCACAAAAAGATGGAGCGACGTCTCCTGACAGAGCATGAAGTGAGTATAATAACAGTCACAGTCACCAATAACTGTCCAAGATCAATATAACAGCCCTGATATGGTCTGCTTGTGCACTGGTGTTTCTGTCGCCTTCGTCTTTAGGAAGAGGAGTGTGTGGAGCGGCCACAGTGCTGTCAGTTTTGTGAGCTTGAGATGCCGTGGAAAGAGTTGAAAGAGCACACGGTGATTTGTGGGAGCCGCACTGAGCTGTGTATCGACTGTGGTCGATATGTCACACTGATGAACATGAAAGACCACAGCAAGACCTGCTCGGCCACAGACAATGGCTCTGCTCCTCCACAAGGGGCCTATGGTCCAACAGTGCAATGTAAGAGTGGTGCTCAGGTAAATCTCTAGGAAAACACCTTCACCTGCCATTACTAACATGAATATATATATATTTTAATTTTTTTTTAGCTAAAGAGACAGTGTTGTGTAAAGTATGCAAGGGATCATTTGCAGCTGAAGAGCTCAAGAAACATGAGGTAAATACTGTTTGTAATTTATAAATGTCTGATTTTAAAGAAGCTTAACTTTTAAAAATACTTGGAAATATTAAATTATAGCAAGCAAAACAGTTTAAAAATAAATATTCTTTAATATGTCATTAACAAACTCCAGTTTGAGGCAACTGGGAGGCGGAGGTCTCTTTCTTTTTTGCTCAAAAAACTTTTACACTTTGCCTCTGTCCCTTCGAAAAAGGTAAACTGCACAGCTGCTGCCTCCAAGGGGAACATAACAGAGTCACACTCAGACTCAGATAACAATGAAAAGGACAATAAGTTGGATTTCCCCGCTCCTCGACTCAGTATGGATGAGAATCGCCCCTGGACTCTCAGACCCAGCTGGGCGGTGTCCTTGAACAGACCGAGAGACCCCTATGAGCTCAGTATCTGCCCCCACTGCAATCTAGTCCTGCCACTGCACACACTGCGCTGGCATGAGGTACAGCACCTGCACCTGGGGCACATTTACAACCATCAGTTCATATCCATTTATAACTATATTTATTAATTTTCTGTGATTTCAGGTGAAGTGTAAAGTCCATATGTATCTGAAAAACAGGAAAGATGACCTCTCGTCTGAGTTGGACTAGCTGTAAATAACATTTCTATTTTTGGGTTTAGTTATTTTTATGTTTTTATATAATTTGAAAGAAAAGCAGGGAACGCTTTACCAATAACTTAACAGGCACAATAGTCATATAATGACCAGAACATACTGGTCACGTCATTACGTTACAGCAGTAAACACAGCGATTCTTTTCCTATTGTTAAATACAAAGTTTCCACTAGATTGTAAAATTAATAACAGGGCAAATGTGAGACAATTATTCACATTCTCCATTTCACCTAAACGTGTATAGTCTCATGTCGGTGTGTAGTTAGTGTGTAAAACTACTAACTACACACCTGTAAAATATATATGCATTACCTTGGAGTGGGAATAAGACCGTTTATTAAAGAAACAGAAAACATTACGTGCAACTGAAATTTATTTTTACAAAGCTACAAATATGTTGGTCTGGTACAGTACTTTTGTTTTTTTTAGTAAAATGGTTAAAGTGAAGAAACCAAAATTCCACAAAGCCAATCAACATTATTCAGTAAATTTCCAATTATAATATAAAAATCAAGCTGTTTTCATAAATAATCTGATTAATATTGATACATACTTTATCAAATAGCAGTGTACAGTATATTATATATAAAGCCAAGTTCATTTGAAAGGCACTTCTCAAAGATACAGTATTTATAAACTTTCTCAATGTTCACTAAGACAACCGACAAGCATCAAATCAAAAGTAAAACAATGAACAGCATTTGGAAAAAGCATTAAAAGGGAATGATGAGTACTAGTTCTTCGACAAACTAATGATAAATAGTGTGAGGTTAGATATTCAGTGAGATTTCAAATATTTCAAATAGAAAAAAAACATTAAAGTTGATCCAGCAACAAAATAAAAAGTGCTGTGTCTAAAGATAAGTGGTAAAGTTTTTAATCATTGCATCATAAATCATAGAATCTAAGTTCCCAATAAAAATAATATAAGACATAAAACCTTTAATAAGAGTAAAATAAACAGTTATGTCGTCATCTGTTTTACTTCCTGTGAAATAGATTGCACATTATTTTATCACTACAATTTGCAATTGTCTTCAGACTTGATCCAACTAAGAAAAACGGAATTAAGGTTAGCCTGTTATCGTCACATCAAATCTGAAAAGTGGTCCAATGACTGAGCAGCATTGACCTTAAACATTCAGGTTTTTCAAAGTGGGGTTGTTGGGAACAGGGACATAGACAGTTGAGCGGCTTCACAGCTGACCAGACAAAAGCACACTCGCAATTCAGTGTCTTTGAACCGAACGAGATACCATTATAATTATATTATAGTTCTAAAATATAAGCTCTCAGAACAGCAGCTCTTTAACAATGCCATGAAATTTCAATCAGTGTAAAGTATAATTAAATTGTTATTAATTTGTTCAAGTGTTCTTTAGTTGGAGTTCAAAATGTGTTTTAAAAAGGCACTGTATCAGCAAATATAGTTTTTTTTCCCTGTGGTGATTGATAAAGTATCCATCTATCTACAGCAGCCAAGACTGACATAATATAACAGAGACAGTAGAAGAAATATCCTTAAGTGCCCCATACAACCCCATTTAAAAAAACTAAAACAAATATTCCTTTAAACTTTAAATCCCTTTTCCTATTTTCTAACTTAACTTAAACAGTACTTCCTCCAGCATGTTAGAGGTAATATCACAACAACATTAAATATAGATTCTATAACATACTCTACTTACCACTGACTCACATTAAACTAAATCATTCAGTCATTTTCTGTAACAAAGCCTCATAAACACTACAGTACAGGTTATTTTAATATTTCAACCTAAATGGGACTAAAAACACAACTTTGTCCTTCTGTACTCATTCCTATTCAGTTTAAAACCAGGTCATTTTGCTTCAGTCTGGTCCACACCAAGCCTCTCCCATGGAACCTCTTAAATGGTCGTTGCGCAAGGGCACCGCCATACGGTGATTTTACAGCGAAATACAGCGATATACCTCCGTCCACCAGAGGGCAGGCTCCAAAAGCGGAAATATAAAGAGAAACCCAATGGCGACTTTACAAGAGTAAAACTCATGTTTACAGCCTGGTACAAAAGATGGCTCCGGTCTCTAGAGCTAAGTTTTTACTACGTGACAACTCTGGGGGGGGTGAATTTTTGAAAATTACATTGGTTTATGCTATCTAAAAACTATTGTTTTACTATGGAGTAAAACCCGAAAAGCCCGGATGTAACGGCCATTTTATTGCCCATTCGTAATGACCATATTGGTGAATAGGGGACCAATGGGCGGATATCATCCATAATTATACTATCTATGGTCCACACAGAAACCATGAGCACAGTGATATAATAAAAAGCATGTTTACAATCTGCTTTCCTGTGCAGACAAAACACTTTAGGAGTTGTTTTCTGGTTTAGGTGAACCAGAGTTCGCCTTTAGTACAAACTTTAATCATTACTTCCGAAGGTCATCACCTGCTACAGTTCTGTCGAGTCCATTGATTTTCTCAGGCATCAGACCTTCCTCAATGGCCACTTTAGATGCCTGCACCTGCAACAGAGATCAACAAATCTGGAGTATTCATGAATGTAATGATGCAGCAGCTTAGTATTTACTATACACTACAATCACTATAGTGCGTAGCTATTTACAGAGTACAGAAACCCAATAGTGTGTAAACACGTTAAAATAGCTTAAAAAAATAAATTATGAAACACTTTAATATGCTATTTGTCAGTGTCCTTTTGACACTGCACATGCCTGACACTTCATCAGCACTTTCGAGGGATTTTGGCCTTTGCTCTACAAATTAAAATCACTGTATTTTGCCCAAAATGTAGAAATTCTTTTATTATTTTTATTCTACTTCAAGCTTCTGATGTCACACATAAAAGCACATTCACTTCTTAATAGCGTCTTACTTTAAATGGTTCACTAATTCCTATGATGCACTGCAGGGCACTGCAGTAATAACACAGCACACAGTCTCCTCCATGAACAGGGATATTCTCTTTACTAAAAAACACCTGAAACAAACACATGTAAATTAAAAAAAACAATGTAAATTTCTCTCTGCTGTTCAATAATGAACTTGGGAGGAGCTGATGAAAAAGCTACCTGCATGAGCTCCTCATTGAAGACCACTTCATCGTCTTTGACCCAAGTGTAAGTGATGTAGTCCGACACGCTGCTGAACCCCACCTGCGATCAGAAACACATTTACCATCCATAATTAATTATAAGACATTTAACTTTAACACTGAAGTTCTCATCTCTGCTTTATTCCCTTTCTTCCTCCTTTCCACCCACATCCATGTTTTCAGTAGCATTGAACGTTTGAGGTATAAGCATGTGTTTTCAATAGGGCTGGGAATCGATTAAAAAAAATTAACTAATTAATTGCACATTTTCTGTAATTAATTGCAATTAATTGTGTTTCCCCCCAAGCTTGTTATCATCAATATTTAAATTTAGGGCTGGGCAACGATTAAAATGTTTAATCGCGATTAATCGCACAATGTTCTGTGATTAATCGCAATTAATCGCATTATACACAAAATTTAATAATGAATTCAAAATTAGTGTACTGCATACATTTTAAAAGAACTGCAAAAGTGCAATAACATTTGGTTTGGACTTTAAACAACACTTTAAACAAATAATGTGCTTTTTACAGCAGTTAAAACATTTCTTGTAAATCTGAACTTAAACATTAATGTAATCAAATTAAATATTAAAACCAAAAATATTTGCCACTGACAGGGCATTAATATTTTGTTTAGTTTGTTATAGAAAAACAAGTTATGTCCAGAGCTTCAATCATAACATTATAACAATATAAATGTCTCTCTTGTGTTTTCATTACAGTCAGAGCATGTGAATGCAGTTCCCGCGTTTCACACACCTCTCCCTTTCACTTGCCAAACTCAAGGGTGTATGGGTAATGTAGTCTCTGCTCTTGGTGGGACGAATTAGGAAGCGGCAGAGCTCTGGAAAGCGGCAGAGCAGGCAAAGGATTAAAACCTCTATTAAAACAGATGTCCAAATGAGTGTACCAGTATGCTAAAAGCACGTTCTGGGCGCACGGAGAAGTGGCGGTACTGAGTACAGGTGCGTACCGGCCCACTTAGAGCACTGGATGAGGGCGGCTCATACGTGCAGTCATTCGTCTTTCACCATACTAATCGGCCGACGTTAACGCGCGATAAAATAATTGCCGGCGTTAATTCATTAATGCGTTAACGCGATAAAAACGCGTTAACTTGCCCAGCCCTAGTTTTCAATGAATTGTTGTATCCATTTAGATTAAAAATGTGAAACCGACCAACAGAGATAGCAGTAAATGTCCCTTCCTGGACAGAAAGTATGTCCTTTGCCTTTAAGGACAGTGTTGTGGTTAACCTTGTAGAGGCCTATCCAGTCCCAGGAGCTGGAGGTGAAGGGCTGCAGAGGGCTGTAGAGGACTTGGGGGTCGATGTCCGCGCTCCAGTCGCCTTCTGCCTGCAAACGCACCAGAGGCGTCCTGTACAGTTTCCTCACCTGGAAAAATAGACCAATAAATTAAAAGACTATTCAATAAGACTTAAAAAAAAACATTGTTGTTTTTTTTATTTGGATGAATGCACTTACCTCCAGACTGAAGACACTGATGACAGGCTTGTGGTCACTGATGCCATACTCCATTTTGCTGGTGTACAAGTCCTGTTTGATCTTCAGGGGAAACTCCACCTCCTCCTCCATCTGTTTAAGCAGCGCTGCGTTCGTTTTAATCCCATTTTCATTGTACTCGTCAGGAGAGAGCACAGGTTTGGGCCTCAGCCGCCACAAAATCCTGTCCGTCCAGGCAGGTTTCCGCTTCTTACCGCTGATAAAGTCAGTACACGTGAATGACAAAGGAAAGAGAGCTTAGAGATCACTGTAGGTTCATTTTAAGGCATGTTGCATAATATAAATTTTAGACCAAGCCAAAACAATGCAAGTACAATCACAGCTGTACAAAACAATGTTGCAGTTCATTCTTGAAAATAAAAACATACTGACAGTGTTAAACATTTCATGCACATTTCCTGTAAAATGATCTGGACATTTGGAGGTAAACATAAATGCTACTAAAAAGGCAACGAGGTTAATTGCAGGTTAAACTAAACCATACATTTAAAAGATGTCCTGGGGAGTTTTATTAAATTTAATACAACACTGTTTGTCGCCAAATGCCCCTCTTCATCAGGACTCTTTAAATGAATGTTATTATGGTTAAATGGGAGATCACAGCAAACCATGCCCAATTTAGCTATGTGTTATTAACAAATCTAATGTGTCAGTATATTTGTTAATATGTAAGATTTCCTGGACTATAAATGAGCTGCACTGTTCTTGCATAAAAAATGAATAAATCTAGTGGCCATTTAATAAAGACTGGACTTTTCAAACAGTCCGACATTATAATTTTGCCATTGAACAAACATGTTCACTACAGAGCTATTATACTCCAATCAGGAAACAATACATTTTTTAAGTGAAAAAAAGTGTCTACCCCAAGAATTCAATTGTTATCAGGACACTTCACTAGAAATGTAACACTAGTAAGAGAAATAGCAAAAGAAAATTTTTATTGTGAAAAAAATATAAACGATGGCTCAGAAAGTGTTTTATACAACTGTCTTCACCATCAGGCTTTTCTAGATACGGTTAGTTTAAGTGTTTGAAGCACCAACTTTGATCTAATTGCAGCTACAAAGCACCACAATGGATTTACAGGGAACAACCAAGAAGAGAAATAAAAAGAATAGACTGTTTAATTTGAAAAGGTAGCACAATAAAAAAAGTAACTTGCTGTTTAAAAAAACACAGCTATTTAAAAAAAACACATTGAACCGGGGTAAAAAGGCTGTTTTTTCTTAACAATGATACATAATTGTCCACACAGTCATAAATGTGTTGTTTTTTTATAACTGTGGTAAAAAGGAGCATAAAAAATAAAGAATAAGAGACGCCTCATGCTTCAAACACTTAAACAGCAGGCTTAACACAACAAGGTCTAATGTGTTGTTAGATTTCTTAAATTAGTTGACATTTTGAGCCGTTACTCTTACTCAAAGAAAAACCATGTTCTGTAGTTCCTGTGAAGTTAAAGACAAGTGATGATCAAATATTTACTCAGTTCTACTTTAATTTAAATGAAATGTGTGGGAATGATTTCAAATGTAATGCACTGAAAAGGTTACCTGCTGTCGTAGGTATCGGAGTTAAGGTCAAACTTGTACGTGGGCTGAAAGTCCAGAGGGCCCTCCTCAAACTCCTGCAGCGTCTCAATCTTCTTCTTCATCATCATCAACTGAAAAAAAAAAAACATATAAAACTAAGCTTCACACACATACAAACAATCTAATGTAATTGTGATTAAGTTTATGAATGAATCCAGAGTAAAGTGTTTTCTAACTTGATCATTGCTCCACAGTAACTTGTATGTTTGATTGTTTATACAGGAGCGGACAAAGTGCATGCCGTGGTCTTGAATCCGGAAGTTGAGGTCGCCAAACCAAAAAACTAACCTACACCAAAAGAGGAACAGATGTTAGTGCGATTGTTGTAACTGTAAAACCACAAGAATACTTCTGATTAGAGCTTGGGCTTCTGCTTTACTGTGTCGTAAAGTACAGTTGTGCTCATAAGTTGACATACCCTTGCAGAATTTGAGATTTTTTTTGGCCATTTTTCAGAGAATATGAATGATAACACAAAAACTTTTCTTTCATTCATAGTTAGTGATTGGGTGAAGCCAATTATTATCAAAAAACTCATAATGACAACTGAAACTACAGAAAAAAAAAAACTATGTCATAAGTACATTACCTGTGGTCAAGAACGCATGGAGCTTTTTTACATTCAAACGTTTGTGTGTCCATGATGTACTCGAACTCATTAACTCTTTCCGTAGCATAGTTCATGTGTGCAGCCAAATGGCAGTTTAGAAAACAGAGCATATGTCCATAAAAAGACAGACGAACAGACACCGCACCTTTGTTACCCTAAAATACAGAAGAGGGAGGCACAGTGTCATTTATTTATTATTCATTTTATGATTTTACGTTGTCACAGTCTCATGATTAAACAGTAGACAGCATCATTTTTTTCCCGCATTTTCTTACCCAATAACCAAACAAGCCTGTGCGTGTGTATGTGGTCCGTATGTCTCTGATGAACGGGACGTGCTCCAGTTTAGAGAAGAAGAGTAATAAGAGGCCCTGCATTCGAATAGAGGCGATCTGTAACACAGACAAAGCACAGCCTATAAAAAGAAGTCATTTAACCCTATGTGGCCTTTTGTGAATGTATTTTGAAAGAAAACAAATTAGTACCTTAACATATTTGCGTGGGGCCAAAGTGGACATGAAGAGGTGACTCCATGGATCGTCTAACACAAGGTCTGACAAGAATCGGAGAGGCCCGGAGTAGACCTCCTGCAGACTAACACACGTTTAATTTTTAATCATTTTGTCCAATATCCAATTACACTTGCTGGCTTACATCCTGTTACATCCCAATAAGTTTAAACAGTTACGTGTACCAGCTTAGCAAATCTAAAAAAGTATTTCTAACTCTAACTCTAACACTCTTTGCAGCTTGTAGTTGTTTAACACACTGTTTTATGATCATTTACTTAAAGAGAGCTTAAATACAACAGTGTTCTGCTTCTAGGAGTGGCGCTTTGGCAGTGATGTAGGAGGTCTTTCAGGACCCATACAAACCTCCACCGAGAGCCAAATACTTTTGAATGTATTTGAGGATGCATTTAGCCCATTCAGACCTTTACAGTCTGAGAATACAGTTTCATATTGGAGGTCTAGAAAGTAGTAAGTGCATTTTATTTACGTATATAGCACATAGAAATCACAAAGTGCAACAATTTAAATAAAAGAACAATACAACGCAGATAAAACTACTGCATACAGGATAAAAACAAAACATAAAAGTCCAATCAAAAAGCTTGTCTAAATAAAAGTGTCTTCAGCTGCTTTTTAAAAGAATCAACAGAATTGACCGGAGCAGGGCGGATAGGTCCCCCCCAAGTTTTAAAGCGGGTTTTGGGAATTAAATATAGTCTAGAAATATAGTTAGCCAACCAACCACCTTAGCACTACCTACCCAATTACATAGAGGTCTGGGTTCTTTGGGGAATTCAAATGGAGAAGTAAGGACACGTCGTCAGGAGGGTCGGCTGTGGCCACGTTCCACGTCACCATGTGCAGTCTACAGCCACAGAGAACAGAAACACAGTCATTTATACATAAGTGTGACTAGACAGTGTAGTGCATCCATAATCAAACCAGGTTCATGCCACTGACACTTAATTACAGTCAGTGAGTTCAAACAAGAGACCTTCTTAATGAAACAACAGCATCTTTCACCAGCAGCACCAAATTAAAATTATAAAGAGAACACAGAGAGTATCAGCTTTACAAATACAGAATGAGGCAAAAAGCTAATAATTTGTAACAGACAAGAGAAACTCAAATGCCATACATTAACAATCTATAGTCGATGGACCCAACCCCTCGCAAAAACAATACTGAATATTGCATTTGTTGTTAAAACCAAGCAGCTCTACCTGAAACTGTCCTTCTTAGGTTTATATGCTCGCTTGCCGCAGAGTAAGAAGGCATTATCAAGAGACTTGGCCACTTTTTCGTGTAGCTCGTCTTTGGGGTTTAAATCTTCCACACAGGTCAGCAGCTGGTTGAGTCGCTGCCGGAGGACCAGTTTGCTGCCCGTCGACTGAGTAGCATCGCTGGCCATGCTGTCCGAGCGAACGCGCCCAGTAGTCCCAAACAGACGCCTAATCTCTTCCATTATAATTTGGTAATTTCTCTTCTTTAAAGCAGTGAGATAAAAATTTAAAAAGGGAATCCACAGTATGGTCGGACGCAAGTGAACAACAGCCTAATGTTTGGGCTCGTTGTGAAGAAATAGTATGTAGAGGATTTAAAGTTGGCCAACACAGTGATTAGAGAATTGGTTAATTTGTCTACAAGTCTACTTTGTGCACTAAAAATATCCTATAATCGTATTGTTAAAATCTCGCAATGTTAGGCCTATTGGTGAATTGAGAATTAGTGGCCCATGCAAATGAAAACACCTCTGATTGGACAACATGGCACAGCATTATTTCAATCCATATAAAGCTTTTATTGTTGAGAAATCTAATCCTGCAGCCAGAATGCAGTCAGCAGGCACTGGTCTCGGACAATTAAGTCTGCCCCCAGTAGTTTAAAATTTATTCTACATATTTCATTATTAGTGTCATATAGTTATATAGACATTAGACTGGTAAAGCCCGACCTCTATATCACTGTTTAACATTGGTGACAAGAAATCAGTGACTGCAAATTTCATGTATTATCAATATGTATGGACCAAAAAAGTATGAACAACAAGACACAGTCCTGTACTGCAACTTACTACACACATGCACCTTGTTAGTCAGTGTAAAAATCCCCTATGTATGGCTCAGCAGCACAGACACAGTTTTAGTTACTTGTGCATGGTTTAACCCCTACTGTTGTCATTCCAGTCAGTTTTTGGAAAAGGCTCGAGCCGGCAAGGTTCCTAAATGGTTTTCATTTCAAAATTTCAGATGCCATTATAAAGGATTCCAGTATTTAACAACAGAGTAGTTTGCTGACTTTGCAGGTAAAACAAATGAGCAAACGGAAAAGAAAAACCTTAAATATTCCCCGACATTATCAGCCATGAGACTAAAAGCAGACTATTGTGGTATTTTATGATTCTTGTTGCAAACAAACTATCCTTTACATAAACAAGTCCAACCTGAAAGCCTCTGTTTCATGGTTTCCCTTTTTCAAAGGGCCATCTGACTGTTCCTCATTCTCCTCCATTGTACCTGACAACAAACAAACAAACACAGAAAATAGTCATAGACTGTCCACAAAGTGAAAGCAACTAGTGGAGGAAGATGGCATTTCTTTAAAAATGATGAAGGTAACATTTTATGGTTAAGTTATGATAGTTACAGACTACACATGCAAAATACAAAAGGAAACAAAATAAAGAGTGATTTCTTCAATAAATAAATTGAAAGAAGGGCGATAAAACGACACAAAAACTAGGTGATTTTCTCAAATTATACAAAAGGAAATTAAAGGAGATAAGCTCCAAAACGGTTAAAACTGTCACAGTGTAGTTCACCCAATGTCTTTGGACACACTACACAGTGTAATCAAAAGCTCATATCAGTTTACAGTTATGAAGTCTTTAAGGTATATTTTGATAAAGACTTCTGTAAGCGTGTGACTGTCTGATAACCTATCCATGAGACGAAAGCTAACGGTACAGCGAGCTAGATTTATTCTGATCATAACCATAGCTAATGATGTTGTTTAATAACGTCTGCCTTTTTCCAGTAACATTGAAGATCAGGCGATTGATATGACGTATTTTTAACATGAAATAGACAAGTTAATCGTTGTGTTTACCGTATGAACTCTTTGGTTGTAGACGCACAGCTTGATTTGGTCGTTTTGTTTGCAGTAAACTGATATGTATGATGTAGAAACTAAACACGGGCTGCAAAAGCAGATCGTTTCTTAAACAGCGGCGGGTGTTCTTCCGGCGTCCCGCCCCTTCACCGGAAGAAGCAACACTTCACAATAAAGGCACAGGGAATATAGCGGAACTTCAACTCCCATCAAGCCTGGCTGACTCGTGGGCTCCTGAGGCAAAAACTCTGGTCTGGGAAGAGTTTAGTGAGGACTATCTGGTGGATTCCTGTATTGCAGCTGCAACAATAATAGTCGATTGACTTTTGCTGTGTGTGTCTAACAGGGTTAACTACATTCAGACATTTTTATCACTTTGAATAATCAAGTATATCACAAACACACAGTGTAATAAAATCATGTTTTATTTATGAAGGCCAACATTGTTCTCTTCTGAAGGGGAATGAGCTTTCACAGCTCCTATAGAACGACATTGAGTACTTTGGAGACACAACCATTTCATTTACAGAGAGGTATAAATATACAAAATATTAAATTGTCATTGATATAGCCTATTAAACATTATTGTGACTGGTAACATAAAAAACCCACAGAATTCCATTCAACAAAGAAAAAACTAGAATGACTTCTACATTTTATCAACATCAACACTCACACCTTCAACATGACATGATAAAACATCAGCTAAACCTGAATATGAATATATATGATTATCATCTTTAAATAATTGCAGTTACTGGGAAATACCTCATTACGTCAAAAGTAAAGCAAATCTCAAGGCAATGCCACAATGTCTATGAGTAAAGATGGTGTATTTTTCCTAGTGGAGACTGGAAAATGCTGTGCTGTAAACAAAATACATTACAGAACATTTACAAATGAAAATTAAGAAAAAGACGATAAAAACTATGATGCCATTATAAAGGATAACAGTAATACATCTTCCCTGACCTCAAATCCAAAAGACCAACTAGGCTAGAAAAACTAATGTCAATAGCAGATTATTTGATTGTTGAGGTTGCATTTGTATGTAATAAACACAAATACTTTACAAAAGCAAGCCTTTAATAAAAACCAAACTTTATTAGTGTGCCAGTAGTGTGGTGTTATTGGTATTATTCCTATTGCTTTGTTGGTCCAATGATATATGAGCAGATTCTTCCAGTATGAAGCAGCAGTCTGAAAAATAAATACATAATGTCACTGTCATTTGTAATATTTCTGAAGTGTAAGGAGTAGGTACTCACTTGAGTCACTTATCAGCTTTTGTGCCTTTAACTTCTTCATTTCTCCTCATCTAGAATATAAAACAAATGTTATTAAGTCAGGAGTGAACAAGCTTTGGCTCGGCTTAACAAAAGCGTTGTCTATGAAGGTTCTCAGACACCCAGTACAGATTAAAAAAAAAAAGGTTTCAAAACAGCATCTGGATGTAGGCTTAGAATTTAAAAAAAAGTCCCAAGAGTAATTGTTGTGTACATAGCCAGCAAGAATAGAGAGAATTTAAAAGCTTGGCTGATATTAAATTTGACTGACACAAGACAATAATAAACCATGTTTATGTTAAAATATGTGCACATGTTTTTGTTTTAATATAAACGTAAAGGCAGTAAGACAAACGCAAATGTAATCTCAGGAAGTAACTTTCTTTTGAACCACTAGATGGAGCTAGTTTAGATTATATATTCAAATAAGTATTTTTTTGGTAAAGTATTTACAGATGAAAGAAAGGAGGGAAATTAGAAGCATGTAATACAATTTTTAAAGCCACACAATCAAAAAACAGTAAGAATAACCCATCTTTAATAAACATAATGCAGCCATATACTTCATGAGAACACACATCTGGCCACATCAAGACAAACACACATCTGGCCGTCTTAAGACATTATCTCATATACGTATGTAGGACGTGTACGATACATACTGAGACAGAACAGTCCCCTGTAAATGAGCATTAGTGTAGTTTCTCTTACAGTTGGTTATAAGTTATATAGTGTTTTTATTTAATGCCTCCTACTTAGACAGCTTGTGAAAATGTAATGAGCTATTCCCATTTATGGATGAGATAAAAGCTAAGGTTGTGTATTGTGTGCATCTACCTCATCAAGCTCTGCCTTAGTTTTTTCTTCCATTTCTCGTATCTGATCCATGGTCATGCCATACCAGCTATCGAGTGAGCAGAAGAGCTGTCTGTGGAAATTGGTAAACAATCGCTTTTCCATCTGAAAGGACAGGACAAGCTGTTTAAGTTTGATATGCAACAACACAAACTAAATAGAAGGGATTAAACTGACCCTTTGAATAGTGCCCTCAACTTTTCCTTGAAATCCAAACATCTTGAATTCAGCTTTGACTAGTTTATAGGCACACATGTGAGGAGTCTTTGTGTTGTTCTCAAGCTCTTTCTGCAAATACAAAAACATTATAATAATTAATGTAGATCCACTATTTACTATGAAATGTGTTGTGATGTTTGGAGAATAGTACCTGCCAGCCAGGTCCCAGAGGTCCCCTGCCTGTTTTGGATGACTTAAATTTGGTTGGATCTTGGTCTTCCTTGTAGTCCTAAAACAGAAAGCATCAGTGGTGTGTACTGTAGCCACCACACGCAGTGTATGAAAACAACCCAATGGCTGATAACATCAAAGACCAGAAGTGTGCCTTTACCTTCGGTTCCTCTAAATCAGCAGCAATGTCAATATTAATGACCTTACAATTTTTCCACTGTTCTTCATTGAGTTCATGAACCTGCAAAAGTACATTAGTTCATGCTTTTGTTTTATATAAATGGCAAAGGTGTAAAAAACAAAATACAGCTTCAGTGTGGCTTTTCAATTCAGTCATGTTACAAATAAAAATGCCTCAAGGGTTAAAAAAATATGTTTTACTGCCATTAAAGGCATCAGTTGGTAACACTTTAGAATAACTCGCACTATTAAGCATTAGTTGAGGATTTTCTAACAACCTAATTAATCCTTAATTCATTATTTACAAAGCATTAGTCCAACATTAATAAATGTTTTAGTCTCCACAATACCCATGTATAATTATACATTAATGATATTTCAGTGTCTACAAATAGTTTATTCATTTATTGTTAATTACACATCTATTGAAGCTTAACTACTGTTTTGCTGTGCGAGTTATTATAAAGTCATTACCCATGAGTCATTGCCTCGCCTTAAGGGTCTCAACCAGGCTTTTACATTGGAGTACTTTGGCACTGTAGTCAATCTTTCTTATCTTGTACAATTTCAGCACTTTATCTGTTTCTGACTCACATTTTCCTGGTTGCCCATGTCTGGCTTGTGCCATGTGATGATCTCAATTGAAAAACGCTCACCCATTAACGTATTCTGTAAAAAGAAAAATCAACACGGTTCATTGCAGTATCTACATTTGTCTAATGATGTAATGTTAAAATGGTGCCTTTATTGGTATGTCATGAACACAAAACAAAATAAATAAAATAAAAAAATAAATAAAACTTACTGTTAGGACTGTATTGCAGAAAAAGTAAACCATAATGGAAACAGCATGAAAAAAGAAGAAAAGACAAAATTAGTGATAAAACCCCAAAGCAGACCGTTTCTACCGGTGTAATTAGCTTAATGATGTACTTTGTCTGACATAAACACATAAAATCAACATAAACTTGCATTAAAAGATAGATTATTCTACAGTAAAGTGTTCTTTTCTGGATTGAGACTCACCGGTCCGACAGTAAGGATATGCATTCCAGGCCTTTTCATGGATCTCTAAGGCTCCTTTTGGTGCCAGTGCTCGTATCCAAGCAGGCACTTTACTGCAGACAGACAAATGAGCACTTAATATTTGCTCGCCTAATTATGATAGAACAAAAAATAAAAATACATAAAAAAAGTTTAGGTTTTTGAGGTGGACTGTATGGGGAACTTGATGATTGGAGGCGTTACACTGACAGTAATCTGCTCAGTAATTTGGCCGGTAGTAAAATGCAAGCTTGCATAACTACAATATTTGACATAAGCTAGCCAATTATATTCAAGGGGCTTTCTTTTGGCTATAAAAATAAAAAATAAATAAATAAATAAAAAAGGGACAGTGCTACTATCACTTTATAGAATCAACAAACCATCTCAATACAAGTAGAGTCCAAACTGTTTCTACCTCTGTAGATGATAGATCTTGTGGGTATACTGTCCTTTCTCGCTTCCTTTCTCATAGGGCTCGTTGACCAGAACCTCCACACCTTCTCCTCCGCCTGTCTCCCCTTTACTGGCCTCGGCTACGGCATACAGCTGACCCACCTGGTACTGGAGGCACAGAAACATTTGGTTATTATTCACCAAAGTTATTAAAGTGTTTTAAATTGGTTTAGGAGTGGAAAAAAAATAAATTAACTGCATTAATATATTTTAGGACCCATTATAAATTAATTTCTGCTTCAAAAAATTAAAAATAAATAAAATATTTCACAAGACACCAAGTCATATTGAAAAGGATCTTATTAAAAACTACATTAAACATTTGCCGGCTTCAATCAGCTCTTCGTAGGACACAAAGTAAGAGTGGGGCACTTAAGTCCACATAAGCATTTGAAAAAGGCTGTGTAAGCCTTTCTGGGCTTGTCCCCTCTTCCTCCTGTCGGTCTCTTCCTGTTGTGACACTCGGAAATTGTGACTCAATGTGTACCACTGCTTTGAGTCTGGTCCAGTAAGTCCAGTGCAGCACAAAGATTTTTGACAATTGAAGGAGCCTTCTTCACCCTTAGATTTAGTCATTTTAGCAGACGCTTTTATCCA
The DNA here is from genome assembly GCA_024416835.2 of Perccottus glenii. Lineage (NCBI taxonomy): Eukaryota > Metazoa > Chordata > Actinopteri > Gobiiformes > Odontobutidae > Perccottus > Perccottus glenii. The sequence continues at coordinate 11,501,396 of CM044550.2, forward strand.
AAGCGAGTTACATTAAATGTTACAGCTGGAACACCACTAGAGGCCAGGTGGGTTAAGTGTCTTGCCCAAGGACACAACAGTATGAACTGGGGAGAGTGGGAATTGAACCGCCATTTTCCGGTTATAGGACAACTGCCCTACCACTGGGCCGCTGCACCCACTATTAGGTAGATTATTATTCCAGTGGTCCAAAAGTGGGACGTAAGCCCTAACATGGAAACATAGTGGAAGCTTCCGATAATGTGCATTTCCTTATTTCAGAAAGCACGGTTTATTGCAAAGAGAAGAAGTGAAATTATTAAAGTTTTTGGACTATGAACAAAATGTGTGCCATTAAGAGACTGTTAGGAGACCATTTCAAACTGCTTGTCTATTTTAATAAGCATCATCAAACACTATCATCTATGAGCCTTGATATAATTGAGCCGACCTTTATCAATTTTATTTTAACACTCCCGCATAAGTCTGTTTTTATTGAAGGCAGCTGTTTGTCACTTATTAGTAACCTACTCTAGCGTCTCTGTAGAGGCTCTGCTTTGCCACAACAAACTCAAGAATGTAATTCACCGAGTACATCCAGCGAGTCTCTTTAAGTAATACAGGCTCTGAAAGTAAGCAACCCACAGGCTAAACCTTAAGGTGATCCCCAATTATGGACGAAGGAACATGTTCAGGCAAAGAGCTTCCCGAGTCAAAACAAATGAGAGCGAGACCTGCATCACAACTTTACAAAAGGTGTGGCATTGGACGATAAAAAAATATGTACTTTCATATGCTTGTTTTGAAATCCAGGGGAAAATTGGTGGCATCTTTTATATATTTGTAGAAAGAATGTTAAAGATTGTGTAGGTTTAATGATAAAAAGTAATACATCTAGCATCATTAGCCTCCCATTCAAACAGATTAGCCAATGGTTTCCTTTTTCCTTTCATAGACAAAGTTGTAATGGATTTCTGGTGCAATCTCCTTATTATGATCCATGTTTCTTTGACTTTGTGTTTCTCAATGGAAAGTACATGTCTTAACATCAGTCAGCTTTGTTTGGGGGTTTTGTAAATGGACTTAAGAGCACTTTTGGAAAAACCAACAGTCGTTGTTATAAAAAGGTGGTAGGTTTGTCAGGCACACCTAGTTTTATTAAATTCCTCCAAATCAAAACTTGTTAATTCCCAGTTACTCAACGACTGAAAGGGATCACAGGAAAAGCCGGTCACGCAGCAAACGGCGATTACTGGGTTTAGTGAAGCAATGGCGAAAAAACAACAAAGAAAGCAGTGTAGTGCAAGGAATCGAACGGGGGCCAGGGAAACGTTCACATAGGCACAGAGGAATTAGAGAGGAAACATGCTTGTTGGCGGCTGGTGCAGTGAAAGCAGGGCAAAGGTTAAGGAAGCTAATGCGACTCCAGTCAGGCCGGCACACAGTAAACAGTTAAATAAAGTCCTTCATCTACAAAAGCATCTGAAGAGGCCCCTCAGCATTACGTGAAATCTACCACAGTTTACTACTTTAAATAATGATTTACTTTAATAAATTATTTCTTTGGTTTTCTGTAAACATACTCAAAATTAGCTAAAGCTAAATATTTCAGTTAAAGTAAGATTTAATTCCCCGGAGGTTCTTAAAGTAGATTAACTAGTCACACAGTCATAGTAAGAGCACTATGCAGTAAAATACACATGACCGGGAACTATTCAGCTGCTGAGCTTCAAGGCACAGGACCATTTGTTTATAATATTAATAGCTGCTTTAGAAGAAGGAGAGTAGTAGAAAGGAGTAGGTGGAGTGTGAATCACATTTTTTCACATGATGTAACACTTGAGTTGAGCTAAAAAGAGACCAGGTGTTGCAAATAGTCTAAAAAAAAAAAGGAACAGCTCTAAAAAGGAAGGAAAAATAAATGTCTAGTAAAAATTGGCTGCTGATATTATTCTTAAATACACCAAAGACACCGTCAGCATTTTGACATTAAGGTATTAAAAAAAAGTAGGCAGTCTGCAAGTCCTTACCTCCTCCACTGAAATGGGCAGGATGATCCGGCTGCAAAAGAAAAAAAATACGGTACAGTTTTAGTGAAGACTGAAACGGAAACGGTGATAGCGGACCTGCAGGAAGAGGAAGAAGTTGTTGCACAGGTCATAAAGCAACATGTTTCCTCTAAAACAAAAGAGCACTGCTTAATTCAATCAAAGACAAGTACTAAACTGAGACCTCACAGCCCTCACTAAAGTACAATGAGGACAATAACGCTGGAGGCGGAAGTTGTGTGATTTATCTTTATTTGATAGTCACTGAAAACCGTTGGTGCCAATATGGTTTCAGATTTGTATTTGCCATTTCAGTTTCTGAGTAATAATTGAGTTCATCATCAGAGAGTATTGCTGTGAGAAACCCCAGGAGGCCCACAATTATAATCCAGGTCTGACATTTCTGAAGAATAAACCGCAGTCAGTCCTCGAGACATTATTAGACCTGATGTGTGTGTCTTCACATATTTGTCTCATGTGTGGCCCGTTACAATAGAGAATTAATCGCCACCTGTTGCCAGTGTAGCCGGTCTTGAATATTTCATTAGAACAGATCAGTGGAAGAGGAGACTGCTGTGCATAAACCTATAGTCTAGTTTACATATAGATAGCCCTCCTGTATTCTCGCTTCACAGATAGATTCACTAATATTGTAAAATTTTAAACTCTACATTTTAGATGAAGATATAATCTAAAGTATATGACATAAAATAAAAAACATGAGGTGAATTAACTTATCCTCTTAATAGGAACACTGTGCTGAGCCTGGCTTTGTACTTTGCTCTGTGGTCAGGTGACAGCCACTGACAGATGCTGGAGCAGCGGTGATGTGCATGTCATAAAACTATTTATGTTTATATTTTATTACTATTAGTCAAATTGCCCTTAAAGCTTGATTTCTTTATTCTGTCATATGTTGTGTTTGGCAAGTTATCTCTTTGCCTGAGACTGAGAGTATAATGGTCTAAATACTATTACCTGTGTTAGAAGTTAGGATTTAGTGAATTAGTTTTAAATCATTTTGTCAATATAATAAGAAGCAGTTGAGTCAATATAGGAACTCCTTTGATTCAGAGGCTTTTTCAGAAAACACTGTAGTGCTGTCTATGGCTATTCTTCCACGCTGAAAAAAAAGGACATTCACAACTTTAAAGTTAATAGCTCACTATATTGGTTTAGGTAATCCAAATCTCTTGGGTGTTTTTTGTTTGCAGAAGCCTTGGTAAAACAAAGCTTAAACCACTCGCTTCGTTTCACTAAGGAAGCTATTTTCAAGCCCTTTTCCTGTAAGGCTCCGCGGACTGGTTGGAAGTTAACGTGACGGTCCCTCTACTTTAAAACCTGACAAACATCGTAAAAGGTTACGATACTTACAACTCGTGAATAAGCATGTCGACTGTGTGTTCGTCCAAAAAAGCAGCATACGAGGAAGAAAGAGACGTGAAATTGTGTCTGAAGCAAGCACAAGTAATGCATTCACCGTCTCCTGCCGCCTTCCCGCCGGGCTTTTCTTCCTGAAAGATGCGGAGGGGCGTGGCTTGACACTGAAAGGGCGGGGCACTCACCTCTTGTTACAGGTAGCGCCAGACCTACATTATTCATTGATTAATGCACTGGAAATGTCCAGGGAATTTATTTGAGACTTAACTGACGCCAGAACGCCAGAATGTGTCACATCATTGCAAATGTACATTCAAACTAGAATATTTATGAAGGTTAACAATCCAGTGTGAGTTTTCCACAGCATTTGTCTCAGCCTGAAAATGTATTTACTGACTGTCCACATTTAACTTTTACCTTATGGGCCACATTAGGGTTACAGAGAGGTCACCATGTGTTAACCAGCAAAGGGCCACATTTGGTTTGGGATATTTGTGCCATAATTGTGGGCCAGTTCTGGTTCACATCCGCTGCTATATAGGTTCTTTAGTGTTGCTTTAACACCAAGAGCCTCTAACTTGATTTTAGTCACTTAAACCACTAGCAACCTCAGGATTTACAAGGACATGTTTGTTGAAAAATTGCCTAAGTCCACATGATGCAGGGATCCTTACGAGGCTGACTGATGTGACTGTATGTGGGCTTGTACGTCATGTGTCATAAGTCAGTTGGGGAGGGGCGCAGCTCGCTGAAAGACTCCTGAAATCACAGAGGGCGAGGTTGGATATAAGCACTTGTATCAAACCTGGTCAAACGGGTCCTGGGAGAAACTGCAGACTCTGGTTCAACTGGTTAGTAAGACAACTAACACATGAGTTAAAACAACGCTAAGCAAACCATGTTACAAGATGTTTCCAGAGACAAGAAGGGGTGTAACTCTGGTTAAAAACTTGTTTCTAGGGATTCATGTTTCAAAATAACAAATTAGTCATGACCCACTTTTATTCCAGAGACACTACACTGATTTTAGTTTGGTTTTATTGCTCCTGACCATTCCAAAGTAATTCTTAGCACATATTTCTTCCAATAAATACAACAACTAACACATTTGATTGTCCCACTGTTTGAGAAACACAACTGTATTCAATAGTAAAACATATTTATTATCATCACCAAACATTTTTATCCTACCATTTAATTGTGTTGCAGTGATATACTGACCTCTGCTGTTTGATATAAGCAAATAAACTATACTGTACAATGTGTTATTGCAACCACACCATATTTAGTTTATGTCCTTATTCCAGGGCATGCATATTCAGTAAATTAGAGAATCAAAATTGCTTAGAGGAATGAAGAGTTGGTCTATAAAAACTTAGCTCTGCGTTTGACGGAAATAAGATAAGGGGGTATATGTATGTGTAGGTAAATCAGTTCAATGAAGAAACAATCCATAATAGACATTCATACAAATCATCATGTTTATTTTGCTTCAAATACTGATATTTTTAACAAATCAAAATGACAATGGCTATTCTGTGGTACAAGACAAAATACAAAAAACACTATAAAGTATCATAAAAACACATTTCCAGAAACATCAGAGACAAAAAGGTTCAATGAATGACAATGACAAAGAGGAACATATTCAAAAAAATGTCATGCCAGTGTATGTGTGTGTGTGTGTTTTAACCCTGCTTACCTAACGGTTACACACAATCAAACCAGAAACACAAAACAAAGTATTTCTTTTTTAAAGACTAAACAGTTCATCAATACATCAGTCAATGAGTAAAAGCATACAGCTGAATAGTTATCAGAGGAGGCTCGGGTGAATTGTATCAGACCGAGAACGTGACACAATCAAGGACACGTGAGTGGTTTAAGGTACAACAGTGAAAGAAAGTGCTTGTTATCAATATTTGTAGTAAATCATTTATTTAGGGCTGCTGGATTTGTATCTCATATGACAGGACCAGCCTATGTCTGAGGCTCGAGCGAGCGATGAGAGAGAAAAACAATAGAAGTGAAGGACTGTGTCTGTATTTGCTAACAACTTATACTCTGCCATGGAGTCAATGAATGCAGTATTAGGGTTGGGTCAGTATTTCTGACATTAATCTCATTTAACACAAGCTTGCAGTATTAGGGTTATTTAAAAAGAGCAGATGCTGTATTTTGACTTAAAACATTCAGAAGTATTCTAAAAGTCTAAAAATATCTGTGTGGACCGTGTGCCAAAGACCAGTGTGTTGTACGACAGATATGTACCTGTTATATAACTTTGTACCACTAGATAGAGCCAGTACATCTTATGATTGGTGTGAAATTACCACTATTCCCTGAGGATCTGTAAAACGCTGCACTTCAAAATGTTGTTCCAATCTTACATTTCTTCTTTTTGATAGTTGCCAGTCTAATGAAATATATAATGACTGCATTCATGAACTCTATACAGTTACATCAGCTTCTTTGTAAAATACACAGTAAATAAGTTCCTGAGCTAAGAGACAAGACTCTGCCGTTTAAGCTCTACATTAAAAGGCCATACAATGAACACGTGAAGCGGTATTTCTTCTGTAAATATAAAAATAACTGTTTTCCCCCCGGTCCCATGTTCTGGAGTAAAGACGTGAAGCTCTAAGTATACATTCTCTGCATCATGCACCACTTGTAAGCAGCCATGCTCTGTGTCTAAATTACATATCGGAGGTCCATATTTGGGGTCTAAAGTGCATTGTGTGCCATTCATTTCTCACAAAGTTATTCATCAGCTCTTGGCAGAGGCTTGTCTCTCAGCTGTCAGGAAATATTCAGAAGAGTAGATGGACGGGGAAAACACAAGAAGATGGGACAAACAGACTGTGAGCACCATGTTCACCTCAGCATCAGGTCATAGAGGTACTCAGAGACCAATGGCTAGTGTTATATTCAAGAACAGAGAGCATTGAAACTAACCTAACCAAGATAAAACAAGATTTTGAAAGACTGCAAGAAGAGTACAAGTGTATAGACCTGTACTTGGTATGCTGCATAAAAAATAAATAAATGTCCAATTACAATAGGTGTATGGCTTTACATGGTTTTAAACTAAATACGCCGTATAAGTCCATGAGACAAGACTGAGAAAACTGGCCCAATGTACTGCAACACTAGCCATGGCTCTCTTTGGAAAGCTCTGTTACATAGACAGCAGTCATAGTTTCACAGAGTTGCTGAGATCATGTGATTGTTTAAAACAAACCTGAAATAAACCTGAAACTAAGACCATAGTATAATAAGGGCAGTAAAATAATACGTTCTTTGGAAAATGACAGACCTTATCATCTGCTTTTCATCTGAGTGTGATAGTTGGCGTTTAATACATTTGAAAAAAAAAAAATAATAATAATTACTGCCTTTTGATCTAAATGTAAATGTTTCTTGTCTGATTTAAGTAGCACCTTTAGAAGAGAAAGACACTACATGAAATGTACACTGTGTGGCCTCAGTCAAAGTGTGTGACTGTGTTTCCCTGTGTCTTATTGCTACAACAAATCCACACTTGAAATGAATAAATGCGACCTTAGAAAAAAAAAAACTACACTACAGTATCTGTGTCCCGTTCACCTACTTTGAACACATCTCTCTCACCACCTCATTTCATACATAAAGAAAAGCCAAACTGAGCAAAGACACAAAACCAAAAAATGTCATGGCAAGTTGCGCTATAGTTTGGCTAGCTTCAGTCTGGCATCATGCATTGTACTTTATGTCACACACAAGCAGAAATGTTGCAGTGTACTTTTGATTATCTGTGTGTTTCAGGCTGGACTGCTACCAATACTGAGGATCTGAGAGGATCAGAAAATGCCCTAAAGAAGAAGTAGAGATGCCAAAACCTGTATTGTGTGCTTTCTGTTTCCTATTTGTTACCAACAGGAATGGAAAAGTCAGAAGGTTGGAAGAATTGTCTACAAAAAGCATTGGACATTGGGTTACTTCCATTGGTTGGTATCTTCTCTACACATCTATGTCCACACTAATGTGTCTCCACTATAAAGAGAGAAGAGTTGTGAAAAGAGCTTCTAAAGTGTGTACATATTACATTACACCAGAAGGCGGTCAGATTTTGTTACATAACACCAGGGCGCAGCATAAAAGAGAACAGCAGCTCGTCTTTTTGCTGTGGTAAGAGATGGGATATTAGTGGGATAAATTATCACCACTGTCATGGAAAGGAGCATAAAAGGGGAAAACACCTAACAACAAAAGTCATAAAACATGACTAGGTAGTGGCAGTATTAAAGGCTAACATATTGTTCTCCTTCTGTCAGTGATAAGCGCTCACTGAATCAAAGTGTACGCCCAGGGCACAAATAAAAGTCTGGTCAAGTTAGTCTAGTTGCAGTTTTGCTTTGTGGTTCTTTTAACTGTTCTATGAAGACACATGAATAACTGTATGTTAAATTAACACATTAGTGTGGACGTTGTGGCATCAGTTGTTTTTTTGTTTTAAAGAAAGAGTCAGTAACACTCAGTGAAAAGTGAAAAAACACTATTAGAGGAGTGATTCGAGGAGATGCACAGTCTTTCTCCCTTTCATCTGTTTCTCCTCTGATGCAGTAGGAGGACAGGCCGGGGTGGTTTCAATGCCTCACGGTCACTCCTCCAGTGGGCTTGAGTAGAAGAGTCACAGTGAGTCACGGCTAATGAAACCGTGTCCTGCTGGACTTGTTTTTTTGGTGAGAAGTGGAGAGGAATGTGCAGGAGTGTTACACATGAGACAAACATTGAGAGGCTGTGCAGCTCTGGGGAGAAGAGAGGGGATGTCACATCAGACCTCCACCACTCGCCTCCCGTGTCTCAAACTCTGTCTTTAGTGTGGCTCTCCCTGCAGCTCCTATGTCTTGTATTTTTTCCCAAGACTCTTCATTAATTAAATAAAGGCCTCTGGTTTGCTGCCATTAATCTGGGCATAGATCTTGGGGTCCTGGTCGTGTTCATCCCTGAGGTGCTGGAGGTGGCGGCTGTGGCACAGCAGGTAAAAGGGGAGACAGAAGCCCAACATGGTCACCGCTAACAGCCCCACGTTAACCTGAAGAGAACAAAACCAGGGTTAAGACACTATTAAAACATTTACATTAATGACATAATGACACATAAAAGCTGTCATTAAAACAAAGATACATACGTATGTCCCTCTACAACAATGTGTGAATATATCTGTCCTCTGTCTGTAGTCACTATTTTACTCCTTTATTTACATGAGAGGGACATTTTTATAGTTTTCAGTCAATCACAGCTCATTGAAGAAAATACAGCAAAACCATAAAGCAGGAGGCTAGAGTTCAATCAAAGTAAAAATAAATCTGGATTCAACTCAGTGACAAGCATTAGATGAAAGGATGGGTCGGTTTCCTGGGAATTGTGCATATCAACCCTTCAACACATTTGTCTTTTCTTACCCATAAGGGGTCTCCTTCCAGAGGGCCCACCATGGCTAAGAAGAGGGGCTGCTGGATAAGTGCAAACAATGCGCTGATCAGGGACTGCATGCCAGTCAGACTGCCGAACTGAGAGGATGGGTACCTGCAGGGGACAAAAATCCAGCCAGGAACATTTTAATTAGATTTTAATGCCAAATGTCTTTTTCTGTCAGAAAAATATCTAGAATTGCTTAAATGGCAGTGTTTATATCCAAATTGTGTTTAAGCAATGAGACAAAATAATGAATTACTGCACTTAAACAGTAACAGTTTTTAGATATTCTGTTGTAGTTGTGGCTTATTGCTAAGGTTACAGTGTTTTTACATGTATTTATTTACAGATACTAAAGTCTAGTGCTATTTAAATATAAATATTTTCATGTTTATGTTTGCATATCTCTAATGCCAACACTAAAATTTGAATGTAATGACAAAATACCTGTCAATAACTTGTAATGCTATTGAAAGGTATTTGTTTTCCATATCTGAAGCAGTCAAATGTTCTGCCACATTCTTTAGCCGTCCTCAGTATTTTGTTCCACTATCGTATTACAGAAATGTACTTACACAGCAGCATACAGGCCTCCAACAGCAGAGTGGATAAAGCCTCTGACAATGGTGTGCAAAATAAATGATAGAATCTAAAAAAAACAAACAAAAAAACATCAATTCTTTATTCATAGCAAGCCTGACTTTTGATGTGACAACTTTGATGAATGACAGTAAATAACATGCAGTGACAGACTCGTCCAGTAGGTGCCAGTATAACACCACAGTAAATATGATCTGCATAGCCATGTGAAGGTTGTTCTAACTTTATCTGTGAAGCACATGTTTGGAAATGTAGACCTGAAAATACATGTGCGTCTCCAGACTTGTGTTTGTACCTGAAGAGGAAGGTTGGGGATGAGGCTGGTGACTCCAAAACCGACCAGGAGCAGGTTGGTGAAGATGAAGGCTCTTGTGGCATTAACAATCCTTTGAATTTTTTTATCTGGGCGTCGGGGCTCACCAGGTTCCCTGATGAAACAATACATGAGTCACATGTGTTTGTTTGCTTTGTTTAGGTTCAAACCAAACATATTGACAGACACTGTATTCTGATGAAAAGTACACACTGGGACAAAAGCTGTCCTTTAATCAGCATTATTTGTTTCTCATACAGTATGTCCGTGGTTCAGACTTACCTCTTGGTCAGTTTGTCGCTCTCGTCTTCACACTGTTTAAGCTTCCAGTCCATGACGTAGCCAATTACTGGAGAAGTGATCAGACACAGAAGCTGGAGCACGCCAAAGATGGATGTGTAGACACTCACTGGAAAATAATCACAAGGAGAGTTATTCAACTAATTACAGATTTGTCTTGACACAAATTAACAGTCTAATGATGTTTAAGACAAATGTACACACACTAAGGCTTTGTCCACACTAAAATATTTAAATTGATATTAGGTATATATTTGTACCTAGAGAAAGTTATGTAATCAGTAACCAACTTTGTGCTTATTAAAAACATTACCATGTTGACGTGACATTCATATTAAATGTACACTGCTGTTAAAAAATAAAAGCTCTCAAGTGTGGACAGAGCCTATAGTTTCAATAACAAGAACAAAAACACAAGATTTCATGCTCTTATGAGACAGTTAAAGTGGACAGCAAGTTGCAGTAGGTTGGAGAAGCATGTAGGCAGGTTAAGCATCGTCCTAAAATCTCTTACCAACTTGCATCCTCTCCACTGCAACAGCAGCAGGAAGCCAGCATAACAGGAAACGAGAAAGCGCAGAGGAACGGAAAAATATGGAGGGTGTTAATAACACGCAACAAGGACATATTAGTTGTAGCTGTGCAGAAAGCAACTCATAGGGAAACAGACATTTGCTGTCATATGTTAACACAAAGTCCCAACTGTGTTAGATCAGGGTCCACACCTGTGCTGAGGTCTCCGTCTGTCAGATACTCCAGGATGGTGTTCATAGCGCCCATGTAGAAGATGAGCCGCAGCTGCGTCACACACATCGTGATGAGGCTGAGCAGGAAGATGGGACTCAAGACACTCTTCATGAAAGACTGGTCTGTGGAGGAAACAAACAGAGACTCATCAGATAAAAGTGAATCCAATATCAAAAATGAAAAATGTAATAAAATGAAATATATTAAAAATAGTGAGTTTACAAAACCAATGAGTGTGTTTTTGTGTGTGCACATGCAGTATGTTGAGTGGTTATGTGGTAAACACTAAAAGTAGGTTGTGGGTGCATGAGCTTCAGGATATGGCACAACAGACATCTGGGAATCTAACAGTGGCAGATTTCACAAACACCCAACATACATCAAATATTTATAAATATTTAGTTTTTTGACTGAAGAGCAGCTACAGCTTTGCACCATGTAACAACAAGGATCCTAGTCAAACCTGTACAGTACAACCTAAACAAGCTCTAACGTGCCTTTGCGTCTTCGTGTGTTACAGTTTCTCCTTTTGCTCATTTTATAAGATGGAAAACTGAGCCATCTCTCTGGGCTAAGTCTGTTGAACTGATTCGAAAGTCATCTAAATATTCCCACTGGCTTTCCACTGCTACTGCAACACGTTTGAACCTGTGGGAAAATCAAGTGATGGAGGGGGAGCCAAGGAACGGTAGCTTCTAAGAAAGGTTGATCATTAATCAAACAAGTGTTCATAAATGGAAAGTGGACACAACCAGCCATATGGTGCTGTGTGGATAAACCTATTAATGGTCAGTGCACAGATGGATCCAAGGAGTTTATTGACCAGAACAACCAGAAACCACCGGAGCCTTGTTAGTGGCATTGTTTGGTGCCCGGTTACACTTGTCAGGATTTATAAGCACTTTGGCAACAGGAAAATTACATAAACCAATTACATGTCTCCCTTTCTGTTGAGTGTGTAAGCATGATTAAAGCTATGGATGGCGTTCAGTAGTAGATAAACAAGAATTAATCTGTGCTAGTTCAGTATGTGGTTTACATACCATCCTGGAACACTCAGGATGTGTCGAGTGCTTTGGTGCAGACGTTACATATTTTGCTCTTATTAAGCAGTGCTCAAAAGAGTTGGTGTTACTGTAAGACTGTTCAAATGGCAAAAAGAAAAGGTTTTGGTACTTTATAAAAAATCTTCCAATTATCAATTATAAAAATAGTATGGTAACCACTTTTCCAAAAGTAATCGTCTCAAGTAGTTTTGACTGGTTTTAGAACAAACTGTAACAGCCATGACTGTGGTGTTGAATATACAGTGTTTATTACATGTATTGTTTTGCCTATAGTTCAAACTTTAAACTATAGACAAAATAAATGTGTTTTTCAAGAGTGTTAGTTCACCGTGTTGGCTTAACCCTCCACCAGAGTCCCATGTTTTAATGTGTCCCTTGGGGAAAAATAATTGGCCACCCTTGGTCTAAATGCTCGTGACTCCATCTAGTGCTACAAAGTAAAATAGCAGGCATCCAGAGACAACACTTTCTGACTCTTCTGTTGACTTCTCTGTAACAACACACTGGCGACTGGATGTAATTTAAAGTTGCTATTTGAAGGAAGTTCACCATGAAATGTACTTTAAACGTCACAAATGCCATCAACTCAGCACTAAATACATGAAGAGACAGGTGTGTGTGATGAATCTTTAAAGAGCCTGAGACACTGATCGTCTCCAGCTGTTAACAACCCAACCCGCAACAATGCTCCTCGCAGCACGCCGTACGCCCGCTGAGAGGATTCCACGGTCTGTTAGGTACTAAAGAGAAGGAAATGGGAGTGAGCAGACCCCCAGCTCTAAGTCACTGGCTAATGTAGATTTGGTTTTAGTGTGGGATGTGGAACAGAGGTAACGGGGTCTTTGAGTTCAGTCACAGATAATGGGAACAGCAGTGCCCTGTGTCAAATACAGAACATTTTACTACAACTTCTTAAACTGAAAGAGGTTAAGCAGTGAATGCTCCACACGTATAAATGAAACACTCGGCTTCTGTACAGTTACTGCTTTTAGTCCAAAGAGAATACCACAGCAACAGTTATAAGATACATTGTTGTGACTGTTATTAGAAAAAGCTACTGTGTGTGTTTACATACATATACACTGTATAGTACATAAAAAGTTGCAGATTTACTACAAGGCTTGGTAACTCAACTACTCCAATATCTGTAGTGACAAAATAAGCTGACACCAGAACCTGAGGAATAAATCCACCCTAACATAGAGAATCCCTGTTACATTTTGAATTAAATCTAGTGTACACATTGTTTGCTTAAATTTTATTTATTTACAAGAATGTATGTAGGATTGCTTCAAAAAAAGCCTTTTGTCCAGCAGTATTGACATAAGTCACCACTGTCCTGTTCATTAATCCACTAAAAGAATGTGTTTGAGATGTTCACATTAATCTAAATGAACTCATGGCATATGGTGAGCCTGTCACAAGGGATCCTTATGTCACTTAACTGTGCCCTTTGAACCCTGCTCACTCAGAGACAAACAGTAGTGGCATTATCTGTGCAGCATGAGAGAAATTCCAGTTTTGACTGATCAGATGGTGAAATCAGCCACTGAATACAAAGGCCCCTGTTGGACTTTACAGAGACAACAAGAGAAATGCTTAAGGCAGGATTATGCAACTCAGGGTGAGACTAAAATGTTATAATGTCCCATTTAACACTACCCAACTCATAATTTTGTGTACATCTTTTAATACTCACTTTCTTCTACATTGTTGGACTTGGCATCCAGGTCGACAGTGGACAGGCACAGTTTGTTGGCCTCCTGCGTGGCCAAGTCACTGGACGGTGGCTGGTTCTGTTTTATAGCGTTGCCGACACTGAGGCGGCGGCCCACAGTTGTAACCTGGCGATAAAACTGCTTCCCGGTGATTTTGTGGTCAAAGCCCAGCCAGCTGAACTTGATCTTTATCCTAAAAGAAAGCAACAACATGGTTTTACCACAAACTCAAAAGCAAATGACTACAAGGCTTTTTTGCTGGAATGGTACCTTATAGTGAATAATTGTCTTGAATCAAAACATTTTGTTTGGAATTTGAAAAATTGGGTTTCCGCCCACAACCATTTAACTTTAGGGCATAAATTTGCAGATCAAGGTGAATAAGAGTAAACCCTGCTGAGCCTCAGGTTTTATAGTCTTTCCCGTCTCTCAGGCTTAGACCTCTGCAGCATTACACTAGGATTTAGAGCACAGGCATTTACCTTTATAAACCCTGTGTCTTTGAGAATAACGTCAGTGCTGCAGTTTCTGTGGGGGATGCTGTCTGCTCAAAGGCAGATGTTTTGGCTCAGTGTCAATCCACTTAGAGCAGGTGTAATCTCATTGTATTATAATAGATAAACAAGGGTTTGTCTGCCTTGTTTCTGCATGTGCCTTACGTGAAGTCCATGTCCTCGGGGCCGGGGAAGGGCTCCAGGGGCCAGTTGACAAAGCAGTTGAAGAAGACAATGCAGGCACAGCCGGCCCAAACCAGCAGGATGGAGATGAAAGTGGCACCGAGATCATAAATCACCTACAGGCGTTAGACAACATCATAACAAAGAATCGATAACACATTCTCTGGTTGCACTAGATTAAAAAGAAGATTGTGACAGTACATCGCTTGAGGCAGTACCTTGATGCCAGGGAAAGTGACAGCGGAGGAAGCGTACGAACCAATCATCAGAGCAATGAAGGTTGACCTCAGGTGTCCGAACATATTAGGCAGCTGAGGAGAAAGCAAAGCATTAGCTCCTCAAAAAGAAAAAGACTTTACACTCAAACTAAAAGACTGCTCAAGATATCAAAGATCTGTTTGACAGGCATTCACACTTTGGATTCAGATACATTTACTTGAATCAGATTGAACCCACAACACAGTAAATTTAACAACCTACATTATGCCCCCAAAACCATATTGTTAGTGCTGCTTATATGAAGTAGCTCTAGGAAGTTGTAGAAAATGATATGAATAAACTAAATGCTTTAAAAGATGGGTGCTTTATAAAAAATATGGTGCATTTTTTGTCACAAGAACATGGTGTCAAATGGAAAACAGCACACAGAACTAAATGGAAGCAGATTCTTGAGGTGTACCATGTAAATATAAGCTTATGGACTTCAACCTCTTCCTTAAAAAAAGCATTTTAATCCCAGAGTAACACATAGTGGTTAGATAAAGGTTAAATAAAAATACAATAGTTAAACTAAATCTTGATGTCTTTAGAATGTGCAAACACAATCTGAGCTTGCATCACAGAAAAAAATCTATTAGCTTAAAGTTAAAAAAAAACAGTCTTTCGCTTCAATGATATCTATTAAAGCTACAATGCAAACAGCTTTGATGTGCCCGTTATTAGATGCAATCACCAGAAAAGTGGCCTACACCAGAGTGTTGCTGAAACATTTGAAGTGGAGTCTTGCACAATGACTCTGATGAAAAAAGCACACACTGTTCTCAACTGGGAGACACCAAATGGTAAACAAGATACTCTTGGAACTCAACAGCGCTGCAAAAGTCTTGGCCCAGAGTGAGCACCAACAGGAGATCTTATATCTAGCACAAGACGTATGGTTCTGTTTTTCCATCTGGTTTGGATAATGTATCATTTCGACATAGGCTGCAGTAAATAGAACAGAGAACAAATGAGGCTCTAACTCCACAACAGAAACGTTATGTGTTCATAAAAGGCGGACTTTAACATAGAATTTCCTCGCCAGTTTCTCAAAGTCACTACAGGGGAGTAGCTTGTTAGGAGCTGGCAAACCCTCTCACTTCTGCAAACGTAACTCCTCACATTAATTAGAGCAAAGGTGAGCTCTGAATATGACTCTATCCCTGCTAGGACAGCCAAAAAAACAAGGATTTTCTCTCATAGCACTCAAACAGAAGAGAAGAGTTATGACATTTTACAGCAGGTGTCTGACTGGGAACAACGGGGCAGTATGGACGACCTTTAGCAAAGTTTGTGAGAAAGACGGCCTTCAAAAAAGAGCAGGCACCAATGTCCTCATTCTGCAGACTTTATGCAGTCAGCAAGATGAGTCAAGGCCAACTCAGAAGCTATGCACTGTCAACAGGGTCAGATTCACTTCCTCATGCTGTCATGCCTGTCCTTTGTAGCAACAGCATCGTCAAAAGACTCACTGTCACTGGAGGTCCCCATGTCTGTGGCGTGGCCTAATTTATAGTTTGAAGTATTTTAATCTTTACTCAAGGCTATATGCAAAATAAGGCACAGAGAGCTAGGCTGTAGCCGCAATGTAGCAACTGTTTAATGACACGGAGTCAGTTTGGAAAAATCTGTTTTAGCAGTTTAGACCATTTCAGACAATGAGCAGAACAATATTTGTTTCCTGTCATTGCTTCTGTTTATTGTATGTTTCATTTTAGACAGCAAGCTATTTGTGCTATACCTAAAGTAAAAAAATGTTGCTTTCTGAATAAACTTTACATTTTACTTAAAGACTTTATTTTAACAACGGCTAATAGTGATGAAGCTCTTATATATATTCAACTTCCAAACCAACGGACAAGTCTTTTTTGTAAACGTGTAAAAAGTACTGTTGTGTAAAAAGAATGATTATGACGATAAACGCCTGAGATGCTGGATTGGTCGACATCAGAGAGTTTCAGAAATGTCAGACATGAGTCATTGTCAGCAGTCCACAACTGGTTTCCATAAATAGGGCACAAAACGGTTTGGTGAGTTTATAATGAAAGCGGAAGTAGGGCTCATTAGATGTGTGAAGTGACATTATCTGTGACCATCAGCTGTGGGGCTCAAGTAGAGACAAATAACAGTTTTTTTATGGCTAGAGTAAAGTCAAAGAGACAAGAGTGTGCGGCTTAACACTGGCGGAAATAAAAACTTGTTGTAGCTGGTGGAAAGAGACAAACGGAGGCTCACAAGAAATTAACACAGACAAATGGATGGATCATTTGTCTCTGAACTGATCTATAACAGTGTAAATCTGTTCTCATGATGACATTATTGAAAATTGTGTTGGATTCGGATTACACTTGTAAACATAATTGGCCAATCAGAGCCCAGAGGAAGTTGGTCCAAGGCCTTTACAGAAGTAATATATTCAATAGATGTTACTGTAGTGTATTACTATAATATAATCAGAAGTACCATATCCAAAGCAACTTGATTAATCAATGGTGTGGAGTTCTGGTGCATACTACGTCAACACATTTAGGTTTTAAGTTTTCACAAATTTGACTGGTCCTTTAAGTGACATTAAAAACATCAAAACAATATCTAATCCCTCTGTAAGTTGAAGGTGGTGCTAAAATGATAAGCCGTCAAAGGTTTACATAAGGTTGCCCGACAGAGAGCAGTGGTAGCGTGTTTTTGGAGACTTTCTAATCATCAGAGGAATGTCTCGCTTTGTTTTTCAGCCTTGAGATTGTGTGACTGTGCAGATTTTATTGAGAGGTTGTGTAAACAGGATTTCTCATTACATTTTAAACCTTTTTTCAGAAAATGCCACCTGTTGTTACCCAGCTGCTTTGTAAGTGATTCTGACCCAATTTATATATTTTTCATCAACAGTGTGCAACAATGAGCTTTCTAACACCAAACGGACAGAGTGCACCTGCCCCGGCCACTAACTGAAGCCTATCTTCAAAGCAGGATGTTTAATCTGTAGGTGACTGCGCTGAAGCTAAAATTAGTGTCTGTCCAAACATCGGTGTGTACCCTGCCACTCTCTGCCTGGATACACTGTGGCCACTGCAAACAAAGAAGCTATTCAGTGAAGTGGCAATAACAAAGATGATAGGATCATTCTTTTAAAAGGGGTTTCTAGGCTCTGCAGATGCAAGACTTTGTTACAGTCAAAGTTTGTAAAACATGGCTAAATGGTTTTGTGGACAGAAAAACATATTTAACTGCTGCTAAAAGCCTTAAACGATTCAGAAAAGGCCAATTGTTCTGAGTTTGACATATACTGTTAAGTCACATTCAGACTCACGGATGTCTTCATGTTGTAGAGGAAAACCAGTATATTTGGACATTGTCCAGGTAACACTGTTTGTACTGACTCAGAGGATTATGGTTTAACTCTGAGGCTGAAGGCTAATCATGATTTAAACATCTCTGGGCCGGTTCAAACTTGTTGTCATCCAGTTTGGTTGCTTAATGTTGATCAGTGCAGTTAAATGCAGTATTAACCCCTACCTAATAACAAATAATATGTTTATGAGTGGTCATGTTTAAGTTAAGTACAATGCTGAGATTTGTTAATGTAAATGTAAATGCTGTTTTTTTTTTTTTATACCTGAAATTATTATGATAACTTTTATGTTTTCTCTAATGGCAATCTACAGCAAAAAAGTCTCATTGGCGCATAAAAACCTGGAAATCTTGTGGGGCTAAAATACAATTAAGTTTTCCAAGACATTTAGACATTACACGTGTACAGTGTGCTGTCTGGTGAGGTTCAGCTGGGACATGACTCAAAGACAGCAGAAGGGAAACAGGCTGAGCTATGGGCGCTGAGAGACAATGCTGTTTTAGAATAAAATATAGGAAATGAAAAGGGAAGAGGGTTTGCTGTTGTTACTGAAAACTTGAACCATCGAGAACCAGTACTGACCGGTCCCGCCCTGACGCACAGGACAGAACTCCATCCATCAGAAAGATTAGCAAACCTCCAGTGCCATGACGTCACTTTTTTTTCCCAGAAATAAATTCTTGGAAGACTCGCTCTGTGGCAGGACAGGATTTATAGTAGACTGGATCTAGGAATCACCTGGACTTCTGTTCAGTGTTTAGAGCTAACATTACACAGTGAGTTTTGACATTTGTTATCTATCTATACCCCGCTCTAAACACGTCATGTGACACAGACAGAGCACATTGTGTACTAACTCTACTTCACTGTCCCCTCACCACCACAGGAAAGATCTATTAAATAAAACATCTCCTCCTCCTCCTGTGTTAATGCCATTGTTTCTGAAAACTAGCTCTAAACTTGTCTAAAGAGGAATTTACTCTGGTCTAATTTCGACCAAAAACACCTTTGCCTCAGAGGAAGTGAGACAAAGACCAAATTCAGGGGGCTTCAACACGTGCCACTATGAACAAGAGGAGGAGCTTTGTCTGTACTCCTTGCACTGAATATGTTAAATAATGCAACCCAAGAAGTTTCCTTCTCCCTTCCCACCACTCCTTGTTTTCTCTCACTGGGACACTAAATGCTGAGCCTGCATCAAGATTGAGTAGGAAGTGAAGCACAGATAGACAAAGAGGTAACCTAAAACTGAAGAGAGGAAGGAGATAAACCGTCTGCAGACAACAAAGGACAGTCAAATAAAACAGAAGGAAAAAAGTCAAAACACACTTCATTTGAGTGGATCACTTTAGATGTGAGTTCTTAAAAACAAAGGGTATGTCTGTCCTAACAAGCCTTGAGCAGCAATTCTCAGGAAAGGGCAGGGGAAGGGTAAACGCACAGAGGTTCTCGGTCTGTTTGCTTCACAGGGACACACCTTGAAGGTAGAGCAAAGGAAACATTTTGTGCAGGCCTGATGTGGGCAACTCTGTCTACTGTCAGTTAAAGGCAAAGGGGAGGGGGACAAGAGACTGACTGGTGGGTGGGTTCTGTGGTGGGACGAAACCAGCGTAACAACTTCAGAATGTGCTTTTCTAAGTGGTATTCAGGGTCCCATTCAACAGTGTCAATATGAAACAGGGAGGGAGAAAAAACAAAGACACACTGCAGCTCCTCTGTTGTTACTTCCTGTTTGTGCCTTCAGTGCTTACATCTATAACAGGGGTCACTAAACAACAAGCAGCAAGGTGTGGTTTGCTGGCAACGCCATACACAAGTAACTTGGCTCGCGCGGCTAGTCCTAAACATTCAACTTGGCATACGCTGCTACCCGATAGGCCGGTTTTGAATAACCAGCAAATATAAAAACGCTGAAACCACTCTGGTGTCCGCTCTACTGCTGGCAATGTTAACTAGCTAAGTGTTAACTACTAAAGTGGCTTCCTTGTTAACAAACAACTGTGTGGTTTTGCCTTTTTTACATCATGTCCAGTATTTCTCTGATTGGTTAAAATTTTACCTGTAAACCCTGCCCTTGAAACTGAATGCAAGCAACAGGGTACCAGACTAACTTCTTTGTATAGAACAGAAAAAGAGTTAGTCGCAGCTGGCCAGGCTAGATGATTCCAGCCATACCACTTGAATGCAATGATCATTATAATCATGGGGTAAACCTGCAAGCCAGTAACATTTGAGTATATGCACCAATAAACAACATATCTTTGATTTTCATAGCTTTGATTAGCTTGCTTCTTTGATTACGAATAAAAGAACACAATCGTTATGTAGATTACTGGGTATGAAAGACATTTGACAGAAAATAACACTAGTTCTTGATTGCACCCTAAAATGTCTAACCTTTTGGCTACTCTCTGTACTAATCTCCCGCAACAACCAAACGTCAGCCTTTGATGACAACAATATTTATGTACTGGCCTTATGTGGATGCAACAGTAATGAGCTGATGTCTTTATATAGCTCACAGCAGAGCGGCAGAAGAGGAGTGAATAATAGATCACTAATACAGCCATACTCCCTCCTGTTTCACCACTCAGCCTCAGTGTTTGTGTCTTTTCACATGGGTCATCCTGTGATGCAGCACTTTTCCTGACTGACGGAACCATCTTAACCACTACTGTCTTGGTCCACTCTCTCAGCCCATGTCGACACTCATCCACTTAACTCATCGGCCTCCTCTTTGCTGCTGTTGTTTCTCTCCTTATGCTCCCTTCGTCTTTGACGAGGCCCCTTCTCATTTTCCCGACTCCATTCTAAACACTTCATGGTCTGTTCAATACCGCTTGACACTGTACCATCTCTTCATTTACATCTGCTTTTGCCACATGCTTTATTTATCCCCTGTTCAGGTCTAGCGTTAGAATGTGTAAATGTTCAGAGTCTCCTGAATGCGTATTTGAAGGTAGTCTGGGACGTGATCAGATTCTTGCTGAGGGGCCATTTAGTAACAACATCAAAGGTAGACAGTTGTCCTAGCTACTGTATAAGTTAGGACCTAAGTTCTGCAACTTACCGTCAGAGAGGTGAAGGTCATGCACATGCCTCCAAAACCATTCAAAGCCAAAGTGAAAAAGATCAGGATGGACAGATCTGGAGAAAGAACAGATTAGTGACACAGATGCATGTGATAATGCATAAAGGCACTGCTCCATGATTGAAGTATTGTATGAACCTGTATAAAATACTCTCTAATAAAGGCAACACATGACTGGATTGTAGTGGTGTACATATGAGATACATATGAGATACATACTGCTGGGATCACTGGCTGCGTAGGCGATGAGGAGACATGAGAGGCCGAAGCATGCACTGTGGACACAAATCATCATTACCAAATGACAAACATCTGTCTCTTATATCAGGTTATAAATGTGCTTGTGCTGTCCTTACCTGCCGCAGAGGCGCAGCTTACGGGGCCCGTATTTGTCCATCACGATGCCCATGGGCAGCGTGATGGCTGACAGCAGGAAGGAGCCCACAGTGAATGCCAGGTTCAGCATCTCATCTTGGTCTTTGCAGATGGGCCAGCCATTCACCTCAAGATACTCCTCCTCTGAGTCAGACTGAAGCTCGGATGAGTTGGACACGTTCAGACTTGAGCTGTTTTCTGCACAGTCACAGAAAATAAAACAATGTGGATGTTTAGTTTGTTTGAAACAGTAAACCTTACACAATTTTTTTAATTTGTGGTTTGGCATTAATAATATATGTCTCTCCTCATATTTCAATGACGCACTTGAAGTTCCAACTGCTCCCAGGAGACACATCAAAGGTCAAATAATCACACTGCGGGGTAAACAACACAATACGGAGAACTCATAAGAGCTAGAAATAGTTGCAACAGAAGCCAGGCGTGAGGAGGGGAACTACCACTCTGTAACAGTATTTACCATGACCTGCCTCCTGACAAATCTCTCATAAACAGGCCTCTGAGTTCACGCAGAGACTATTTTGGTCAATCTACTGTTGAATGTAGCCTCTAGCAAAACTCCACAGGCTCACTGGGGGAAACAGCTCCTGCTCTTACACTTGTTTTTTTGTTAAACCTCCAGGAAAAACAAAGCCTAACTCAGCAGTTTAAGAAGTGGAGAGAGGGCAGTTCTTCGTCATAGGGGCTACAAGTACTTTGCTCTTGTTGAGTTCTGCCTTTGTCTGAGCCTGATTAAGGTAAAAAGGAACAGGGAAGTTGTAGAGAACAATGGGAAGTCCTTATGTCATAATAAAGAAAGCCTGCTGTAAAAGAAAACTGTACTGGGCCATGGGAGGACATTAATGGGTGAAAGCTGACATGGCCTCAAATCAGTGCAGAGTTGTTTAAATGCTTTTGAGTCTGAACAAAAAGACCTTGGAAGGCAAATTGTGTTGGATCTAGGTGGACTAAATATGTATTTTTGTATTTTGTAAGTATTGTAAAAAAAAATATATCCAAACACTTTCACTAGGTGGACTTGTGAGTGCTGCGACCCAGTTTCACTCAGCCTGACTCAAATGAGAGGTTCTTTCAACACAGGCCTATTAGGGCGTTTTTACATTGGTATGATAGGACAAATGCTAAAGTGATAAGTAAGTCAGAGTGGCAATGTGCAAGAAAATTAAACTGTTTTTTTTTTGTTTTGTTTTATTCATTCAAGTATAGCAGGATTTCTATTAGCAAACAGTATTTTAAAGAATCTAATGTATTCATAGTCCTTTATTAAAAGTGATTTTTGAAATTGTCAGTGGTATTGTCTCTATTTAAATAATGTCTCCTTTCAACTTAGTTGTACATTATGTTGCTATTTGAAGGGTGTTGGATAAAGTGTTGAAATGAAAGATAAGCTGCATCTGTCCCCAGCAAAATAAAAGCTGCTGACTAATCAAACGTGTGCAGAGTCAATAAGGGAAGAGCCCTGAGGCAAACACAGTGAAGGCCAGACCCTGCTAAAGTTCTTCAGGATGTGTCACCTGAGAGAGGTGTTGTTTTTAAGCAGCGTTTATGTCAACATTGTAAGGCTGGGTACAAGTTTTACTAAGCTTTTCTCAATGATGTGCCACGCTCCTATTCATGAACTCATTGTTTGAAAATAAAAGAAGACTGATCCTAACCATGTAGATGTAAATGCATGCTATTTACATATTTTTTCTAGAGTAAAAGTCTAAAAGAGAGTGTCAACCGTGAATAAGTGTTTACATAAAAGGTTCTGTGTTTACATAAAAGGTTCATGCTAGGAATGTGTTTTGGTCACAGAGTCAGTCATGGGAGTTTGAGACTTTTAAGGGGCGGCTGACAAATGTGACTGACTACATGACATACATTTTACAGACCCACACTTATCAAAAACAGAGCAACCACAACCTTGCATGGGAGCAGGCAGTGATGGGCTGACACTAAACCTGAGATCCACAAACACGTTTATACGCATATCTGTGAGACAGTGGACATGTTTTGGGGGGGCAAATGAACCTCTGCAAATGCAAACAGCCAATAGTGAGGGTTGCATGTGTCACATTTTTTTGTAGATCAATTGTGTTAACATAAATGCTGATCAACAACAAAAATCAATAAACCTAGAATTGAATGAGAGTCAATAGTAAACAGGCTTCTTGGAGCCAAATCTTATTTTCACACAAGCTTTCTCTTTGGCAACTGATCCCAAAGTCCATTATTCTTCTACTGTCTAATCAAGCAGTGGAGAGGATGTAGAAGCAGGCATTTAGTTACCTTGGGTGACTAAATCGCACATTCCTGATTTATTTCTGCAACAATATACTGTGCAACCCTTTTTTTAAGTGACATCTATAAATCCTTTATGATTAAGACAAGAGTAAACAGGAGCTCTCCTCAGACTCGCTCCTGGCAGTGCTTGGACTCTGGGTGATAACACTGGCCTGCCAAGAACTTATATGTAGCGCACAATGGAAAATATAAGACATGCTGTATAAATGTATGAAAATGAACACCAGAAGTTCAATATGTTCCAACCACCTAATAATGTGGAAGGACACAAACAATTTCTCAAGACAAAGACAAAAACAAACTGCTTTGCAGTGTTTACAAGTCAACACTAAAAAAGAGGATTGAGACCTCTGTGAATGAACCAATGCTCTGGGCCATTTAATCATAGAGTGCAAATGCCTACATGTCATGAACAAATTAAATGAATGTGTGAGAGCAGTAAATTGTAAATCTCTGTTAGGTATTTCACTGTTGCTTCTTTGTTTAGACCAGATCACAGGATCAAAGGCAAAACAACAATAGGTTAATTGTTTTAACTTGTGGGGTTAATGCACACAATTGGTCACCGCATCAGCCTATTGTGTGGAAATAAAGACTGCTAATGAACTTAATAGACATGATAATTAACATGAAATGATGAGGTCATGAGGTAGGACAAAACAAATAATAATGCTCTGAAAAGGTCGCACCCAGGAAAAAACATGTTTCAGGCATATTATAATTTGTTTCACTGTCAAAATCCTACCATGTTTCTGAGTAGAGACAAAAAAAAAAGTCACAAGCTCATATTGCTCCTGAGTGCTACAGCTCCTGCTTTAATCAAGGGCAGCTAAGGACAGAGTCAGGTAAAATCTCTGTTTGATCTGAGGCAGAGAGCTGCTTCAGAGCGCTGTTTGAAGCTTGTTTGGAGCCTGACTGGTGCTGCAGTAACTTGTCTTACACAAGGAAATCCCAGCTGTTAGATCAACATACAGCAAAGTCTGTGTATTGGCTAATATTGCTGATTTGTTATCCTTCCTATTGCAATTATAATGAGAGCGGTCAGAGCGAGAGGTTTATATTTTAAGCCTTTTTGTACCCTTGTTTATGTCCTTGAATCTCTCCACTGATTCTATCACACCCAATCACCACAATGTGTGAGGTAATTAGGCTCTGAAAGCTTTGGGGCACCATGAGGCTTGTCATGAGATCCCACTTAGAAACAAAACTAATTCAACACATATTAAATCTAAATTTGATTGATTTTGACGCAGTTTAGAAGGTTTTGATAAAGATTGTCTATGTTATTCATTAGTGCATATGGAGAAACAGGGCAAACTTAACGGTCCATGATCCAATATCCACACCACCACCATACTTTATAAATGTACCCATATTTCTTCCAGTTTGTCATGAGGTGTGGGAAACTCACCTGGTCCCTTGCACAGGTAGGAATAGAAGCCCTCAGACTTCAGCATGATAAGCAGGGAGCCCCAGCCGAGAAGCACAGCTGAGAAAAGCAAGTTCTCGATAACCGCAGTGATGGCCATCCACCAGCGGCGTGAGAAAGCTGTGGCCAGTGTGGGAGCCATGATGCCTGTGTGAGAGGTAGATCAGCACAGGCCTGACTGGAGGAAGGCTGAAGGACAAAATAGTGATAATATAGTGTAAGTTTATAATGTTTCCAATTGTTTAAAAACGGCTTTGAATACAGTAAACAATATTTATAGGCCAAGGGCTTCCCCACCAAACAAAATGCATTAGTCTAATCCCAATCTTAATGCACAGTATATACTGTAGTACTAGTAACAGTATAGTAGTAATATTTAGAGGGAAAAAAACTTTTATGACATTGGTTTGAAACTTACATAATATGTACATCTAAAGGAGGGCTTGTGTGACATGTTTTTAATCACATTCTGAACTCAAATTAGTAACGGTTTTTTGTTATTTGGTGCTAATGATGGTCTGGAGGATCTCTCATAAACAGGAAACAGCTGAAGAGTTCAATATCCACACACCGCCCCTGGGAGCCAGTGATTGGCTGAAGGATTTCCCTGCTCGGTTTCTATTGGCTCTTAGTGACATAGCCGCTACAGCAGCTACACGTGAGTTTCAGCTGCATTTATGGCCCATAGGGAAATATGGGACCGTTCTTTATGTTAGAACTATATCATTACATGAGAACAGCACAGGTAGTGGTCATTTCTAGCGCAGTTCATCTGAAATCGGTTTGTTTTTTACTTAGATTTTAAGATATGTGGCCTGACTATAATTAAACATATTTCACTGTTGATGTGTGTAACTGCAGGTCTACTACAACTACAAAATCAGCACGAGCAACGTTTTTGAATTATATATTGTGTAAAGATTAATGTTAAACTTGGATCTCTCTACATAACATAAACTATAAAGACTTAAAAAGAAATCACGAATTATGATTAAAATTGAAACTCATTTTTAATATTTACCTGTAAACTGACGGTTATTTTTTATTTTCTTTTACCATTAATATCATTATATAGGCCAACATCTAGCCTACAGCTGCATTGCCAGGAGAGTCAAATGACATGGTACATGAAGGCAGCACAGGTTAAAGCCGGTTTGAACCAGCGCCGCGCGAGATTCATGTGTCACTTGATTGTATCAAGTTTTTTTCATTACCTCCGCAGGCCTTGTTGAGTTACGGACTTTATAAAAAACACTGTTAAATATGTTAACAATAAACAAATTGAACGACGTATTAATAACTGAATAATAATAATAGTAATCAATAAACGTTACCAAAAAAAGACTATTTAAACGGTCGAGTAGCTTATCCATTGTTAGGTAACGCTGAACGTTGCGCCTTTTGCGAGCATGTAGCCTACGTATTCATCTTTAGCTGTAGGGATGAAATATAACCTTCAAACGTGACCTAACTTGTATAGTAGATAACAATCCACGCCATGTCTTTTTCATCTCATGGCAAGCTGAAACATTCTTAATTTAAAAGCTTAAGACCGAGAGGCTGAAGACATCAAAATACTTGCTTATTAGTTTTTAAAACCACATCAGAACAAAGACAGAGAGTGTATCGTGGAGAATAAAGAGCAAAGCCTGAAACTGGTCTGAACTGGACTGAAATCATCCGCACAACACCCCCCTCCCTCCGCTTCTTCCATCCTCTATCTGCATCTGTCTTCCACCCCCTCCATCATCCATAAAACACGGGTTAAAGCGCACGCATCCGGTCCACGTTTTCACAATAAGAGAACTTAAGAGTCGGAAAAATCTTTTCCAGCAGTAAGTGTGTTGACGACTTTGAGGCCTATATTTATAGTATGAGTATTCATGATAGTAAAATATCTCCTCTAAAAGGAGAAGCTACAGGATGGAGGTAATTTTATCAGCAACACTTTACTTTACTCATGTCTAAAATATATCGCAATAATCAAGATAAAATAAGGTCGTTTCTGGTAAGATTCAATACAATGCAACAATCTTAGTTGGAATACAATTTTAAATATTCTTGTACAAGAAAATATGTAATCAGTTTATTTAGTTCATTGTATAGAATATTCTAACATATGTTTGGCTAGATAGAATACAACAATGTATAAGATGCTGCGAAGCGTGGCTGCATAAATGTTAACAAAAAATAAATATGTTTTATTATAATTGAATTAAATAAAGATGAATAAACGAGTGAAGTGCCTTTTACTCTGTTCACAATGTGAATTCAGTGTTCTTTGTCTTTTATTATTGTAAAGCACTTTGAGTTACCCAGTGTGCAAATTATACTATATAAATACAATTGCCTTGCCTTTGTTTTGAAAAGCTCATTTGCACTCCAAACCCACGCGCCTGGTTTCAGGGTACCTTGACGCTGTTATGGCAGAGGCGCTCAGCTGTTCAGTATCAACAACAGTAAAGACAAGGCAATATATAACCACAGCGCTGCTGCCGAGACAAAGACAAGCAGAACACATAGAAGAATTTCCTGTTTTAACTTTTTATCGTTGTTTTGTGTTTTTGGGTTAAGAAATGCAATAAAAACTTTGCTGCAGTGTTGAATAACAGTTGTTATTTCAGACGGGTTAAAATGAAGGAAACGGAAGAACAGCTGCAAGTTTCCATTCTATAT
Source organism: Perccottus glenii (assembly GCA_024416835.2). Taxonomy (NCBI): domain Eukaryota; kingdom Metazoa; phylum Chordata; class Actinopteri; order Gobiiformes; family Odontobutidae; genus Perccottus; species Perccottus glenii. Next base: position 11,529,170 of record CM044550.2, read on the forward strand.
AATCTAACAGGTTTTAAATCTTTTTCAGCAATGTTATACAATGACCGCGTCGAAAGAGGCATAAATGGCAAAAAGGAACCTACTTAAAAGTAAATTTTACAAGCTAATCGTGTTTTTGATCAAATGGTGCAACAATAAAACAAAGAAATGTACCTTACACAAAGACTGTCAAATGGATATTTTTGATCAAATTTGAGACTAAAGTTAGCTTTCTCATTGAAATACGGTGATTTTATGATTTGAAATGCCTCAAACTGTCTGTGGTTTAGTGCGGTGTAGAGCATCCTTTCTGCGGACAGCTTACCTGACTCCGGATCCGGGGACGAAAGAGCCGCTCTGTCCGCTGTCACAACTCTTTCTGCAAATGTCCCCGTCCCTCGGTCACAATGGACAAAGCTGCAGGACTATTTCTAACACAAACTGCTTCTTTGGTTTGCTTCAATCACAATTTCTCTCTTCACCTTAATGCTTCCCCTTTATAGCAGCGCGGAGCCATTCACAAACAATACCGCGCCCTGATTGGCCGAGGGTTGAGCTAGAGACGAGCAGTAGCCAATCAGAGCGTCAATATTACCGAACGTTGTTTCCCAAGTCAAAAAATTAAATAAAACAAAATGTTTCATTCCTGTTTGTAACACACTGCTCGAAAACAAACGATTTCCTTACGTAAAAATGTAGAAAAAACGTGTTCTGCTGCGCAAACAAAACTTTCACATGTATTTTTATATGAAACCTTTGTTAAAAATAACAGCTAATACTTATAAGATATGTCAATATGTCAATTATGCTAACAATTGACGTTTCCTGGTTAACAATGCTATGCTAGCAAATGAGGCAAGTACCACCTTTTCTCAAAAAAGAAGCAGTTCAACCACAATTAATTAGTAAGTTCGTATTACAGGATGCACGTACTAAATAGCGATGTTTTTGGTTCTAATGAATGTCTGTGAGTAAATGATCCAACGAAGCAGTGTGTTTTAACCGCCTAAACCAGCTCTTAACTTTAAAAACTCATGAGGTGGTCATGCTGTTTACTTTCTCGTCGTGCCAATTTTCTAATTCCCAGAAGTAACAGAGCGGATGGGTACACATGGTCCAGAAACAACCTGGACATAACAAACCAGAAGTTTATAACTGCACTTAGGGCGACATCTAGTGGCAGAAAGGGGAATAGCAGGGAGTTTGCTTTTAACTACTTCAGATTTTGACTGAAGCACACTAATCATGAGTCAAAAACGGATTATTTGTCTTATAGGTTTCTATCATAGCAGTGCAAATGCATGACTTTACATTATCACAGTGGGTATAAATAGTCATTCTCATACTCATTTAAACTCACAAACAATGCCAGTAATGAGCTCACGGCCTTCACGTTCATTTGAACTGAACTTTTCTTAATGTGGGTGATTAAAAATCTGAAAAAGTGTGAAAGAAGGGTTTGGAGATGAGTAAAAATACAATACATACAAGTCTTTGTTGTTCACACATTCAGCTCAAAGACTCTGGACAGAAGTAATCATAAGCCCATACTGTGGGAAAAAACATGAAATTAATCTTTGGCTTGAATTGGTTTTGTATTTAAAATGTTCTCACACACAGTGGCAAAGTGGTTAGCACGCCTGCTACACAGCAAGAAGGTCCTGGGTTCCCATCCAGGGCAGGACCTTTCTGTGTGGAGTTTGCCTGTTCTCCCTGTGTCTGCGTAGGTTTCCTCCGGGTACTCCGGTTTCCCCTACCACTAAAAACATGTACAATATAGGACTACAGATGGAAATTAGCTGGTACAAGCATCTCTGCTCCGGCTTAATGTAGTGATGTGTACGCTGTCCTAAAGAAATAAACAAATCTAATCTACTCTTTATGAAGGAGTATTAAAGTATAAAAATGTAGGATTACAGGCTGATGTTAATAAACTGACTTGGTCCTGAGCCTCATACTTTCTGTCAAATCCAGTTTTACTTGGTTTTAAATCAACTCTAGCCTCTTTTTGAGTCTTTTTGAGATTTTGTTTTCCTTTCTTCTGTAGCTGTCACTCAGAAACATCCTCCTGACAGTGTTCAATGTAGGTGTGGAAGAAATGGGACTTTACCTTGATAAAAGTATATTTAAACATATATCCTTTTATTTAAATTGTCCGGACGAGGAGGTGAGGAAAGTAACTTTCGACCGATTTTATTTGAAGGCCCCTGCATTAAGTAACAATCACAGTTTCATCAAACAAACAATACATTTTGACACTGGTTTAAGTTATCTTTCTATAACATTGAAAATCCACTGGTGTTGAATTATAGTTATATATTGGACATGCATTCTTGCCACAATAGTCACGAAAGAGCATCATGTTTTGGTAATGGGACCGGTCTGACCTCAAACTCTCTTTAGCAGCAGGTCTAAAAATAATTATGTTTGTTAAATGTATCTGTGTTGTTTTTAATCCTGGTCTGCGGGGATCCAGAAAAACTCCACCTTCCTGCTTCTGCGAGAGACTGGAGCCGAGTCCGGACGCACTCCACCGAGCGGCGGCAGGTTGTCGAAGTGAGACGGACCTTGGTCTCTGCCACCGGTTCCAGGGCCGCACACTCTCAGTAACTGTCTTCAGTTCCTGCTTGTTCTTGGAGCATTTTCCCTTCAGTCTTGTCTGTAGAAAAAGAGACATTTTTGTCTTTCTCTGCTGCTTTTTGTGTGGTTCATTGAAAATAAAGATAAACATATATTACTTCAAGTTGAGTAGGAAAGGTGCATTGGGTTAAAATGTAGAACAAATCTGATACTCAAAAGCCATGTTTGTGTTTAAGTCAATGGATATGAATCATAATGTAAACTTTTTATGATTACTGTGCACTTCTGTTGCTTTAATGTCCATAAAGTCCATCACATCAGCACCACATCTGGATTGTTTCATTTCTCTAATTTCAGGATAAAGACTGCTTTCATCCACACTTCGGCTGAACTGGACCCAGTCTCTGGCAAACTCCATTTATCTGAAGTTCACTGAAATACTATAAAAACAATTTAAGTTTACATACGCTGGCAGAATTAGTAATTTCTTTATTTATTTTGTTTTGGGTGGGAATGTTTTTAGAAAATATGTAGAACAAAAAAAATGCACTTAGTGTTAGTGGTTAGGTGAAGCCATTTATTGTCAAACAATTGTGTTTACTCTTTTTAAATCATAATGAAAACAGAAACAACCCAAATGACCCTGATCAAAAGTTCTTAATACTGTGTATGGCACATTTAACATCAATGACAGCTTGAAGTTTTTTGTGGTAGTTGTGGAGGAGGCTCTTTATTTTCTCAGATGGTAAAGCTGCCCATTCTTTTTTGGCAAAAAGACTCCAGTTCCTGTAAATTCTTGGGCTGTCTTGCATGAACTGCACGTTGGAGTGGCTCACTGTTTGGTGTATTGTACGCGGGATGCTTTGTGGCATTTGCGTGGTAATTTCTTGACCATGCAGCCATTTCTCTTCAAGTGCGTCCTTATTGTGCATCTTGAAACAGCCACACCACAGAGTCCTGTACTCGAACAGATTTTAGTTGGATTTGAACCCATTTTAAAGTCGATTCATAATAAATGACACAACAGAATGTAAAGTGCTGGCAGACATGAACTCTTAATACAATAGAGAAAGTAGAAGGAAATAGTCCAAAAGGTGCTGTTTTAACCAGTCCTGAGCTGTGCACTTTTGCAGATAACTTAAAGCTGGAAGGCAGATTGAAACCAGGAATAACTGAGCAGCACCAACTTTTTACTGGTTTTATAGATCACCATCTTGGGACCTAATTGAAACATTTTTTTTCATTATCATTTAATTGTGACTCACTATTTACAAAACCAAGCTTGATCTTTTTAGACTAATATTGTGCATAAATGACTTTTTAACAAGTTTAGGCTCAGTTCAGTGTCACTTTTGTAATGAATTATAAAGGCCTACAACCCACTCAGTGACCCACTCAGAGCCCTCACAAAGAGCACAGAAGAGACTTTTCTCTATCCATCATGACACTAACGTACAGAAACACCCCTAGGAGCCACTGTATGGGCTTCTGAGTGTAGTTCGCCGCAGAGGATAGTTTGGGGCTGCAGAAAAAAAAGCTCCAGTTTACGTAATTTCCAAGGTTTTTATATTTCTAGCACGACCAGGCTCAGGTCTCCTGAACCTGCTGCTGCTCGTGGACAGAGGCGAGAAAAGACCGTTGCCCAGAGACTTCCCGGCCGACTGCAGGTCTGAGTGGGACTTGGCTCTAAGGGTCTGAGTCGTGAGAAGGACTGAGGCTCAGATGGAGGTCAGTGGGTGGATTTAAACCATGTGACAAGAAACCCTATATTTTGCCAAACACTATTTCAATTACACTAATAATTTAAACCCAGAAAACATTTATATTTTATCCTTCATAGAATCAGATGATCAGACTACATTAGATGGATAACACATAAAGTACTATTTTTTTTTTAATTTTATTGAGTTTATTTTATATAGCTCCAAAACCCCTCGTATGTGGATCACAAATTCAGTTAAAGATCATTCATCGGTGAACTTTTGGACATAATTTTATGTCTAAAGTTGTTTTCACTCACATCCAAGAAGCTCTGACTCTGGTTCAATGGAGACTGGATCAGACGTTAATGAACAGACAAAGAAAACTTTGGGTCTGCGATACAACAGTGTTGCATCTCGGGTCTGAGACACAAAAGTGTTGCAGCTCCAACCCAACAGCGTTCTACATCTTCTCATTAACGTCAGACCTCACCTCCATCGAGTTGGAGCCAGAAAAACCTCTGGGATTAGAGCTAAAGCAAAACTTCTGACATAAAACCAGGCCCTTTGTTGACCTCTGAATGACCTGCAGGGACTGCTGGTGGGGTCAGTCCACTCTACAGCAGGGGGCTTGGGTTACGGCTGGTTACAACTGGAGGCTTCAGATGGAAAAGGTTCTCACAGGCGATGAGATTTTTTTCCAGATGTGAGAGAAAAAGCGATCCACTGAAGATTTCTCCACAAGGTCGAGGTGACGTTTCAAGTACTTCAACACTGCGGCGTCAAAGTGTGTGTTCGTTGGGTCCTGGGCGGAGGCCAGGAGGTTGGCGGAGGTCCCAAACTCCTTCAGCAGGTCCTTCATGGCTGGCTTGATTATTTTGCACAGATTCTGCGTCGGAATGCAGGTCTCAGGGACGTCTATTTTGTCCCAGATCTTCTGGGTCACGCGCTTGACAATTGCTGTAAATTCCTCGTTCCTCGTTGGTCTTTTGTTGTATATTGTAATAAGCAGAGCCCTGATTACCCAATGAGCCCTGGCAAATCTTTCACAGTTAAATTGATCGGGTTCGGTGGGGAGAGGCTTGGTGGAGATGGGAGAGTTTGGCTGTCTCATTGGCATTTCATAGATGTGGGAGAAAAAGCGATCCACTGAAGATTTCTTCATAATGTCAAGGTGACGTTTCAAGTACTTCAACACTGCAGCGTCAAAGTGTGTGTTCCTTGGGTCCTGGGCGGAGGCCAGGAGATTGGCGGAAGTCCCAAACTCCTTCAGCAGGTCCTTCATGACTGCCTTGATTATTTTGCACAGATTCTGCGTCGGAATGCAGGTCTCAGGGACGTCTATTTTGTCCCAGATCTTCTGGGTCAAGCGCTTGACAATTGCTGTAAATTCCTCGTTCCTCGTTGGCCTTTTGTTGTATATTGTAATAAGCAGAGCCCTGATTACCCAATGAGCTCTGGCAAATCTTTCACAGTTAAACTGATCGGGTTCGGTGGGGAGAGGCTTGGTGGAGAGAGGCTTGGTGGAGACGGGAGAGTTTGGCTGTCTCATTGGCATTTCAAAGATGTCGTATCTCGGATGATTGTCCTCTGGCGGATTCTGCAAAAAGTAGAGTAGCTTCTGAATAATCTTGGCCACCTCGTCCTCGACCATAAAGTAAAGCAGCTGAGGGCTGAGGCTTTGGTCAGAGCCCAGCTTCACCGTCAGGACACTGTCCGAGAGCTTTTTCATTAATGGAGATGTGGGCTTCAGATAACTCCCGGTCATTTGCAGATGGTCATTTAAACGATCGGTCACTTGTCTATAAAACCAATCTATTTCCTCTTTCATCAGGAAGTCCTGGAAGCGCTGGTTTGAGTCCGGTCTGTACATAAAGTCCATCTCCTCAAACAGTTCCTCCACGTCCTCTTGAAGGTTGTTGAAGTCGATGTGCGGGGCTGGTCCTGTCTCGGAGTTGCCCAGATAAAGGACTGAGCTGGTCAGTTCATTAAATAGCATTTTCGCAAAATTTAAAAGCAGCATTTACAATGGCTTTTTCACTGCGGTTTCAGTCGCCACACGCATTGGACTCTACTTGCTTTGCCTCCTGTATGGTGTTCAGGCTTTCGGAACTGGCCAAACAGGCTTTAAGGCAGTGTTTGGCCTCGTCCACCATGTGGAATCCAGCTTCTACAGTAGACAAATTACTGTCTATGTTAACGGTCTGCTGTGACTCATCAGAGGCTAATAAAAGGACTGAATTCACCTTTTGTGAGACCTCACTCTCCAGCATCTCTGTCAGATTATGTGCGTGGTGGTCCAGGTCCAGTGGCTGGGCTTCGATGTTTAGTGCCTTGGAAAAGATGTCAGCAATGGACTCTTCCAGGACTGCTTTAATGGCCTGGTGGTGGTTTTCGGAGTCTGCAAACTTCTTCAAATAAACCCGTTTCAAAACGTCAGTTGACAACGTCTGCACCAACTGGATAAACATCTCGAGCAGGTCAGTTTTAAATTTCATATCCCACAATCCATTTGAAATCTTGAGCCTCTGCGCTGGACGGATCCTGTCAAAATGCCTCTCCACTATTTCAAGGAGGGCTTCGGAAGTAATTGACATCTCCATAATCTCGTATCCTTCTCTTGTCATGTTCATATTTCTGGTTTGCGTTAAGGTGCGTTTTTTTTTAATTTGCACTGTCCATGGAGCTGACCTGTTTACATTTAACTGCCGGTTTATATATTCTGTATAAACTCTTGAATCTTGAATGAACCAACAGCCTAGAGTTAAATCCTCTTATAAAACCGGATTTGACCATTGAGCAGACTTCACAACACTCGTCTTAAGCAGGGTCTCTGCTGGTGTTACTCACTGTAGGCCTGACTGTGTGGTTCAGCAGAGCCTTGAGTCTGGCCCTTCATTGTCCAGTGGCTCCTGAACTGTCCAGCTCTGACAAACACACAAAAGTCACACAGACTTTTCATTTGCCCCTTCAAAGCAGGCTAAGCATACTCAGAATATGTTCTCAATATTAACTGTAGGCTCTTCATTAAATGGCATCTTCAGTCGATCTATTGGGACGATAGGCAAACTGAAGAGGGTTCAAAGTGTCAGGGATGGAGGAGCAAATGTTGTTTTTAATGAGTCTTTCAAAGACCTTCATGACGTCTATAATTATTCTGCAAAAAAAACACTAAGAATTATCAATAAAACAGATTATTATCACCTAAAACAACAAGATTTTCATAAACTCCAACCTACTGAAATTTAGGGACTTAGTAGAATTTCAAATAGCCAAAATAATGTTTAAATAATAAATGAGAAACTTGCAGACAGTGTCTCATGTTCAGTAAACACAGATCAGAACCAACGAGAACAGAGTCGTCTGTTCAGGGTTAAACCAAGGAACAGACTCGAGGATGAACTGAAAACATGGAAAACCATTGGCCCTCAACAAAGTTGTATGACTGTTGTGATAATCACAGAATAAATCCAGAACCGAACCAGCTCTGGACAGTTTGGTTAAAAAGGATTAAAAAGACTCGAGCTCAGAGGGAAGTAAGGGCGTCTAATAATGTGGTGAGTTGTGCATTTAACTGTCAACGTCTTTATTCTGTAAGTTAGGTACTTGACTTGTTTGTTGCATATTTGACCTCATCACCAATGAGCTCTTGAGATACAGACCTCTGATTTTTTTTTAGTGTCTTCATAATATTCAATCAATAATTTTTTTATTGGATCTATAACTGACCTGTCTCTAAAACTGCACCGAAATAGACCATAAAATGACAAGCAATATTACTCTTTGAGCCTGAAATATACTCCCTTTTTTAATAATTTGGCAACAATATATTTTTTATTCCTTGACGGGCTGGTATTTTGAGCCTCACTCTGTGAACCAAATTTGAAGACAAAAAAGGGAAATTGCTAATGTTTGTATAAATGATTACTTTCTTGTAAAACAATACTGTACAAGTGGGACTTTAAGTGTTAAAATGTAGACTAGAGTTTATCTAAAGGCAATTAACTCTTTTGCTTTTGGTCCACTGATTAAAGTTCAAAGTGATTATGTTTAACAAAGGGAAAAAACAAGAATGAAATTAAGTGACACTCATGAGCTTGTATTATTCAGATTTATTGTTCGGATCCTTAGTATTCTATCTTAGTGTGTTGTCTTAATGATACATGGTTGTGGTGCGTACAGTAATGAAGTCAGGAGTGCATTTGTACATTACGATTCAGTTTAGATAAAGCTTATATACAGAGGAGGTGCTTGCTTGTGGAAAACTACAAATAGTCCTCTTCAGCTGACATCACCGCTGACAGTGAAGGAGCCATTCTTTTTCTCTTATATCCCGTGCTATTCAAAAAGGCACAAGGTTAACGTCAAACTATTTTCTCTCCACAATTGTTGAACATATTCAAACATCACTTGGCCTGAGACTCTCATTTATATCACAAACTGTACATTTACATCTCCCTATTGAAAAGACAACACAGATCATTCAATACAGAATCACTATAAATCAAAAAGGGTCATTTCTTCTTTGGCTACAACCATTTAAGTGCAGTAGCACAGCCTTGGCGCACACAAGGGCCCGGCAGATGAAGTGATAAATCAATTAGAGATATAATGATTTACAAAAATGTCAGTGTTTGGTCTCTCATAATATTGAATGAAGGCTATGTCAGCGGACAGAGCAAGCTAAAATTAGCTGCAAAAGATAAATTTATCCTTTTGGAATGGTCTCTTATGCAAAGTGTCAAAAACCAACATTTTTTTTTGTAAAAGTTGGGACCAGTTTAAAATATATATATATATATTTATTTGATTGTTAAATATTGTAAGGATGAATACTAATACAATCTGTAGTAGCTCTGTAGCAACCAATAATGTAATAACAACCAATAATGTAACACCTGTCAATAACGTAATCATTTTGGCCTTTTAAAATGTAATAAAGACCATAATGTAATAACTTGCCAATTACATTATTGGCTGATTACTTTATTGGCCTAGCATTAAAAAAAAACTTTGAAAATGTAATAATTGAAAAGGTTATACCCTTATTGGCTCAAACATTTTATTACGTTACTGGAAGGTATTACCTTATGGCTTTATTTAAAATGGCCCAAATTATTTTATTGGCAGGTATCACATTATTAGACGTTATTACCTTATCGGTTGCTACAAGCCCTAACGAATCTTGCTAGCTCTGTTAGCAGTTACCATGGAAACAGTCAGCTTAAAGAGCCTGCTGTCAAACCATAAACAGATTATGAGCAATGTTTATGCCACGTTTATGTATATATTGTTTTACATTTCTATAAATTGTTAATCAAATTGGTAACGTGGTTGTAATTTAATGCCAATTTCAATGAGAAATAATATGTTTTGTGCTTTCATATTTTATAAAGTTTTTAAACTACAAACACAGTACATGTAGAAGACAATCAGCTATAATAAACAAAATACAGTATTCAGACTGTTATTGTGGCATTGGTCTATTGTTTTGGCCTTGGAGATTAAAAAATAAAATGATACAGGCATCAAAAGACACTTCCAAAATGTGCTTCTGTGTCTGTCCTGAAGCAGGCTGAAGAAGTGTGGCATAAAGACCATCCAAGAAAGGCGTCAATTTTGCGCATAGGCCTATTGCCTAGGCCTATAAGTCCCTATTGCTTGGCTAAGATTAAGTTTTATATTGACCAACTCATTTGTCACTGTCAAGGATAAATTATTTATCCCAAAGGCACAAACAACTAGTGTCAAGACGAATAAATCACTGCTGTACCCATCTTTCTTTGCCCATAACCTTTTCTTTTGCCCACGTACTTTATTCACTCTCTGTACTTGCCGCGAAACACATGCTTCTTCCCTTTTTCTTCTTTTTTTTTTTTTTTTTTTTTTTAAATTAAAACAGTGACATCTCATTTGGCAAAAAAAGTAGTCCCCTATCCTAAAACCCTTTCAACGCTTATCTACATACTTCCATGCCTCATATACACAACAGCCTTAAAGAGTAGTGTGACAAAAACAATTGTCTGTTAATCAAGCAAACAGAAGTAAACAGAAAACAGAGAGGCAGCAGGTGACAACCAGCCCTCATTTTCATCAACAACCATCGCCTCTTTCCGATTGTTGTCTCCAATTTGTTTACATCTCTCGTCATTTTCTTGGTTCTGTTCCCGGATATTGCCATTAAACAAGAAAGGTGCAAGAAAAGCACCGACACATTTGTTATTCCTTGGCTTTGCATATAAAATCAGTATATTCAAACATTAACAGTATTAATCTCAAAAATGTAATAGAGAAACATAAATATGAATTAGTTTAGCTGGAATTTCATTCTTTTTTTTTTTTTTTTTTTTTTTAAATTGGAAGCATGTGTTGTGTTTGTAAGAACAGCTGGTTTCTGATTGGCTTAGGCAGAGCGGCGTCTGCAGTCCTGTTTGGAGGATAGGAGAGGTGAGTCCTGGCGCAGTGAGGGCTCAATCATCTGGAGTTGAGTCTGGGAGCCGTCTGAAGAGAAATATTAAACAAGGGGGTCACAATGAATACCTTAAGGACAAACTTAAAGAATTTTAGACAGTTTTAGCAGAAAGTACACCGAGTTTTCTTTCTGCAGAGGAGTAACAAATGCAGATATTCAGAAAATTTGAGAAGATACAGGATAACTGGTTTAAAGCAAGTGCTGACAACTCATTTGAAGTTCTGGTGCAAGAAGCAAAACCATTACAATTATTGGGTTTTAATGAAATTAAAATGTTTATTCATGTTTTTGTTTTGAGGGTAAGAAGATAATGTCACATGCAAGCATTTGTCAAAACATTATCAGGTGCAACATGCAGAACCAAGATGTTAGATGTTAGTAAGATTTACATAAATGGTAAGTCCGAAACGGATTCAAGTTTTGAGATTTAGAGAACATATTTGTCAGTTTAAGTAAGAATAACAATTGTGCACAAGCATTTACTCACCACAGACAAGTGTCCATTCTTCGCCTTGGCTACCAGTATCTCAGATCCAGGGGTGAAGTCTATGGTCCCCTCTTTGCCATGACCCACAGCAAAATTTATACTAAAAAAACAGAGAATAAGTTTATTTTAAATCATTATGCAATATAGGGGAAAGGGACAGCATTCAAATTGTCTCCATGTACAAAATAAGCTGTACACTGATTATGCAATGATCAATATGAACATGGCTTACGACCCCTTTGTAGACCCTATTTTGCCCCAATACAGTCCTGAGCAATGAATGCATGACCAACTTTTACATGGCTGTTTTTCTGCTTACCATAATCAACTCAAGGACAAAAAGCTCACTTATTTCCTGTATATCCCACTGACCCACAGTGCCCATGGTAACTCAATTCTGTGGAGGTGTGTTCAGTGCCTCACCTGCCCTGGTTGATGTTGATGTTGTTTACTTTGTCAGCACAAATCGCGAGTTTGGTCAACGTCTCAATCACATGGTCACTTTGTAGAATCACATCTCCCTTAGAGAGACGTGTCACCGGTTAATGCAATTATTATCACACACAGAAGATTCATCTGGATCTGAAACAAACTTTACCTTCTGCTTGTTGTCGTCACCGGGTACATGGAGAACAAACAGGCCGTCGCTGAGAGAGCTGACAGAGACACCTGTACAGAGCGGAGAGTTTTAACAATACTACAAAAATACTAACTTAGTCACTTTTATCTCTTGAGCTCTGACCTTTTAGGGATCCATAATCGATGCGCTGCTTGACTTTGGACTCCTCTACAATGATGGCACTGTTGGCGGTGAGCAGCAGCTGCCGGGGCCGAGCCTTGTAGCCGTTTCTGTCGTATTTGGTGACTGGCACTGCGTACTGTGGTGACAGGAGAAAATGCAGTTAATAAATATGTCCTACACCAGGACACCTGTTCCCACAACCTTTATCAGCTGAGACTGACCTTCATCTTGTCATTGCCCAGGGTCTGAACCGCTTTGGGGTTAATGTCCTCTCCGCCTGGAAAATAAACAGGGGCATAACTAAAGGCAGCAGAAAAATGCAGTTGTAAAGAAAAAGAGCGGGAATAGAAAGCACTTTCTCAAGAGATTAAAGCCACACAGCAAAAGGGAAAAGGTCCACTTTACTGCCCCCATGCCAATACGCCAGCTAAGAAAACAAAAAGTTGAGCGTAAAAGAAGCTATTGACTGAATATACTGGTGAGGTTACAACATTAAACAAATTACATATTACTTATTAAGGTGAAAAAGGAGAAGAAGAAAATGTACATATAAAGAACAAGTTGCATTTTTAAATCTACCCAGTTTGCACTTTTGTATTTCCTTCAACTTCCTCGAGTAAAGAAGAAGTCTGCTGGCTACAGAGCCTTTTCTTATAGAGCCCCCTTTTTATGGAATGGGCTCCCGGTGGAAGTGCGGCGAGCTGACTCTGTTGAAGTTTATTCAGACATAAACATGACCTTATTTCACCAAACGTATGGAGACAGTTTGATCATAGATATACGTTTACACTGTCTGTAGCTGTAAGCACACACTCAACCTCTCATATTATTATTATTACACCTGCCTTTTTAGGAACTTTTTTATTTTCTACCTCCTCCTAGGGTGGACGCAAACCTCTGACCTGCTGGGTGATGTGTAATCAATAATTCTATATTTGGTTGTTTTGGTGGTTTAAATGGATTATGCAGAAGAAATATTGATGTATGATGATTATATAGTTTAGGTTTAGTTTTTTTGTATGCACATTTTTGGCTCAAGCGTCCCAAGAAGGTAAATTGGAGAGGTTCACAAGGGTTACATGATATGTCATGTAACAGCGTAAATAAACATCTAACTCTTACTGAGTCTTGTGCTGACGAACAACTTGGGCACGCTCTGTGGGTAGTTGTCCTTTTTGTCTTTGAAGATCTCACTAGCAATCATCTTCTGCTCCAGCTGTGAAAAAGACAAAGTGAATTGCAGAGAAGCAGATAAAGAAAACATATTCATTACGTACATTTTCTTTAAAAAGATTACTGTTTTTACCTGATGTTTCCACTCAGGGCTGATTTTCTTGCAGTAATTCCACACCATGTTCTGCATACACAACTTCCGAAGATGCTCTGAAGCCTAAGAGACAGAGCTTTTAACATCAGCATATCCTCAAGGGTTTTATTAACAAATCATTACTTTGAGATTTAAGCAGATTCAAGTACCTCAACCAGTGCAGCTGGTGGTGTGGGCCAGCTCTTGTCCAGGACGTTCTTGGGCAGGTTTCTGTGGAGGTTCATTAGGAAAGAGTAGCGCACATAATCAAGGAAGTATTCATTTTCTGGACAGCGCTTCTTCTTGCGATAGATGAAGCCTTTGACAAACCTGAGTTTGAAATTTAAAAAAAATGTTAACAGAACATTATTTAATAGCCAAGTGAGCAGGTACAAACATCTAAATTCTCACAGCCTGTGATCTTACCGGCGAATAGTATCAGCTGCCTGTCGCCTGCGCTGGGCCCTCCTCCGAGCCAGGATGCCCCTCCAACAGGCCTCGAACACAACAGCTAAAGACACCACAAACATTACAACTCACCAACAGCTTAAAATAATGAATTTTCCAGTCACAGGAACATTTCTCACCTGCGTTTCTGAGTTTCTGGTATTTGGACCTCTGGCTGTAGCCTTTCCATCCTGCTTGGAGCTTGGTGACTGATTTAACAGAAGATTAAATAACTTATTAATATCTTCCTTGTCACAACATTGTCTATGAACGGCACATGTTCTGAGCTCTTACCAAGACTGTGTTTTCTTGTCTCAAGGGCGTCTTCAGTGGCAAACAAGGTCTTTGGGAAACGGATGAAGATTTTAGATCTGAAAAAGTATAGAACATTTAGAACAAACAGAACAAGAGAAAGCAACATACAGCATTCTTAGTTTTACGGCAGGATGACATTTGGAAATTTAACTAGTTTTTATGTCTCAATTTTATACTTTTTAGACAACAGCCACCATAATTTCCTTTTATAGTGATTCTTGTGTAACCAAATACTCGGGACGTGTTTAGGTTGTTTATGGGGAAAATGCTTGGGCTTGCAAATTTTGGCTTTGTAGTTTTAAAAGTGAGAGAATATTAATAAATGGACTATGTAATATCCAGTTCAATAAAAAAAAAAAAAAACAATGGCTTGAGTGCAGTTGAACATTTGTTCTGTCAAACAATAATAATATCATTCACAGGAAACGGATATACAGTGTAGGTGTTTGATGCTGACCTGCCCAGTTTGTACTCCTCAGGCTTGTATCCCAGGTGTTTGACCAGCGTGGCCACTCCATTAGACTGTTTGCCCTCCCAGTTGGGCCATGTATCTGGACAAAGGGACTTGTACCTATAAAGAACCAAAAGTAAAGAGTTGGTGTGACTGTAAAGCAGATCAGGACACTTCTATGTTTAACTGTTCAGTAAAAAAAGGCCCTCAGTGGTTGTTTTTAATCTGCTTTAAGTAGAAAAAAAGTGTGATTCCCGGATTAAATAGTAGCAATATTTGACAGGTGAATGACTTGAAAAGGAACTCGGTAATAATCTTGTGATCACCTCTGTAGGAAGACCTCATAGCGGCGTCTGTAGGCGAAGCCCGCCCTTCTGACTCTCAGATTCTCCATCAGCCCCAGATACTTGACCTGGTGACGAATCAAGACCTCGTCAAACCGACCTGGGACAGGACAAAGAGGGGGACAAAACGGGGGACTCAAATTAGTCAGATGGCAAATATGTCAATGGAATATGTCTGTGGAACAAAATGAACCGGCGTAAAGCAGTAAATGCTAAGCTGTGGGAGTAGGAGTCACAAAGGACAGAGAAACAGTGTCAAACAAACAAAAGACGAACTGTGGAGGAAAACAAAGGCCGGTCCGATAAACTGACCACACTGCTACTGCGCCTTAAACAAGCGGTCTGGACTAGTATTAGTCAAATTAATGGATTAACATGGTGGTGCTGGGAATATATTTGCTTACTAACGTAGATAAACTTTCCATAAACCTGGCCACAAATCCACTACAGCTTAAGAGTGTGTTCTTCACTGAAGCAAACAAACTATAGACTACAATAAAACAGATACAACCACAACGTAAATCAAAGGAACATTTACATAGCATATTGAATTTGGCACATTAAAGTCTTGTAAGATAAAGGAAGTCAATTCTTAGAGTTACAGTTTGTGCACTTGTATGAAGTACTGATGGATGATGGTCAGCAATAAGTCCTAACCTAACAAATACATTTATGCTACATTGAGCACAGTTTTTCTACAATAAAAACACAATCATTTGGAGGATTGTTTTTTAACATTGTATTCTTACTCCAATCCACAGTAGTACAAGGCATCCCTTCACCAATCATCTGTCGAGCTGTTATAATAATAATTGCACTTGGAGAAGGTCCCACATCAGCGCTCTAGCATCCCCATAATGACACTCGCCTAACGCAAATATAACACAAATGCAAAACACTCCCCTTGATATTCTGTGCCAAGTTTCTGTCTCAGCCAGAATAACAAATTGTTCAAAGACAAAACCAGAAGAACTGTGTTTACCTGAGTGTTTGGCGTCATTGGGCTTGATGCAGCGCACGTACGACGGCTCCTTAGACATGAGGATTTCCATGAGCTTCGCCAGACTGGCTTTGAACTGGGTGGCTGCCTGAATGCGCAGACACAAACAGCAAAGGAAAAAAACAAGCGGTAAGAAAAGCTGGTCAGCAAAGGTGTGGAGAAAGAAAGACAACAGACTTAGATAGACAGATGCAAAGTGTCGTAAATGAGGCAAAAAAGCAAGGCAAGCAGAGCAGTGGCCGTGTGACCCTGTGGGATAGAGACTGAACACTGGGTTTACTGTGGAGGACTAGGACATTAGCCGGTCACAGTGCCCCATTTTACTGTGTCATTGAGTGTGCAACGGCAGGGCATTCCTTAAAGAGTGGGAGCGAGCAGAGAATCCCCTTTCGGACTACCCACTCTGTACTGGCAGCGGGAAACACACGTCTGTTTGTTTCACAGTGGGAAAGTATGCATGCAAACAATGAGAATCTCACCGTGTCTGGACGTTTCTTGTCACTCAGCTCGTCTCTGTCGAAACTCTGGGTCAGGATCTTGTTCTCAGACATACACATGACCTGAAAAAGAATGGCAGATCTAGACTGTGCCACTCAAAATGAAATATGGCTTACGTTTTTGTAAAAAAAAAAAAAAAAAAAAATTCCTGTCTACCTCTTTAAGGTTCCTGAAGAGAAGGTCGTTGTTCTTATCCAAAAAGCCTAAGGAGGAGAAGATGATTTGTAAATTTAATACCAATTTTATTTTAACTTTTAAATATACTGTGATATCCATCTTTTGCATATTTATATTCTTCAGCAAACATTTACAAACACATTTTTAGTCTACAAAATTTTATATTTTATTCAATTTAACATTCACAATGGGGTGCACGTGGCAGAGTGGTTAGCACTCCTGCCTCACAACAAGAAGGTCGTGAGTTCAAAACCCGGCTGACCCAAACATTCTCGGCCGACTCCGGTCTTTCTGTGAGGAGTCTGCATGTCCTCCACGTGTTACCGTGGGTTCACTCCGGGTACTCCGGCTTCCTCCCACCGTCCAAAGACATGTATGTACAGGTTAATTGGCAACTCTAAAGTGTCCCTAGTAAATGTAGTGAATGTGAGAGTGAATGGTTGTCTATCATTGTCTGTCTAAATGTTAGCCCTG
Source organism: Perccottus glenii (assembly GCA_024416835.2). Lineage (NCBI taxonomy): Eukaryota > Metazoa > Chordata > Actinopteri > Gobiiformes > Odontobutidae > Perccottus > Perccottus glenii. Next base: position 11,546,142 of record CM044550.2, read on the forward strand.
TGACTAACTGGCCACTGTCCAGGGTGTACCCCGCCTCAGGCCCAAAGCTGCTGGGATAGGCTCCAGTCACCTGCGACCCCTAACGGGACTAAGCGGTAGAAAATGAATGAATGAATGAATGAATGAACATTCACAATTACTTAAGCCTAAGCCAAGAGTTGTCCGTTAAAATATTAAAATTTACCAGGGTTGGTAGAAGCTGGTATTGTAGCCTACAATATACTGCCATACAAGCAGTTTACTGACTACAGGGTGCATATCGATTTTTTTTTTTTTACTGGACTAACCAACCACTCAAGTAAATTGTAAATGCATTTTCCAAAAAAATAAATAAAAAAAAAAGTTAAATAAAACACAAGAACCTTCAAAACTCTGCATGGCTCTGAAATCTGTTTATGGTTTATTTGATTCTGTGCTCAATATCAGCGAGTACTCAATTATAGATACTCCTTATTCCTAATACGTACTATACTTTGTGTTTAAAGTCCTCTTATTCATCAAATATAACATCTCCCTAAAGAAATATGTTGGAGAAATTTAGATTTAATGTCTTTAACCTCAATTGGGCCTGTCTATTCATTCAGGTCAGCACAGCCTGTGAGAGATAGCAGGAGCCTTCATTCAATGGCATGGTGTAAACATAGCAATGAAAGTCTGTGTAGCCAATGTTAGTTTAGCCAATTAAATACATATGTAGAGTTAGTTCTATAAAAACATTACTGGACGTGTGCAACCAAGATGTAAAGAGCTGGTCAGAAATTGGTCATTAGCCCTCACATAAATCTCAAGAGACTGTGGCTCAAAAACATTCGGAGCTTTGAAAGAGAGTATAGTACTTTATAGCTTTTAGAGTGACTTGAGGTTTTAAATAGGAAAATTACAAAAGGTATTGTAAACAGTGATGCATCCACATACTTTGTACCAAAACACCAAACAAGTGGGACATGAGGGAAATGAGGTCATACAATCATCGACTCTGCTTCTGTTTTGTTTATCGTCACAAATCAAATTGGGTCTGTTTACAGATACACACCGTTGACATTGTAGTTGACGTCTCCGGCGTAATGCACCAGTCGAAATTCATCACGACCCAAGACCTTCCGGGTCTTTCCATCAGCCAACTTGTGCCTGTGGAGAAAAAAAACAAATTGAATGAAGGAAGTTCACAACTTGTATTTCCAGTGAGATGCTTCGAAGAAACCAAACTTACGTGACAAAGTGCGGGTGTCCCCCCACAGTGTCCTCCAGCTTCTCCAGGAAAGTGAGGTCGCTGGCATCTCCAGGTCTAAGACACTCCTCGTCCTATTAAGATGACAAAAGCAGTCAATTATAACATAAAACAAAAGCTAAAAATGTGAATATATCCTTAAAAATGACAATATTATAATTTTATGACGAGAAGGTGGACTCCATTTGTGAAATTAAGCAGTATTGTAGATATACCATGTAATTTGTTCTCTGTCAATATTCTGTCTCATACAATGTCTTATTCAAAAATACACATTTATACAAATTTTACATCTGACGTTTATATGTTGGTAAAAGTACGTTTTGGTACATTAGGCATTCTTTCCTAATGGCTTATGGCTTTTAATCACAAGAAAATGTAGGAAATGTTGGCAATTTGTGTTTTCCCTTTAGATTCTGACTTTTAGTAAGGCTCTCTGATGACTTAACGTGGAAACATTACACAAGTTTACAATGTTCAAGTAGACTTAACTAAATTATATGAAGAATCTTTGTAAAGCTCTATTTATCCATAATCAAGAAAATGAAGATGGCTGCTGAATGTGAGGTGTGAACAGAATGACTATGTACAGTATATTATTTCGTTTTTTTTTATAGTGTGTATAGTAATGATTAATTGTAGTAAGAGAAATCCATTGTCTTTTATTGTATCCTCACCAGAATAGAGATGATGCCTTTGAACTTCTCTTCCACCAGGTCACAGATGATCTTGTTGTTGAAGTAGTGCACTGGCTCCCACTGCAAACAAAGCACATAGCAATTAAACATTAATCTGGCATCATTTTATACAGATAACACTTGAATACTTCTATATTAATAGGATTTGTGATTTTTCTAAATTCACTAATCTACAGAATGTGAAGAATCCCAGCCCTCACCTACTCATATGTGAGCGTACAGCAGCTGTGTTTGGTCGTGTTAGTGCCACCAAACACATTATTTACACAGATCCTACAGAGATGTTAGGCAATAATGGGCTCTTTATGATCTGAATTCATGTCTCTCCCACAACCTGTTTGTTCTGAATTGTTCTGAATTAGAGTAAACACAAGAGGGCCTTGTCCCAGAAACAAAACACAAACTTTATATAATAGCAATGGATAAAAACACAAAAGGAAATAAAAACCAATGAGGAAATTAAATGTTACAGCAGAGCTAATTAGGTCTCATAATAATAATAATAGTGTTTGTTTTTATTAAGCATTTTGGGCTACTTTACTTGTTTACTGATGTTAAGTTGCACCATGAAAAAAAGCTTTTGTTGTTTTCAGTGTTGCATGGATTTAATCTAACATTGAACCAAATAAACTCTCTCTTTAAGCCAAGATTTAGGGACTATACAACACTGAAAAGCACTGTTCACAGAAGTAAGAGGTTTGCTTTCTCAGACTTTGTTCAAAAAATGTTTTTCCAATTGTCTGCCAACAAAAGCATATTTTTTTTTTTTTCAAAGTTCACCAGTTCAGATAATGATATATGACACAGATAAAGAGACTGCAGTAGAGGAGGGCCTCACCGTGATGCCCTCGGCCTCATACTCCTCCTGCTCCGACTTCAGAGTGAGCTCGATGAACAGCTGCTGGAGCTTCTCGTTACAGTAGTTGATGCAAAACTGCTCAAAGCTGCAACACAACAACATCATCTACAGGTTAATCACAATTACCATCATTAAACATACTCCAGTTAGCCGCAAAGAGAGAGCTACAACTAAAGAATAAACTCTGATAACAGGTACCTTTAATGTGTTAAATACTGTACTATGAAGGTTTAAAGACATGCCTTCCCCGCTGTTTGGTGTCAAGCTGCAAAGATTTGACTTGACCTATATCAACATCAGACCTCAGCCACTGCACTGAGGGGGCTTTACCTGTTGTGCTGAAAGACCTCAAAGCCATAGATGTCCAGCAGCCCAATCACATTGTAGTGCTTACTAGAGTCATCCTGTAACACACAAAAGAGACATTATTCACAGTTTCACACCAGAAAAATAACTCTTTTAAGACTAAAAAATTTAAAAAGACTACAATGTTTATAACCTGTGTTTCAGGGGCTAACTTGTTTAATATTTTAGCTGCATGCTCGGTACATGCTGGTTTTAATAATGACAATTAGGCTTAATTAGGCAAGTCCCAAACCGTACTTTTGAGGATAATCTTAAAAGATCAATTACTTGTGTCATATCTTAGTGTCTCCTTGTATTTTAATGTTAGTTTTTGTAAAGGGCAATTTATAATGCTAACTTTTAGGTAAATGTTTTTTCTTTTTTCTGATGTTGTGATTGACGCATTTCAGGATTGGCATGTAATGTTTTCTCCTGCCAAGTCAATCTTTATTAAATAAATCTCTCAATAAATCTTCAAGTCTTTTGACAAATACATTTTTGTCAACTAGTCAAAATAATGTAGTGCCAATGAGATTCCTGTTTTTAGGCACTGTCTTCATAAAAGTATTATAACAGTATGTAACATGCTTAGTAATACAGATTCACAGTATGCTATAAGTGACAGAACCATTGTGTTTCATCTAATGTCCACAAGGAGGTGCTGTACTGTAGCAGAATGAATGGGAGGCATCCGATGAGATGTATGTCAAGACCGTTAGTAATGGGGAGTTGACATAAAGATAATATTGTAATTTTATTTTTCAGTTCCTCAAAACAGTTATTATATTGGGCGTCTCCTTTATTTAAGCGGCTGTAACAGTGCCTGGTAAGAAGACAAATGTAGTTGTGTTTACCGCATAACTTAGCGAAGCATTGATCTTGTTGACCAGCCAGGTAAAGGTGCGTCCGTACACCGCCTTAGACAGAGCGTCCCGAGCCGATGACGCCTGCTCGAGGTTCAGGGGGCTCACCAGCTGTGGGCGCAGACAGGAAGGTGAGCGACCATGGAGCCAGACATAACACAGATCTTCAGAGTTAGAGGAGCTACAATATAATTACACTGCAGCAGACATTACACACAGGAAAGCCCTGTATACAAACACTTATCACGCCACAATGCCACTGTGTGTGTGCAGGCCTACCTCCTCTCCCTTGGCATTTATCGTCTTGTGCGTGAGTGCCTCTGTCAGCACTGACCCGTTTACCCCCAACAACTGGAAAGAGCAGAGAGTCATTAGCACAAGCCACAATCATTCAAATGATTAATAATGACCTCTGTGATTGAGAAAAGACCAGGACGTCATTCTGGATATGCCATTATGACATTTATTTACTATGTCTTTATCAAGAATGAAAAAAATTAAAAGAATGAATCAGGAGAAGATTCTTTTCTCAGAATCTTTAGTGGATGTGTTTGATCTTCTCTAAAAAAAAAAAAAAACTACAGAAACTACTTGACATGATAAGATTTATGTGAATATTTATTTTTCTACACACTTCATAATTAAAGAGAAGTCTGCCAACTTCTCTTTAATTTTAAGTTTGTTTCTCTCTCTGCTAATTCATTTAAAAGTCCTTGCTTATGTTCCTACAGTAAATCAATCTTTTATGAGTACAGCCCAGATTAATAACTCCAAGCCCAAACACCTTTTAGGGCAGTGTGCCACAAATTTCCCTGGTGGCTCGTTAGTAGAGTTTATGAAGCTGCTGGGTGCTGCGTCTTACCCGAGACAAGTACTTTATCTGAGTGTCTGAAGTGATGTAAGCGTTGCCCTCCTCGCTGCCGTACTGTATGTTGCCCAGGTGCAGGACGCTGGCTATGATGTTCATCAGCTCCTGTGAAAACGAAACACAGAGGGAGAAGGAAAAGAGCAAGGTTATTTAGGAGATAAACATCAAAGAGTGAAAAAGGTAAGAGCGGGAAGATACAAGTATGTATCGTTGTGGGTAACAGATAAAAACGTCTTTGATACCTTTGATATCAACCATAAAACTATTATATAACCAAAAACACTAAGTGCACACACCTGCCTCACTCAAGGAGTGGGATATCTCTGGAGCTCTGGATGTGAGCCCAGACTTATAAAAGAGTAGGAAGTCTCCCACGCTGAGCACAAATAAGTTCTCACTGTATAATGGCCCCTACACATACACATTCTCTTCAATATATTCACAGATGGAAAACGGAAACAGCCTTCTCCAAACACATAGTACTGTAATAACTCTATTAGACAGACTCTCTACTTCAGAGACAGGAAGAGAACGGAAGAAGTTAAATATCAGTGTAAATAATTTTAACAAAGCTGAGACTGGGATGGCACTTACCTCCACCTCGTCTTCATTGAAGCCGATCACAGTCAGAGCTTTCCTCACCATTTTCCAATCACTGCGATCATTGATGGAGCTCACTTTGGGACAGTTTCCCTAAAAACACAAAAGTAAAAAAACAAACGTTAACCCCTTCTGTAGCGGCAGCCTGCTTCAGTTTTATTGCTTGTGTGAAGTTATTAACATGTCTAGAAGGTTTTGTAAACACGCAGTAACATGTGAAAGCCTGTTTACACACGTGTAAAGTGTTTTTCTGTGGCACTAACAGTTGTGTTCGTGAAGCTGTGTTTTCAGACGGGGCCTGGAGGCAGCAGCGTTTGGTCCCGAGGGAAACCCTGACTGGGACCTGCTCCAAAGAGAATCCAGTGTGTCTGCTTCACTACAGTCGACATCACACACGTGTCTTCAGAAGCTCGTCCCATCAATCAGTAACAACACTTCAAATTTATTTTCTCAGTTTAACAATATAAAGCTAAATCACTATGTTTTTTTTATATGTGTCATTTTGCTTTGGGAATAGGGCTAAATCCAAAGCAGCATATGAAACATCTGAGCCACATTAAGCCATACTCTGTCTTAATATTTCTCTTATGTGTTTTAAAGTGAGTGTTTAAATCCTTAGCTAACAGGACTATTATTCAAGAAGCCCGAGCATTGCCTGTGGTTGCATTTGTCTGTATTTTCCTTACTTTGACGAGGTACTGATACTGCTGCGGGTTCCTTTCTAGCCCCAGTCGCCTCAGCAGGTCCTCCTCTCCGCCCTCGATCAGCTGGTAGAAGATGTGGAAGTTCCTCTCACCGTTGTTTTGGTAAACAACGCGCGACTTCTCCAGCAGGTAGTTAATGATGTGTCCTCCCACTGGAGCACCCTGCCGACGGGACACGGGCCATCGGGGAAGGAAAGGAGAAGAAGAGGAGGAAGAGAGGGTAAGGCTGGGAAACTGAGGTGTGTGGTATTAGGTTCGTGCAGGACAATGGACAATGAGTTTTGTACCAAACAAGTGTGTGGAAAGATGTAAAAAGAGAGAACTAAACCAAATAATTTGTTTTTTTTTTAATTTTAGGATATTTAAAATTACTTTTAATCAAGAAAGTCTGAATTTCTTTTTTCTCACTCTCTATTCTCTACTTATTCAAGTAATTGCACTCACCTTGAAGTCAAACTGAATGTCCATGTATTTGCCAAAACGACTGGAGTTGTCGTTCTTCAGTGTCTTGGCGTTACCGAATGCCTGTGGGAGGAAAACAGGCAAGTAATGAGGATTGATGGGAATAAAAACATAGATAAAACCCAGGAGGTAACAGTAAAAGACAGAGAAAGCCACAAGTGTCGGGCCAAAACAGTAGCACAGATTACAGAACTCTCATAAACACATCTGGAGAGCATCTGGCCGAGACAGGCCAGACGTCAAAACAAACATGACCAAAACCTTCATCGGCATCACTTTACTTAACATTATTAGACTCATGTCTGTTAGACTCCGACAGGAAGAGCCAACTCCTGTATGGCTTGTTGGCTTTCTTTAGTCCTTTTGCCAAACAGGACAGGGTATGCTTTTAAAATGTCACTTATATTATTATAATCTTTTACTCAAGAAAGACATATTATACTCTTTACCAAAACATGACGCGTGTTCTTTACCTTTATAGTTATATTTTTAATACTGCTGGCAAGGTAACAGGCTAAATGTTTATCATGGAAACAAAACCGTTCGGAAAGCATTGAGACAGTTCTGACTCTACTATAAATCCATTGAGCTAAAAGCTGTGAATGATTCTATGATTTAAAGCAAGTTAAATCTCTGTGAACCCCTCACCTCCAGGACAGGGTTGGACTGTAGCAGGCGGTCTTTGATGGTCTGGACCTTATCACTGGCGGGACAGGTGACAGCGTAGTACTGGAGGATCTTCTTTGACGCCTCTGTTTTCCCAGCACCGCTCTCTCCAGAAATCAAAATGCACTGGTCCTTCCTCTCCGTCCTCATGGAGCGGTACGAGTTGTCTGCCACTGCGTAACTGAACAACAACAATCACAAACAGTCTCATTAATACTGCACAGTTAGCTACAGTTAGATTTTTTATTTTGCATAAAGTTATTGTTTTATGGTTAAGAGACGCAAACTGGAAACTGGAGAATTTCTATACTCAAATAAATAATCTTTAGCCAATAAATGTTCCCATATATGACATATACAGAGTGTAACAAACATTTCAGAATTAAGCACATCTTTCTGCAACTCGACCACCATTTCCACTATTTTCTCAGTGAGGCATTATGTTCCAATGCCCAGTGTTTCCTGTTTATGTAAACTCATGAGAAATATTTGGCTTTAACTTGTTCACTGTGTTTTGTTTCTGGCATGGTTGAGGCAATATGTTTTTAGAGTTAATATAGTCTTATATTTAATATTTTGAAGTGATAAACTATCTTGTGGTACTCGACCCGATACTTGGGACGGGAAACCAAAAGTTTTTCCTTTATGCTCAGATGAGGTTAAAAACACGTCTATGTTTGATTTTATAAATTATATAAATATCTTGGTTTTTTTTTTTTTTTGAGACTACCATTGACTCTGTGTAAAAACTCAACAGTGCCACACATACAAGTCTAGTCTAAGTCACTCTATATGATTACCAGAGCCAATTTTATAAACTGTAACTGTAAACTGAGTCAAAAGACAAAACTTTGACAATAAACACCATTATTTTAGCGTTAATCACAGATTAGTGAGCTGTGTCTGCAGAAGCTGAATGATATATCCCACTTGATGATGATGCTGGTCTTGGAAACTATTTCAAGATAATATTTGTGTTTTCATCCCTTAGTGTGAACACGGATCATTATGAATCATAGTCTCCACAGCAGAGCACAGCTTGGTTCAGTTACAGTGTCATCTATCAGTGCTGTAGTGTTGTTTCAGCCTGTTAGAAGACTTTTTGACACCAGACTAATTTTCTGGAAGATAAAACACCCTCGTTGGCTTATGGCTGCATAGTTCTGTAAGTGTATGCAGTGTTGGTTGGACGGGAGCCAGATGGGTCAGCTTCAGGTCGGGGGAATTCCCTGTCAGGGGAGGAAAATCTCTCGCTGCAAAGGTAACCCTGTTTGCTTACTTTAGTTTCCACCCCCTTCCTCACAGTTTTAATTTCTGCAGCCCACCAGCTCTACTCGCCAAAGCACATACTTCTTTCCACTGAGAGGGAGCAAAAACGTTTTGCCACAAGCTTAAGTGCGGCGAGAGAAAAGTCTACTTGAAAGGGGCTTAAAGAGACCAACAATGTTAAATGCTGTCTCCATAATGCGCTCGATTGTTTGGGGTCTGGAAGGATTTTGACAGGGAATCTCCAGACCATTTCTGGGTTCAACAAACACTTCTCAAGCCACGATGTCTTACAAAGCATCTGATTGACTCAGAAAAGGCTAGTCTGACTGTGTGCATTACGTAGTCGGCTGAGTCTGTGAGAGACAGACTTCTTCAAATATTGCCACACAATGCACACAAATGTTACGTCATTAGAGGAAAAACGTTCTCAAGCCTGCTTTTCCAGAGCCACAGTAAACATATTTGTGCATGAAGGATGACGTAACAGGCCTTACATGTGCGGAGAGACCTCATAGAAGTTCACTCCTCGATATCGCTCCATGTGGTTCTTGCTGTAGATCTCCAGGTCTCTGTAAGGGTTCACTGACACCAGCACCGAGCCGATGTACGTCTGACAGACACAAAACAAACTGTTAAGAAAACAGCCTCTCAAGGTGTTTTACTGACTTTTTAAAAACTATCTGCTGCTATTTCATTGCTAAAAAAACCATGATAGTTTCAGCTCCTCAAATGTAACACATCTAAATGCTGGCTTAATTCTTTTGTTTTTCTCTATGACAATAGCAAAATAAAAAAATCAATAAAAAGAACTTTACATATTACCAATAATAAGTGACTTCTATTTCAATTTTGACATATCTTTTGCTACAAATGGCTACTAAGGAGTTATGATGGTTAATTAAAAAGACAAGACTGCATTTTATACAGCATTTCTTCTCAGGTACTTCTGAAATTTGGAAGTGAACACAAATTACACAAATTACATGTGATATTTGGGCATTTCTATAACCAATATGAAATATTCTAAAACACTGCATATGAACAGAGATGGTTTTCATTCTTCACTGTACATTGACTCACATAGATGAGGTTTTCTTTGAAGCGTTTGCGCAGGTTCTCTATAAAGGCCGCCTCGCTGTTGTAGTTCTCGAGCAGGACAAAGTCCTGGACTCCCACCCGGTCTCTGGCTGTCAGGGCCGACTCCATCATAGCCCGCACCCCGTCACTCGCCACCACCTAAAGCCGGACAGAAGGAAGTGCAGTCAGTGAATAAACAGTTAAACCAGTACAGGTACAACACTTTAATCAGACTTTGGCGAGAAATTCAGACCAAAAAAAAAAAAAAAAATAAAATCACAGTCACATAACATATCTAAAAGGGAAGCTGTGAGAACAAACATCAAATTATGAAATCAGTCCTAAAAAAAACAAATCTTGAAAACAATTGCAATAGAGACAGAGAGTGAATGACATTATAAACAAATCATTCAAAGTGTGAACAGCTGTTTGTCCTGTCAGACCAACGGGACCTCCTGTTTATTCTGGAGTAAAGGCCACTGGGAAGTGTAGAAGTAGCTCATGACTCCATCTAGTGGTAGTAAGTGATATAACAGTGGATAGCTCTGTGACACTTTGTTATACCAACAAAACTGTCTCTTAACACTGCATCTTCAAAATCACAATAACATTGAACCCATTTTAATTTCAAACTTCCTAGGTTTTTGTTATTTTAATGTATTACATTATCTGAACCTATGCCCAGCTTTGTTCACAAAGCATTTTGAAATCTAAACCAAAGCTTACTGATTCATAAATCTATTCACACAGTAATAAGGCAAACTGGTTTTCTTTAAAACAGTCTCTAAAATATATTCAGCACGAGCAGAGCACAGAAGTTGGTATGAACTTAACACTAAAGGTAACAAGCTCCACCCAGGCTTCACTTTGAAAAAAATAAATGCTACATATTTGTCAATTGCACTTACAGGTTTGAAATCACCGATGCTTTTAACCAGAAGGTTGTTCCCTAAAATAGAAGCTTGAGTTTTCTGCAAAAGGTTACGAATGTTAGCAACATCCATGTTTAAGAACCGAGCTGGACAGAGCCAAAGTCAGACAGGAGCAAGAGGGTACAGCAGGTGTTGTTGTGTTAAGCACTGTGCTAACCTCCATCTCTCAGAAGAGACCGAGAACTGAAAACTTGAGGGAACATATTTAATTAGCAAAGGGTGCGACATGAGGGAAAAACACAGAGCAGAGAGGGTAATGGAGGAGTGAGGACTACATGTCCCATTTTAGATTCAACAATGTTCAACAACAAAACACAAGTAAATCTCTCTATTAAACACACGTGCACAACATCTTGATCACATTTCACACAGGAATCCAGATTTAAAAAAAGGCGAGTCCCATGGAGATTTAAGCACGAGGGTAAAGCCATGGGACGCTGCCAGACACCACAGCGGGTAACAATGAGCCTAATCACATTATTGTTGTTTACTCAAACCCTTTAAAGCAGCCTGTTAAAGGCCTATGTGTGTAGTATCATAGACTGCTAGACTAGATAGTGTCAAGGAATCTCAAAGGAAGTGAGGGCTGGCTCCAAGAAGACTCACTTTTACTGTTCCCTCACATTCCTTCTTTCTACATCCTGTCAAACACCTACCTAACTTCTGCTGCGTTCAGTGGTGCTTTAAATGTCCGTATCTGTAGCTTTGTGATGCTAAAGTTTCCCACTTTTTAAAATCTGAACCTCAAAATCATTAAGTTTTCTTCTGCCTTTGGTGTGCGTTATGTCAACAATTCAAATGACTCGTGGAAAAGCCATAGAGTCAAACCTTCTTTGCTTTCATCAGGGCATCCATTTTGTTTCTTGATTTGGCTTATGTTGTGTTTTCATCATGACATGAGTCTGGGTTTTTTAATGTGAGTTGATAGAAAGGCCGTCTTTGTTAGATTAGAACTAGACAGCTCCCACACATAGCATTCAACACTTCATATACCAACCATTAATTTCTCGCCTACTGCAGTCAAACATAAATTTTGACATTTGGGTCATTGGCATTTTGATTTTTAGAGCTTGAGGTGGCCACTGTGAAGACTGTGAAAGTGTGCCTTTCTTTCCATCAATGTAGCAAAAAGTTATTCTATTAGTAATTAAAAGCCAAGGAAAATACAAACAGACACAAATAAAAATTTGGATAAGGAATGAAAAACATCCAGTTGCAGCTATACTGACATTAAAAGGAATAGTTTTAGTTATGGCCATTGCTCCTTTAGACAACAATGAAAAAACTGTTTTACTATTGCTCCATGTGTGACACATTAGTTTGTACGATAACAATATCCTGTTCGTGCCTGTATTTCACAGCTCTCCCCAGATGCCCTGATCCCTGGCAACGTGTTGTTTGAGACATCTGTGAGGGAAGAAACAAAACTACAGCTTTTGGGTCCAAGCACCTCTCACCTGTCCATCTAAACTGTATGTGAAAGGTCTTTTTAAATGATTTTCGGTGGCTAAGTAATTTCTTTCTTCTTTCTACATTTTGGATTGTAACTGCTCCTTTTCTTTAATCCAAGTAGACTGTGGTTCAACCAGCTGTGAACATATGAGTTCTTGTTTGTGTTATAGACCACACTGACTGAGACCAAGTCATGACTGTGACCAGAGTGTGTTCCCAGGCCCAAAAAAGACAAGTTTTTTTTAGGGATTGAGAAAGAGTCAAGACTGAGATAAAATGGTTGAAGTTTTTGGTCTTAAGATCCTGAAAACTCTTTGTTCAAGACCAAGACGAGGCCGAATAAGGCAAGACTAAGACCCTTAATAGACCAGTCTTGTGCACTACAACCCTACTTCCTGTGCAGCAGAATAAATGGCACTTTAACCCATACCTTGAATAGCTCAAAGTGACATCAATTTACACTGCAAAAGCATGGTTTATTACAACACACTTCAAATATTATGGCGCCTGCGAGGAAAAAAAACAAGACCCCTTTTCCTCCGTTCTATGTTGTCCATCTTTCTTTCTGGGCCCCTCTCTGTCTAAGACTCACACCTCTCTCTCTCTCTCCATGACTTCATTGTTTCCCACTGTTTGGCTTTCCTGCATGTAATGCCACTTGCTGAACCGCCGCCCGTTTTTTTGGGGACGTGACACACACACACACGCTAGTTCTCAGTACGTAGAGGGTATGTGCCAGGTCCTACGTGTCGTCAGGTTTTCCAAATCCTGTGCTGCAAACAAGGCAGCTGAGGACAGGTGAGTGAGGACTATGGTTTTAACACCCACTTTTATGTTTTTTGGTAAATAGTTTAATATGTTTATCCAAATGCAGTAGTTTAAAGGCATAACAATGCAAGACAACAAGAATAGAAATGTTTTAAATTAAAATTCTAATGAAAGCTAGTTTTCAATCCACTATAGCATAACATGATGACTGTTGAACTGAAATATTTTTTCTAGTTTTCTCTTTAACTTTCAGTGAGAGGGATATAAAAAAAAAAGACAAAATATTTTATCCAGTGTGTCGTAAGCGGAAAAAAAGCAAAAACATTTATCCATCAATCACAATGTGGTCTCTTTAAAGCATCTGCAAAACTTGGGTGAGCTGCTCAAGTTCTGTGCAGTGCTCAGTACCAAAAATAATGCATTGGAGGAAAAGAGGTTGAACTGGTAGCAATGACAACCAATCCAAACTGTAAAAGCAGCACCTCACAACTTGGAACCTAAAAGATCTTATGCCAAGGTCAACTATAGCTTCAAAAGTCTATACAACTCAGAGCTTGTTTGGTGCCAAAAGGAGAACTACATGATTACTACAATTGTGTTATATTGTTATGGCTGATGAGTGTTCAGAATCTAAACCCCAGGAAGGAGCTGACTATCCATCTCAGGTTTAAACATGAACTATATATTTTTGTCATTACTATTGTTATGTTGCCCTGCGGCTAACTGGCCATTGTCCTGGGTTGCCCATAGTTGCTGGAAAATGCGCCAGTCACTCACTAGTAGAAAATGAATAAAAGAATGAATATTGTTATAGTTTGCCATTTTTATCTTGTCAAAGTAAATCACTGTATTAGGGATACAAGTTGTAAATGTGCTGAAATAAGTTGATTTATGAAACAAAATGGCACCTGAGTGAGACTTTTCATTCATTGTAAAAAAAAAGCCACATTGGAGTGAGGCAGAGAAACTGGAACCTGTGAACAATGGTACCTCTCTCTGTGACCTCTCCATTGCCTCAGGCTCCCTCTGCTCCACACCGAGCTCAGATGTCTCAAAGTGTTTTTATAAACCTCTCTAACCTGCTGCTTTCCACCAGTCGTAAAGCATGAATTAACACCAATGTGGCTCAATATTGACTGTCACTCAGTTAAAGTTTATCTAGAATATATTTAAGAAAGACTTCATGATTAAAGCTGCAGTAGTATTTGAGTAAAAATAAGCCAATGTGTGACCTCTGGAGTCAGGATATTGCCCCCAAATTAATTTTCAAGAGTTATGAAAAAGCTTCTCATTCATGAATTAAAAAAAAAATATAGCAGGGGTGTCCAAGGTGGTGCCCGCCAAGGGGTTTGAGTAGGCCCGCCAGTGGTTGTCATGTTTTGCAACTGCAACTGCCTGATTGATTTAATCTGCAACAATGGTCAAGCATACTTTGACATTGGTAATGACCAATTATATTAAAGAGGAGCCATTGGGATAATATATCCCAGAAACCTGCCTGGAGCCCTCACTCAGGGCGCTCACATTAACTTCAAAGATTAAAAGGGTCTTAAAGAAATAAGACAATTTAGGTAGGTTTGTGCATGTGTGCACATTTCCACACAAGTCCACAACTAGTCTGGTTTTTGAAAGGGCTGGGTCAAACAGCAAAAGTTTGGGTCAAAAAGATTACGTTTGCAGGGCTTCAATTAGGCGCACCTCGTCAAAACAAACTGAAGCAGAGTATTTCTTTCAATTACATGCAAAAGGTTTTTGTGTTTGGCCCGTGGCCCACAACCCACTAATACATTTCCTTTAATTATTAATTATTTTTAAATGTGTACTCAGCTATTTCTAGTTGTACAGTCCATGGTTTAATGCTTTCAGGCCAATGGATCATTGACAACACCTTTGTCCAGAATCTCTGAAGAGCTAATAAACAAATCAGCCCAGAGAGTGCTTAACCTGACAGGAGTTAAGTACTTGTTAATGTGAAAAACACAGGTAAAATAGGCAAAAAGGATTTGTGAAGCATGCAGTTCTGTTGAATATAAACTCGCTCTGATATGTGAAGCTCCAATAATATGCACAATTGATCCAAACGTGTGTTTCTAATGAAGAATTGGTAAGCCACTCTTAGAATGTTTTGCCCATTCCTACATTTTTCCGCTATGAATCAGTTCTCTGGCACTGACTTCTGCTCTTCCCTCATGTGCTGTGGGCTAGCTGCTCAGAGAAAAGGGGCACTAAGTGAGTAAATACTTCACTTCATTGGCCTATCTTATGCCACAGAAGGTTATAGTCTGTATGGGATTTAAACTACCCACGAGTTGCTGCACTACAAAAGGAAGTGGTTGACAAATGACAGCTCGTGTATCACTGGAAACTTTATGTCTGTCAAAGAGCAGATGACACTAGCTTTTTCCCATGCAACACAGTCATGTTGATTACGGTTGCCACGGCGATGCACTCCAGGCTTCAGGCCAAGCGTGTGCAACGCTGTCAGACGTGTGGGGCGAGCTGCTGAGACGATACCTGAGGACATGAGGAATATAAACAACACAGCTAATACGAGGAGGTGGGGCTAAGGTTATGCATAAATGACCCACATGTTTGAGGACAATATTTGCAATGTGAATTTATTGTTATTTTACTACAACATTTTTATAAACATAAGGGTTGAAAGAATGATTAAATAGCTCTATTTCAGTCAAACATAGTCAGTAACATGGATTTCCAAGTCACTCAACTTTGCAACTAAAGCAGAATAAATTACCTGGAATCCTGTCTCTTTATATCCATCAAAAAGTGAGAAGTTTTAATTAAACAATCAGCATGTGAACCATATTTGAGTCTACAGTGACTATGTGAATGTTTGTTAGGTCTGGGTTCAGGTAAGTGAGTGACTGCACTTCATTACTTAATGTTATTGGCAAAACACATTGCTAAGCGCTTGTATGGGTTAAAACTTAGATTGTTAGCCACATCTCTCTTAAATGTGTTTATTTTTGCAAAAGTAGACAGATACATATTGAACAATCGTTGTTACATTGCACCTAAAAAAGAACAGGTTCAAAAACAAAGTAAAGTCTGGGCCACCATATGTTGATGTATACTGCTAGAAGAAAAAACGCCATCCAGCTTATGTCTACATGTGACAAATCAATTATGGTCTCCAATCCTGAACAAGCAGCTGAGTTTCAGCTTTACTGCAGTGTCACTAAGTTAACATGTGTTCACTGATTTACTACCATCAAGTTACAAGACACACAGCCCGTCCACTAACAGCCACTTTCACTCACCCAACGGTACGTCATCAAGATACAGCCCAGAGGTTTTCCAAGAAATTAAATCCTGAGTATAATTGTCTGTCACTTTCTATGAATCAGTGTAACTTAGCGTTGATGCAGCCTAGAAACTGTGGAGCTGAAAGAGAGTGAGGTGACACTAACATAAACTACCTATTAAGCTGATTTCAGATGCCCTGCAGGCAGCAATGACAAGAATCTACTGCAGAGTAATACTACAATGACAATGTGTCAGTCGGAAAACATACAACTTGAAAAGCAAGAAAATTACCATTGGTTCTAATGGAAGTGCGAGGACAGTATTTGGGAGTTGTATAGGTTTTCTGTCTTTAGTTCTGCATAAGAAAAAATGGAAACAATGACATACTTTTCTCATTAACACACTCTCACCCGAAAGCCAAAGAATGTGGCCCAGCCACACAACACCACCATGCGATTGCCTCGCCCCCAGGCACTCACAGCAACCAGAACACACCTCCTCAGATATCAACTACAAATAGATCTGACATCGACGTGACAAATACTGCACAGGACATTAAGGATGCAGAGTTAAAGGGATTTTGGATAAAATATGGGCAGAAGTGAAAAGATAGAACATCACTTAATATAGAGTATTCATGGCTGTCCCAGTTCCTCTGCTTTGAAAATGTATCAAACTGGTATCTTATCTTATTTAATTGACTCACAAGCATTAAAATCAACAGTTATAAACAGCGTTGGACCAGGTAAATGTATGAATGTATGTTTATTGTTGTCAGTGGCTGATTGTATTGAACAAACTTGAGGTAAATACTGCTTTGACAAAAAAATCTGATTCCAATATTAACCAGAAATGGTTAGTTTCTTCTACTTTATGTCAAAGAACTCCCCATGTTGCATCCTTGTTACTAATAACTACTCATAAGAGACAAAAGACTAAGGAAGGACATTTTTGCTATTTACCAGTTACAAACAACTGACTGCACAATTTAAATAAGATGTAAAAATGTTTGCTTCTCCGTCAAATGTCATGTTTTTCAAAATTAGAGCTTTTCTTAACCAGGTAAAAAACAAAGGTGCGACCTGTCCCAGCCTCTCACCTGTGTCCTTGAAGTTCAAGAGCATGTCGTCAAGGTTGTTACAAATCAAATCGTACATAGCCATTAAAAACCTTCTAATTTAGTTATTCCTTTAAAGTCACACAATCAACTTTTGAATAACATAGTTAAAAAGAGTTTTTAAGTCTAACCCAAAGTAAATCAATAACTTTGCCTCAGGATGTCTTACCAAAGGTCTGTACTTCATGGCTCCTGCTTTCAGTAATCTGCCTTGGTGCTTTTTCCTCTCCCTCCACAGCGCTGATATCCCAGCGACAAGAACTCCAGCATAAGTCCTGACTATTTTTTTAGCTGAGGGTTTGATTTTAGAGGCTCCTTTGCCCTCGGTCTTGAGAGCCAGCTGCCATAGCTCCTCTTGCCGCTGATCACACTCACACACACACACCTAACTCTGCCGTTAACTCCACAGTTGTTCAGCCTTTTACCCTCCCTTCCCTCAGAGGAAACAGTCCCTGCATTGGGTGACACCAAACCCCCCCTCTTTTCACTAACTCTTCTGCGTTCACCCTCTCCTCAATCCAACAGGCTCTTATACTAAAAGTTACCACACTTCCGCTCAGTTTTCCCCACTTTTCTGCTCTCGCTTTACTCCCAGAAGAACAGAAAGGAACAAAAAAAAACTTCTGCAAAAACACATCTGGCAATAGCCCCCAATTGAGACTGTAATATGGTCTGTTGTAAATTTTGCAAAGAGATAAACAGTAAGACACGGGAATAGAAAACTGTGACATCAGCCATATGAACTCACAATGGAGCCATTAAGCCTTGAAAGGTTTAGAGTTTATAGAGTAACCAAATCTTAAAAAGGGACGATTATGTGAGACAAAACATATGACTGGCAGCTAGTGATGCTAATAGCTAATAAAGTAGCTACCATTGGGCTTCATAAAACAGTAGTGGAACACATTCTAGATGGTCTGGTTGTAGAGAAAGTTTGAAAAAGAATCTAATTTGTCAATCTTACTGCTCTGGCATCATCAACAATGTAGAGTAATGTCACACTGGCTTCTTGATAAAAAAATATTTGAAATATTGACATTTGACCTATTTGGAAATAGGTAAATATTTGTGAAGTAAAATGTGTGAAAGCAGAAAAGTTAGCTGTTGCTAGCTAGTGATGTAAACTGCCAACAAAATACCACTGACTTTTATTGAGGGCCCACTTTTTACAGATCCAGCACCTGTAGGTTAATATAATATAACTGAACTAACTATATTTTTGATATATGTTGTATATTTATGAACAACACAAGCCATGGCAACTCACTAAGAACAAGCTCGGAGATCCCGACTCACCACTTGAGAGGGCCGGCAGAGGGTCTGGCTAGAAAAACTGGTAGAGATAGGTGGGATATATTTAGAAGCTAACGGCAGATAACCTAGCTGTCAATTCCAGTGTTTGAGCATTGTCCTAATGTATAAAACAAAATTGACTTAATCTATAATATTCTAAAACTCTAGAACTGTCAAGGATATGTGCGCCTATTAATAGTCAAAACATTAAATACGCCTATTAAAAGTCAAAAAGTCAAAACACTCAATAGGAACCCAATTTCTCCGGTAAATCCATAACCTCGGCATTAGCTTCCTTCTCAGCATAGACCACTGTTATCTTCTCAGAAAAAAACACTTAACAATGAAGAAAATGCAGCACATTTCTTTTCTACTGACGTCCCACACACTCTAGTACAAACCTAAAACCTAAAAAGCCTAATGTGATAACAAGCTCACATGATCCAGGTCAGGACATACCATCATTAGTCCAATATCATTAGAGAACGCTAATCACCCCAGACTTGTGTCGGACACATGCATGTACACCGTTCCAGTGCTGCACATCAAAGGCCTGTGCAGCCAATGCCTCCGCTTGTTAACGCTAATAACATCTGACGTCTTACAGAAAACAGGCGTGTGTTTCAGAGAACAAAGAGGAAGAGGAGTTTCCACTACAGCAGGTAAACTCATACACACCAACGTTCATGAGGCTGAAGAAATGTGTATCTAAAAGGTTCACCTGGAGATGTTGTCATGGATTTCTAGGAGGTTCAAGGGTACAGCCACGACCCATTCAGAATAAAGCTCTTATTTCCATGGTCATCTCTCTAGACTATTACCACATACTCTACATTATACACAAGAACTCTGCTAGGTTCTACTTGAGGTAATAGTGAACCCTTAGATCAGTTGCTGACAATGCAGAAAATATTCAGCATCTAATTTCATCAAGGTGAAAGGGATGTAAATAATGGCTGAACATGAAAGGGACCTTGGGAGTTCCCTGACACGGGACATAGTAGGACCTTGTCGTCGGTGCTGGAAGAGGATTCGGCTGCAGCTTCAAAGAGGGAGACGCAGCAGGAAAACTAAAGTTTTATAGGCCTCATTAAGAAGAATGCACCTTCCTGTGGATCTTAGGGAGAGACACATAAAGTTGAGGAACTGGGTTTGTTGTACATTTTAGTTATCTTTTTCTTTGGAAAGAGATAGTAGGAGGAGAAAAAAAGACACTGACAGACTGTAATGACCATATTTTTGAAAAGGTCAGAGTAACCAAGAAAAAGAAATTCTCCCATATTACACCTGTTCTAAAGTCGCTGCACTGGCTTCCATATCAAAATTCTTCTAATAGTCTCCAAAGCTCTCAATGGCCAATGTGCTCCTCTCTACTCCATACGAGCAAACAAGAGCTCTCGGTTCCTCAGCAGCTGGTCTCCTTGTCGTACCTCGTGTTGAGTCCAAAGCTGCACCAACAATAGCTCTTTCGTCGGCTCAAAACACACCTTTTATCCCCTTGTTTATTAACAACTCTGTAACAATCTGTTACATATGTTTAATAAATTATTTGTTATTTGTTGTTGTTACTATTGTTTTTTTTTCTGTTTTTATTTCTTTATTTTTTCTTTCTTTTATGTTTGTTCTTTGCTACAACTTTTGTGTCATTTCCATAAAGCACAGTGAGGTACTTTGGTACAAAATGTGTTCTATAAATACATTTTCAAGTACTAATTTATCCCTGGAGCTGGTCGAATGTGTGTTTTGATTCAGACTTTGGACACACCTGACGTAGCGCTGAGTGAAACTGTGACCAGGTATCAGTGCGTTATCACAGCCAGGAAAAAATGAAGCTCACTTTTCTCCTCTACATCCCCCTCTACTGGACGGTGAAACTTGAGAAGGTGCTATTAGGTTTTTGCTGAGGCAGCAAAATGCTTGAAAATAACCACCTTTAGTTTGTCCTGGTCGGGACAATCTTCCTTCTCCTTACACTGTACAATCATCAACTTTTTTCACAAGTTTGTCCTAAAGGAGCCTTAACTTTTTAGATCCCATGGTAATCTACAGTTGTAGTCAAGACTCAAAAGACTTTTAGGAAGTGAGACCGAGTGAAGCCCACGAGGTAAACATGGTACATGGGAAGAGAAAATAAAAAATCCTTGGTTGTAATTTAGGTTTTTGATCACAATAATGATGCTCATTAATAAGTCAGCCGTGCACCTGGATGGTTGTGATCTGTAGTTTTTATGTCCTAATTTAAAAGGCTAATTCAAGTTAGCATAAAGTGGCTACAGACATAAAAACTAAAGAAGTAAAAGGAAGTTTTATCCTTACATTGAAAGTAAACTGACATCTTGTAAAGCAGACTTTATTCTTCTGAATGGATTTATCTAAAACCTATATTTAAAGTGGACTAGCCCAATCTGAAGCGCTGCTGTGAAACTGCTCAGAGTTTGACTGAAGGAATCTGACTAATGTTTTCCAGACTCTGTGCTGCAAGTCTCAGATGTGTCTTGCTGCTGTGAGAGAATACAGAGGACACGCGGCAAGGAACACTTGATATAAGACCAGATAAGACCCTTACAGCTGGATCTCCACCCACTGCCCTCGTGCTACTTTTGGTAACATCTCAGGCCCAATCTAACGCTTGGCACTGGTGCTGATAAAATGTGTGTAATTTGCAGGCTCACGCTGAGGCAGAATATTTGTGCAGAGCTGGACGGGGGTGGGGCTGCATCTGACCACCACTGACTCTCAGCTGAGAACTTAACCCCTTCTTAGCAATACTTCAGCCATAAAGTAACTTAAGCTTCAAGAGACACTACAACTGATAAAGATTCACTTTTGCATGAATCATTATCAGCCTGAACAGCCTACAGACATTAAACAGCTGGCTTAATCTTACTTTTATAACACTGAAGCTATAAATTATATGAAATAAATGCTTTATAGTGACTAAAGCCATGGAAACAATACAAACATTCATTTATATCAGCCATTTGGCAAACAGTAGGTTACTCAACCCAAGAGCATGAAGGCAATAAGGAAGTGGCTTACAGTAATTCTGCTGATAACTGGACAACACCTCTATTTAACATGAATTATAAACTTGTGATAATAAAAATAGTATCTAGATTCAAAATTATACACAATGGCTTTCAGAGGTTAATCTCCACATTTCTTATTGGAATTTTTGGCTTTTTCTTTTTGTCCTATGCTACTTTTTGTGTCATTATTTCTTCCATGTAGATGTAGTAACTAACCCAGTTGTAGTATTAGCTCCTAAAATGCAGCACCACTCACATTGGAAACCTTACGGCAAAAAGAAATGTAACACTGACAGTTCTTAGTGAAAGCACAGTTTCACTTGTCCTTGCTGCACACACTAACAGCACAGTGCCCCTCACTTTGTTTCGACTGATCTCACTGACCACTCTGCTGCATGTGGCCTTGGCTTCGTGGGAAATCACAAATTGCTTTCTCCGTTGTTCCGCCCTCCCCCTAAATTCTTCTATCCTCTCTCACTTCCTCTCTGACAAACTTTGTTCAGATTTACCCTGGACATATAGCAATTTTCCACTGGCACTGACAAGGCCTGGGAACGTGTCGTGTAGCATCATGCTGCATAAATGTGCCATGTATTGTTTGCATTGACTACTACACAACTGCATGTTTTATCTTTCCAATAGGCTTACATCACCCTACACCGCATCTTCCATTCAAAAAGTTGCTGTAGTAAAAACTTAAAGGCTTCATGACGGCATTACTGTCATAAGTAAAAGCAAGGAGGTAGGGTGAAAAGACAACACACCCTGGTGGACAGAGTGGGGTATAAGAGTATTGATTTGCAGTACATAGAGAGGCATCTCATCTCAAAATAATAATGCTTTCATTTGCACTGAGTCACCTCAGTCAGCTGTGGCCTTGAAATAACCCATTACCACAGTGATTTAACTCTGGGCAGAAGCCATTGAAAACTTACAGTGAAACCATAGCACTTGTAATAACCTCAGTTTTCCTCATTTGGGACACGGCCTTCATCTGTGCTGCGAGTTACATCACACTGAGCACTCCCCTTGATTAAACACAGATCATTTTCAGTCTCTGCTGCAGAGGTTTCATCACAAGACACATCCCAGATGACGACAATGCTGATGGACTGACCTCTAACACCCCTTCATAAGCCTTATACCTAGTACCAAAACCATAAAGCACTGATGAGCAAGAAAGACGCTGAAATTACATACATCTTTGCCCGAAAACCTTTTAAATTTGGCGTTTACTAAATACATATGTGCTTGATTAAAATTGGTGAATAGTATTAACATTAGCAGTAAAGTCCACACAGGCTCCATTACTACATCCACAGAATCACTTTACATGTCACATAAGACCTCAGCCCCAGTGGGATATCTGCGCTATAATTGGCCTCTGACCAAAACCAATATGTCTGCATCTCACAGCCGAGTCTTCTGTTATGTTTAAGGAACATACCGACACAGTGAGAGACGTTCCAACAGAGCCCTGGGCAAAAAAAGGAAACAGGACAACGGATTAATAGAGACAGCTGTTTTCTCTAATGTTGTATCCAGTAAAATAAATATTTGTTAGCGCTATATTAAGCACGCACTGTATTTTACTTAATTCAAGACATAACTCACTGTAAAGGTCACTTATTATGGTCTTTTCCGAACTTATATTAATTATTAGGTCTTTACTACAAAAGGTTTTAAAAATTACCATCTGTATCTCTAAATAAAAATATTTTTTTGTCAAATCATCCACAATTGTCCAAACAAAGCTTTAAGTCCAACTGTGGTGCTTTCAAATGTGGCCTGGTTTAGACCTGGTTTAGACCTAGTCAGTTTAGACCTGAATTACTCCTAGTTGAGACCTGTTTAGTCCTTGTTTAGTCCTACTTTAGTCCTAGTTTAGACCTGTTTAGTCCTTGTTTAGACCCGTTTAGTTCTTGTTTAGACATCGCCAAATCTACAAAATCTCCAGAAACTACAGTAAGACTTTTCAGGAAATGACAATCCACAGAAAACTCCACAAGGCTCCAGCTTTGGACTGTAGAGACCTTTAATATGAAAAAAAGGTACAAAGCAAAGTAAAGACAAAAAGCGAAAAGCATGATGGGTGACCTTTAACCCACTGTGCTGCAAATCATGTTTTTATATTGGTTGTTATATTCCAGGGAGGTGTGCATTTCTCTACCAAAACAAAGCTAGTCCTGTGTAATCCTCACTAATGCTCGAGTCCAGAGAAGCACTGATACAAAAGACAGATAATGTCCAAACCTTTAACCTCATACCAAACTATAAATAAAATATTCTAAAAAGCTGTAAATCACCGGGACAGACCGAGTGATAATATAGACCTTATCCAGACCTGCGGCTCCGTGTGTACCTCCTGAACTCACCTCAAACTGACCTGATTAACAATAAAGGCAACATTAAAAGATAGTTCTGAGCCAAAAATACAAAATACAAAACAAACTGCAAAGGGAAAACCTGGCAAAAGATGGGAACAGTAAAAATAATGGAGAAAAAGTTAAATGGCAGATTGGGACAGCTGATGTCACAGTGGAGGAATGTGAATGATGTGGGTGGCAAACAAGAGCCAAGCAGAAAGGACAAAACGAAGAAGTACAATAAGGCAAAAGTGGATAAGAGGCAGGAAATGGGTGACGGATGGTGAAAGTGTGACTGTACAGGCTCCAGATATCGACCGAGGATCTGTCAGAGAGGCTGTCAATCAAAAAGTATAGTTCCTGTTCCTCTTTTCAGCCAGAGAATAGATGAATTAGATGAAGTGAATCACTGCTGTGTGTTTTCATGCATCAGGATTGTACAGTAACCATAACATTCCACAACTGTCATATTACATCATAGATACAGCACAGACTAAAACCCAGCACAAAACCTTGGACTAAACTCTGGTTTAAACCCCAGTGTGTGTCCCAGAACAGGGCATAGAGCTTGAACAGATGTGATACTAATGAGACAGAACTAAAGCCCAAATATTTAAAGTGACTGTGGAAAACTATGCCGCTTCCTTTTTTCTCTACACACACTCCATATATGGATGTGCTCCCTGTCCTGACCATGCCCACTTTTCGTACTGTGACCATGATGAGGCCAAACAGGCATTTCCTACAGTCTCCCAATGAGATAATAACACAAGGTGGGACACCGACATGTTGAGACTTGAAATGTGCTGTGTGTGAATGAGAGCTGGATTTTATATATCAATAATGAGCTATGACTGCAAAGGGTGACCTCAAATAACCTGCAATGTTTAACATGGAGGTTATTTTAGCCACTGTTAATATGTGACACTGTGAAGTCAGCAAATATCATGGGATGTAAGTGCAGAAGAGGTTTTATTTAGAAGATTAGTGGCTGCTGCTTAGTAAAAAAAAATTCAAAAGTATAAGTCTTACTAATATTAGTATGACTAATACTAACTATTAATGTAATATAAAATATTACAGTATTTATAGTCATAGTTTTTCCCTGCTGCAATAGTGGGTGAAATATTGGACAGAAAATGTAATGAATGAGACAAATGAATGACACAGACAGTGAGGTGTATGATGCAAAACTCTGCCCCTTTGTCACATTTTCTGATAAAGCATTAAGGCTCACATTATGATTGTATCTTTGCAGTACCAGTAGACAAAAGCCCTGTGTGAAGGAACCAAACCATTAAAATTTAAGACGTGCGCTCTCGGGTTTGTAGAGACACCAGGGCAGGTAGAGACTTGTTAAGAAGGAACTCAAAAAATGGGAATCAAATTCCTGTATCCAACCTCTATCTCCTCCCTTTTCTACCTGTTATTTCTCACCACTCAAAGTTTGTCCAGTTCTGTCCATCCACTTACCCCAATAGAGCCACGACATTCAGCTGTATTTTGAATCAGTTACAATGCAGCCACTTACAACTCTCTTGCCCAAGTTGCTACTTCAGTGCTAACCTGCTTATGAGGCAGAATTGCAAAAGTATTTTGCCCATTAACACATACTACCCACTTCTTAAATAACATTTTACAAGCTCGAGCTGAGCTGTAACGATTGTGAATAGGGGATTTCCAGTTTACTTCAAGCACTTCCTTTTTGGTGATTAGACATTAATAGCAATTTGACAAAACTAAAATAAATAGAGCCAAGATGCATTGGCCCCACAGCACAAGTGTTTAACATGAGATCAAACTAAAAGAAAATCTGAGTGATATAGTCTGGATTAAATATCTTTACTTAGGTTAAAGGCAAAATACAATGCCAACTGCAAAACCCTGACAGTAAAGTTACCTCATATGACTTCTCCTTTAAGTCTGCTCTTACAACATAGAGGTAACCGTGCAGCAATCCGTCTGCTCCACACACGTCGCAACATGCACCACACACGCAGCAGTCATTTAAAATGATCAGCTGTCACACAGAGGGAGGGTGGAGTGAGTGGTTAAAGGTTTGGTGGGTGTGATGGCATAGAGATGTTAGAAAAAAACAAGGAAAAAAAGTGGTAGAGTTGTCCCTAAGAGACCTATCGGTTTCTCACGATGCCACAGTCACAGTATTTGTGACAAATTAATGGGGATTTATGAGCAAACTGTCTGAACTGTGAAAGGAATCTCTGGAGAAAAGACAAGGATAACCTCGAGAGTTTAGTCAAAAACATGCTCAACCTCAAGTTTATTGCAACATCTGAGGAATTTGGTGCTTACAGATTTATAACCAAGGGCTGGGCTGTTGGGAGAAAGATGCACACAGCGTTACATCCTTATCTTGACACGTTAATTTGACTGAACAAACTACAGTGAACACTATTTTAACCAAATTCATCACTGATCAATTCATTTGACTTCTCATCAGCCAACTCTGACACCTACATTTACATCTGGTCTGGTGTTAAGCTGTATTGTAAATGATTGAAACTATTACTTATTTGAAAAACATACTAGCTTTTACCCTATATTACTCCTCTATACTACACTGTATATTGTCACTGCTCAGCAGCTCCAGCAGCTCATCCTGTAGCAGCAGTTTCTAAAAATAATCTCTGAACAAAAAGTGAAACCACTTTAAGCCCAGCCCCATTACATCCAAATATCAATTATTATATATTACGACCAACTATTTCAAGTCGCATTTAAATATCATAACACGGATAACCAACAAACCCAGAAAGTAGAAACATAAGCTGTTTTGGGAAAAACTGTCTCACTCAAAGACAAAAGAGGATGAACATTTTATCCCAGGTCACTTAGCATATAATTTGGTTAATGTCAGCGAGCAGTGACCTGACAGCTATACAGGACTTCAAAAAGCCATAAGGCCTTTTTTTTTTTCACAAGGATCAAAGTTACTGGCATGACTAATATCTCCTTAAACATTTAGTGACACAGAGTATAGTGTAGCATAGTATAACATACTATAGTAGTAGCATGGATAGCATAGTATAAAACCATAACAAAACTGAAGTTCTGGTCTGAATTTTAATTTTAATTAAACCTAATGCACTGCAGCCAGTTTAGTTAAATCACATCACAGGAATTTCTCTGGTGTCACACCCAAACTCTGTGGTGTCCCCCTGAAAGCAGATCTAAAACAACAGTTGTTCCACCTCTCGGCCTTATATCACCAAGGGATGCCTCAAACATGAATCCTCACACACCATCGGATCAGCATATATCAGGGAAAGGCTGTGAGGTATGTTAGGCAGTTAGACTTCCTTTTCGGGGTTTGTTACGTTGGTATGTGGCAGCTGTGGTAAGGGCTCTAGAGGTATAAATAGCTGCAAAATTTTAAGAAATATTTAAGACTAACATTCCTTACTAAAGCAGAAAGTACTGTTACCCACACAGTCATTTAGTACTGAGAGTCATAAGTCCATATTCTAATCACACCACTATTTATTACACTGTTGTAAAACACAAAACAGCAAACTCAAGTATTAAAGTACACTTATAAAAAATACTATACTACACTATGTTAAAATATTCAATAGTATGCTACACTATACTTAACTTTACTACTATATTATGCTATACTATGCTATAGTATAATATGCTATATTATGGTATACTATACTATGCTATGTTAGGCTATAGTATGATATGCAATGCCTTACTATACTATGCTATACTGTGCTAGGCTATAGTATGCTATGCATATATTCATATCCGTAGGTGCGTTATGTCAAACATTATAATACTGTATTGTACTATACTATACTATGCAATGCTGTGTAACAGAATACCACACTACACTACACTATTATCTCTATTCTACAAGAAGGTAAAGCAATAGGGCCAGACTATTTCAGGGGGAAAGATTTACTTTAAAAGTAATATAACTTATATACTACTACTACCACTACTGTACCCTGCCTAAGGCCCAAAGTTGCTGGGATAGGCTCCAGTCACACGCGACCCCCTAACGAGACTAAGCAGTACAAAATTAATAAATGAATGCATGAATATTGCTTTCTATCGCTATTGGCTAAAATGCAATGCTAAGTGCAAAACAGGCTAAAAACACTTACTTCTAGTTTAGTGCATTTACATCTCAATTATAAACCTAATCCTTTTAATTTCACTTTTATTTATTCAATGAGTTAAACATACTGCCAACTTTTTATAGCAGTGGAAAATCACAGACAAGGTGAAACCGTAATCTTCCGAACCTGAGCGTTCAACAACAGGTCTAGATCTGTGCGATGTTTGAAGCATGGGTTAAACACTAAAGCTAAGGCCTGAAGCAGCATCGTTTGTGTGTGCCAGGCCTAATCTCATTCATCTATACCGTTTACATTGCTTCACACTTATTCCTGCTGGTATCACGATAAGCGTTCACATTTGATTTTCTGCTCCAAAGCATACAACACGGAATGAGTTATTTCAACAGCATTTCTCTGACTACACCTCCTTTTCAACCTCTGTTCTTTTACTCACTCTCACTCTTTGTCCAAGGCCACACCTGCTCATATTGCAGCATCAAAGCTAAACAAAGAGCTATAGTTAAAGGTTAACAGAGGAGACCTAGGTATTCTCTACTTTTGACTCAATCAGTGTTTCTTACGGTCAGGATTGTGCAAAGAGTAAAAGACGTACCCTGTACATACATAGCCAGCTGCACATGCTCAGTAATTTATAGCCACAGTTACTGACTATATCATACATATGCTGCACATGCTGCTCCAATAACACATCCATACACAAACCTAAGTTTAGTTTTTACCTAGTTAGGCATGTCTTAAGTAAGGAAACAGAAACAAAACCCACAACCTTCTCACTGTGATAAGGTAGAGCTAAACACTGGATCACTGCGCCGCACACTGAACCAATACTAGGGACTTCAACAAAATCCAAAATGTTTACAGACAGAGGAGCCACTGTTGTGTTTTACTAGAAATCAAATCATCCCTCTGCTTATACTTTATTTTTTTGCCCCAAGTAGTATGTACTGTTTCTACAACACACTGGGATTTGCCTTTGGTGGCTCACCACAAACACAGCAAACACAGCAAACACAGCAAACACAGCATGGGCGTGTCACAAAGCCCACTGCTTAGTTAGAAAGCAAAGGGAAAAAGACCAGTCCAGACTGGTGGAGCACCAGTGTCCAAGAAGGAAGCACAGAGTCTACAGGCTCCACAGGGCAGTTTGGATGGGACGGTGACAATCAAACCAAAGACAAAACACACCACACAACACACTGATACAACACATCTGCAAGAGTACAGGGAATCCTAATTATCTGTTTGCCAAAGATTCGGACTGACATTCTATTATGTGTGGGTCCAACTTCTTCTCAGAATAGTTGTGTGCTTTGGGTTTATTTAAAGTGCTTCATAGTAAGTGCAGTACCTAGATTTGATCAGTGCACCTCCTGTAAAATGAAATAATAAGTTATGTTAACAGACAAACAAACCAATTTATAGTTGAGTTTATACGTCTTTGCATATGACACATACAGCTTTTATCTTGTGTCTGGGAGCTATTTTAATAACACATTTACATAAACCTACCAAAATTATTGGACAGTCAAGGAAATATCAGCAACTCAAAAGACAATAGTCTGCTTCTCCAAACCTGGGGACTCACTGACAAAAGTTATTCTTGTGTAACTCACTTTCCCTTTCAAGGTAAGGGTAAGGGCTAAGGAGAAACGTTTATATTTCTGAGACCACCTACCTTCATGAGTGGGCAGCAGCACAGTGTGGGATACCATGAGTCACACTAGAACCCATCCAAATAAACATTGTGGACCAGGAATAAAAGGTATATTGTTTATGCTGTAACTAACTAAAATACAAATTAATATAGCCTCTGAACCACAGATCCTAAAACATGAATACACTGACCATTTCTAAATAAAAGCTTCATTAAAAACAACTTGATGTCATTTGAAAAGACAACTACACTTGAATATTTTATTTAGAAGCTGTCTCCACACATGATGAAGTTACCTCACTATGGCTGTGTAGGGCAGGTGACGTGATGACCCAGCCCTATTGTTTTAATAGGTTTAAATAATTAGCCCAGACCAGGTACATCTATTGCTAACAAGCTTTAGCGTCCATCTGAGTGAATGGGATTAGCAGTTATCTTGTATGAACCATTTAATCTATGGGTCTGCCATTGCAGGTGGCTAAGAAACCACCAGTCAGCAGTTTAGCAGCAGGTAAACGTGAATAAGCAGACCTCAGGAGAAAGAGAGACGAGAAATGACACAACACTCAAGATCCCGTCGTGTTTAAGATCTGTCTAAAAATAATGCTCATAAAATCTAATGTTTAAGCTCTTTTGGAGTCATTTGCCGACTCCCCAGCTCCTGCAGACACATTAGATGCATCTAAAATGGCAGTGACGCCGCACTTTGACTCATTTCCAGCGTGGTTTTCAGTCCCGCAGCAGTCACTGCAGGGCTGTTACAGGGAGCAGCAGCGACTCACTTAACCTCTGTATTTCCAACAGGGCGGGGCTGAGCCAGGCTCTGGGAAAGAAACACATGGAAAAGCCACTCCTGCTCACTCTTACCACACAGGTAACAGATGGGTGCTCTGCTGTCATTATCTCCATTAGCAACAACATTTCTGCTTACAATAAACAGCCTCCTAAATGTGAAGATATGGCTCTAATGCCATGTATAATAGCTACATGTGCATCTCTCTGTCTCTAAATGAGTGGACATTCCTCTCCAGTGTCTCAAAACATTTCCCTCTAAACTTCTGCTGACTCAGCTCTCATTTCCATTCAGCTCTTATCAGCGTTAGTCATTGTCTCACCCCTCCAAACAGACCACTCAAACATTTTTACCAGCTACCAAATAATTGGATTACCATAAAGTAATTACAACAGAAAACTGTTAGTTATTCAATACATTTCTATTGGTATCTTACTAACCACACTGAGAAAGTTCAAAAGGGATTTTGGCTTTGTCTAGAGGGATATGGTGTCATCAGTGCAGTTGCCCTGACTGAGCTTATCTTAATGCTTGGGTTCATACTGTAATCACAAATGCCAGGGTTTAAAATAGGCACCGAAGACAAAGCTTGAACCCAAGGCTGAGACCATAGGATTAAATTAGTGCCATTTTATTGGATTAAGACCAATTTAAGGAAGGTAACAACAAATAAACCAAACCTTTCAAAGTAAAGGTTGTAAGCTTTCACAACAACTTGGACTAAAGTCTAAACTTAAGATAACAGGGGGTGGTAAAATAACAATAAAGCCACATATTATTATATTATACACCAAAGCAACTCTTTTGAAACTTAGTCTACTTTCATGTAAGCCATAAACGTACATCATAAAGAAACAGTGAGAAAGCATTTCATTGGTCATGAGTGAGATTTTTGAGATAAACCCAAGAGATTGTGGGCTGCAACCTTCTCCAAACACATAAGAAAATGTATAGTAAAGCCAAAAGTTTTGAAAGTATGCGTTAGAAACTAGTGGTAGATCAGAAAACCAAAGTACTCATTTTTTAGCACACCAACTTTCAAAATAACCTGATAAAGAATTTGTTTTTTAAATTTGGGACCTGTCCTAAATAGAGCCAATTGTCAGATTATTCATCAGACTGTGTTTCAGTCCATTTTTCTTCTACTACCTGTAGTGACACTCGCCCAAACAGATCCTCCCCCAGAGCTGAACCATGTGAGTCTGAACTCTGCAGCTGTAGCGTTTTACCCATTTCTTTCATTTGCATGTCCAGTAACTATGGCGTGACACACTGGATGTACACTGAAGTGAAAGAGAACATTTCTCATAACAAGGTTCAAGTGTGAGCCTTTACAAACATTTGGGAGACTCCTTCCTGTTGCTGAGGCGCCAGAGGTCTCACTAACAGATACTCAGGTGTATCCTATCGGCTCCACCCAGAATCAGTGTGGCCTTGTTCAGGCTGTCAACTGTATATCCGCAAAAATACAGCAGAGGTTCTTTTGGGTCAGCACAATCTCCTCAAATACACAGCATAATAAACTATTTCAACATTTGTGGCTCAAAAAAGAATGCAGAAGCACAGTAAAGAAGGCCTATCAGGGTCGGTACAGGCTAACATTTAGGATAAAAGCTAATTCTAACCCTAAACTACCACTTACCACATGCCTGTCACAGCCGCAAACCAGAAATATCACAAAAAGCCCAGCCCGAAGAAGTCAATGAGGGGAAATGTGCCTGAAAGCATATGCTCCACATCACCCCAATGGAAACTGCAGCTAGCATTGTAGAGTTACAGCTTCCAGGACAAAGTTTTGGA
The DNA here is from genome assembly GCA_024416835.2 of Perccottus glenii. Taxonomy (NCBI): domain Eukaryota; kingdom Metazoa; phylum Chordata; class Actinopteri; order Gobiiformes; family Odontobutidae; genus Perccottus; species Perccottus glenii. The sequence continues at coordinate 11,578,361 of CM044550.2, forward strand.
AAAATGTATTGACAGTGAAGTGATGAGTGTTTGGGGCCAATTGTAGTGCTGTCAATTTTACAGCGGGGTGTAACGAAGAATTAGCAGAAACAGATTAGCAATTTGCAAATAAAACTGTTGTGTCAAGGCTTATCATAGAGCATTTTACTAAATATTTTTGCACAGTAACAAAGATATTATCATTCACTCCACATTTATTTATTTGTTTGTTTGACAGGGACAATGCACAATACATATATTACACAAACCAGAAAAAGCTAAAAGCAAATTTTCATCTGTTGTTCCTGGGCAGTGGCAAAGTGACAGATAGAATCTAAAATACAATTAGATCAACATTTGTTTGTCAAGTTTCTGTTTGTATGGCTACATTTCTGATTTTCTTTAGCAGCCATCAGCAGTAACAGGAAAGATGGGGAGCGAGTAAAGATGACACAGCGTTGTTCAGTATTTCCCAATAAAGATTAGACAAGACAAGACATTTATTTTTGTATAGCCCAATATCACAACAACAGTCGCCTCAAAGGGCTTAACAGACTGCACTAGACAACATCCCCTGTCCTTAGACCCTCCATCAGGGTAAGGAAAAACTCCCAAAAACCCCAGCCGGGAAAAAAAAAAAGATTAAAGGACTCAAGAAATTCAATTCTCCAACATTTCTCTGGTTAACGAATGCCAGTGTGAATGGATGTCTGTCAGTGTAAGTCCTCCAATAAATTGCCTGTAGCAGATGGGACAGGCTTCAGCCCCCAAAACCCATTATGGTTAATGTCATCAACATTATTATGGGGGGCAGTGGCTCAGTGGTAGAGCAGTTGTCTTTCAACCGGAAGGTAGGCGGTTCTATTCCCGCTCTCCCCACGATTCATACTGTCGTTGTGTCCTTGCCTCGTATGGATGTGTAATGGTCGGAGAGGCCGTAGTGTCTGTCAGTCTGCCCCAGGGCATCTGTGGCTACAGTTGTAGCTTACCATCACCAGTATGACTGTGTATGAATGAATAATGGACGGCCTGTAAGCGCTTTGAGTCACTTGGTCCCTTGGGAGAAAAGCGCAATATAAGTAATATAATATAAATCCAATCCATCATTATTATTATTATTATAATTATAATTATTATTATTATTATCATAATCATCAACAGAGAGAGATACATTTGAGATACATTTGCATTTGATAAAAGCTGGCAACGTGCAGATGAGTTTGCCACGTCAGGTCTAAGCTGTGAAAGTGTTTAGTCTATACTTTAAGCTTAATATTTTCAAACAACTTTTATCTCACAGCTGCTTGTCCTGCCCCAGAATTAAACTTACAGCACAGTGACAGCTGTAATCACAAAGAGGTCCTGACCTCTGGGCAACCTGTTGTAAGCAGGCCAGCTGTTGTAAGCAGCAGGACCCTGTAGGTACACTCCGCTGCACTCACGTATTTCAATTCATGCCTGCCTTCATTTAAGGCAGATATGTCAGACTCAAGGCCTGGGGTGAAATACAGGCCTTGGCAAATCTTTTCAAAACATTTTAGCATCCCACTTTTTAATTAAGTGCCTCTCATGGTTGTATGCAGAGGTTTTGAATTACAGTGATCAACAAAACTTGCAAGAGAATTTAAGAGATAAGACCACATATGACTGTCTTGTATTTTAAGCAGATTTAAATCATTTTCAAAGCAGAATATGAATACTCTAACTTAGCACTGTCTGCTTAGATAAAAAAAAGTCCAGTGCCTACTTTTATGTAAAGTGGTGAAGATAGCCATAAACTAACTCACTAAAGTAAATCAGTCTGAGGTACAATGGTTTGATAAAAACCACACCTTTGGCCTCCTCAATTATCAGTGTGGCCCTCAGTGAAATTAGGTTTGACAGTGCACTACAACCTGCTTCAGTCTTTCTTACAATCAGTACAAGCAGACTCAAAATACAATAACATTTAAACTATCCTTCTAGCTTTGTGCTTTAACAGAGCTGCCAGGTGCTTCCCTTGTGTGAATGTCCCAAACCAAAACACAGTGACAGGTGGACGGACTTGTTGACACACATGGGTCACAGACATTTCCAAAGGCAGAGAGAGACACACTCCACTATAAGGGTCCAAGGTTTACACAATATCACACATTGTCTTTTTCAAAGTAAATACTGATAGTGTACACAAATGCCCATATAACACTAGTAGTTGAAGAATTATACAATGCTCCACTTCATTCATTCGTGACATGAAATATACAAGCACTTTAGCCACATGTGTTAACAGTCTGTGATGCCAGCATTAGTTGTCTTAAGCTGTCACTGTCTGGCAGCTATTAAAAGACAATCTCAGTCTGAAGGATTGTAGGTTAGACTGCAGCCAAAACATAACCTAAATGTTGGTGAGCCAACTCCAAAAGTCCCCTGTGTCGCAGTGACAGGTACATGACAGAGCATTTAGCCACTGGGTTTACTGTTTTCTAGCTTTCTAAGTGACATGACACCAAACCAATCCCAAGACAATGCTTTTATGGCAAGCATCTGTTAATGAACGCAATGCCATAAACTAAATGATACAAGATGAGCGCCATGTGTCGAGTTTAAAAGTGAATCTTACTCGATTTATTTCTGGCGTTACGTTAAGTTTAATTAGATAAAAACCTTTACAAAAAGAGATAAAAGCACAATAAGCGTCATAATATGACAGCACAGCCATATGTCATTCAACCCACTCACTCAAACACGCCGCAATGTCACTCATGACTCGCATAAAATGGGTTTGTCCTCAATAAACTCCTTGTCCATAAGTTCAAGTAACATAGATTACTCTAACTTGGTTGTCATACCTGGAAAAGCCGAGTTTAAACGCGCTGTGGTGGCCTCCTTTACTCTAGAGAGTGGAAATCTTAAGTCCAGTCCTTTTCGCGGTGGTGTGTCAGCCCACTCAGAGACTTCTATCTGTCAATGGAGACGTAATGTGCAAGTCCTGCCCGGTCCTGCCCTTCTCCTCTTCCACACCGTGCTTCTACAGAACCTCCCACTCAGTTCAGCAGCACTCCCACTGCTCTCCCAAAACTACAGCTGGAAACAGGACTTGCTTGGGAGACATGCTAATTAGCCCAGCACTGAAATGACTGTGCTAATATAAGATGGTTTAATTGTGACTGTTTCTCTCTATTGTAGTGGCGCTGTAATATCAGATTTTTTTCTCTATGCTGTAATACCAGGAAGTTGAAGCACCATCCCTCAGCTCCTCCATGAGTGATACATGCGGTGTTTTTGGTACAAACAAACACACATAGAGGGTCTAACATTTTATCTTCTTGTCTAATGGCCACAACACAGTCCTCTACAAATCTCCAAAACTTTCCAAAGTGGTTCAGGTTAGCTCAGTTCAAGTGTTTTTGCTCTTTCCCTCAATTTGTTACCTTCTGTAGTCTAATCTCACTTTTCCCTGTTAAAGTCAAATGAAGTGTAAAAGTTTTAAAATAGCTAGGCCTACCAGATTTGTAACCTAGCTAGCGGTTAGGTAGACAGTCCACTTGATGTGTGACGAATATAGCACCAGAGACAGGAGAAATAATATTAAAATATACCAACGTTGGTATTGGTCGATACTTAATATTTTGTTTAACTTATAATTTGTTTAATCTTATAAAAGCTCAGGTGACAACTTCTTACTTCGATGAAATCAGGTTTTATCTGTTTCATGGAAGTGAATAAAACTGTGGTTGTTAATGGTTTCACAGCGCACTCGCTCCCTCTACCGTTAAGAGTCAACACTGCACCTTTACGTTGACGTACTGACATCACAAGGCCCCGCCCACAATGTCATTAAACGCCAGGAAAAAATAGGGTCAGGGAGTATCTTTTCCTGGATTCCTAATCAAAGTAAATGAGCCATATTGGAGCTATTTATAGTTTATATTATATAATCACACAATTTACAGCTATATTACTGACTACATCAGACTTAACTGGAAAGCCTAATGTCAGTATTTTTTGTAATATTATCTTAAAACAACAATCGTTTTAGACGGCCGTAGGTATCTAAAAGCTGGTTCCAAAAGACAAAAGACTGTCCAGGTCACAAAGAAGTGTGCAGTTATCATCTTAGTTATTGATTGATACAGACAAAAACTATTATGTTTCTTCTTTCTCTGCCTGTTTCTTTGCATACAATGGGGTGGTTAACTAAAGTAATTTAACTTTCTGTCACTGTCACTAAATCACAGGTTATATGTTTTTTTTACAATGTGGCAGCCATAACCATAAAACAAAGTAATGAAACACCTGGCACCAGATTATCTCTTCAGATATTAGTTATGCAACATGTGGAGTCCATGTGAAGGTGACCTTAACCAGCTGGTTCACTGCCAGAACTGTATTGTAATATGGAGGCATTGCCAGAGGGGGGAGTGATCGATTCAGCCTCAAACAGCCTGCTTTTCTCCAATGAGGACCGGACCTCATTTACATAAAGTAGGCTGGTGATATTTAGAGCCATTCGCCAAATAATTTGTGTTCGATTTGTAGTCATTTTCCAAGTTTATGTTATTACAACACATGATCAAAAGCCTATTTTAACATAACCTCAAAACATTATATAAAGGCCTAATAGTATACTAATTTATAGGCCATATAATATAGTCATTTATCAACTCAGCAGTTTGAGATTAACTCAGAACAATATCTATCCAAGAACTCATAAGCACTTAGACACATTCCTGCAATGCACACAGACGTTGTATCCTGTTGACAAGGCAGTGTTAGACAGACAGGCTGCTCTGAACGGAAAGGCCAGTCCTGACAGTGATACCCTCCACACCTCTGCACCACCTTCCCTTTCCCTTCACCTCCCCTTACAATCCACTTTAAAGTAGAGTTTTAGTTTTCACTTTATAAGAGAAGAAAAATTATCACAAACTATCCTCAAGCATGAAATAGATCTTCATCATTTTAGACCTTAAAGCAACACTATTTAACTTTTCAGCCCAAAATATGGAGTCATTACAAAAATAGCAAATTTATTTGGATAGTTTCTTGACATGACACAAGAAAACCAACCCCTCCTTTTATTGACAGTGTATGCTTGGTTTAAATGATACTCACACATTACAATCTCGTGAGATCACATATTTAGCCAGAACACATCATTACATTACAATAGGATATTTATGAAAAGTTAGCTCTCCCATGTAAGTTTTTTTAGACAGCATTTGTCTCCTTTTTTTACAGTCTGAAAAGTTACATTACTAGGGAGCTTCATGAAAAACTGGTTAGAGCTGTATCTTTGGGGCTTTTCTGTGTATGACCACTAAACAAATCAGTCTCTGTTTATGTGTTTTATTTTTTTAATACATAATTGAGTTAAATGAGCTACTACTATCCACTTTATTACTGTGGATAATTGTCATGTAATGCTAACTGCAAACACTGACAGAGCATTGACACACACACACACACACACACCTCTAGCACACACACTTTTGGACACATGGGGTGATTTGACCTTGGAGGAATGTTGGAAAGGAAAAAAAAAACAAAGTGGTGCACAGGAATGTCTTTGTCGTTTCCTCCCGTTGCGGCTACATTACATTCATGAGCTCCTGATCTTCACTGACAGCTCACAGCTGGCAGTGAACAGGCACCACATTCCTGCTGCCATACATCCTATATAGCCCTGCCCCAGTGTCCCATCCCACTGTCCCAGGAGGTGAACTCTGACATGGTAGGATTAGCTTTGGACTAGCACCACAAAACACTCCTCTCATTCCTCAGATACTGTATGTCAGCATTATACATCATCTGTCTTTATTACTACCCTCCCACAGGAGACCATATGTAGAGTGTCAAGATGATTTAGAGCAATATGTTGTGTATTTAAACATCACCGTGGCAACAGCACTAAAGCTAGGGTTTTTCTATCTGACACTATGCATCAAATACTATGTAATGTGTTTGTAATGTGTGTTAACTTGAATTTCTGCATTCCCATCAAAAATGTTTAGCTTCAATAAATACAGTAAATCAGTCATTTTAGGTATTTGATAAATAGCATGAGGGGTAGCACAAAATTATAATTTGAGTAGAGGTAACAGAGGGGCCCTTTACTGCAAGTAGGTCCCGGAAGCTCATTTGTACTACTAACTACATTCACCATAACAGATTTGAGCTAATTTCCTAAAATACATTGATAATCTCAATAAATATAATTTATTAGAGACAGTGTATTTTGATGCAAGTATTTCTTAACCTGTGGGATTTGACCTATGTGACCTCTATTTGGACAAAAAGAAGGAGGTGAAAAGTTTGGTTTCTAGATGTGACCTGGACATATCGCCAGCACTGACCTTGCAACTGTGGCAGTAGTTTTCTCCATTCTTCCCCGGAGAGAGGATGATCTCTCCAGTTGGGATCAGCTGAATCGTCAGTTCCATCATCTTTGTTTTTGCTTTTTGTCCGACTTCTTTAAAATGGTTATTGAATCCTCTCCACTGCTGCTTCTGCTCCCGGTTTGTCAAGAGTGACTGAACCAAAAAAATCCCCTTTGGTCTGAGACAGAGCCAAGTCCTGAAGTTGGGCAAAAAAGAGTCACGTGCTTCATGTTAAAACATCAACTACAAGTTTGTAAAAGAAGAAAAGGTTTACCTGTAAAGTCACAAAGGTTGTTTACCAATTGGAGAGGAGTGATTGGATATTCAGAGTCTCACACACTTCCAGGGTTGGGGTGTTACCTGCTGCAGATCGGAGAGTCGCACTGAGGCAAGTTTCCTCTTGTTGGAGCAGAGGATGTGAAGCTGACGGATCGAGGGGAGGATGTGGAGCTCGAGATGAATGTCACATGTAGAGGATATGTCTTTGTTTAGAGGGAAGGGCTAAGACATGTGTGTTTTAAATGCATCAGGAATGTACACTTAATGAAGCTTTCCTCAATTAATCAAGTCCAAGTCCTGGTAAATGTTCTAGATAAGTCTAGACAGTCCTGAGTTAGTCTTCGGTTTAATGATTAAGTTATGCTTTAGACCTTTTTGTATACTATTTTATATTTTTCTAGTTAATCCTACTTTTATTCCTGGTTTTAGTCTAACATACTATAGACGTGATACAGATACAGTACAGCTGCTTGGTTTGGTTGTGGTTACGTCCTGGTCTAGTCCTAGTTTTTGTCCCTGATATTAAGGAAGTGGTCTGGTCTTGTTGTTGTTTCCCTTTGGAAGATCGATGTCCAATACACACACATTTTTTTTTTTTTACTCGGACAGGGTTTCTTCCTGCCTGAGACGTTCCCAGTGGCCGCCCTGTCACTGTGTCCCGCAGGATGTGCACCACTGCACCACACAAATACAAATACTTGTGCTGCTGTGGAGGTGCACTTCCTGTCCCAGAGAACGAAGAGTGTAGACGGATACAAGACCCACCAAGTTTCACTCGACTAAATCTCTGTCCTTATTGAGTTTAGTTTTAGTTCTGCTTGAGTCCAGACCCAGATTTAGTCCTAAAAGAATATTTTAGGGATATCATTTCTGTCACTATCTGACTATCTGACTAATGTAACAGAGCAGCCACATATTTCTGATCCGATAACGATGATGGATTTTCACTGCTGCTTGATAAACACACACTCCATAATGTGGAGGGCTTCCTGAACTGTCCCAGGTCTCCAGACCGCTCCCAAACAGCAACAACTCATTATGTCATTTGGCTCTGTTCAACACTTGCATCATGGATAGTGTAAGTATGATGCAAAGACTTGTAACTTTAAATAAAGGGCATTTAGGCACTGTCATCCCCGAGTGTTGGTCGTAACATTGATTTGAACAGGTGAAAAAAGTAGTCAACTTGATCCAAAAATGACATGTCAAACTCAAGGCCTGGGGGCCAAAAGAGGCCCTTTGCAATGTTTTATATTGCGCTTCCTACATTTACATTTACATTTAGTCATTTAGCTGACGCTTTTATCCAAAGCGACTTACATTATGGTTCCACTCACCAGTGTCACAGCTGGAACACCACTGGAGGCAAGGTGGGTTAAGTGTCTTGCCCAAGGACACAACGACAGTATGAACTGTGGGGAGAGCAGGAATCGAACCGCCTACCTGCCGGTTGAAGGACGGCCACTCTACCCACTGAGCCACTGCACCCTTTTTCTCCTAACATCAATCATACTAAAATATACTGACATGATACCTGTTATGTAATAGTTGTACCTACAAACACAAATACAGTATATACAAACACTTGCACAGACCCATGCAGACATATTAAACCTTTAAAAGCACATGAACAATCACTAATGCTTCTCTATATTTGTTTATTTTTTAACAGTACACAGTGCTTTTTAACTAACAATACTGGCTGAAAAAAATAGAAATTGGAATATGAGAGAGACAGAGACTCTATGCACAGATCGAGTTGTACACTAGAGAGAGAGAGACTCACAGATTGAGTTGTACACTCTTTTAATCGTGACAGGAAGTCCGGCTGCATCCCTCATTTTTAAGACAACGCACTCCAGGAAGGTCAGTGTCTTTTTCAGTCCTTTAGGATATTGGATCCCAAACAAAAAATATATACAAAGGATGAGGCCCAGTGCCATTGAGATGTCCTCGCTCTCCTCAGTAATGGACTGGCCATCCAACATGACGACAATGTGGTCGTATTGCATGGGATGACCCTCCCTGCAGCCTTTGAGCACCATTTTAGGTGTTGGTGTGTCAGGAGGGCAGGTCTGAGCATGGCCCTCAACTTCAAAAAATGTTACCTACATTTGGTAGGTAACATTTTTGGGACTTTACAAAAGGCACTAAACCATTCTAAAGATATGTAATATGATTTGAACACATTTTAGTTGGATTTGAACAGATTGTATATAAACTTTAACAGGTTTTAGTTAGATTTGAAGAGGTTTTAGTTGGATTTAAAGAGGTTAGGTTCTTGACAGTGATTTAAACAACCCTGAGCTATTGTTAAATTCTGACCTCTCTCTTCACTCGTATAACTTGTTCCAGCAGTTTGGCTTTTCCTAGATTCACAGACTTTGTGTGTGTGTTTTGTGTGAACGAGCATGGCAGTCGGCTGTTAAGAGGGGAAACGAGAGCAACACACATCCTTCGCCCTCTGACCCCAGCTGGAGGCCTTCATGACACTGGGCATCAACAGGAAACCTGCAGCCCTCACACACTCCACAGCTTTGTGCCACAGCTTTGCCCAAGGTCTATTTTAAGACAGCAACTCATCATTTCTCCGAAAACAGACTCATGCAGTACGAGAAACATTTCATTAAGTCATTTTTAGTGTGTTAATGTTCACATTGTCAGAGTACAATATTAGACCAGGAGCTGGTAGGAATGTGCTGTTCTTTTGGTTTTGTTCACATAAGAGACATTTTCACATACATTATTTATTTTTTCAATATGTTAAATTATGTTCCTACTAATTTTATGTCACAACTGCATCTAGTGGTTAAAAATAATATATATAACAGGCCTCCCAGGACAGCAACTTCTGAGTCTGCACTAAATGACAAATTTAACTCAGTATTTACAAGATTTAGCAACATTTTGACTTTGGGTTCCCCAGTGTTTTACCGTAAATCTCCTAAAAATCTCCTTCTGGTTAAAACTTTTATAATCTTAAACCCCCAAAAGCCCATGTCGCTCTTAGTCCGTTTTGAACACGAGGCCGCTGTGCTCTGTCTAGAAGGTTTCTAAAGCCTGGTCAGCCATCCCAGTTTTTTTTTTCTATTTTATACAACAGTCTATCTACTGTCTAAGTATTGCAAAAAGACCAAAAGAAATATTAATAATAATCCAGGGGCCAGTACTGACAAATGTAGAATGAACTGCGTTTAGACCGAGATAACTGAAAAAAGTACAACTAATCAGAGAAACAGAGAGTTGCATAAAGCGTGCCCCACGGTTCTGAAATTAGACATTTGTTTAAATTGTTTGTTGGTTCAAAGTTTTTAAAGTGAAATGCTTATCAGACCTTTTTTCCACTGGATGTGTTGAAAGATAACAGCATGTTCCCATCCATTAAAAAGGAGGAGTGTGATGTTTGGAATTGCAATCTGCACTTTTCTCACCAGATGTTGCTAAAAGGCCAAAAACTACACAGGCCACTTTTAATCAAACCTTTCCTGTAATCCTTCCTGTTTAGTGGCAAGACTGTAGGATTTATCTGCATGTGTTTGTCAGACAGAGGGCACTCGAGTAATGACTCTGAAAGATGGAGGTTCATCCTGCTGTGTATTTGTGGTACAGTCCTGTAACCAGACGCCACACGGGGATCAGTCCAACGCAGACCAGGCCTGAGTAAATCTCACAAGTGTCATCTGAAAATAGCACTGTCTATTTATAACATCTGTCTCTACAGCAAAGAAGGAAGTGCATAATGTTTCATTGACGTTTGTTCCCTGGGTTTTTCTGTGAACAATCTCTCTCTCTCTCGCTTTGACAACAGCACACCGTAGCAGTTTCCAGTTTCCACAGGAAGAGCAGGACGTCCATTAGGATGTACATTTAAAACAGGACCCCAGTGACCCCAGATCCAACCAGACAAAACATGGGGAAAGTTTGTTAGTCATGGGCACCACCTTCTGATCTGAATGTGAGGGCATTGTAAAACTAGCTGCCGCCCTCTTGAGGTTTCATGTTACAACTTGCTCCCTCTCAACGGAAAACAAACCATGAGGTGCACCGGTAACCGGACAGGAACCACACCTCCATGCGTCTCAGAGTCTGTGACTGTGTGTTTAATGTTTTATATCAGTCCCTGATGACACACCCTGCTGCTAAGACAAAATGACACACCCTGCGTGAGAAAATAAAGTTAATCTAAAGGCTTTAAAACACAAACCAGGACTAATCAAGGGCTAAATAGGAAATACATCTATAATTAAATTAGGACAAATGCAGGACCAAAACCAGGACTAAACCCAGAACCAAAGCCAGGTCTACATCCAGGTATTCTCCAGGAAAAAAGCTAACTAAAATCAGGACTAAGCCCATGCAGGAGACTTATAGTCTCAGTGGAATTCCATGGCACTTAAAAAAACCTGATGAATACACTCAGCCAACAAAAAAAGATGAACAAAACTCTGACGCCATCAGCCCCACTTTCACTTCTCACTGAGTCCCATGTTGTACATTACCTCATAAAGAGACTGATTCACTGCCTTTCTTTTCAGATGTGGACTGCAGAGGGCACTACAGAAGCTATGGCACAGACATGGCCATCCAAGTGTTATGTTCAAAGAGTATATTCTCAAATTGACACTCTCACATTGACTAACATCAATCAGTTTAGCTCTCTGCACCTGAAGCCTAAATCTGTGCTTTTTAAATAAAATTGTAACTTTAAAGTGTGAAAAATGATTACAATACCTACATATTTATAACTAGCATGCTTGATGTCTTTCAAGGTCTGTGTATTGGAGCCGTTACTATCTCTCAAAACACCAGTGTGGATTTACATTTAGAAGTTGATAATGCAAAATATGGACAGCCGTTATTACGTTGTGGTCATGTTACATTCAATTAAGCCTGTAGCATTCAGTAAGCCATCCAATATTGACTTATTGAACAAATCTGGCGACTACTTTAGATGAGTAGGCCATCATATAAATCCATAATAAATATAAAATGCATGCATATTGCCTCGTGCCCATCGATCACAAAAGCAAACCTAATCCGCTGACATAACCCCAAAACTATTGCACCATTGTCACTAATAATTGTTGTGTCTACAATCGCAGGTGGTGCATTTAAAAATGTCTTGGTCTGCTGCAGACATTTGACACTAAGGTGTTGAGAGAAGGTCTCAGCCTAACAATAGTTGTATTTATTGTCTCCGGGGCAACTGCGTGAACATACCTGTCTGTGTCACAGGTTTCTCTGCTTTCACCTGTGAGACTATATTTAGAGGCAGTTATTTGTACTATGAGTTTTGCTGTGGTGATGAAAAGGTGAAAGGTTATGGAAATGGATCAGAACTTTTCTACTTTTGAGGTCGTATCAGACTGGCTTTTGGCTACGTTCACACTGAATCCAAAGGTGACTTAGATGATATCTGTCCAACTCAAGCCACACAGATCTATGGCTCCTCTTCAAACCTGGCACTAAAGTCAGCACTGAGTGATTGGATTAAATGTAGTTAAGCCTGATCCAAGGTGTGGATGGGGTAACTCTGGAGGTGGCTGGTATCCGGATGTATTTGGATCTTTATGTACCACAGGTTTTAACAGTTGATCAATCACACAAACAAGAAGTCAAATGCTTGCTGTCATCTACTTTCACTAGAATAAATGAAGAAGAGGTAAACCATAAGAAAAGCACTGTTCTAACCTGTCAGAGAAGTTTTCCACATAAGCTATATGTGAAAACTGGTAGACTCAAGATGAAGCATGTAAAAACCAGATTCACTGAAATGCAAGGTCTAGCAAAATCAAATTTAGAGATTTAAGATTCAGTTGTGATTGTGGAAAATATAAATACTTTCATCATTATGGCAACCTTTATGAGCCTTTAACAAAATGAGAAGTATTCGTTTCTTTTAGATCATGACGTCTTGAAAGCCAGCTCACATTGGATTGAAGTTTCAAGAAAAATGAGTTCTGGCCCACTTTTTGCTGTAGTGTAAACATAGTCCCAGCCACACAGACTGCACTTACTATAAATAGAAGATATAAATTTATGATTAAGCTCACAGCCAATTCATTTCATCTGCAACATCTGCGGTGTCTGTAGAGCACAGCAGGGCCTTAGTCATAGGCTTAACACTGTGAGCATTTGGGTGATTATAATCCGTTGGAATAGCACAGGAATAGTAAGCTAATTATTAACAATGTTGCAAACGGCTAGATATATTGTTATATTAGTAATTTTTCTCATTGTACATAAGTTTTTATTTTTTCAAACAGTAGATCTTTACCACACTATTAAGAAAAAGGAGTGAGTTGTATCATTTGCACTTTGTTTTGGAAAAGCAGCTAAGCCCTGTTGTATCCAGATGTCATTTAAATTTGTAGTTTTCTATTATGTTTTCATCAACTCGGGAAACCTCCACCCTTCCCAGACACTTCATTTCCTAACTTAATTCTGACATTAACACCAAAGATTCTCACTGAACACATCTAGGTCTTTTTTTTTTTAAACAATGTGTAAAGCCTAGCACTTTTATTCCTTATTAACCCTATTTTTTTTCTTAACTTAGTATTCATGTCTCTTCCCTCCAAAAACTACAGAAGCTTCAGAGGTTCAAAACTCAAACTTGAATTGTTTAATGGTTCTTAAGGGCACATAACTCATTTTTCCCTGAAGCCCTTTTATTTTAAAACTTAAGACACTGTGAATGGGAAATAACTAATTTCCATGTTTTCCAGGACAGGACACCGAGTTGATGAGAGAGCAAGTGGAGCACAAGAACAGGTACAGAGTAACAAGTGAAGACAAGTAGGCAGTGTGTAATGTTTAATTTAGATTGTTTAATGTTAATTCCATGCTGTTTCAGTAAGAATAATACAGATTCCCTGTCTGTGGCTCCAGTCAGATATCCAGTAGTACAAATCAGCTCCAAGTTACACATAATGAAGCAGAACAAAACAAATCCTCTGAAACCGAGGAGTTTAGTGAAATGCAGGGGAGAAGCAGCAGAAGTTTCAGTCATTTATTTATCATAGTTTGGATTCTTGTGATGGGGTTGAGTCTGGTACAATAACTCTTTAAGATAATAGATACACGTTAATAATACAGCTCCAGAATAAGAGCAACATGTCAGTAATTATCACTTACCCATGTGTCTAGGTAGGATTAGAATTGTCTTAAGGTGCAGTGTGTCAATTTTTGTGGTGTAAAAATGTAACAAGTCTTGGGTTGGTCTATCCTGGAGAAATAGACACTTAAAGATCCACAGACGAAGTGCGAGTAGTGGAAGAAACCAACAAACTAATCCCAGATCTATCCGGACATTTATTAACTAAATCTATTGTTTCCATTTTGTATTAAACTGAACTCGTCTGACTTCCTCCAATTTTCTTTTTAAACAGTCCCTACAGGACTACCGTAGGTGCTCACAGGGTGTAGTACAGAGAGCTTAGAGGTACGTAAATTTAACCAAGAAATGCCTCCAAAAACTACGCACTGCACCTTTAACGAGACCAACATCTAACAGAGGAAGAAAAACTACAAGTACCAGATACAGTCCCATTTCAAAAGACCACAACTATCACTTCGAACTGAAGAAAACACTGACACTGACCTGGGCCAGATTGAGACTTGTCTTTTACACACATCTCCCAAGTTGACCCTCAAATTAAAAATCACCGTCAAAGTGAAAAGTCCACCTCCTAAGATTTATCGTCACGGTTACAGTATTTCAGCACAAAGTACAGTCCAATAACAAAACAACAACAGGTTCACTATGGTGTAAAAGTTAAGCACTTCTTTGCCCCACGTGGATATCCCAAATTTTGCCAACTTCTTCTGAAAACTAAGTTAAAACATAAAGGGCACTTCAAGTTTGTCAAACTGCCCATACAAAGGTAAAATGATCTGCAAGAAATTTCACTAAAAACAGAGATAAAACAACTCCGATACCTATTCTGTCAACATTATCAGTAATAAAAGTTAATTTCTGTAATTACATTAAGAAATAAATTCTCAATACATCCAGCAACAGATAAATATTGAGGAAAAAGCAAAACATTACAATTATGAAAACAAAGATAACGTTTGAGAACCGCTTGTACCAGGACACACAAAAAAGGGACTCTCTTTATCTTTATCTCACTAACATTGTATGTACTGTCTCAATTAAGTGGTATTTATTGAACGATGTAAGGGCTAATATAAAAAAATAAAAAAAGAAGAGAAAAAAAGTGGATTTCTCCATGGCCCTGCTGGGTCTGGAGCTGCAGAGGGGACAGGGACAGGAGTGTCAGGAGGTGAGGGCACAGGGGCTAAGGTCGTTGGCTGAAGGTGGCATAGTCTCACTTGGCTTCATCCTCAACGTCTTGCAGTGGCTCTTTGTTTTGTTCTTCAGCTGAACGGGAAAGAATAACTGTGTTTAGTGGAAATTGTCAAACTGTGGAATAGGAAGGTTAGAAATTAGTCCAAAAATATAAATTGAGCTGATTATTTTCACTTTTTGGAAAGAAAAAAAGCAAGATTAAGTGCTTTCATCGCAGAACAAACTCAGTGTTTTTGTCAAAGTGTTAGTTTGGCAAGTATAGCCCTTTGACCAGATGGGTTTGTAACCGCTCACTGCAGACAGAGATGCACTGAAATAAAGTCTGTTTAGTGCCAAGCTTTAATAAAAGATAAACAATTCTACACATTGGCCACCACACAGGTAATCAAAGCTCTAACATACTAAGCTGATCTTAGGTATGAAAAAAAAATATACAAAC
This sequence comes from Perccottus glenii, assembly GCA_024416835.2. Taxonomy (NCBI): domain Eukaryota; kingdom Metazoa; phylum Chordata; class Actinopteri; order Gobiiformes; family Odontobutidae; genus Perccottus; species Perccottus glenii. The sequence continues at coordinate 11,593,731 of CM044550.2, forward strand.
ACACATTTTACTTTTGTTTAATTATAGTGTTGATGTTGGGCTTTTAGTGCATTTTCAGCAACATGTTTAATCATTTTCATTCCGTATCTTTTTTGAGCGGCAGGGAGCTAAAGCTTTTCACAGCTGCTTTGGCCGTGAAGCAGGGTAACCACTGAACAATCACCTACAAACCAGACACACTTTTTAGTCTGAATAATGTATAAAATAATTCATTATCTCCCATATTCAGAGCTGACTGCATGTTGTTATTTAGTATTTATCAGGGAAATGTGCAAGCAGACAGAGTTATTCAGTTATGCCTGTTAATGCTTCAGATCTCAATCTGGTTCAGAATTAAACCTGTGGAAGTGGCCTGAAAACAAGCGAAAAGATCAGCTTAGATATCTGTTCAAATCGACAAGAACAAACATGGTCTGAGCCTCTTTTGAGGACTGTGTGAACAGTAACTCTGCTCAGGCTCTGGAAATTGTACTTAACTTATACTTACCCACATATGGCCATAAACCCAAACTATCACTTTAAAGAAGCTGTGAGAAACATGGACTATGTTTTTTCACTAAAAAAAGGTGAGAACCATCATCCTGCCTCCAGTCGTTTATGATCTGGAAACATCAGAAAGTGTTCACCTTCATATTCTCATTACTTAATTTACCAGTGAATAAAGAGTGGAAACATTCAAACCCAGTCAAACAGACTTGGGCACAAAACATGCAGACACATCTCAAAGTCCACTCATTATTTAGCTAAAACTAATTCAGACACAATAGTCTCTTCGGGGCTCAGCTAAGACTTGGGCCTGTCTCTATGACAGTGCTTAACCCTTGACCCTTTCAAGAATGATGGCTTTCAAAGCTCAGGGCTAACGTTATTGTCTGTGTTGACAGTAGCCTATGGCAAGAATCTAGGAACAGCAACTGTTACCAGGCAAGCTTTGGTCTTAAAGCTTTACCTAATCATGGACAAAGTTGACAAAAAACTATATCAGTGTATTATTCTCTATGGCAACACTTTACCATAGAGAACCTGTGACTGACAAATGGCTGTTAGATCATTAAGGCTAGGATTTAAAAGGCACTGCAACAGAAGGATTTCAACTTTAACTAGGTCATTAATTATTTAATAACTACTGACAGAGGTGCAGTGCAGGTTGTTTTTGTTGCTTTGGTCCAAATTTGACTTCATAAAAAGACATGGATCTCCAGACACTGAGCTTCCAGGAGTGTGTCTGACTCCCTAAACCCAGATCTGCTCCACATTAGATTTTTCTCTCTCATTGATATATTGCAGCTTGGTTGTTCTTTGTGCTTTTAAACACAGCTAAAGGCAGAGACCAATAAAATGTTAGTGCTGTTGTTGTGGAGGCACAGCCCATTGTGTGCAGTGAGTGCAATAAATGACCGTAGCAACCAGTGACATGATCTATCCCAACAGTGAGAAGATCCAAGGGTCCTGTTAACAAAAGTTAATAAAGAGCCAGGCCAATGAGCAGTGTCTGAGTGGATTCAATAATTAAACCCAACACAGGAGTTAGATTCAAAAGGAGGGCAGCCACACACACAGCAAAGCCAGGTGAGCAACACTTACAAAGTATAGTTAACATGGGAAATGAACAGTCTGGCGTGATTCCCTTAGGACTCTACAGCAGAGGAGATGAGAGAAATGACAAGAGATGAGTCACTTAAGATGTTAAAAAAGCCTGCCACTGAACAGATGAGAGAAAATTAATGGGCTCATGGTCCTTCTGTCAAATCAAATTCTCTGTAGTCATTCTATAATGTTGTGCCCAACTTTGGTTTTAGGATTAATCAAATGTCTAGTTTAACTCACAAAAATGAAGTACATTTTAGACTTAAATTATACATTAAAAAAGGTGCATTCTGGGCATTAATGTTGCTGTTCACAGACTCAATGGTCATTTCATTATTAGAATTTAACTCGACTATCAAGTCAAGTGCAATGTTTCTTCATTAAAATAAAGCCTAATAAACACTTACGGCTGTATTCGTTCATGTTTATTATTGTTACAAACTAATCTATGGTTTAAAGATATATATCTCTTGTGGTCATGCAGTATCAGAAAAGGTACCGAGTCAGAGAGCATCAGGTCAAACGTACTGAATTAAACAAATTCCCCTAAACGCACTCCATTTAACGTATAGAAGCAGGTGACTGTTAGTTCAAGAGTTTAGCCCAGACTTAAACAGGAGACGTACAGCAAACATGGATCACTTAAATTAACAACTGTTAAAAAGTCAAACTTAAATTAAATGGTTAGGTTGAACTTTTAAACATACTTAGGTTGATGATTATTATATTATTAAAACAGGAAAAGTGCTATAGACCAAACAAAGTGTGAAGTGGTAACTTTCCAATTAAAGAAAAGCAGCCGTTAGTATTAACATGAGACAAATCCAAGGGAAATATTAATAAAGAGATGAATTAGTTACACTTATCACAGAATTAAGTTGTTTCAGATTAGTTGAGGTATTCATATTTAGGAGAATCATTTTAACACAACAGAATTGACATTATAAGCACTTGTGTCAAAGAAGTGCTTACCCTCTCCCTGCATATCTGAAGTCCATAGTGTCAGGTTGTCGCGTAACAACTGCATGATAAGTGTGGAGTCCTTGTAGCTTTCTTCACTCAGTGTGTCCAGTTCTGCGATGGCGTCGTCGAAAGCAGCCTTAGCCAACCTGTGCACACAGACACCATCAGAGCATCTGGTGAGATCAAAAGCTGCGGATGGGCTGGTTTTAAAACTGGCAATGCTAACATGAAGATTGGCTTAAAACGCATTAATACAGTCAAGCCTAATAACATGTGCGATTCTGTGATCATTCCCCGACAGTGATGTTTGATAATTACTAGTTTTAGACTTTTGAGCCAAAAGTACATTATAACATTATGTTTGTACATTTGCAGGGAATGAGGAGACTATTTTTGACTGAAACTCCTGATGAGACTTTAATACTACTCATGAGGAGACTATGGCTGTTTCTACAGTAAACTGGTATTTATTGGCATTAAGAACAAAATGCACATTTACACCGACAGCAATAACAAACTGCTAGTCAATGTAGAATTCCATAGCAACAGGATTACTGAAGGGCTCTGGTCTGATAATCCTCCCATCTGAAATCTGCTTCATACAAGGCTTTGACTTTAAAAAAAAAACAACAAAAAAAACAAACATATTTCTTATGTAATTTTTCTCACCTGCACGCGCGGTCAGGTGAGTTGAGGATCTCGTAGTAGAAGACTGAGAAGTTGAGGGCGAGGCCGAGGCGAATGGGGTGCGTTGGGGGCAGTTTTGACATGGCGAGATCAGTGGCCGCTTTATATGCCACGAGACTGCTCTCTGCTGCCTCCTTCCTCTCGTTCCCAACGGCAAACTCTGCCAAGTACCTGAAGTAGTCCCCCTTCCTGGATAAGAGGGTAACATAGCAGATCAGATACGGTTCTGTTATTGCAGGTAAAAATGAATAGTTCAAATGACTAGTAAAACTCATTCAGGAAATGACAGTAACCAGTGTTGGTTAATAGCACTACTTCCACTAAAACCCTCTGGACCTTACATTTTGTTGTAGAAGACCTGTGATTCTCCAGCTGCAATCCCTGCAGCTGTAGCAGCTGCAGCTGCAGGGATTAAGTGATTGTCCAAAGCAGTCAGGATATCATTACAGATCTCTTTTAGCTCCTGCTCGACCTGAAATTAAAAATAAACAAATATCATTCATCAGCCATTCAATCATACATTTGGACTCAAACCACTGTTGGCAACATTTATGCAGAATCGAATATTACAGTTTCTTTAATACGATATTGTGCATCGTTTCATGTTTGTAATGTGAACAGACATCACAGGTTAATTTAATTCCAAGCGATTTCCACATAAAATAAAAAGAAATTAATATTTATTCACTGCTGAGTACTTTGTAGTTCGAGAACCACTCAAATATTCAAACTCAAGATGACCCATTTCTGAATCCTATTAAGATTATTCACTATAGTGCAATTCTCAATAGCTTGCTTTTCCTAATTTTTTTCAGATGATTTACAATTTTTCAGATGATTTACAATTTACAAGATTTTTTTTGTCTTGCTACTGAGCTGAAAGGTTAATTCAATTGTATTTTAACTTATTTTTGCCAATATTCTGTCCTGTCATCAATATATGCAATTGTTGTTGTTTTTCTTGTTTTTGAAATCTTGATTTTAATTGTTTGTTTAATTATGTGCCATTGTATTTTTACTAATATTGTAAGGCGACCTTGAGTGTCCAGAAAGGCGTGTTATAAATAAAATGTATTATAATAATAATAAATAATAATAATAATAATAACAATAATAATATATAATAACAACACATTTCACTCTGCATTTCCCTCAGAGTGACATAATAAAGCAGTTTAGGTTGGATACTAGAGATGCACAGATATAAAAAATTTCAACCATCAAGTACTTCTTATGGCTGATATCGATAATAGTACATTTTAATAAAAACACAAGTTTGTCCAAATTACTTCCCGGATAAATATCTTTTTTTTTTTTTTTATTGCTTTACAGAATAATTTGGCCTATAGTACATGTCTGCACTGTCCCCTGGGCCTTGTGTTAGACAAGTGTTACAGGCTACAACCACTACACCATGGTTTTTACCTGGTTCATTATTATGGTAATAACTGCCGCAGTTTATAACTTAAGTCTGAAGCTATTTTTATCTGGGGAGGGCATTAACACAAGTTGTATCATCTTATGGGCTATATTTAGGTCTGGTTGGCCTTTATGTTCAACAAGATTAATTGTTGTATTAACGCTGTGTTCCTGAACGTCGCATGAGCATCACAGTGATCTGGTCTCATTGTGGATCCCTGTGCATGGCTCAATATGCAGCATGTTTAAAGTAAACACTTGCTTGAGTAAACAGCACATGAAATGGTTTAGCTCTGCTTTCGTTTCTACATTATTTTAAAGCATAACCCAGAAGCACCTCATCTAAAACAGGCTGGATCTTCTTGGCAAAGCTTAAAGCTACTGTATTCATCCTCTCCGTCCTGCGCTGGGAGTGGACAGTGTGGACGTTAGAGTAAATTCACAGTAATCAGTTTCTGTGATAACATGGCTTAGTCTATGCTAACTTTGCTTGTTAATGGACCGTCTGTGTCGTTGGGCGGGAGGACAGTGGAGCAGGAGACACCCACCTCCTGAACAATAATGTGCAAGGAGCAGAGAAACTAAGGCAGAAATACTGCATTTCAATTCAGTGCATTAGACTGAACGAGAGAACCATGACTTATCTCTCTCTAAATAAAATGTGTTACAAAGTCACAAAGCGCTACTTGTGAGCTGCAAAAGAATAACACAATACAGACATAATTTAATTTGTTAATGACTTGGGTTAAATAAAGAAAAGCTCCACAAAACGTGACTTTGTCTTTCCATTTAATATTTCCAGAAAAATAACACTGGGAAAATAAAGAAAGCTAGGCTAATCCACAAACATGTGATATTGGTTACGTGTAATATTTAAATTGTGATATTTAAATATTTTTAAAAGATTATAATATTTAAATGAAACAAACTGCCCGTCTCATGTAGATTATAATCCATCTTGTAATTTGTTAATTTGGCTACATATTTATTTGTTGGTTCTAGTAAGTAAACTTTAATATGATTAAACATTAGAGAGACTGATCTAAAATGAGTGCTTTTGCTCTTACTTTGGGATAAAAGCTCTGATTCTTCAAATGTTTGGACTAAGCCCGAGCTTAAACCTGCTCTGGACCAGGCTAAGCTGCCTGTATACGTTTCCAGTGACTGAGCATTACTCAGGATGAGCCTGTTTTTACAGAAAAGACAACAAAATGAGTCAGACTTTTCCAACTAAGCCTAGCTTAATGGGTTAGCTAGCTTTATGGAACACCCTTCCGGTGATTATTAGCGTTTTTAGCATCTGCAGAGTCACCACAGACATAGGAGCTCTTCTGGTGTTAGGAGCAGCATTAGCCACAACACAGTGACTATCGCAGGTTTAGAGGAAACTTTATTTTGTATGTTGAATTTGATTTAGCAAGATGGCCCTTTTGGACGTTGTACAAGTTTACAAATCAAAATTAGATTTATGCCACTGCCCTAGGTCTATGTATAGATTTTACATTTTCACAACATTCTGCATTTTGTTGTATTCTAAATAAAATAGTGTTGTCAATATCATCAAGATAATTTTATTCTACTAATTTATTTACAAAACTATAGTAAAAAGTATAGTAATAATATAAAAGTAATAAAGAGAGTCCAGAGGCACAGGGCAACTAACATGAACACAGCACACTGGTAGTCTGTTTAACGAATAGCTTTACCGTATGCCTGTATTCCTGGATCATCTTCATTTTGAGCTCTCCGGCCTTTCCATCCTCTCTCTGTTCGATGCTGCTGATTATCCTCCAGGAGGCTCTCCGGGCTCCAATCACATTCTTGTAGGCCACTGATAGTAGGTTCCTTTCCTCCACCGTGAGATCCACGTTCAAACCGGCTACTTTCTTCATCGACTCCACCATCTCTGTTTAGAGGACAGTTTTGTGTTTTGTGTGTGAGTGAGAGAGAGCCTTAGTAAATCACGTCATGTGTAAATATGATCCAAATTAAATAGTTTTTAAATACTGAATACTAAGCAACACTGCTAAATATTGGCTTTTTGGATAGATATTCCACTTTTAGACTGAAATATGCACATAAATGTTGGCCAAATGTGCCAGAGCTGTCAACATTTAGAGCAAGGAAAGAACAATACCACTTTTTGGTGTTGGATACATATTACTCCTGCCTTTACTGTCAGCTGACACTGATCCACTTTATATAGTTGCACTTAGCTTAAAAGAGACATTACTGCCAAAGTATAACCCTCCATTCTATGGTTTAAGTGGTCAGCTGAGAAGAAAGTATTGCAGATTAAACTCCCATGAGGCAGTCCACATCTAAATAAGAGGTGGGAATAGAAATGCTGTATCAGACACTAGCTGTAGTACTGAAGAGGTTGCCTTTTATTCTCAGCTACATGCGACCACCCCACAGCCCAGTTCAGGACAACGTGGTAAATTGGACAACATTCCTTCAAGGTTACTATTGAGCCAGTAAACCATAAATCACTCTGTAAATAAACTCGGTCCAAATCCCGTGAATGAGTCATCCCACATTCGCATAACGTTACTGGGCAACGTTTAAACAGTGGCGAAGGCAGGCAGCTAAAAACAGCCTCCTCACGACCTGTAATGGTATGACAGTGACAAGAGTGAACCACAGGAAAAGGCCAATCGATCCGGGTCTGGGAACACCCCACTAAAGTGAACAGCTGCCCTTCTACTAGTCACTGCTAACACACAAGAGGCACCAAGCAGCTAACGTATTCTTTTATGCAAGGCTTGCAAACAACTCCGGGATTAAAGAAATTGTATTATTCTATTTAAAATGGGATCTTTGATGCATAAAAGCTACAATTTTGGCAGCACCTTAAATGAAAGCTAGAGCACACGAGAGGCAACCTATGAAAGCTCACGCTCCAATAATCCGCCATTTTGTTATAGCACTTTCGCTAACGTTAGTCAATGCTAACAGTTCTTGAATTGCGTATGATTTCTGGCACTGTTTTTAAGTTTGGACGTCGTGTTGGATCGATTCATCTATTAACCTTCGGTTGTACCAATGTGTAGTAAGTGTAGACACAAAAATCGTAGCTGCTTTAGCTCCAAAGCTAGCCGTGGCTAACGTTGAGTATCGTTCCGTTAGCATTCGCGCTAGGCTAACAGAGGAAAAAAATCCCAGCGGCGAACATGTCCCACTCAGAGCCAAACCTCTCCAAGTCTATTCTTACCGTCGTATCGCTCTGCCTGCTCGGCGAGTTTTGCCTGGAAAACGTAGTCGTCTTTCTCCGCCATTTTGTATTGAGATGCAAATAGAGTAGCGAACTATCTAAAGTGACAAATATGTATGAAATAGGGTAAGTGGCAGGTCTGTGGCGGGTCGCTGAGTGGTGTGGTTCCGCCCCACCGGCAGCGCTGTGCGAACGCGTAAAGATGGCGGCCAGGACATCCGGGTACTTGCAGTCAGAGTCGTGAGAATCATCTGTTTATAATAAAGTCCTTTACAGTGAGAATCTATCCTGTAATCATATCACAGTATTCAATACACCTTATTAAAATTACATATACCTTTTAGATTTGCTATCTAGCATATTTAAAAGTGTGTCAGTGCATAAGCTTATGAGCTCTCAAAGCTCAACAAATGAGTAGCCTAATACCTCATAAAATAACTCTTGTACTGCTCATAGAGTAGTATAATAGAGATAATAGTTATTCATAGTATCGTCTATATATAGTATATATACTATAGTCCTACATATATCGTAGTTTTAAAACATACTTTTTTATTCCTCTATAAATGTGAATATTTTTCATTGTTATCCACAGGAAACTACTTCAATCCTTAACCTTCGGGTAAGTATATTACATACTGCTCAACACATAAAGGGCTTACAGAAAAACAAAGCTATAGACAAAACCCAGTATCAAACCAGGACTGAAGCCAGAGCTAAATTTCTACTAAAAGGCAAGACTGTGTGTTTTATTTGATTGGAACAATGTTTGTTAAAGAACATACATATGTAAACAAAAGGCCAGATTCTAGCCTTAAGTTAATTTCCATCCTATGTCCCACATTCTCACACCAGTGCCACAGACACTGGATGCAAGGTGGGTTAAGTGTCTTGCCCAAGGACACATTAAAAGTATGAACTGGGAAGAGCAGGTGAGAGCCCCAGTGCAGAATAATAAAGATAACTTTTGACAAGAATAAGATTTGATGAGTATACACTAAAATACACATTTAACTTAATATAGGACATACATAGTTTTTGGACATGCTAATAAAGATGGTGTTTGACCAGTAGTGTTTTGTATAAATATTTTTTTGCTGAAAATCTGTATTAAAATTTAATTTTTCTACTTAGTTTCTCCATCTATAAATCCACACAACCAAATTTTTATTTTTTTTCTCAAATATTCAATGAAAGACAAACTCATCTTAACTGAAACGTGTAAGATAAATACATCAAACTAGTGTATTCATTGGATTTACTTTATTTACTAGTATATTAACACCTTACATGCTACAGGAAATAAAAAAAGTAATTCAAATGTCTTGAAAGAATATAGTGTTATAATAAAATGGCACATTTTGAATATTAACACAATTTCCACTAACAGTTTGCCACACCTTCCTCTTGTTGAAGGATGACATCATGCAGGGCTACAAATACCATCCTGGTGATTCCATTGGCAACAAAGTATAAGCACTTGCCATTGACTGTGACAAACCTGGATTTAAACATAACAGACTGTTTAAAAGTGGCAGTAAACCCAAATGTATTTATCATAACGAGAAGCTGTTGAGCATGTCCAATAATTTCTTTAGCTCATTACCAGTTTGTAGAAGCAATTATGGGTCATCCTGAACTAAAATAGAGAGCACATATCACTGAAGTTTTAAGTAAATAAGTGCATAATAATCAAACTAAAAGAAAAAACCAATAGGGTCACTTTTGAATGTGGATACAGTGCCACCTAATGGCGACAAGCTGGGCCAAAATCATGCACCCTGGTTAATGTTATCAACCAAGGAGACTTTTTTCTTAAAGGCCAAATTCAGTCTGTCTGGTTAAATTTGCCAAAAACTACTTGCCAACCATTTTTCAAGAGGGCGATGATTGTCATGTGTAAACAAATATAGAACCTCAATAGAAAAAAGGGTTAAAGTCTGAAGTACATTATTGGTAGCTAATCTTTTGGAAGGATCTATTTGCAGATGTTTTTTGGAAAGAACCAAGCCTTTATAAAAAAAAATATATATAAAACATGACAAAAAAGCAAAGGCTTAAAAGGGGAATGAAAAGGCTGATGAAACAAACTTAAAATCAGAAAAAAGACAAGGACAAGATTATTAAAAGGTAAAAAAAAAATAATTTGATAGCACATATTTCCCATTATGTCAAGACTTGTCCATGGAGCCGTCTAGAGTAAGGTAATTTTAGTGAGAGACGAATGGAAAGCACTAGTATGAGAAGACAGTACTATCTAATGCGGTGGACTGCCTACATTCACTCTGTTCAACTTCATTTGTGTCCCTCAGACACACAATTAGGGCTGCACAATATATCTCAAGTCTATGGTCATTGCAATTTCATCACACATCTCATGTATTCCTGATAATGTGCAGCCACAAAAAGAGAACAAGTTGTCTCTGGAGGTTTTGGGGGTGGCCACAGAAATTAGTCAGTTTAACCACTTCTCACCTATTCCTTCCTTGCAAACATGCAGCAGTAAAAACTGTACACGGCATCTGCAATCCATCCTGAAACAAACAAAACCTGCTACAAAGATAACAAAACATTTGAGCATGTAATGATCAATACATTGTTTCATAATATTATGTTCATTTTGTTTTCTTACAAAAGACTATTTGGTGATCACAGGTCATGGCAAGGAGGGGTAGGTAAGGCAGGTGTTGTATATGTGGAAGTGTTGCCTTTGTTCAACAAGTTTTGTTTCTGGGGCCTAGTTTTCAGTTAGGACTTTAATACACTTTTTGATACTGGTCCACAATCATTTCCTCCATTTCATACTTTGTTAAGGATGGTTGATGTCATCTCTGCCCTGCTCCTTTTTAATATAATCCCAGATGACTGTGTTTGATAGCTGTCAATGTGTTTCATCCTTGTTGCTTTAGTCTTTGAGTCTTTCCGTGGATTTTCTTAATATATTGCTGCATTCATGTCCAAGAACTTGCTTGCTTAAAATCAGATAAGAAAGTGTACATTCCTCCTCCACCTTTCAGGAAATAGTAAGACATGAAATAATTAATATTTTCTACATTTAGAAGCCATGAATCTCTAAAATTATGAATTCCCTTTTAAGGAACTTGTTTAATTTTCCTCTTTTCTAGTCATCCTATAGAATTCTGTCTATTCCTCTGTACTGTGATCTTAACTCCAACTACAGCAGCCTCAGAGGGTCAAACTCATAACCCAGCTGTAGCAGTGGGAACCCAGCAAGTTTATCCTTCTCAACACTTGTTATTTTTATTATCTTGTACACTATTTTACTACTATCAAGGAGAAATATTCTGCCAAAAAGCTCATAAGTGACTTCTGCATTGGTTTAACTCATTCACTTTATGCATGCACCTAGTATAAAATTGACACATCACGACATCTTTAAATTGTTGTCTTGTTCATAATTTGTTACTTTTATCTGTCATGAATGCAGCATGAGTGACTCTCAAGCGTAGTGATGAGCAACAACAGGAATGAACAGCTATCTACTGGCTCCCACGCATGAAGGAGAAGTGGTTTAAGTCTGTGATGACGACACCCCTGTAGATTGAACTTAGATACTATGTCCACGACAAGGAGCAATCTGAGTAACAGACAGATCCAGCAACAAGATTTAGGTCGCCCCAGGTTTACTGTTAAATAATAGAGTTATTATTTAGGTAGAAATTATTGTTAAGTGTGTTTCAAGACTCCAACGAGGGCCTTTGAAGTTCTCAGTGATTGTTGTGAATATCGAACATGAAAGAATGGGAGCAGTGTGCAATGAGGAGGGTGAGGGAGCGGTCTAATTGTAGTGTCCAGGTTGTGCCTTGCCGTCCGATCTCAGCTTAGCTCGTCGTCGGGGTTGTGCTGGTCCAGCAGTTTGACGTGCGTGAAGGGAAAGTGGCCACGCTTGCCTTTGCACTCCCCTTCCCACTGGCCATTCACGTTTATTTTGGTCACCTTCACCTGGTCGCCCACCTGCAGAATAAAAAGAGAGTGAATGAGTGACAGAGTTTTGAAATGTCTAAGTGCTTCTCTTCATATATAAGTACTAGTATAATACTTAGTTTCCTTGAACTATTGCCAAAATCAAAAGATTAATGTTAACGTGGAAAGGAGTGGCCAACGCTGAGTGAGGTCGTGAACCTGAGTAAACAGTCAGATCCAAAGTTCAGGTGTGCAGCTCAAGACTGAGTGTAGTGTGACAAAAGGTGCTTACACAACCAGTCTGTGTTTTTAGAAGTAAAAATATAAAGCTGTAAGATTCTACATCCAGAAGTGCTATCTATTACAGGATTTATGAAGTAATTGGTATGTGGACTTGTATATCCAGGGATATCACTTTAAGAATCTAAAACAAAACATGTTTTTCTTAAGATTGTAGTCTAGTAAAAATGTAGAATAAATACTATTATCTTAGGAGGTTCATTTCCTCAAAAACACAAAAATGTATTTATAGATTTAAGCTCTGACAGTGCTGTCCTTTGCCTGGAATATAAGCTTCTCATTCATCGAGCTGCACAATATGTTCAAAATGTATTGTTACTGTAGTATCAACAATTGCAATGTCTACATCGCAAGTGCTGCTTGAGATGTGACAAGAGGCTTGCAAGTCAACTTAATATACAGCTCCCTGCAGAACCAGACAAGCAAGCCTCATTTTGACTTTCAAGTGTTACTGGACGGTCCATTAAAACAACAGCTACTACAGCTTTTAAAAGGTAAAACTACTTCTGTATTTACTCATTTATTCAACCCTATTTGTGTTGTATTGTATCTGGAGCAAATGAAAACTCATGTCCCAGCATCAACATTTGCTGCTGATACAATCAAACTGCTTCTGCATAACTCTCTCACTGATCTTTTCCACTTGGTGTTTATCTTCTGCACCACTGATCACAAATGTAGATTGTACAAACACTTTTACTGAATGCATGCATAAACTTTTCACTTTAATGTTTGAACTGAGAACCACACCGGGACACCCCCTGGGTTACTCAGGTATGGTATGCTGTTAAAAGTAAGCAGAGACTGTGTCAAAAGCCCCGGCCATTTGACACATACAAGTCACAGGACATTTGGTAATATCTATAGGCAACTCAAAGGTGACATTTATTTTGACTTTCAACATACAGGGAGTTGATGTAAGGGCTGTAGAATTGTCTGTGCTGTTTTCTACTCTCACCTATCTTCAAAAGATACCGGGACAGTTATCAAGACGAAGAAACACTATTACTAAAGACCCACACTGCGTGACTCAAAGTCTACAGATAGAGATACACTTACAATTGGACACAACAACCTAGATAAGAAACCACCGGATAATTATTAGCAGTGTATTGCCAGCTTTTCTGAGTCATTGTGCTGCAGGTAGGAGTGGCAGGAACATACCATATAGACAATGGAGCTGACTGTCAGACATAGCTTTCTGACTGAGTACCAACAAATGAATTAGACAGACCTCCATTTTGGAGCAGAACAAGTATCAATGACAATGTGACAGAGCAGGGCAGAGGAGTCGAAAGCACACTTCTTTAGATCTGTCTGTGTCCTACTCAAGGCTCAGCACGACTTCTGGCTTCACAGAGACCAGAGGAAATGGTCCGGGTTCCCAAACACAAACTATTTCCTTCCCCCAACGACCTGCTCTGTGGGAGCCCTGCTCTCCCTTCCTGATAGTTTAAAAGCCCAGCCACTGTGACCAGGGAGGAGCACTTAATGGCACTTTATCTTCACAAGCTCTTAAACTTGGGAGAAAATGTAGTTGTTTTTTTTTTAGATTCTGCTTTAGTTTGATGTTTATTCCTTATTTAATTTCCTTCATATTGTTTAGGCAGCACATGATGCAGACTTTTGAAAATGTTGTATTTCTTTGTCACACAAATCAGAAATCTTTTCATGACATAGTTACCAGTTTAAAAGGTATGAAACAAAACCATGCATCTATTTTTTGTGATTTTGAAAAAACTCTAAGTTGTGGCTGTGTTAAGGTATTCTCAGTGTCAGGCATTCACACTTTAAATGTCAAAATATTTCTCCATTCTGAGGGATAGATAACACTGTGGTGCAGCCAAATGTGAAAATGTCAAAAATGAAATGCACTTGTGGGATCAGTAAAGGTATGTCTAGAGACAGCATTTCTGCATTTCTATAAGGGGTCACTGTCATTGTGATTAAATTATTAAACAACACATTTTGATGGTATTGAGGGCCCTGTGAGCACAATTTCAAAAAACATGCAACCTAAATATTTACCTCTAATGCCAGGGCGGTCTTGTCATATGCGTTGGGGACCCTCTTTTGAATTGCCCTGGCGTAGACGGGTCCATTCTGTAAATTTGGTAGAGGAGTAGGCTGGGCATACTGACTGGGGTCTCCGAGAAGAGGAGCTCCAGACGGGGTCGCAGAGCCATCAGAGTTCCCTATCATCCCTATTCCTCTTTCCTGCGGGCCTCCAGCTGCACCTGGCCCCATCCCAGAACCTGGAGACGCAGATCGGCACTTTTCCACATACGGGACTGGTATCATCCCGGCCCGGCCTTCAGAGTTCTGCGCATTCCACCACTGCTCCTCCGGCTTCTCCAAAACACGGAGAATTTCGCCCTTCCTAAACGGCAGGTCCTCTTCATCGTTGCCGAGGAAGTCGAAAAGTGCTCGGACAAACTCATCTTCGAGGCGTGGTGGCGGACCTCCTGGCCCGACACTGATAAATGAGGTGTGTTTTGATTTGTTGATAGGCTCTATCAAAGTAGTGGTGTCCAGGTAGTGGATTTTATAGAACTCTAGTAAAGCGGGCAGAGCCTCAAACTCCTGGTCTCCAATGCGAAACTGCGCGAGTCCCAAACCTGGTCAAAATGAGGATGAATCTGTTAAAATACTGCAGTGAGTCACAATGCAATTTCTTAACTTACAAACCTACAAATCAATTTGGTACTTCCTTGTATGACAGGGAAGTCATTAGTTGGCTAATTTTCCAACCACAACAAGTAATTGTGTGAGCAAGCATTGAAAAGGAATGAGGAAGTTAGGAAATACATAAATTATTTTACCAAGAATAGCCAAACAAAGCAGTTTACATGTAATACAAGGTCTGCTGGATGTAAATAACTTGTGCGGGACTCAAAGATAATCTCTATAGATTTAATTTCAAATAATAAAAAGCATGAAGCATGTTTGTGATGATTTACATACATTTAAATTGGTTTGATGATTATTGTTCCAAAACCAAAAAAAGAATCTATAAGAAAAAGGACCAAGACTGACCTAAAATAATTGAATAAAAAATAAAAAAAAACACACAAAAGACTTAGGATTTGGTATTTTGAAATATGGGTCTACAGTTACAAAAAACTTCCTGACCTATGTTTTAAAAAATATTCTTCAGAAAAGGGCAGTTTTAGAGGAAAATTAGGCAAGATATTAATTTAAAATGACAAAAGCCCATGGCATTTTCCTCAAATTACAGCAGGACACCAGGAAAACTGAATAAGAAGTGAATAGTATTTGAACATCTAAGCTACACTGACCAATTATTTACTATATACCTTGATGAAACGTATATAATCGTTACTCGTCCTGGGAGCAGCGTTACGAGCGTATCTGGCCTTCTGTGTGCTCCATACTGAGTGGGATCGGCACTATTGCGCATCTCTTTTGGTGCAAGTCATGCAAGAATGGTCACCCCAGTATCGCCAAACCCACAATGGTCTTACCTGGCCCGGACTGTCGGTTGTTGCTGATGCTGTTAATGATGTAATGCGAGACTTTGGAGTTTTCGGACACAGACAGCACGTAGTCTCCGGGGCTGGTGATGGAGTCCCGCACCAGAAACACTCCGTGCCTTTGCCCCTGTAGAAGCGATACCGCCTCTTGCCTGCTCAGCCGACCCCAATACCAGCTCCCACGGTCCTCTGCATCAAAATTGCCCGCCATAATCACCACTCCACACCGAGGCTGTACCGGGCCTTCCCTGCTCTCCCTCCCTTTATCCACAGGCTAAGCCTTCAACTCATGCACAAACTTTAGCGCCGAGAGCACGTTTCGTAAAGAGGCGACATCCGCAGCTGGGCTTCTGAGCATCAATTTGGAAATATAGAGGCCCTAGCACAAAATAAAGATGATTACGGTTGAGTTTATGGTCAAAATACAGCTATACCCCTCATAAAACGGCTTTCGCAGCCAGAAAACCAGTCACAATCCAGCGGCCGATGACAACTAACTTCAAAAACTGAAATGGCGGATACGGGAAAACAAAAAAGATCCCACTTACCGGAAATTGCGTAGCATTAGCGTAAGGAGCAACAGCAGAGATTTTTTTTAATTAAGAAAAGATTCATAATGTCTCATCTAAACAAAACGGAATAAGTGACCATAACTAGTTAGAGTAATCCAAAGATAGGCCGTTTATTGTAATAGCTATCACAAGGGGGACAAGGGAGACCAGAAAAAGCATGACTCTCACCCAGCGAACTTTTTGATTGTGACAAATGTACTTTCCTAGTCTTAGTGTTTAGTATGATCCCTGCATATCACAAAGTATGGCACCAGAAAATTTCATCTAACAAGAAAGATAAATTATTGGTTTGTGGATTTTTTTTTCTTGTCATGTTGGGTACGAATTCCCAAATTTGGTGACGTAGGCCGAGCAACGTCGAATCTCTACGCCATTGGTTCAGAACGACCAGAGAACGACACACGTGACCCACCAACGGCTGTGTGACCGTTACTTTTTCAGGAAAAACACCGCAGTTGTTCTTCCACAGCGTGAAATCTCTATTGAATAAAGAATCTTTGGAGTATTTGGAAAAAACTGCAAATGCAGACCCTCCTCTGTTCAATGCAAGGCAGTGACTATTATAATGATATGCTGCTTTAAAAACTATAGCTCACAAATATTATGTAATAAAATGTTCTTAAGAAAAAAATTCTGCAACGTGTAACGGGTTAAATCTGGAGTTTATCGTTTGTCCAGCAGATGTCAGCAAATACCGTGGAGAATAATAACACAGGCATTGCTCGTGTATTACTTTAACTTTTTACTGTAGTTATTTGACTTTAAAATAAGGGTCTAGAAGTGTGTATAACCTGTTGGAAAAGTTCCCACTGTTTTTCTTTTTGTGTTTTCTCAATAAAATAGTAATGGGCCTTTCATAGGAACTGTACCTTTACCCCCCTACAAATTGTTTTATAGATAGGAAAATAAAACAAAATTGTTAGGCTATATGTAAAACAGTCAGTACAACTGATTGGATCTTAAGTTATCAATTTTCACAAAGCTCACACAGCAGACACATAAACCTGAAAAAGCAACAAACTGTTCATAACCTAGACAACCAGATCATGTTGTACAAGTTTGGGCCTTTATTAAATAGATTTATATTATTTCTATTTCAGAGGTGTCAAAGTTTCATAGTGCATAAGTTTGGATTTGATTAAAATTATGTACCATCAAATTGCAAACAAGGCAGGTTTGTTGTGGTCATATATATTTTATTTGTCAGTTGTATACCAATGAATCATACAGGTTCATCATTTTGTCTGTCAATGACCTCACATATAGGCTATTCATTAAAACATTAAAATAATCTTCTTTGTTGTTGATTGAAAATAAAAAATCCATAAGGCTTTCTGAAAAGGGAGAGTGATGTGAAAAAGTGTATCATAGATTAAAATAGAAAAGGACAGAGATAAATATACCTTCTGAGTCATATTGTTTCACATATAAAAGCTTAAGCAAATGAAAATGATATATATATATATATATATATATATATATATATATATATATATATATATATATATATATATATATAGCAGCTTCCCACATTGCTTCACATCCTCTGGCCACATCTAAAAGCATCCACATCCTGATTCACAAAGCACTGCTTCTATAACCACACAATGTTACCTGTCTGTGGTGACAAGCTCCTTCCACAGTGTCTGACTGAAGCAGCAAAAAGAGCTAAAATGGCACAAAAGTAAAATGTGGTTGAACCTTTGGTGGAAATGATGCACTTGATGAAATAATTAACAACATTTTGGGATTTAAAAGACTTTGCTTAGACAGGGATAGTTTCCATATGTAGTGGCTGTAACAAGAAGACTATAGAGACAGGCATGGCACAAACTTTAAGAACAATTACATTGTCTCTGAGGCACAAACCTGAGGGAGAGACTACAGCCTGGAAACCTTACCCCTTTGCTTTTAATCACCAAATCATGTTATTTCAAGGTTGTACTGTCACAGTACAATGCCAGTTTATAGGTTGTCTGGATATTTTCCTTCACTGGATGTTTCTGTTCCTCTTTTTCCACTTTACAGCACTGTCTTATTATGTCTATATCTAATAAAGGCAAAAGACCAAAATTGAGTCTTCAAAGTTGCAGTAAATTGGTATTATGAGCCACAATAAGTCACATAACAGTGCAGTGACTGTATCCAATGTGATGTAAAAAAATCTTTAAATATATTTAAAGTTTCATAATTAAAACGCAAAATATTCCAGAAAAAATCTGTTAGGATAGATACTGTTGAATGAGTTATAGCACCAATTATAGACACCAATCTTGATTAAGCTGATGCTAAAACAGGCTAATTACTCATACAACCACAGAAAACATTTGTATTAAAATCCCCACAAACATTAAAGAGACATTTTTTGTATAACTGGCCATAAATAAATACGTAAAAGCACTTCCCAAACGTCCTATGAGTTTAAAGACAGCTTTAGTATAATAACAGTTCAGTGAAATGCTTCTCCAATGTGTGTGTATTAACTTTACTGATGATATTCTGACACACAAAACAACACCATATCTGCCTCTGTTCAAACAATTAATTAAGTTAATGAAGACCTTTGACAATGAGATAGTAGTTTATATTAGGAAAATCTTAAAGGGAAGTTAGTATATCTTTGTAGTTAGCTTTCTGTGCAAAAGGACTGAACGGATAAGCGTCAGATGATTCACGAGGTTGTGTAGCAGCAATGAAATGATTAAAGACATACAACATCAGATAAACATGTTCTCTTTTGTTTTGGGCACAAAAGGAGCTGCTGCCCCTGACGACAAATGTTTAAGGTTTAAAGGACACAGGCCATCTGTTTCCTGATAAAGAGCATTTAAGGGCTTTTTGCACTGATATAATGGCTTTTAAATGTAGGACTATAAGAAACAGTAGCAGCATTATACAGAGCAGTTTTTTATATTTGCCTCCTTGAACTTGAAAAATAGAAAAACTATAACAGCTGTGTTTTTCCTGTTTCTTTTTAAACACAATGTCATGAACTAAACTCATAAATTAAATTACACACTGCACCTTTTTATGATTAACTTGGGTTGATAGAAAACACAACACCAGAAGACTCACATTATTCAATACAATAAACCACTTTTGTGTTAACATGTCAAATTCACATTTCTGAACGCCTATGCTAACGTAGTGTTGTTATTCACGTGCATTACTGTATGTTCATCTCTTTTCATTCAGTTAAAGTGTAGTCTGTGTGGTCTGTAGTGTGTGTAAGTGAGCCAGCTGGGAACATTAGAAATGCCACAAAAGGTTGTACATTTTTGTACATTTTGCCACTTGCACTAAAAGCACCAGCGACATATTAAACACAGGTTGTGGCAGCTGTCTGGGGGAACTCTCATTACATCTGACCTCTATAAATTTATGACTCTGGTCTACACAGTTCATAGGCTACGTCCACACTAATGCATTTTCAATTTTAATGATGTACACCAACACCCAATTTTTAAAACAATGACCAATTTAATGACCAAGTTAAACTTTTTTTGTCTTTCCACACTATAATCAATCAGAAAACATGGTCTGTTACTTGTGACTGTGTACGTCTGTGTATGCTTTGTTGTACAGATATTTTGTTTTAATGCCTATTATGTTAAAACATCTTTAACAGTAAAGCTTTTTAAAATGCCTTGTGTGCCAGAAAGACTGGCACAGTTATCTAAACTCCATTTCAATGTGCTTATTGTGTTGCGTCATAAGCATGCACATGTTCATAAACCATAATGAAGGCAGAGGGATTCATTTAGAGATTGTAAACACGACAATGTGTTTTACTGAATCCACAATAATTGAACTCCCATTTACACAAGGCCGGCATTCTCAATTCACAAAAAACGTAAACTGTGAAGCTGATGTCCTCTCTGAAAACGAAGAAGAGGTAGCAGAAGTGGCAAACAGAAAATGCAAATTGACAATCGCATGTCTGTTGTGTTTTCCTGATGAGCGTTCTTGTAAATGGCCCTTTTCTTACTAACTGTTCTCATCACTTTTTACACTCAACACCTGTCCATACAAGCTAAAAGTCTAAACCGTTGAAAAAGCTTTGACATTGCTAAGACTAGGTTGGCCAGACCGCATAACCCCATTAAAAAAACTTAAGATGCCACAAAAACATACAAAGAACTTGTGTTGTAAAATGAAAATGCATTAGTGTGAACTTCACCATTAAAGCTAATCTATAAAGTCATACTGTAGTATTATCTGTTTCTATGATCATTCACATATTGCTTGATCACAAATCTATCATTTAATAATTTGTCTTCCTAAATAATCCATTTATATGCATGTATAAAAACTGTACATCCCAAAACACAATTGGATAATTAGGTTTATGAGGAGTATAGGTCACACATGATGGGAGAGCAAAAGCTGGGCAGGGGGGTCTAGCAGACACTGGGCGGGATGGTTTAAATATAACACAGCACTGTAACCCAGTAGTGAGCAGCACCATGGAGTGAACATGACCTGGATTATGTTGAGAAAGGGACACTAAATATTTGATGCTATAGCTGGGCACTTTGCTTTCAGGATGTATGGCAATAAGCTAATCTATTGTACACAACCTAACCGAGCTATTTTCCTTTCAAACATATCGCTGTATGTTTTCTCCCAGTTTCCATTAGACCTATAATGTGTTTGAGTTTGGTTGCTTTTAGATGAATAATTTTCTCCTCTCTTCCACTAATGTACATCTGTTCATTTCCACTGATTCTATTTGTCTATTTGATCCAACTGGCTTTCAAGTTATGTATGTGGGAGGGAGGCCTTTTTCAACGTTTGGCAAATGCATTTCAAAACATTAGGGCACTGACTTCCCTTAACCAGTAACAGGAGGTGTTACAGGCACATGTAGGTAATCCCAGGAGCAAGGACCTGAATTAAGTTAACATTCTCCAACACATTATATATGAAAACTTTAAAGGGACTATATGTTGTGTTTATTCTTTACAAATATTAACAGTCTCAATTATATGCCAAACAGGCCAATGTGTTTTGTAATAAAGAGGAGGCTCAGAAAGTGCCGACCCGGGTAGCCTGTTGTACCACTAGACGGAGTCGGATCAAGCAGGAGGTCCCTTTTAACACAGGGCCTCCCACCAGAGCTGCATGTGTAAATGCAGCCCCCCCCCCTCGCTTTGAGTTGACCTTTGGATGAGCATCACAACGTCCACAGAGTCTCTGGAGGGGGTTCAGAGTGGGCATGTCAGTGATATCATGTGAACTCCTGGCCTCCATGTTGTTTTATCTTGGCTGTGTATACATCCGAATACAGCAATCAAAAGGAGTCAGCTGGTTCAAGTTGAAGTAGTTACGTGTCATTCCCCTTCTCCCCATGTTTTACTACCCCCCACCCTTCATTAAACCACTCTGATTTCTCCACACATCATGACTACATTGTCCTGCCATGTGCTGCATGTATGAGCACAGGCACAGGTCGGAAAAAAGTTTGGTGGTGATTCTTTTGACAACCTCAGTAAAAAATGCCATGGGCTCTGCTACATCTCTTTGTTAGTTTTAAAAGCAAGGACCTTGCTCTTTTACGTTCTGTTATAAGGTGTGCAGGGAACTGTGGAGCAGAACTATTAGGCTGGTTTCTGTTTGACCACACCGTATAGATGCAGCAGCTCTACTTTTAACCACATTATTTTGGTGTGTAGGCTTAAAATTTGATTTAGTACTATTTATTTGTCTATTAAAAATTCAGATTTAGATGACTTTAGCAAAAACTTTGTGTGTAACTTAAATTTACAGACAGAATTTTCTTTCAAGGATCTTTGGCAGGCCGGGGTGATGCCCTATGGATTTACATTTTCGAGCAAGACTGCCACCTGATGCTGATGAATGGCATGACTTTTAAAAATGTCCAAACTACGTACATTTAATCCCTTTAATCCCTTACATATAATCCATTTGAATCTGTAAATTGCCTTCATTTACACTTGAACAGCAGTGGTGATTGGCAGATGTCCTGTTAAGGACTGTCATCTCAAGTGACAGTCACCTTGATCGGCCACTATCTTATTGCCGTAGCAGCTGCTCACAAATCAGAACAGTGAGGGACTATCCAGTGGCATGTTCATATGGATTACGTCCTTCCAACACCACAGCCTCTTTCGGGACTTGACACGGGACAGGAAGTGGACACAGAGATGAGCAGCCCACAGCGTCAGGTCAAATGTTCCGACCGGTCTGTCGCCTTATCCAGGTCTTCCATCTCGACCCTCATTGGCTCGGCAGCTCCTAATGAGTGCTGCGATTGGCTGGAGCAGGACATATGTGAGGATCGGCTCTGTGTGTCATCTTCGTCCTCCATTATAGCCTTCTTTGCGGGTCCTTCTTTCTTCTGGTTGTCCAGGCCGGTCCTCCTCCGTGATTGCACACTTTTTCGCTGCTCCTCAACAGTCCACATGCTATCATCTTCCTCATCTTTACCCTGCGTCTCTCGGTCAAAGTCCAGCAGTTCCTCCATCATCTCCTCAATCTCTGTCTCCCCGTCTATTTCGGCGTCCACCTCAGACCTCAGCTCTCCCATGCTCTCGGTCCGGTTGGTGTCGTCTGTCTCGTCCTCCTCTTCCAAGCCCCTCAGCATCTCGGGAGGGTCGCTGGCTTGGCTTTCACCAAACTCCAGGATTGTGGGCAGGTTTCCTTGTTTTGGACAACGCTTCCTAAGGCTCATAAGAAAAGGCTGCGGCAGCGAGAAGATGTCCACATTGTTGCCCAAGTCAATCCACGTTACACTCGGGAAGCTGCTGGGGTCCTAGGATACATAATAATAAGACTGTTAGTATTGGTATCACCAAAACTAATTAAAGATCACTTGAGTAACTGTAATTGCTACCTTAATAGCAAAATAAGGAACACAATAATAACTTAGAGTCCTAAACCTTATAACTGATAAGATGTCCTGACCTTGAGAGCGTCCGTGAGCTCCTTCAGGATGGCTCGGGTCAGCCTGTTCCCGTTCAGGGCCAGTGTTTCCAGATTGGGCAGAGCGGCCAGTGTGGGGAGAAGAAGCAGGAAGGCCTCGTCAGTAAGCTCCGTAAAGCCCAGCTCCAGACTGACCACTGTGGAGGCGAAGCGCTGCAGGTGAGCACAGAGCCTCTCCATGTCCCGGGCCATCAGAGGGATCCCGGAGAGGTCTAATGTACTGCTGGAGGGAGGGGCTGAGAACACCGCCTTCAGACTGGACACAAAGGAGAGGAAACAAAAAAGTTATCTATTTCAACATTGCTTCAAACTATTCAATTCATGCAGGTACAGTTGGCTCACTCGACTGGGTTTTACATACATGGACTCATATAAGCATTGGACTTCTGGTCACTGGATTATTGCACAAATCAACTGATCAGAAATCTATTAGTAGATATTGAGCCATGATAGACATTCATGCACAGCTCACTATATGTAGTGCTATATGTAGTGCTGGACTGTGCTCAACAAGGCGGACACTGTGGTTACACTTTTGATTGAAAGTCACTTATATTATCTTGAAATAATATCTGGGCAAGCCTTGGTTATTTCCACCTAAAAGCCAAAAATTATGCAAGCAAGAACTCTAAACAATGCTACACCATGATCAAGCTGTGTTAAATGTCCTTCTAATTTTAGATAAAGGACATGCCATTTACCCCAGACCCACAAGCATGAACTATTCAAAATCAGAGGTCTAGTCATTTGACCTCATGGCCAGATCCTACATACACTATATTACCTTTACATACTGTTACCACATGACTGAAGCTATTTCAATCCTGCATTAGCTCTGTATTGTGTGTATGACTCATGCAGTCAGCTGAGGACAAGGTGCTCCTTGTTTTTGTTTTATACTGTAACATGCTCTGATGGCCATTATTTGTATCCTTCTTTTGCTAATGTCCTTTCATAGATCTAAATTTAAATCACTTTGACCCTTTAATTAAAACTACCCTCAAATTCATTAGCTCTTTCCCTTTTTGCATCTATCAAAAAACAAGAGGCTGACTTTATTCAAGCTGTTTGTTTCTTAATTTCACTGCTGTCAAATGTCACAGTATTCAGATTGTTTATTACTGAAAATACTGCAGAGAAGCCATTAGTGGATTGAAAATCTAAAAGCAAACGCAGCATTGCAATAACATAAATAGAAAAGCATTGCACAACTAATGGGAACAACATGGAGCAGAGTAATAGGGCAAGATATAAACACTGCACGAACAAAAGGAGACTGAGACACTGAGGGGAATTAGGGTTTAAGGCGGTGAAGTTTGGTGAATGAAAAATGGCCTCTGAAGAGACAAACACTTAGAGCTGTCCTCTATAGCCCAGGCTAAAGATAAAGCATGGATTTGAGAGAGAATTAAGAGAAAATTGAGCACAGTGTGATACAGTGCACCCAGGGTCTCCATCATCTTTTTAAATTAGCCAAATGGCAGACATTAAATTTGTTGTTAACTTTTTTTTATTTTTTATTTTTTGTTCTGAGCAAAACCATAGAAATTAGCCCCAACAAGTAGAACAAACCTTCAAGTGTGATATATGTGGCACTGTCTCAAACTGGGTGACCTCATTAAGGATTAACACAGCAATAGTCAAACCCCAGTGGGTTTATTAATGAAACAGCAGGGGTACCACCACATTTAATTTTCTGAACAAAGAAAAAGGTTTGCGGCAAGTGGCTACAAATGAGCGACAAAGCCACAAGAAGACCAACCCTTTAAAGTTGTCCCAACCCGATTCCCACAGAAGCCCTGGAGGTTTGAGCACCAGCATCGGCCCATTTCCTCAATGTCTGGAAGTCAGAGGCCCTCTCCAGATCTTGAATTTTTTTCTGGACACATGTGGGCAGCTTGACTTTTGACACACATCCTCCTGAGTCTGCATTAGATCAATAGTCACTTTATACAATAAACTACACAAGATACTAACAGAAATACTCCTGCAAGTTAACTTCTATTAACTTAATCATAAGGAGAGAGCAGTGTTTTATTCAAGTCACCAAAGACTACAGTAGTATGAGTCCAAGTCACTAAAGAAAGGTCCAAGTCAATCGAGTACAATTCAAGTCACCAAAGTTATTTACAAATCTGAATATTGCAAAACTGACACTTTGATTGGGGTTTTAATTTTGTATAAGCCTATTTCATGCCAAGACATTTAATGGAGTTTAAATGATGTCATTTTAACTAAGGCTATAGTCGACACAGGCCTATTTTTTAAAATTAATTTATTCAAACCCACACACACAATTGTTTAGTGTAAAGTAAGCAGCTGTTGTTGCATACGTTTAATGAGTTTGAATAAATCTAGGACAGTTAGAAATCAGTAATATATACTTCATCTTTTGGTCACATTTAGGGGCAGTGTGAGCGCTACTCGGTAGTACTTTGTGCTCAAGTTTCTTTCCATTCTGGGTGACACAGCCACAATGAGATACATGTACTTGGAAGTTCTGGGGTAATATGAAAAAGAGAAAGTATAAAAAGAAGTGAAGGATCATGAAAAATGCCAGTGCCTCATCTAGACCATTACCGCAGCTCAGATGTATTGAATGTATCCAGTGAAACCCTCCTTGTCTGTCTCTCTCATGCTTTAGCTGCCTCTGATCTCAAGAGACTTAGAGTCCAAGGCTCCTCCTCGGTTTGGCTTAAAACAGTAAACAGCAGAAGCGCCAAAGTGAGCCGAGTGCAAATAAAAAGCCAGAGGAGATGCGTTGAGAGCTCGTAATATGTTTGGCTTTAGCCCAGAGTCCCACGCTGCAGAGACTCGAGGTCAGCGACCCTGATGGGACACAGCAGAGGGCTGCTGGGATCTCAAATTACAAAGATGCATCACCAGCGCTATGGGTCGTCTATTACACTGTTATTACTTCACAGTAAATTCAGTAAATTTAATTTCTCTTGAAAGTAGAAATCAAAGTTATCAAAGTGCTCCTGGTCTCAACATTGGACATGAATAGTCTAAGAGATACATACACTGCATAACACTGCATAAGGATTTGCACCCAGTTTATGACACTCTCTGCATATTCCCTGCTGCAATGACATTATGGGACTGCTATGTCTCAATTTGTGTTTTATATTGAAGAAAATGGAAAAGTTGTGTTGATCTGATGAGATGTGTGTTCTCAAATGGTTCTGTGCCCTGTCACTGAGCCCTGAGGATTTAATGTTGCTTTTACAGAGAACCATTAAAACAACCTGGACACTATATATTTTAATGGATCTGAGGCTGTGTAGTGTTACTTTAGCTTGTCCACATAAATGCTAGATCTCATTTTAGACCCTAAGTAAACATTTGCAGGCTCATAAACCTGTAATTATCCCAGCGACATACAGTGAGATCACATGCTGAGAGTCAGTCTACTCCTCCTTATCCCTCGAGATATAGTCACAGAAAGATACGGCAACTGTGTCAAAACACAGATTTGATTTGTCTCTCTTCTTAAGCCTGCCACCACGAGGCTTAATTATAGAGACCTATTTCTGTATGATCCTGACCATCTGCTTTTGTCGGCTGTCTCTGTATTATCCAGACGCTCTCCATAAATCCTTTTTATTCTACATCTTTTACATCTATCTGCAGACACTGATTTCCTCCCTTCTCCTACTGTATGGAAAATACATACTTTGGACAGACATTTGGAAAACTTGTCAGGAGGTGAACCTTCCAAGATCCAGTATGTCTCATATTATATTAGCTTCAGAGGCAGATTGTATGGCGCTAAAGACACAACGCTCTGAGGTGTCTGTGCCGATGCTGTTTTTTCTGCTCTACCTGGTGCCTGTGTTTGTCTCCCTCGGAGCTCATTTAAGGCCCAGTCAGCAGCCGTTTGTGTCTGTGCAGCGTCTCATCTTTTCTAAAGTGAGAAAAAAACACCTCAGCACTCTCTCCTCCTGCATTGACTTAAAGGTGCGCTGACGTTTTACCACAGAACCCGGGCTGACCGATTAACACTTAGACTTCTACTCTTAAAAGCATGGACATCAAAAATAATGGATCAGTAATACTTTCAGTATATAACAGAACTATAAGGCTGATATATTTCATTTTTAAATCAGAGTACAGCTTATGTTACTGCAGTGGAGATGCGTCATCAATGGACTTCTATGTGGTGCACTTTATTTTACTGTTTGTGTAGTAACAATGACAAAGGCCAGGGCTTCTTTCAGAAGCGACTCCATTTAACAATCTGATGACCAGAAACAATGATTTCAGCTTTTAATGCATTGTAGCATCTGTCTCCAGCCAAAGCTCTTCCCATGAGGATTGGCTCAAAAGAAGAGGAAATGGAGCAATACAATACCAACGGTATAGTCTAGACAACACAAAGAAGAAAAAGGAAACACACTAAGTGGGTTTTATAGGCCAAATGTCTTAACCCACACATGCCAAACTCAAGGCCCGGGGAAAAAATGTGGCCCTTTGCAATGTTTTATGTGGCCCCCCAATACAATCTAGTAGGTGATATTTTTGACACTAGGTTTTAACAGGTTTAAGATGGAGTTGAACAAGTTTTAGAGGATTTATTTTATTTGTCTAAAAGTCTGTTCAAATTCAAATAAAACCTGTTCAAATCCATCTAAAACCTATTCAGATTTAACCAAAACCTGTTCAAATCCATCTAAAACCTATTCGAATTCAGCTAAAACCTGTTCAAATCCATCTAAAACCTGATCCTTGCGCCTGAATGAAATGACTTCGGGCTGCATGGTGTGGTTTGTAATCTTGTTTGTCCTTTATGTATACATGTCTATGATCCAAATGAAATGAATTTATTTCCCCTTGGGGATCAATACAGTTCTTCTAATCTAATCTAATCTAATCTAATCTAAATCCCATTCAAATTCAGCTAAAACCTGTTCAAATCAACCTACAGTACGTATAGCCAATCCACATGAATAAAAATACACTATATAATAAAAATATTTATAGCACCAGTTACTTCTAAAGCTTTTATTGTCAGGAAGTAACACGTGACTAGATCTCAAGTCTGGGGCACTCACTTAAACTGACAGATACTAAAGTGTATAAAACTGTGAATCCCCAAACTGGTTAGACAGTATAGGCTCCTTCAGTAAATACCAAATTCAAGTAAAAACAGCACTATAAGACGCAAAAGTGACGCAAGACTCACTGTGAGGTTGTCCATTGTAGCTTATATTCCGACAGTAAATCTATACAAACAATGCACAGTGTCTTTATCCGTTTGAGCAGCAGCACTGTTCACAGAGCGACAAGAGGTCAGTGCTCCTCTGGGAATAAGCATGAGTCACACAGAGCGACAAACAACTGGTGGTGTTGTAGTGTAGGCGAGACCACGCAGGGGCCCCGTTTTATCTGATTCAAATGCTCCAATAATGGATTCATGTTCTGTCAAACTGGATGCACTGCTATGCTTCAGCTTTACATCCCAAACGCAGAAAGGAAAGGTTACATTTGAATTTCTTCTTTTGTGCTTCCTGTCCATTGGTTTATGAGCTTTGATTTATGTCAAAGAGAAACAACAATGGTTGGCTCCTAAAACCATCTGGACTGAAAGGTCCTCTTAGTCTTGTAGAAGAGTCGAACTTTATCAGAAATATAATCTGCACATTATTTAAGGCTCTCATGGTGCAACGATAGTTTCATATATTTTCAGAAATTAGTGTCAGAGTTGTTAAACCCATAAAACTCGAATATATATATACTCCATATATGGCAGATGAAGTCTGAATCAATAAATTTGAAGAGAGCTGAATTGAAAAGTTATTTAGAATTTCGCAAAGCTAACCTTTGTGTTCTGTGTCATTTACAAGAACTGTCCATACTATCCATTATTCATTCATACATCTTCTAAACAGTGGGGGCGTGAGGGGGCTGGAACCTACCCAAGCTACTTTAGGCCTGGGGAACACCATAAACAATATCTGGTTTATCGCAGGGTTAACACTTCGAGAAAAGCCTTCACTGTCACATTCATTTAGTAGGTATGATATAGATTCAGCCATTCACCTGTTTGCTTATGGATGTTGGCAAAATCCACCATAAAAAAATAATCCGTATGAGTCAGACTAAGAGCTGCAGATGCTCATGACTCCATCTTGTGGTACTAAGGGTTACTGCAGGCCTTTTGTTGATTTGTGTAATACACATGACTCTGGCACAATTAGTTGGTTATTACTACACTACAAGTTTTGTGCATGAAGAAGGGTACACCTTGAATAACAGCACTGGATAGACAACACTGTCTCCCAAACAGCAGTCTCTTTTTAATAGAGTTTTATTCATCTCTTTATAGCATATTTAAGGAGCAGCTGGAGGACCACACTGTGCTATTGTTGGTCCTCCAGCAAATTATCAAAACTGCAGAAAGGATCATTGGGACCCTTCTTCTATCCCTGGAAATAATTCACTTTGCCCAGCTTAGAAACAGAGCCAATAAGATCAGGTCTGACCGCACACAACCTGGACAGTGTTACTTTGATGCTCTCTCCTCTGGCAGGCTCAGAGTCATGAGGGCACGGACACAAAGACTAAAAAATAGTTTCTTTCCAAGGGCCGTGAAAGCCTTTTTGGAAGCCTAAGATAGACTTGCACCTTGTACTACACTTCACATAATGCACCTTAACACTGAACATTTTATACTTATACACATGTAACGGACATTTAATCATTTTTATTTACTGTATTTAATTCTATTTATTTTGTTAAAGTGTATCCTGCTGCTGTATAAAGGATTGCTCTCAAAGAGACTTTTGTTGCATAAAGATGGGCAATGACAAGACTTCATCATATTTTATATTATTTATATACATCAATATTGAGCTCTAAGACACAATTTAGTTTTTTTATTTATCCTATTTAAAATTGTAATTTTTTTTCCTCAAATGATGTGTTTAGGGTTGTTTTTGTGTCTGTTTGTAGTCTTATTTTGTTGTTCAAATTAATTGCCCCGGTGGCATTAATAAAGTTGTCTGAATCTGAACAATTGCAGGGCAAACACTTAGAAAGCTATAGAGTTCCCAGAGAGAACACAAATAATAAGTCAGACATGCAGAGTCCACACAGAAAGAACGGATGTGAGCTGCAGCTTTAAAGTTTCGTGAGGTGTGAAAGTAAAGTGCAACAGAGGGAAAAACAGGTTTCATTTTAGCGACAGAAGAATTCATTTGTCCGTCTCCTTTGAAAAGTTCTGTCACTTTCATCCACAGTTGTTCTGTTATCTGTCACAGCAGAGATAAAGGCCCCAGTTTGAAGAAAGCAAGACAAGAAAAGCAACCCATTAAACGCCGCAGGACACAAACCAGCTGCAAAATGACTGATTTGTTAAAGCAGAAAGGAAAGGCTCAGGGACAAAGTCAGGGACAAGTAAAAGAAAAAAGGCCAAAAGACTATTTGGACATTTTTTAATTTGGACTTTTTAATAAAATTGTAAATGATTGGAATAAAAGCTTTTTGAATCAGTGGCATTGCAACCATAAGCATTATTCCCTAAAATTAAAGTGGTTGAAGTGATTTAGAGCTAAATGAATCCTGGCACAAAACAACCTGGAGCCAGACACTACGCGCTGCTCAAATCTGTCAAATACGTCGACGCACTATGACAGCTGACACATCCAGTCCTCCTCAGTCTCTGCAGTGAAGGCTACAACCGCACTGCTTTAGAAGAATTTGGCATCAAGTGGCCTATTAGACAAAAAAAAAAAATCTGTGATTCTTTGCTTGCTACTCTTTTTTCTTGCTGTAGTTTCTGGCGTTTGGCAGAGTTTAGGTTGAGTAACACCTTAGAGCTGACTGAAAAGAGCACATAGAAAAGAAAACGTGAAAGAAAACAGGAAACAACATACATTAGGTGTTGTTTTGTAAAGAACCTATGAATTCCACCTAGAATTTAGTGAATTTTGAAGGTGATGTTTTGCCATAGCCTCACAGTACCCCATGGACATTGGCTAGTCTTCTGATTGATTGCAGACATTAGACAAAAAGCACTCCCTGACTGGTTAATTTATTCACTTGTTTGAAGAGGTCACATAGGTGTAACACAATAACATTTGACTAGAGCCAGGCTGTTGAAGCGGTGATCGAAATCTACACAAAAGGACGTTAAACTTTAGTGGGTCACCAGCTTTAAAGAAGATGCAGTTTCAATTTTACATTTTAACTTGTCTCATAGAGATAAAATAGGGGGCTGGGGTGATGATAACATAATCAAGAAGAGGCAGCTCTGTTTAAATGGGGTGACATTTTATGTTAAAACAAGTCAAATTCTTATTACAGAGAGCAAAAATTGAATTGTAAAAAATAACCACCACCACAGGAAAACTATCTATTTTGAACCATGTGTGACTACATAACGTACATAAATAAACTTTTGTAGCTGTGGTTGACTGTTACTGTAAAGCATAGTACAACAGTAAAAAAAAACACAGTAAAATTATTTCACTGTTAAAAAAAGGTAAATGTAGAGTATGGAACAGTATGCATTTGTTCCATAAAGACTTTAACACTGAAGACTGTCCATATACAGCTGTTCCCTGCTCCTCTAAACCAATCCAGTTCTCCAGACGCTGTTCAGGTGCACAGAAAAGAAATGTACTACAGCTAAAACACTAACTGTACCACATATAACACGTAGTGGTAAATCCCCAACTTCCTGTAGAACGCAAACTGGGCCAATATAAGAAATGCTAACATTTATCCTTGCTTCCCTTCCTCTCCCTGTTTGAAACACTGTCACAGAAACATTATCTAAAGGATGTTTAATAATATTAGACATTACCTCACATTCATTAACAAAACTGAGTCAGACCTTGTCCTTCATGCATTACTCGGGCAACTCAGAAACTTGTTTTTCTAAATTTGAAAAGGGCATCTTTGGCCCAATATGATCTATTGCTGGGGTTTCCTGCTGGAGAGAGACAAGGCCAATAAATCTGTCGGCACGGCAACGACAGCCAGCGGCAGATGAGAGCCAGACAGACCTTCTGTGAGTGAGTGAACTGTTTCCATGGCGAGTGATGTTACGGTCAAGTGAGCGCCTCATTATTTCTGTGTAACATCATAAAAATTTACAAGACATTTGAAAAAGCTCATCACTCTTTAGAGGTGGACTGACTGCTATATGTGCATACAGCTCAAAGAGTGGGGCAGCAGTGGGTGGACAATAGTGGGCGGGGCTGAGCAATTATTTATGAATTGACAGAAGGAAATGACGTAATGAACATTCAGCGCCTCTAATGACGTTGTTGCACACAGCAAATATAATTGGCATGGATTTAAATGAAATATGTGGCCATCTCATTAAAGTAGAGCTCATATTTTAAAAACTGTTTGTATGTACAAACAGTAAAGTATGTAGGAAAAAGTGACAATGCTACTCTTTAGCTTTACTCTTCTTTGATATAGTGCTGTATGAGTTATTAGCACAGCTCTAGTTTAAACCTGGATAAAAACGTTACTTCTTATATGGACACAGATAATTTAATACAACTTAAGCAATTTCACAATGTTCTAAACCTACACTTGCACTATTATGACAAAGGAGCACTGCACATAATGTAATGTATCTGCACAGTTTGTTTAAATACAAAGCTGATGAAAAATCTGCATCTGCTCTTACTTATTGATAACTCTTAAGTAATTAGTGCTCAACAAAATGCTAATTAATCATTTCAAAACATGGCTGCAGTGTCTTTGTGGACGCATAAAAAGGAAGCTGTGCTATTTGCTGAATAGGGCAGTGTTACGTTTTTTTAATCGAGCAACAGTTCATCTCCAATATAAAAAAAAATAATAATAAAATAAACGTATATGTTTTTTCTGATTCATGTTTGACACCTAGTAATATGTTGTTATCCATTAATGGGACCATAAATAGACTACAGATGTATGTAAGATGTTTTGCCGAGACCTGTGACTTAGACAGGCGTTGCAGATTTCAGTCCAGTAGCCTACCACCAAACAGTAACCGTAAACCTAACCATAACCCTGTCAATAAATAGTTAATGAAAATGAGAATAATGATTAAACAATGATTTTAATGTTTAGATCAGTTATTAAATGGCTCCAGTTCGGTCACAAATTATTTAGCTGTCACTATTGTTAAGGTTAATTGCAAGCAAGAACAGAAATCCTTACCATCTGTCTGATACATAGGTTCTATCTGAATTCAAATTGTAAGAATTGTTTCACATTTTTTACAGAGGCAGATTATTACAGACAAGGAAAGATATGTCTGTTGGCATTGAAAATGTTGGCACTGAAAATGCACTCATTTCATACTCCTAATATGAGTCCACATTGTAAACAACCAGCTAAGGAAATCTAGAATTGTCCTTCATGAATTTAAACTAGGAATAGTATGCCAGGCCCGGGATATATCGCTCCAGAGGATATTTTGGGCTTTAAATTAACAAAAGCAACGGATATGTGGGGTTTGGGGTGCTGCCTGGCCTTTCTATACTTAGGCTTAAACCTTTTTGCTAGTAGCACTGAATACGATAGTCTTGAGTCAATTGTACATCTTTTGGGTCAGCCAAAAGATGACTTAATCAGCAATGGACAGCAAAAATCCTCAGTGGAGATTCATGACATGAGAAATAGAAAAAAAGAAAATTTCTACTTTAAGAATGCCAAAGATCTGGATGATTTGATCTTAAATCACCACCCAGTCAACTCTGATATAGAACTAGTGGACAGGAAGGAATTTCTGAGCCTCTTAAAACAGTTACTTTGTCTGGACCATAGAAGCAGAATATCTTCAAGTGATGCACTTGAACATAACTTTGTAACAATGAAACACGTGTTAGAATACACACAGGAAAGTATTCACCTTATGAGGAGTGTTTCAAACCCCAGGACAGATGACAGAAATTCAGAAGTTGACAGGGACCAAACAGGAAGTAATTCAGGCAGCACCACTCTCCCACCCATTGCTGGTAGTCCACTGACTGTACCAACTGGGGGCAATGATAGTGTATCTCTTTAACCTAGACAAGAGTTAGATACAGTTTCTAATGATGGACCTGGTTGTAGTGATCAGCACTTGTTCCAGGTTCATACTGTTTCACGTGAGACTCAGGGCAGCTCCAACAGCATTGAGACAAGGTCTAGCAGCAGTAGACTAGAGTATGTTTCAGCACCTGAGACTTTAGAACATGAGACAAGGTCTAGCAGCAGTAGACTAGAGTATGTTTCAGCACCTGAGTCTTTATGACATAGTTGTGACAAATCTTCTTCTGATTCTCATGGGCAAGATAAGATAGATGCGGATACATGTGAGGTAACGGCCGAGAACCACCCCCTCTCAGATGAATCTAATATTTGATTCATTGAAGACAGTAGTGATCAGTTCTCTGGCCAAGTTGATAACTCTGTATCTAATTCACCTGGGACACCGGCTCATTCTGATACCTTTGAGGCTGGGGCTTTGCCTGAGCTGGAGGGTTCTAGTTTTAATAATACTGGTGTTCCTATTGAAAGCATACAAGAGATAGACCCTGGTTGTAGTTATAATAAATTAGTATCGACCACTCAGGACCCTGACTCATGTCCTGGTGGTCAAGAAGAGGAGCTTGTGGTTTTGACTGAACCTGAGTGTTGCAGTAATATTAGTGCTCAGGAGATTCAGTTGGAAACTTTCTCAAAGAAGAAAAGGGCAGGCAGGTTCAGACGGGTGCTCAGATGGGTCAGAAAAAGATTCACAGCTGCAGGAATGTAAGTGTTTGCCCTAGATTTTGCTCTAGATCTATTTTTTTTACTACACTATGTCCTATTTAAAACTAAATAATACATAGTGTTATTTTATATGCTTTTTTTGTATATTTTATATATATATATATATATATATATATATATATATATATATATATATTAATGTTTTTCTCAAATCAAGTTTACATATTAGTTTAGAATCTGTGTTAGTGAGCTCTTCACCTTTTGTGAAAATTGTCAAAGAAGTTCTTATTGCATGTGCTTCTTGGACTGACCACACAAGAGACCTATGTTAGGCACTGAGTGTCACACAGAGCATTTTTATTAGATCATTGATAAATCAGTGATTTATCAATAACCTGATCAAGTTGCACAATGTGGCACATCATACAAACATCACACTCTTAAATTAATTAGTTTCTAAGTATTTCCTACCAATGGTGATGTGCTCATCAATACAGATGTTAACAATTGTGAACAAGATAGAGAGAAGCAAGACTATATTTGCATAAAAAAGTTGATCTATAACTTAGCATAATAAGAACACACTATTGTTACTCCACATCAGTTGATTTCTGACTTGTCAGCTACAAAGTTCAACAAATTCCCTAAAATACATGCAAATGTCAAAGTGAACAACAGAGGGCAATGCTCTGTACCCATACTGTCTGCTCTAGTGATGAGTGATGAGTGTTATTACTCATTTCTCTAATGTCTTTAACTTTATGTGCCTTTATGTACCCAGATTTATGCATCTTCTCCAATTAGAAAGAGGGGTTGTGATCATTAGATCCTAAAGGAGAGCATAGTGTGCGTGTTTTGTTCAGATTAGGTATTACTAGTTGAAATGCATACTAACATCTTGAGTAGATTTGGTTTAAACCATGGAGTGAGATCTATTTTGCTTATTCACTATTAAATTATAACAAACCCAGCCCTGTTAAAATAAAGAGCAACAAGGATGATCCAGATAGAAAGTTTAAGATGCTTGTGGCATTATTGAAACTTGAAAATATTGTCCAAATTGTTGACTATTATAAAATCAAAAAATTGCCCTGCATGCCAGGGTAAAAATTATTAATCAAAAATCAATTAATTGTCAGAACATGACCAGGTATAGGGTTTTAACCCATTAATCAATATGCTGTACAGTAAATATCTGCTGCTTCTGAACCGATGGCTGTAAAAAATATGGATGTCGTCCGTCCATTGTTCCCCCACTCACTGATATTGTTCTTACCTCAGGGCAATAAAATGGCGGTTACAGCCGGGCTTTTCGGCTTTTACTGCAAAGTAAAACAATAATATTCAGTTAGCATAAACAGATTAATAAAAAAATCAGCCCACCCACTTAGCTCTGGAGACCGGAGCCATCTTTTGTACCAGGCTGTAAACATGATTTTTACACTTGTAAAGCCGGCATTGGATTTCTTCTTATATTTCTGCCTTTGGCGCCTGCCCTCTGGTGGACAGCGGTATATTGATGTATGGTGGCGCCCTTACTTGAGGCCCTTTTAAGGGGTTCCATGAGAGCTTGTTTCAGAACAAGCCTCTCTCATGGAACCCCTCAAAACGGCATATTTGAAAAGCCCATCCTGGAGCAGTTCAGATGCTACCCTCTGTGCCCATTTTAGTAATATCCTTTGACACAGGAGTCAGAAAACCCGATGTAGTCGCACTGTGGTTAGACACACACGTTTCGCAGAATTCGCTCTATCCACTATGTACTATCAATGATCTCACCTCAATTGAATAGCTCCAGAGCCACTGCTGTGTGTTCTCTAAACCAATATCTGTTTCAATTACCTCTGGCTTAATGAACAGTCTGTGTTTAACCTGGCTGCCATTTAAATCACAGCAGACACATACCATTGGATTTAAAAAAGAATAACAAACTTTTAAGCACAGCTTTTACATCAAACATGAGTGGTTATCCTTAATTAAGTCTACACAGAAGAAGCGAACGGGGAACCATGGTTAAATTAAATTCTGTGAAACTGATAAAGCCTGCGTCTCGATGTTACGACTTATTAAAAAGCTAATTGGGCTTGAAACTAGAGCACCATGTTGGGCAAATATAACTATTACAAAAGTCAGTGAGGGATGTTCAAAAGCAAAATCACACAATTAAAACTGTGACCTATAATCAAAGTATTTTGTTTAATGTGTTTTACTGCGCTTGGTGTTTTTTTTTTTTATTGGACAGTGAGACGACCCTTTCAATTCTGCATCAAACACTGAAGTATATATGTCATCATTCTTAACATTAAATGGGGAGTATGTAAATGTGAAAAAAATAAAAGTTTAATTACCTAACAACATATTGTAACAGGGATCAATATATAGGAAAAGCAAGAGAGGGATGGCAAAAGAAAAATTGTGTAGTGCCTCTGATGATACTACAGTATGTTTACTGTATGTTATGTACTGTATATACATTTGGGTTTTGTGTTATATCTGGTCATTTTTCCTTGTTTCACATCAGAAAACTAGAATGATTTTGATTTTAAGATTTAATGTAACATAGACTTGCTTAAAATAGTAGGGAGCCTACATTTTATTTAAGCAAAAATAACCATACAAAGCAATATTTTTTCATCTAATAACAACACATGCTACTGTTTAAGCTATTACTGCAGCTGCTTTAACACTGCTCCTGAGTGTGAACTGAAATATCAGTAATCAATGTCAAATGACTTGCCCACTTTAAAGTGGAACCTGGAGCTAAAAGACAAAGCACATTTAGTGGACCCCTTCAGGATGATTTCACCTCGACTAAGTGCTAGTCTAATTTCAGAAACGTGTGCCACTTTAACACACCATGAATGTGCTTGGGACTCGTTGAACCCTACATAACATATCAGAGAGTGAAGAGAAAGGCAGCAAACTGGATCCTACAAAACACCACAAGAAATATTGAAGTCCAGAGTTGCCATAAAGAAACAGTTGCTACCTGACCGATCGAAATTATTGATCAGAACAAACAACACATGTCCAGTGTTATTTGTCTTTGTCTGAGATTATTTGTCATCTCAGGTGGAATTTATAATATTTTTATTGACAATGTGTCTTGGTTTTGTCCACTCTGGGGCAGATGATATAGTTTGTAAGAAATAATGACGTATGTCCAATGAAAAGGAATGATTTATTTCTTGCCCTGAGCTGCAGAGTAAATGGTTCTATGTCTCCTGCTGCCAATAAACTCTATTCATTTTTCAGAATCACTTAAGATAATTACTACAGTTGCTTTTCTTTCTCCGGATAGTTAATTGTGTACTTGGCGAGAGCTAGGTATTTGGCCCCAGACCTGACCATGATACATTGCTCGCAGGGGGCATTTCAGCAGATTTTGTGAAGATTGTGTTTAGTTGAAGAGGTAACACTTGAGTCCATACAAACAGCAGGAGGAGGTAGATTTCCATTTCCCACACATCCTCTTATCATAGCAGAAGGAATTCTCATTTTCTACCATCTGCTGTCACCAGGGTGCATTTCACAGCAAGGCTCTGTGTGAAGACTAGATTCAGTTCACATTCAAGTAACAGACATTCAGGTACTTTATCTGAAAAACTCCTGCAACATATATTGAATTCACTTATTACATTATTATCCTCACAAGGCAACAGGTCTTTTACAGTAAAAGCAGGAGTAAATGTGTTCACTTTAAAGTTAAGCTTAAACTAAACAAAACTATACACTGTGTCATTGTTGCATAGCATTGTATATCAGGCAGCTACATTAAAGGTGCAGTATATATTTTTTGACCGCATACTGTGGCGGAATTTCAGATTGCAGTTTTACACTTCTCAAC
Organism: Perccottus glenii; assembly: GCA_024416835.2. NCBI lineage: Eukaryota > Metazoa > Chordata > Actinopteri > Gobiiformes > Odontobutidae > Perccottus > Perccottus glenii. Next base: position 11,632,389 of record CM044550.2, read on the forward strand.
CCTGCTTTCTACAGCCTGTGAGCAACTATGGCAGTCCTGTTGGGATATGCCGCTGATGACAGACAAACCCAGTGCCGGAGAATGAGTACACAGAAACAAAATCAGTTTCAATACCCAAAACCTTTAAATATAGTTTGTTCTTGTAAAATACGGCTCATTTTGGCAGCTTGGTAGGCGGTTCGATTCCTGCTCTCCCCACAGTTCATAATGTCGTTGTGTCCTTGGGCAAGATACTTAACCCACCTTGCCTCCAGTGGCTGTAACACTGGTAATTACATTAGAACAATGTAAGTCGCTTTGGATAAAAGCGTCAGCTAAATGAATAAATGTAAATGTAAATGTAAAGTGGTTAGCACTGGCCCCTAACAGCATAAGTTCTGGAGTTCAACTTCTGGCCATCCATGCTCGGGTTACATAGTAACATGACTAATTACTGGTGCAAGCTCTGGAGAGGGTCCCTGGGTGCCCCCCTGAGCGGCTGCCCACTGCTTCACTGGATGGGTTAAATAAAGAGAATGAATTTCTCCATGGGCATAATTAAAGGGTAACTTATACTTTTGTCTACTTTGTGCACAAAGTTTTCTTCCAGTAGGTTCTCTGTGGGTTAAATGTTTTTTATTTATATAGATTGCAATTATTTAGTACTAAAAACAAACTTTTGATGTGTTCCACTGCAAGTAACCTCTAACGGGATAGGCTAGAGAAAATGAATGTGTTGCACTTCTTTAAAATATGACACAACATTTTACACAAAGCACCTGAATAGTTTACATTAACTAAGAATAATTGTTATTGTGTTTTTTGCTTCAACAACAGATTATATTATAATTTCTAGACACACACAGAAATCTTGTTTTTATCCCCCAAGAGCAATTTTCTATCCATTTCAGTTTACATTAGTGTTGTGCTGTAGGCGCAACACTGTCAGCTTATTTTAACTTTGAAGTGCCATGAAAATCTGCTTGCTAGTGATATATACTTTCAAATTTAAAGCATAAAAGAAATCACATTGAACATAGTCTATAGTTTTATTGTGTAGGGGTGTTTCCTGAGGTAGATGCTCACTATTGCTACATAAAGTTTGCCACTACATTTAGCTCAATTGACTGGCAGTGTTTGTACATTAAACCTCCTAACAGTGCTAATATATATTATGTGTTAAATATTATAACTGCACAGTGAAGTAAACACAGACAGTGAAATGGATTCTTTACAGTGACAAAATAAAGAGGTATTTCCATCTGAGGGTTTTTGCGTGGCGTCCAAAGGAGCAGCAGATGATGAGATGCTGGTATCACACCGAGCTGCCAACAACAAGAACGGCTCACACATTGTCCTTAATCACACACTCACCAGGCCTGGGGCTTCCTCTTGAGCAGGCCCTGTCTCCTCCACTGAGAGTGCGGGCTGAGATGGTAGGTCAGCTGGCGACAAACCTTCTCCATGGCTCCAAGAGAGTCGGCTTCCTGTCAAACACACAGATAATACTGATCAGCTCACAATGAGGAATATACATAATGACAAGGATATTCAGCAGCAGACTGTGGGCATTAACATATTTCGGTTTGGTTTAGAGCAGACCAAAGCATTACCCTCACCTTTGTTTCTGACACAATAGAGTTAATGCATATTGACTAATTCAATGAGGTCAGTCGACTAAAACCTCATCGCACACCACTTTGAGTTATTACAGCAGTCTCAGCTCTGAATGGACCTCACTGACTGCTTTCCTCACTCTAAAGAGGAGTGACATGAAACAGCGCTAATGAACAATAGGTCATGGTGCGTATTACATTCAGCAAGACAAAAGCAACTCTGAACATATCATCTTTAATAAACTGTTCTTTTGGAGGCAAGTGGGGACATTTTTTTTCTAAATTCCAATTAATGGCAACACTGCCATATTTTTAAAGGTTAGCGCAAAATAGTGGTTATTAGAACACCTGACAGATCTGAAAATATTGACCTTTTTTGGCCTCTAAAACATCTCTGAGCACAACAAATGTCAGATGAAGTGAGTGAGTGAGTACTGTAACTTTAATATTTGCTGCAGTTACAGCAGTTCAGCTCTCTGACATCATGTCAGTATATTTCCTGAGAACTTCAATCCCTCTGACATTAGTAAAACAGTAGCACTAGATACTAAACAGAATATTCATGTGCTAAATAGAGAGGAATTGAAGTCAAGGTCATAAATGTGATTATCAGAGATAGAGCTGCGAGTCACTGGGGAAGAAATGCAATTAGATTATATGTAAAGAGTTCTCAGACCAGTGAAGCAAACAATTATCCCAGACACCTTTCATTAATGTCAACTTTCTGATATGACAAACAATGAGAGACAGGGGAATTGAACATTTCACGGTGCACTGGCTGACTGTAATCACAGGTGTTCCATCTCCTTTTTTGTGTTTTTGAGCATCACAGATGCACACTGATGGACTACAACCCCATGTTTATACAATAATGCACAAATAAGGCATATGCATGATTTGCTCTCGATGTGAAAATTGCAGTCCTGTGGCATCGTGGCGTTTGGCTGTGACGTCAAATTAAATGAATCATAGCTGAGAGGAGCATGTTGAATTACAGCTCTGTACAAAGACCCTTGTGCGTTCTTTTATCACAGGGAGAAAAATGAGCAGACAACACATCGTCACGTTACTGCTGCGCTTTGTCGCCTGTGCTCAGCTGCCTCTGTGTCCCCACAGCCCACATGACGAATTAAAATACATGTGTTCAGGTGGAGACTGATCTGAACTAAAACAGATGAATGAGACATTCAGGTTTTGCAAAACATTGGAAAAGTGCAACTGGGAAAACACTGGAGGGCAAACTACAAAAGCAATTTGTTTTACAGAGCAGACAGCATTTGAAAGTAACAGATGTACAAGCCACTGGGCAAAAAAAGCAAACAAGTTTCTCGGTTTTCAAATGATATGAAGCGATAATGATGTCTACAGTGAACGTGTAAAGATGTTCTTGTCAATGTCCTGTTTGTGTGTAACTATTTCCATTTGATAAAAAAAAGTTGATAGACATTTAATGAAACTGCTCTCTAACTTTTTAAAGGTTTGTTAAATCAGATTTTTAAGTTTTTGTACAGATAAATATGTTTTTTTAAATAAACAGAGTCCAGTAGGAAGAAAGAGAGGGGGGGTTAGTTGCTAGATTCAAGTACTGTGGGGGTGTCAGGAGCGATACACTGATCTGAATTAGAAAATTTACAGCTGAGCTTTCAATTGGCGAGGTCAGAGAAGGATGGTGGAAGTAGTACCTAAGAGTAGAACTAATACTACTACACATACGGACACTACATTTATTATACTGTAACAAATATAACTTAAATTGTTTTATTGGTGCCAAGCCCTAAACAAAAATGTTATTGAAAACAAAAATGCAAGACCAAAAGAGACACAAACACAGAAATGGCCATTGATGATTCGGTAGATGTTCGGTACGGCATCAGGGGAGACTATTGCAGTGTTAGCTTTGTGCTGTTTAGGGAAAAAATTAAGCCAATATATTTTACAGTTACAAATAGATACCTCTGTCGAAAAGCTGGTCAACAACTGAGTGCCTGTTTTGTTGATTGGTCTAGTAAGGCTTTTAAAATGTGATGCAAGTCATGTTTTTCTTCCTCAATAGGCAGTTATGTGCCACTTTGTTTTTCTCTCTGTGCTGCTAGTTCATTAACTTCTCCTTTATCAAAGTGTTGACCCAGTATCTTCTCTCAAAAATAGTCAAGTTACAATGATAAAAAAAACACACGACAAGGTAGAAATGATACATCCAGCTGTGTAATCAACACTGGTTTTGGTCTTCTGCCTCAGATATAGAGGACTATAGAGGATGTTTATTTATGGACATTATTATTGTGATTAGATGGGAAGCTTCATAGCTGAAAACATAACTTATGACTTTTGACCTAATACCCCTCCCTGTTTAAAGTAAACCAGACATGAGTTTGTCATTGGTCTGAAATAGGACTTAGACTCTGTAAATTTTAAACAATGTATGTTTTCCAGACCAATACTAACAAGCACTGAAACAACAGTTTTTATTCCAGTGCAGTGCCTCTTCTGAACTGTGGACCTGCATGACCTCATACCTGCCTCACTTTGCACATTATTATGAAATATTCCAAAAGGCAAATTAAAATACCAACTATGGCCTTATTTTTGTTTTCACTATTTGTACTTTACCCCACTCTCTACTTACCCTTTCAGACAGTCTACATTTTATTATCTTTTATTGGTCTGTGGAGTGATTTTTCAAAGTTAATATGACTAAATTTAAGTAACACAATGGACAATGGAACTATTATACTTCTTAAAGTAAAGTGATTGATTTTAAGCTTCAGTTACAAAAGCTTTTCCCTCTGTAAGATGGCAATGCTATTTTTATGGATGACTGCACTGCAGCCATGAGAAAAAAAATCAATTAATGTAAGTTTAACATGATTTAACATGAGAATGGCTTTACCCCATCCATATTCAAGCAACAGCAGCACTCCTCTGTGTATTCAGTTTTTGTTCCCTTTCAAAGGCTGCTGCACAAACATAAATACTACCATGTCCTTGTTGCGGAAAAGAAGAATCTTGAAAACATTTTCATTATCACCAGACATTTTCACACACAGTGTTCAGCTCTGACTCGTGTTATGTTTGTACCAGGAGGGCTCATTTTGCCAATAAATCTGAGGAATTGAATTGTGCTGAAGTGAATGAGGCAATCGATAACAAAAGGGGCAGCCTTTGACTTCACCTCGGCCTTAGTTTCACTCATACTTCAGCCTTGCTCTGCACAAGAAAAAAACAGCACCTTTCTGATACTGCTGCTCCTGAAAAATCTTGTTTTTGAAGTAATTTTTAGCTGCAAAAGCCCCCTTTTATTTTATTTTTTTTTTTTTAAGTGCCATGTGTTTGTATCTACAGTAGCCCTAAAGGGACATGCTGTTGTATATGACCAAACCCCAGTGGTCAGACAATGAGTACACAATAATTAGAAACCAAATCACTTTAGTCTTATAATTTAGTCTTATGTCTATGTGTAAGATTGTGTGCAAAAAAGAAATGCACTTCTCCTTCAGCAGTGCTCAGTTTGTCCCCACTGGGCTGCTGTACAAAAAGGAAGAAATTGAGCTTTGCATTTTCAAAGACAGGCATGCAAATCTGTTGCGTTATTATGGAGCAATTACATCCACTGAAAACTAAAAACATTGGGCAACTATAGGGCGCTAAAAGGCATTTGAAAAAACAATCTTTAGTCTTATTTAGTTTATTGAACCCACTCTTACACAAACACATATTTGTTGGCCTTTATTTGATAGTTGACAGTAGGTTTACAGGAAACAGGGTGAGAGAGAGGGGAATGACCTGAGCAAGAATCAAATAGTCTCTCTTATATTTGCCATGCCCTCTACTGACCCGTAAACATGTATTTTAAAACAAATAGCCTCAAATTTATGGTTCCCTGACATAAAACAAAGGATAAAATGGCGTGTCCCAGCAGAGAGAGGGAACGTCAAAGAACATGTATCTTGCCAGAACTTGTCACATCAACACTTCTCTGATACTATATATTGAGGCAGTTCCTTGTGACTTCCTATGTAGGTATTAGTGACATGCATATTATTATATTGTGACAACACAACTCTCTCTGTGTCTTAAAAGAAGTCCATAAAAGTCTGTATTGTGACAAAACATATGATAAAATATCCTTTAAAAGCATTGAATTAACATTGCATCAAGGTTTTCTGTAACACATAAATGACTTTACAGTGTGTGCCTCCCTCTCTGAGTGGCTCTGTTGTCTTCCCTCTCGTTACATTATTGATACAGGACACATGGATGGATCTCCTGGTCTCCTGAGAACCGCTGACCTCTCTGCTCTTGCTGCCTTAGCCTCCATCTGTCGTTCTTATTTATCTGTCTGCCTCCTGGATACCTTCCCCGCGGGCGCTCGCTGATAGAGTGTGCTCATACCGTACCAACACAACCATTACTTTGGTCTAATTTGTCAGACCGCGGCCCACATGCTCCGGCAAATTACTGCTAAACGGTACCTCCATTTGGCAGATGAATTGCCGGGATAATTAAATCTCATTTCTCTTGTTTCAGAGATTGGGGGCATGGAGGGGAGGAGGGGGCAGACCAACAGAGAGACAGGAATATGAATGGACTTTATGTGGAAGGCACTGAGAAGTCCTTGATTCACATGTAAGTCTCTTCAAAGATGATCTGATTCATTTATAAAATAAATCTCATTCCCATTAGGTGTAATATACAACCTACAGTAAAGGCCACAGCCTGTTCAATATAGCATTTACAATGATATATGAAAAAAAAAAAATATATATATATATATATATATATAAATATTTTTTTTTTTTCATATATCATATATATATCATATATAAACACACTAAAGAGGAATGAACATTTTATCTCAATGCACTTTGTTTGGTTGTATCAATTGTCAGGTTTTCTAGTGAAGTTGTTTCTTGACTGACTGAGCACTTACCATAACCAGATCTTTGACACATTCATTTAATTTAATTCTATAATGCACTAATATATATGTATATATATGTATATATGTATATATATATATATATATATATATATTTTTTTTTTTTTGCATATAGTCCTATATATATATATATATATATATATATATATATATATATATATAAAGTCACTGTCAAATGTTATGCTTCAACATATAATGTCTTGGGATGCTCCACTTACAGTTGGTCACAGGATTTAGGGAATGTTGTACTCACATTTATGGGTTAAACACAAAACATGATCAAATTGTAAATGCTCAGAAAACCAAGGTTACTAGAGTTCTAGAAGCAGGGAGCAGAGCAGCCACTAAAAGAGGAATGAACATTTTATCTCACTGCACTTTGTTTGGTTGTATCAATTGTCAGGTTTTCTAAGTGAAGTTTAAATTTAAACACGCCAACAACAGTGTTTTTTATTGGAATATAACCAGGAGTTCCTTTGACACATTTCATTTAATTTAATTCTATAATGCACTAACCCTCAGAGACAAGCTCTTAATCGCTCCCACAGGCTGATGGACATAAAGCCTGTTTGTCAAACTATATTGTTAATACAGTTTTTTTGCATATAGTCCTAGTTAGTCCTAATGCTTAGTTCTTTTTAAAAGTTTACCTTGTGTGCAATACTGATGCATGAAAGTCACTGTCAAATGTTATGCTTCAACATATAATGTCTTGGGATGCTCCACTTACAGTAATTTGAGACCTTACACAGCCATTTAAGAAAGCTGAAAGATATTACAACAATTTATGGGTTCACCATCATCATCAGACTTTAGACTCTACAAGAATATTTAGATTCTTACAGCTTAAAACCTGTTTCTGTAAATAAAATGTTTATAAGTATGTATTTGTAAGAAATTTGGGGTGTCTGTAAAGTAATACGCCACATGGCTTATCCCAACACAGAACAGTTTTTTAGTTTAAGAACAGAAAAGACTAAGGATAGAAATGGTCTCCCAACTAGATAATGTACACAACCGCCTAATGTGTTAAATAAATAGGCATACAATTAAAACAACAGTGTTTTTTATTGGAATATCCCCCTCGGCGGAGTTCCTTGTTTCATTTGCGCTACTGCTTCTGAGCTCTGTTAATAAGCATCTAAGCACGTACGCACTCAGAGACACACAACGCTCTCTGCACAAGAACGCTCCCACAGGCTGATGGACATAAAAAAATTTAAACATCCCTTAAGTGTTTTGAGTTTCACACTCAGTAAAAATTTGCACAGCTGGACAGAGTAAAGTTAAATGGTGAAGTTGCTATATTATATGGCTCTATCTAGCGATTTATTCAAACTTTTTGACATTAAATAAAAGTTAATAATACAAGAGTTATCACTATCTGCCAGACGCACAGAGCTTCACAGATGAATTTCCGCTGCCTTTACCTTTGAATTCCTTTCATTTCATCATCTTTCTCTGCAGCTTTTCAGTAATCTCTCTTTTTTTATTCATCCTTAAAGCTCAAATCTCTCATGAGCTAAGCACTGGATCCTGGAGCTCACTGCTGTACCCTCTGAGGTAAAATATTTTCTCTAGCTTTTTAGTTTGGGTCATTTTCAGTCTATATTTGTGTACTATCAGTTCTCATAAAAGGTACAAAGTGAATCCTACAGATAATGGGAGAAGGTGCACTATGTTCATAAACATGCTGCTCATTATTGGTGCAGGCAGTGCTGTTTTTCTCAGTAATATAATCAACATAGCTTTGACATAATGTTTGCGATGTGATTTCAAGGAAAAGGAGAAAAACAAGGAACAGTGGCTCTTTCTGTCTTTATGTAAACTTGCAATATTTCCACAACAAATAATATCTTTGATACCATGGTATAATATTCTTGCAGCAAGCTACAATTAGGGCAGTCAATAACCCCGGCACATATCTTTTAGAAATGACCCACGCATAAATCAGACCTGGACTTCTTTAAACTGACCACTCATTAAAAGTCAGTCAAGGCCTAATCAGATCAAATGGATGAGACACTGTTTGATTGAATGTTGGTAGAGCATCTCCTGGATCGACTATAATCTCATTACACATGAGTGTTGTTCAGCCGCATGCATTATTCTTGAATGTAGCACCAACAGCATTAGACAATGGACTATAGTAACAAGAGCTGCACAATGTATTGCAAATTCATGGTGATCAATAATTGTAATACGACTAAAAAAAAACAGTGATGCGACCAAATGAATCTGACTGTTCAATACGTAAATACACATTAGACAGTACGGCAATAAGAGGAAGTATAAAGGAGGTTGACTGTATTTTTCAGACAAAACCAACATAAAATGACAAGGCACACAACTCCTCTCTTTGCCATTTCTGTAGTGTTTCATCTGTCGTCACAAAACAGCAGCCCTCTGGCATTTGTCTCACTGCTGTTGTGTTCACCTGTACAGAGCTGCACACAAACCCACTGTTTTCTGCTGTGCAAAGATTTTATGCAGTTTATATATTGTATCCAAGATTCAACTCCACTATACTGTTAAGTCATTAGGTTGAGGAAAGAAAATAATACCGCAGAGCTAAAATATATATATTTTTGTACCATTGTAGGTGAAACAGCGAATTCTGCATTAAATGTTAAAAGGCCGCGTTGAGTTTTGTAGCTGAAAATATACTAACTTTACAGTCACATACATTGTTTAAGAATATATACTGTATTTAAAAAGAAACTCTGGACCATCACTTACTTTCTTGGTTGCTTAGTAACAACCTATAGATTGGTTGCTATGGTTTCTATGACCCAAAACATGCTTCAGTCCAAAAGTTAAGTCTAAATTGAAATGCCATGTTACACCCTACCTCCACATGTTGAATATACTAATTGTAAGGAATGTAGGAAAATGTAGGAAATGTAGGAAACATGTTTTTTGAATTTAGAGACTTGGGTCTTTTTCACATTCAAGAGCCACTTAGTTTTACCTCTTGAAAATGGTTTCTGGTTTAACTGTGCAGCAGCTTATTGCTTAGTTTTAAAAGGTGCAACTGATCTACTGAAAGCTGAACAGTCAATTCATCTTTTCACTGATGCACTTACACCGTGAATGACAATAACCAATGCAATGCACAGCTTAGACATTGTGCATACCATTCATTTATTAAACAATTCTTACTCATGATCACAGGCTCTTCCTGCTGGCCTGTCCTTTTCTGTGTGTTTTGACCTTCTGTACGTAAACAGTGTTTTAGGTCATGGAGAACACACTTGAAAAATCCTTTCAGAAACCCTCTTAAAATTTTTTTTTCCTTTATTACTAGCATCATTTATTGTCACATAGTGGTCTGCTGGACTTGTGGGAGCGTTTACTGTTGTGTTGTGTATATAAAGGTTTTAAAATGTACTATTGTATGTGTGGACATGTCCTTAGGAGGTGAGAAGGTGTATCAGCAGTAAAAAAAAACAGATCTGACTTCTATTCTAGTTCACATTGTGCACATACAGTATTTAAGAACAAGTCATTCAGATGAATCTCCTGCATCTTGTTTTCAGAGGAAACCCATTAAATTAGACGTAGAGAGTGGCATCAGATGGTCTCAGGGGAATTGTGACGGACAGACATCAGTCACAAATAATATTAAAGCAGTTATCCTATCAGCCATGATTTAAAGGAAACTGTCACCACATTAAGACCTTGTGTAACATGACATTTGAATGGAGCAGTACAGTTTAGAAAACGGTTTAATGGAGGCTGTAGCAACCGAAAGCACTGCACTGCAATTACACACAAGGCCTTTTAATTCCTATCTTCATCTCCATCACTGCTCCTTCCTCCCTGCATTATTCATGGCCATCGTTGTCCTCGGCCTCTCGCTCTCTGACATAATGAACAAACACAAGGACAGACAGCCACAGAACCACTTACAGCACGTCTGTAATCTAATAGTGACGGGGCGGGGGCATCTGATGTAACTCTGAATCACATTGTTCCCCCTAAAGGTGTTTGTACAGGAAGTGGGGACATTTGAAGTGTTTCCTGTTTGTGTGAGAGTGCTCTACCGTCTTGGGGCAGTGGACATATCGGGCCAGGCTGATGATGAGGTCATGTGTGATGGGGTCCACCAGGTTTCTGAAGCTGGCGTAGCGGTACAAGACGTCGTCCAGAGAAGTAGACTCCATGCCCAAGTCCTGCACATGAAGAAGATAAGGAATGAGTAAAGAGACAAATATACAGCTCAACAGTCAGTACAGTTTATCCAAAAACTTAAATTACCCCAAACCTAGTTTTATTGTAGTGCTGTTGGTGGACAACCCCTTTAAATTATCTATTGTTCACATAGATTGACAACCTGGTTAAAGGTTAAGGCCAAAAAAAGGTTGCTGGGTCTATTATGTCAATGCCAGAGTCAATAAAGGCATTTGATATAACAGAGTCTGTCTTGGGTCATTTTGGGTGTGACTATTACACAAATGAATAAAGCAATAATTGGCCACTGCACACCCCAAAATGTCCACTCTATCCGTATATACAGTTGTGCTCATAAGTTAGCAGAATTTGTGATTTTTTTTTGGGGCCATTTTCCCAGAAAATATGAATAAACACAAAAATCTTTTGGGTGTTTGGGTAAAGCCATTTATTGTCAAACAATAGTGTTTACTCTTTTTTAAATCAAATGACAACAAAAGCTACCCAAATGACCCTGATCAAAAGTTTACATACCCTGGTGATTTTGGCCTGATAACATGCACAAGTGACACAAACAGGTTTGAATGGCTACTAAAGGTAACCATCCTCACCTGTGATCTGTTTGCTTGTAATCAGTGTTGTAGTTTGTATAAAAGGTCAGTGAGTTTCTGGGCTCCTGACACATCGTTGTATCTTTTATCCAGTGCTGCTCTGACGTTTCTGTCTGAGTCATAGAAAAAGCAAAATAATTATCAAAGGATCTGCGTGAAAAGGTAATTGAACTGTATAAAACAGAAAAGGGATATAAAAAGATATCCAAGGAAGTAAGAATCCAATCAGCAGTGTTCAAACTCTAATTAAGAAGTGGAATTCTGTTGAAACCAAACCAAGAACCAAAAATTTCAGCCACAACTACCAGGAAAATTGTTTGGGATGCAAAGAAAGACCCAAAGATAACTTCAGCTGAAATACAGGACTCTCTGATAAAAAAAGTGGTGTGGCTGTTTCAAGATGCACAATAAGGAGGCACTTGAAGAAAAATGGGCTGCATGGTTCAGTCACCAGAAGAAATCCATTACTACGCAAATGCCATAAAGCATCCCCCTTACAATATGCCAAACAGCACAGAGACAAGCCTCAAAACCTCTGGAACAAAGTCATTTGGAGTGATGAGACATAAATGTTACATTTGGAGAGGAGTCAACAAGGCCAATGATGAAAAGTACACCATTCCTACTGTGAAACTTAGAGGGGGATCACTGATGTTTTGTAGATGTGTGAGCTACAAAGGCACAGAAAACTTGGTCAAAATTGGTGGCAAGATGAATGCAGCATGTTATCAGGAAATACTGGAGGAATATTTGCACTCAAACCGGAAGCTGCACGTGGGACATACTTGAACACAATCCAAAGCAAATTGACCTGTCATTGGCAACAGCAGCATAAAGTGAAGGTTCTGGAATGACCATCTCAGTCTCCTGACCTCAATATCATTGAGCCACTCTGGGGCAGGACATGCAAGACAGCCCAAGAATTTACAGGAACTGGAGGATTTTTGCCAAGAACAATGGGCAGCTTTACCATTTGAGAAAATAAAGAGCCTCATCCACAACCACCACAAAAGACTTCAAGCTATCATTGATGTTAAAGATGGAAATACACAGTATAAAGAACTGGGGTATGTAAACCTTTTATTATGGTCATTTGGGTATTTTCTGTTGTCATTATGATTTAAAAAGATAAAAACAGTTGTTTGACAATTAATGGCTTCACACAAACACCAACTATGAGTCAAAATAATAATAATTTTGTGTTATTCATATATTCATATTCTCTGAAAAATGGCCAAAAAAAATCCCAATTTGTGCCAGGGTATGTAAACTTATGTTGTACAGCTGTATATTAACAATATACAATATAGAAATTGCAGTGACTGTAACATTATGGTAAAGTACAAGTGTTAATAAATTTGTCATGTGTGTCATGAGTGAATTCAAGGCAAACATTAGCACAAACTCATGAAGAATCTAATTGTTATATGAAATGAACAATAGCCAGCAAATCCAATAATGCACATATTATATATTGATCAAATTACTGCCAGAAAAGGAAATACTGAATGGTGTAGCGTTGGAGAAGTCTACAGTGTTAAAGCAGGGCCTGTTGTCTTGCCCGATGTAACACTGTCAACCTGCTGCTGAGGGAAAATGAGAATTTGTTGCATCTCAAGCTTCATCAGAGCCGATGAAGCATAAACCTGTTGACAGGGCTTTACGCACGAACAGTGCTCTTGTTAAGCCTTAAAAAGTCGGCATAAATTGCATCTCCACATTAAAATAAGTAAATAAATTCACACACAGGAGGATTTTTTTGGGTAAAGAAACAGAGCAGCTGTGAGTTTCTGATACTAAAAACATTAATAATGCATGGATCCATCATGCTTCAAAATTGGCAGGGAACCACTAAGCCCCAATAGTCCTCACACACCTCACCCTGTTGATAGACCATCTTATTGTTAAAGCCTGAGGAGGAGATGTTAGCCTCAGCCCTCAGTGTAGGAGAGGATGAAAGGTCAGGGACTCCCCTGGCACCGTGACAGCGCCCTGTCTGTGGACATTTGCCAGTTGGATTAAGAACAATCCATTCATCTTATATACGGCCGGATTATTCAGGAAACACCAGTGATCAGTGAAAAACTGAAATATGTTACAGTAACAGTTACTTAGTGGCATTGTGTTTAAATAACAATGGCTGGAAAGGTTTGTCTTTAGCTTGTCATTATTTTTAACTTTAGCTGTGATTTAAATTTTAACTTAACACAATGCTCCTTGTAGATCACTCACTGAGTTGCCTCTTGTTGGGGGATTTGGTTTAAACACCTCACTTGGAAATGCATGCAGTCTGAACTTAGTTCAGTAAATGTAATGTATTTTATACAAAAGGGCTATCCAGGTGTTTATTTAGCTAAAATTATTTCGTTTATTTCACACCAATATCAATAACTCTATGTAACATAATGTATAGTAAATGTATAAAAAATCTAGACAAAAAAGGAGTTTGCTCCCTGTGGATTCAAGTTAGATTAAAAAAAAAAGGTGCTAAATAGCACTAAAGGTGGTTCTTTGGCTCGTAATCATAGGGGAACCACTTTAAGTGCCATATAGCACTTATCTTTAAAGGTGCTATACAGCACCTTTGTCAAATGGTGCTATGTAGAACCATAAGAGATGCTATACAGCACCTTTATCAAATGGTGCCATATAGCACCATATCCACCGCAAAGAACCGCTGAAGAACCGCTGAAGAACCAAACTGGGCTTAACAGGTTCTTTAAATGGTAGTGGTGCTATATAGCACCATATCCACCACAAAGAACCCCTGAAGAACCGCTGAAGAACCATTATTTTTTAGTGTGTAGATTCAAGACAGAACTGACGCAGAGGAAACTACCTCTTAAACCAAACCTTTTCCCTCGGAGGGCAAAACAAAAACACACAAAAACCTTTTGCATGTAATTGAAAGAAATACTCGTCTACATTTTGTTCTGACGTGGTAGCGCCTAATATGAGCCCTGCGCACTTAACCTTTTTGACCCAAACGTATGCTGTTTGACCCAGCCCTTTCAAAAATCAGACTAGTTGTGGACTTATAAATGTGTAAATGTGCACACATGCACAAACCTACCTGAATTGTCTTATCTTTTTAAGACCCCCAAAGAATCTTTGAAGTTAATGTGAGAACTACAAGGCTGTTTCTGGGATGTATGAACCCAATGTCTCATCTTTAATGGAATGGGCCAATACCAATGGTTAAGTATGCTCGACTATTATTGCAGATTAAATCAGTTGCAAAACATGACAACCCCTGGCAGGCCAATCAAACCCCTTGGCAGGTTAATTTTGGCCCCCGGGCCCCACCTTGGGCACCCCTGCTCTATACAAACAATAAAATAGAGAATTAGAGCATGTGACGAAGAGCAAAAATCAGAAAACACTTTTAGATAACAAATTATGATTTTAAATGGCTGTGAATGAAAGAGATTAGACAGAGATGAAATGAAATGAGTATGGCCACCCCGGTTACAAGGAGACATTTGTTTTTTAGAAGAAATTATTTTTTTTCTACAAAGGATCATCTGGAAAAGCTTGTGTGACATGCTGGGCTCCATCCTAAATACTGTGGCCCAAGTTTGACTCAAACCTTTGTTAATTTGCTCCAATTGTCTGGTTCCTCTCTCCATTTATCCACTGTGTCTGTCTATTAAAGGTAATCTGCCCTCATTGTAGATCATCAAGTAAGAGTTAAATGAGTCAGAACAGAAAAATTATATATTGAGCAAAGCCAAATTTTAGTCTATCCATTTCTGAGATTCGTTTAATAACATGCAGCTTCTTCTTCTGAATTACTGTGCTCTATATTTTCAATCAGACATAAATTATAACGTAACAGCAATTTTCACTAATTCAATATCTTAAGATTCTTGTTTGTAAAGGTTTCAATTACACCTTATGGACTCTCTCGAGTTTCTCAGTTGCCATGGTTTCTTGTATTTTTGGAATAGATCACATCATCATCTTTATCATTCCATGCATTAACTGTATGTGATATTACATTTCATACTGTATTTATCACTCACAAGCCAGAAGGAGTCACCGTAATGAAACAAACGCTGTAAGGATTTGATGAGGTGCTGCTTTAAAAGGGAAAGCCACAGTATGTTTTGCATCTGTTTTGATCTCCAGCGGAGAAACTACAAAATCTTGAGTGTGTTTATATAAGCAGACCTAAGTTCGGTTTGGTGATAACTGCCTGAGCATCTTCTAAAAACAGACAGACAGAGAGATGCGGGCATCCTACTGAAAGGTATGAGTCACTGAGGTTTCCATGCAGGCCATTGTTGGCGTCAGGGAGGGGCAGTGGAATAATGACAGGAGCTTTGAATCAACGACACACTTTAATCAGCTGCTGTGTTTCCATCGAGGCGCAGTGCCACAACGATTCAAGCATCAACAGGTGTGAGATATGATATGGACAAACCCGCAGAGCTTTATAAACAAGGCATGATAGGAGCATTACTGGATAGAAGTAAGCTATTCGAGATGAAAGAGACTCTCTGAGTCTCTTATTCCAGAGTCTGGGCCTTTAAACAATGGGGATCTAAAAAAATCTGTATCTATTAATGCCTTGTAGTTATATCATATGTTTTTTTTATGGTGTTTAGACAAAGTGTACGCTCTCATTTCCAGACAGGGGAAAAAAATCTTAGTTGATCTAATAAATTGTGTTTTATTCTTAAATTTGACACTTTCACAGAACATTATGGCTCTGCTACTTGCCCCAGTTGGACTCAAGCTTAAAAACTGAAATGACATAAAGCGTGTGTGAAGGTGAAACAAAGTGCACAGACCTCTAGTCATGATGAGAATGTAATAAGCTGTGCAAATAGATTAGCCAGTACAAAACACCAATACTGAGTATATATACTTAATTAGTTTGAACCTAAACAGATATCTCCATTGTTGATTTTTCTGATGTTTTATTAGTGAACAAGCCAGACACTTAAACAGATTACCCTTTGCCTTCTGCTCTACTTTTATCGTCTTGATTTGAGTTAAAATAAAGTATTTCCAAGCATTGCTTTCTAACAAAACACTCAATGCCCAACAACTCTGAGGACAGGGGGTTCCAATATTGTCGAGTAGTGTTGTACTACTCAAAACTGGTCTTGGTCTTGAGACCAGTCTTAACACTATTTTGTAATGGTCTTTGTCTTGTCATGGTCTTAATCACTGAAAGTCTTGGTCTTGTCTTAAACTCATTTTTACTCGATCTTGTGCGCCAAGACCAACCAAGACAAGAAAAGACAAATTTCTTCTTGGGATTGGATAAAAACCTTAAACAATTTTATATTCAATTAAAAATCTTGTTCTAACTCCTTCACCAAACACTGACCTCCATGAGTCTGGACCTGGGCTAAGGGTGGACTTGGAATGTTTAGGTTTTTTTTTTTTAACAATTTGTTTGTATCTATTATAGTCTGGTTCTAGTTTTGATTTGGTCTTGACCTGGTCTGGCCCTGACATACAGTAGTCTTGACTGGGTCTTGATAGCTTAAGTCTTCACAGTTCCTGCCGATTAGATGAATAATGTTAGCATTCATTTTAAATATGGCTATTTAACACTTTTTCAACCTATTCTTATACTTCATAGAAAGGACTATTCAAGGATCTATTATTGTGTGTCTAATGCTTAACAAATTAGTTTTTAGCTACAGTTAAAACGTATATACAAAGTAAAAGCAGAGGATCATAGCTGCATAAATTCCTTTTCTAGAGACAGAAAAGCTGGCTCCTCATGAAATATACATGACAAGGACAAAATATAAATGCATGATCCTCTTCCTCGAACACAGGGGACACTTGAACACGCTCAAACACACAAACAAATGCACCAAGGAAAACAGAGCGTCCTTTTCTCTCAGTGTCAGGCGGCCACACTAATTAAGAAACGGCCCACATCAAAGCCTGAGCCCAGCTGAACGTAGAGATGGACGCTGCGGCTCAAGTATAGTAGTCTTTGGTAAATAAGAGAAAATGGCAGCAGGCTCTGAGGAACAGTACATGACCTTTAATAAAGATCATGCAACTAGTCCCTCTTTGATATAGGACTGAGGTTATTTCTTTAAAGCCTTTATGATTATTATCAATTAAAGGTATTACAGAGGTTGTTTTTAATGTTTAATGTTCTTCTCTATAATCTATAACTGCTTAGCAGACATATAACCAACTGTTAAAAAATTTTAACATTCATACATTTTCTGGGACAAAAAAAAAATTAACCAATCAAAGACGCTTGGCAAGCATTATCCATTAGCCCTCTGGCTTGTCAATCACTGTTACTACGTGCATTACATTATGCACACACAGGTTCCTGTTGCTTTGCATGTGTAGACAGTGCGTTTATGTAGCGCTGGTGCTATCCCTGGTCTAACCTCAAAGTTGCAAAATGGCTGAGAAACAACTTGAAGCAGGTAGTGGCAAAGAAAAATAAAATCTTCTTTTGAGGATTATGAGAGGAGAAGAAAAACTGCTCGTGCTAAAGAAAATCAGAGTGTGTCTTGGGGATTCCTTTTCATGGTGGCGTTTACTCTGAAGACACAGAAAGGGTTTCCTACTGACACGTCCCTTGCCAAACAAGTTCTGCTGGACAGGTAACTTTTGCTCATCTTTTGATGATTTTGGTAAAGATTCAAACATGAGCATGCGCTCATTTCAAAAACTCACTAACAGTCGTTGGTTTACTAGTCGTCAAAAACATCCTCTGTAACACCTTTAAAGGTGTGACTAAAGAAATGACTGCAGTTTGGTTTAAAGGAAGTCTGTGCATCGTCTGTAATGAGCTCAAACCAGCAGCCGAGAGAATGTTAACTCTGATGCAAAGTGTCAGAAAAGGGTGGTGAGTGTTTAGGAAATTATAATGTGTCCAGTGAATAGATCAGACTGTGCCCTCCTCCAGTGGGAGTGGGAGTGTACATTCCATTTGGTCTTTGGGCTCAAGTTCCTAAAAGGCTGCCTCACAATCAAAGAACCCTGTTTAGTGCACTTCTGAACAATAATCATTTGTCAATGTAACACTTTATGCTGTATAGCTAAGCTTGAAATCCTCAAGCTGTTTCGTCCTGAGGTCTTCACGGCGTTTATGGATTCCACATTTTTTCATTGTGAAAAAGGTTAAATGTAGCGAGTAGCTCTGACTGAAAAGAGCACTTGCACAGAAAGAGTCTGATTAGGCCAGTGATTGAGCCGATGGTTGACAGCGCTGCTACACTCAGCACAAAGCAGCAAAAACACAGCAGATCAATAAAACAGCAGGCCACAATTACAGTACAGAGAAAGAAAAGATATGATTAAAAGCACTGCGTCACCAAAGGGTTAAGGATTTACCCACGTTTTAATGAAAAATATATCAGAGGTGACACCACAAAGGACAAAACAAAAAAGTGCATCAGCTCTTTCATGTTGCAAAAATGAGAAAACAAAAGTATATTTTAAAATGCCATTTATGTTGCAAAATAAAGAACAGTTGTCACACGTTGGAGGCTTATATTACTTAAATAGATATAATTAATGGATAACATTTTCAAATTAAAAAAACTTGATTTAAATGACAATTATGATGCTAAACAAAATCGAGAAAAAGGAAAAAATTAAGGGGAAAATGTAACATTAAGATCTCTATACAAACTCACTTTCAACCCAACTAAAATCCATTGTATCTGTATTCGCTGATACCAAGGATTTATAAAAGAACCTGCTTTTGTGCATTTTAACATAAACAGACCATTATTCACAGTTTGTTCTAGTTTACAGTGAAACATTTTACAAACTCATACTGCAGTGAGTTAAGCACTTGGGGAGGTCAAAAGAGACAGAATACAAGAGTATCAAGTACTGGTAGCACAACCCCACTTTTTTATTGACTTTGCCTTGTTCTGAAAACATAAAACACAGAGGCTTTAAGTAAACTGTAGCAAAGGCTGATAGTTGGCTGGAGTTAAACTTCAAATAGATGCTTGCTTCAAAGTTAGGTTTAATTAAAGGATGTGATTAAGATAGCCAACAGCTGTTAACTCTGCCAGGTTGCTCTATTGGCTACTTCCCAAGGCGGGTTTTTCTGTTATAATCAGACTTTGCACTATAAAGCAGCCATTACACAAATGCTATGGGGGCCTTCTTTTCTATTTACTCTACGGGACAATGTTTGTCTCCTTGGGGAATTTAACTTTTACTAGGTCGTTTTAGCAGGGAATTCACACAAAAGAGCAACAATAGAATAAAGAATAAAAAAAAAAAGAAGATAGCTTCAGTGTAAGACCAACTGTTAAGAGGCTCTTCACAATTTTTATCTCCACAAACAATTAAACACACTGCTTTTGGGTTTTTCCTTTGGAGAGATTTCTAAATTGACTTCTTTTGGATGAATGATAATCTCTTGACACATTGTTTACAGGGGGTTATCATTTTGGCTTAAGATATAATGTAATGCATTGTAATGTAATTCTGGTCAACAGTAACTATCATGACCAAAAACACCTGCTTTTCCATTTATTAAGTGTTTTATACCGTGGGTTCTCTCCGGGTACTCCAGCTTCCTCCCACCGCCCAAACACATGCATCTAAAGGTCAATTGTCAACTCTAAAGTGGCCCGAGTGAATGAATGTGAGAGTGAATGGTTGTCTTTCACTGTCTATGTATAAATATCAGCCCTGAGACTAACTGCCCACTGTCCGGGGTGTACCCCGCCTCAGACCTAAAGCTGCTGGGATAGGCTCCAGTCACTTTGTTAACATTCCCAGAATAGTATTGATACCACGTTGGTATCGGAATTGGATGATACTATTTAGTTAATGTTATTTTTCAAGTTATTATTGGTCTTCATAGTATTATATTAAATATACATATTATATACATATATATGTAATATATACATATTAATCCTTTTTGTTAACTGTCAAAGGAACATTAGTATTCATATATTTAGGCTACAGATTATTGTCTCATGTCACCTAGGTGATTCCCCAATATGGACATTACAATTTTGTAAATAAAACACAAAAGTAGGCTAGTTGAGTGTTTTTCTTGAAAAAGTATCGGTATTGGTATCCACATCCATGTGAGATCCACGCTCTCCTCAGTAATTGCCTCGATCTGATTCTTTGGGTAATCTGTCCACTGTGTACTCTCCACAAGAACAAAACAGAAACAACACGGAGCTGATTTCTATTTCATTGGGACTTCATGGCCCAACATATAATGCTGTGTTCATGTGCTCCTCTAAGAGTTCCAGTTTCTGAGTTAGGAAGTCGAAGCTGTTGACAGATCAACATAAAATTTTGTTAAATAAATTTATTTATTTAAAAAATACCAGTTTTGAGTAAAAGTGAAATTTAAAAGTTTCACTTTTAGCTCTGACCTTCAGGACGGCAAATATCTGCCTCGTTAAACATTTACAACAACAACCTTTTCTGGCTAACGCTTCCCATTCAGGACTAAAAATTCTGATCTATTAAAATCCTTGATAATAAAGCCTAGCACTAGATACTTTATTAAGGTCCACAGATGATTACTATTACAATGTGTTTTTGGGTGATTAAATGTTGTTTAAATGTTTTTTTCACTTGCATAACAAATTGCAAATGTTATCCCTTTTACGGTGTATTTTTATTGTTTGTTATATTTGTCATTTAACCTAAAAGGTACCATACCAGGCTTTCGATGTGGTTTAAAAGGTATCAAACATACACATCAATGCTTTTGAGGCCAAGCAGTATATATCCATGTTGTTGGTCCATTTCTTTCTCTTAATCCTAATAGCAGCAATAAAAAAAAACTCCAAGGGTCAGAAAAGCTTGACCTCCACACAGCAGCAGTTCCCAGGATCAAAGACGGACGTGTAACATAAAAGTACCTGGAAAGGTAATATATTTCAATGCAGAGATTAGGGAGCAGCCTATGAAGACATATCTGAGGTAATCTGAGGTGAATGAGTAGATGCACCTGATGGAGTGGTCCTCTCCTTATTTCCTGTCTGTATACGGTCTCTCTGTCTACTTAAACAACACTTAAATTTCTACTCAGGGGTACTGACTTCTGCATCTGTTCAAAAACACTGCATGCATCTTCTTTCTTCCCTTCTTTGTGCTGCACATTGAAGAAAAGCTGGTGTTTGCTGATCTTCATTCAGTTTGAAGAAGCTATATTTTTCCTTTGATTCCTCTAAAATGAGCTGAATGGTAAACACTTGAATGTGTTCATATTTACTGTGGTGTATAGTTTAAGACCATGACAGAGATGGTAATCCTCGGATTAAAATTCTGAAAATACTTTGTGTGATGAAGTGTACAGTGACAAAAAGAGCTGAAGGAACTCTCTAGAGGCCAAACAACAAACATTTAAAGCTGTGTGTGTGTGTGTGTGTGTGTGTCTTTGTGTGTAAGCCGTATTCCCTGTGCTTGAGTCATAGGAGGACAAGTACTCATTGTGTATAGTGCAGTCGATGGGATTTGAGATTAGAAATAAAATGCTTCACTATAAGAAAATCAAAAAGAGCTGCACACTATTAGGAAAACAGCAGTGCAGTTTGAGCAGTGTTTGCAATACAGATATTGTAGGCTACGTAGACTAAGTGTTAAGTAACCAGGATGTAAGGATGTTTTTTAAGTTTGTAACCAAACAGTGCAGCAACATTGGACAAGATTTTTCGGACACTTTATTTTCTGGTTACCATATTAAATGACTGTACTTAGTGCAGTGTTTCCTCCAAAAGCTTGATATCCAGGGATAGCATTAGCATTTAACAGATGTGCAGAATGTTTACCGTTGCTATGGCTACAGCAGGGCAGTTTGGCCTAGTACTGAACACAGCCGGTACATTGAGTTTTGTAGCACTATTGTCAACCAATCAGAGCCAGGCCATAAAACAGTTCATAAGGTTAGAAACAAATTGTACAGATGCTAAATAATATCTGTGTGAAACAAAGAACCAGCATTACCATTGAAAAACCTATTCACCCCTTTATATCCTCCAATTCAACTGGTGGCATTTCAGCCTCATTTTCCTGCTTCCCCTTTGTCTCGAGCCAGTCTTTGAGTCTGTTTTTCCATCTCTCAGCAGCAACAATAGCAGCTGCAGCAAGAACCCAAGCCAAGCTTTGCTAATGTCTTGAAAGACAGACTGAGAGGCCATAAATCCTAGCTCTCTCCTGTCTCCAGACTGCACTAACCACTGAATAAGTGCCAATGTTGGACAGCCACAAGGCTCACGGCCAGTAGTTTAGTCATGGAGCCAGTCGCACAAGTCCATGTGTCAGTAGTTTCAGTATGAACAAGTCAAAAGGTCTAAAACTGGTTGGACAATTAAACACTGTAGTAATAGATAGTTGTCTTTTATTGAATTGGTTCACAAATTAATTTTCAAAGGTTGCAATTAAAAGATATTTTGCACAATATTTCAACAGGTATTATTGTCCTTTTCACTGGATAAGAAACAACACACTACACTCAGCATTTATTCTTTATCTTTTTTATTTTATTATACCTTTATTATTCCCATGGGGAAATTTGTAGTCTGCAAACACACCAGAAGGTGCCTAGCATGTTTTTTGATGTTGGTGGGGAAGACCGGAGTACCTGTAGGAAACCCACCCGAGCACAGGGAGAACATGCAAACTCCACCCAGAAAGGTCCAACCCAGGAGTCGAACCCATATTAACTTAACTATTAATTTTGTTAAGTTAATAAAATAAGCACTATTCATAACAAGTCATCCCAAAGCACATAACATGAACACCTTGCCGATTATCCTTGCGTAAGCCCCTGGGTACAGGGAGTGGAAAAACCCTGTATGTTGTGTTTAGACGCTCATGTTTCTGAGGATCTTGAGGACAGTATTTTTTATTCAAAATGGTAATTGGATATGGTTTCAATTGTTGTCTACCAGTCTGTACAGATTTAGTTGTGATGTGATTGGCCTTAGTGCACACAGTGAAATTATAAAACAATCACTAAGGTGTTGTTGAATAGTATTAATATAGTATAATGTTTATTGCTTTAGTGACATTTTTGTATTGTAGTTTTGTGTAATGTTGTAATCTAAGCTTGATTCTCATGCAGCCTTGGCCTTCAAAGTTACAGCATTTTCAGTTAAAGGGGTCATGTAAGATCTGATTTCCCATAAAATTATCACTGGATATTTCCCACACCAAGGCCTAACCAGACAATTTACTAGAAAGGCTTTGTGGTGAATTAAAGCAAGTATCTCATAAACATTAACATCTGATGTATATCCTGCTTTACTCTACCTCTGTTTTCTTCATGTTGACTTTGAAACTTCATTGTATTACTGCTTTCACAGTTTACCCTCAAACATAGTCTTGCTTAATATTGATTTGTGCGCTCTAAGATGTTTAGAGAACAGAAATGGGATAATGAGAGCATATAACTGGAGGTTAGGTCTGAAGAAAATGTCTTAAACTAACAGGAAATTAGAAGAAAACAGAAAAGCCTCTCCAGCAAAACATAAAACACATGTACTGTATATAACATATTTAATATGTCTAGTCATATTCCCATTGTAATCTCTGTCCAGACAGTTGCAATAAAAATGCTCCAGAGAGAACAGTTACTGTATTTAATTGTGTCCTATTTAACCTCGTCAAACTCATATCAGTATATAACGATGGTGCTGGGAATGTATTCCTCACAATTTACTAATGTGAACTATGTGTAAAAGTAGCTTAACAGTACATTCTGTCAAATTTGCCCAGTTTATACCACTGTGTTACACTGCAGTTACCTGTCGGAGCGTCCTGAGCATCTCCGTGGCCTCATCCTGCTTGCCCTGCTTGGCCATCAACATCATCTCCTGGATCATACCGATGCGGCGCTGGTAAGGCGGCGGGGGCGTCACAGCTCGGTTTAGCCGGTCCCCAGACTTCAGCATAAGGGACGCCAGGATATCGCCCCGCTCCTTGGTGGGGGTCCTCTTCCAGCTGTGCTGAGGGCTCGCTCCTCCAGGCTCCTGGCCCTTGGTCTGCTTTGTCCCCATGTTGCTGCGTTCACTGTGTGTTGTAAAAACGAGACACCGGGACCCAACGATCAGTCACGCAGAGCCAGCTTCCATTAATGTTTCAAATACTTGTCATGACAAAGTGGGCACTGACAGTTTGAGTGATAAAATCCCACAAGGTTTTACTGGTCATCACACCTGCTCCAAAAAAAGGATGTGGCTCTTCGACGATGAAAGGCCTGGCTCCAGAAACTAATCAACACAATGAGAGTCTATTGAGACAGAAGAGCAGGACGACAGCATTTCCAGCCCATTGTTTAAAGGTCCGCTGCAATGGTTTTCTAACAAAAGGAAAGACAGAAAAACAGTCATCCTCTGGACACACATCAACATCACATGTGATTTTGTCAATAAAATAACATGTAGCAAGCTAGAACTGTCACAAGATTTAAAATCGTACTTTATCCCAATAGAAAAGTGTATCAGCTTTGGACTAGTGTTAACACATGTTATACTTATATTGATCAAATTTCTAAAAACAAATTATTACTGTATTTACGGTCTAAATCAGAAACACTTGTTTACTAAGCAGACTTTCTGTTGCCATGGAGAAACTTCAGTGACATCAGCTGACAGTTGGAGGAACAGTGGCTCATAATGAAGAGGTTTTGTTGAGAATGCTCCCTCTCTAAATGACTGTGTGTAAAAGTTGTTAAGTTTTGTGTTTTCATGAGATTGTAGCGAGCCTCATTTATCCAACATTGTATCGCGGAGTATCTGCCAACTGGGCAGTCTTTCTCTTTAAAATACGGTTTCCCCTAAATAACTAAATACATGAATGATTGCAGGAATATGTATTTCAAGTTACATAGAGAGTGTTGCTCGGGGTTAAAATAACAATTGTATAGCCTTAACTTTATCAGGTGTATGGGTTGTCTACAAAACCTTAAGCTACGAAGGAACTCTGAGTCAAACTATATGTGCTCAAACAGAAGAGACACAGATTATGAGGGAGCTACTTAGCTAGATGAAAGCTGCAGAGGCCCACTTAGCTATTTTTGTTTCAGAACCTGTCTAGTGAGTTAGGACTTAGATTACACACAACAGCCTATATTATAATATTTTTATGGCATCACTTTTCAAATTGTTAAACTACCAAAAATTAAAGGTTTGAATTATTGTCCCAGTGGAGAAACCCATCCTACGCATTTATCTAATCTTATAGGTTGGACATCCCATTTGAAGCTGGGACTATACGCAGATCTAAGCTTGTACCTTATGTACCAGTCATGACGTTGACTTGTAATAGGCCTACAATATAAGACCATGCAGCCAATTACAGTAAATTAATCAAACTTACAACTTCATGTCCTCATCGTGTCCTCGCTTCAAACATCGCACGGAGTAACCACCCTGCAGTTGTTTATTCAAAGATGAGACAGGTGCTCTGTGTAGGTGGAGCCACAGGATGTAGGAGACCAGGTCCCAAAGGGAATCAGTAAAGTAGGTGTCCCATTCCAAACAACGCATTTAGAAGTAGCTACGGGAGGGCACTTCTTGTCAAATAATCCCAGAAATCGTAGCTCAAGTGGGGAAGAGGTCTGTGGACAGTGCCTGCAGCATGGCCGCACGACACAAAGTCAGGACGCAGGATGGCTTGAGTACAAAATGGCCCACCGCAGCCTCCTATCCCGTGTACAACTTCTGAATATTTACCTCCAAAAGCAGTCGTCTCTTCTGTTTACCCTCCACTGTCTCATCATCTGCGCTGCTAAATCCGTAGAAGAAGAAGCAGCGGAGGAAGAAGACGCGGATGTGGAGACGTGGTGCATTTGCGGCAGGGCATGGCAATGTTTACGTCTACAGTAGAGCACCGCTGACTGTCTGCTGTCCTCGCTGCGTGTGCCCCGTCCTTAAACAGCCTGCTGGAAGTCACGTATCTCCCACTACATCAAAACACAGCTCCAGTCCTCCAAACCTCCTCTTGTCCTCGTCCGTAAAAATAGGCGTCCTCGTCCCGCAGCCGCTCCCAGTGTTTGTCGGGGGGACAGTCTGGAGAGATGTCCCGTGTCTTTTACTGGGACTGAAGCGTGTAGAGCGCACGCACTGCTGTTGTGTGAATGAAGAGGGTGGGGAGCGCGCAAGAGAGGAGTGCTCTCTCCTCTTTCTCCTCGCAGGAGAAGAAGGGAGAGCAAGTTTTACAGATTCCGGCTACGAGATTGAGGAGTACTGACTGCTCCAGTGAATTACACAGAAAAACCACAGGGGCGCTAAGACAGTCCCTAAATAGTTGGTAAGAATATTCTGCAATAATGTTTTAGTGCTGTATCAAGGGTTGAATAAAACAACAACAAAAAATGAAATATGTTTTCATTCTCTGTATAGGCCTATGCCAAAATCACATCTCATCTATAGAACTAGAGTGAGGACTCGTGCAAATGCAATGGACTCAGAAGAACAACAGCAACAATGTTTGGACAGTACTTGGCTCAGTTACAAATTGAAGCCTGTTGCACTTTGAAAACCCCATCAACAATATTTGCTGCTGTTTCACACTTTAGTGCAATCTTTGAAGTAGCTACAATAACTTTCTGGAGTTGACTATTGACCATTAGATGCTCACACCTGCGCAGTTTGTGACAATTGGAATAATTGTAACGAAAATCCAGATATATACGTTTTTCCCGTATTTTAACTATAAATGCTGATCTTATGCAAAAATGACAAAATTGGATATGAGCTCTGAGCCGATAACATTGTCAAAAAGTTGTCTAAGGCTCTCATAGGCTACAATCTAGGCTACTTTTAACAGAAGAGGCTAAGTATATTAATTAGTATTAAAACACAGGAACAATTTTGTTGCAGAAACCTTTCTCAGCACACACTGTCGCGCCTGAAGTGACCACTGTGTAATTTAATTCATCATGCAGCAAATATGATCACGTGACTCCTCCACAGGCCTCACAGTGACCAGAGCGAGCTGAACAGGGACAGAGCTACACTGACATCTGGCGGTGGCTCTTGAGAGTACAAGTGAAATCAATTTAAATGTTTTATAACCCCCACCTCAAATATACACTAATTTCTTCTTGGTGGAGAGATCCTGCCTCAAGTGGAGGAGTTCAAGTATCTTGGGGTCTTGTTCACGAGTGAGGGAAGGAGGGAACGTGAGATTGACAGACGGATCGGTGCAGCTTCTGCAGTGATGCGGTCGATGTACCGGTCTGTCGTGGTGAAGAAGGAGCTGAGCTGTAAGGCAAAGCTCGATTTACAGGGTCAGCTACTTCACCTATGGTCATGAGCTTTGGGTCATGACCGAAAGAACAAGATCCCGGATACAAGCGGCCGAAATGAAAATTTTCTCCGCTGGGTGGCGGGGCGCTCCCTTAGAGATAAGGTGAGGAGCTCGGTCACTCGGGAGGAGCTCAAAGTAGAGCCGCTGCTCCTCCACATCGAGAGGAGCCAGCTGAGGTGGCTCGGGCATCTGTTTCGGATGCCTCCTGGGCATGTCCCACCGGGAGGAGACCCCGGGGAAGACCTAGGACACGCTGGAGGGACTATGTCTCTCGGCTGGCCTGGGAACGCCGGTATCCTGAAGAGCTGGAAGAAGTGTCCGGGAGAGGGAAGTCAAATTATTGCTTGAGACTGCTGATTATTTGCCCCGGATAAGCGCTAGAAGATGGATGGATGTTAGAAGATGAATCAATGAATTATCTTAATATAGACCTAACATGATAGTTTCATCACCATTAATTAGTACAAGTTTGATAAACATTAGGCTGCAACTAACTGGCCACTGTCCAGGGTGTACAGCTGCTGGGATAGGCCCGAAGCTGCTGGGATAGGCTCCAGTCACCTGCGACTCCAAACGGGACAAAGCGGTAAAAAATGGATGGATGATAAACATTAGGATGGTGTTTTGTGTTTGTGATAAAAAGTATGACGTCAATAATTATAAAAAATATGTTATCATTATTATTTATTTAGTTTATTTCGGCCATCTTCAAGAGAAAATCGAATAAGAAACAAACAATTTACAAGCAAACACAGAACTGAAAACCAAACCACTGCACAAACAACATTAGAAAATAAAGTTCCTGAATCAAAAAAGTGCTCTTTTAGCACAGTTACACCCAAGTTTAAGTATCATGAATCAAAGACAAACTCGCACGTATTTTTCAAAAGGTATATTTATTTGCCTTTAATTACATCTCTATTTACAGTATTCAACCTTCAGAGGTGCTTTAAATCAATTATCAAAACAGAAAAGGGTACTTTCCCTGCTCACATTGAGCAAAAAGACAATGTGGGTCTGCAAACCTTTTCTGGTTGTCACACAGTCTGCCTCAAGGAGCAGTTTTAAGTAAAAAAAATCTGTTCAATGTTGGGATTATTCGTCCTCCTCAACTTCACTGTAGTGTCCAGTTCAGTTCACTTTTCGCTCTGTCTATTAAATGGAACAATGTTCAATTTGTGTTTTCAGGCCGAGGACTTCATTGCGGTTTGTAAATGGAGCAAACAAAGGAGAAGACAGACATGTCACACACACGTCTTGTGTTGTTATGTTCACAGCCAAAACACCAGCTGCGAATAGATTAAAACATTATACTGCATTGGAACAGACCGTAGCCCTGAACTGAAGAAAGACAGTCTGAGCTGATAACCCTTTAAAAGAAAAGTTAAATAGTACCCAGTCCCATGTAACAGTATTTTATATTGAGTCACAGTGGATTTTTGATTTGCTGCTCAAAAAAAAAAAACACAGTTCAGTAGCATCTCAACACATTAATGTACTTTTTGAAGAAAAACTCAAATATGGCACAAGGTGGTAAGTAACTTAAAATATCTACAACAGATGATAACTAAAGGTGGTGGGTGTAGACTTGTCAGGCCAGAGAGATGTGGGAATATGAGCATTTAAGATCTGACAGAAATAAAAGAACAGTTCACATAAATAATTGTAAATACTTTATGTGCTGCACTTAAACAGCTACTTATTAATATTTCTGGTTGTGCAGTGTTTAAAATCCATTTCCTTTGTCCACATCCTCAATAATAGATTATTCACCGTAGTTTTAACTACGCCTGTCTCCAAACTGAGGACGCTTTAACGTGAGTAAGAACTAATACAGACCGACATGTACTGACCTGAAGGATCTACTGTACAAATATTGGATGAATAAATTACCATATGTTTAAAAACAGGTTGAAGAGATTGATTTAGTTGTGTAGATCCACTGTGATTCAATATTAAACTAAACCTAAGAGTAAACAGGGTCCAGAAAACAGGTCATGCATCGTCTATAACTGATCTATCCAAATGCGGAAGCTGATTATTTCTCAGACAAACCAGTTGTATTCCACTTAAGACTTTCTCCTCAAAGCCTGCAAAAGTTAGAGGGTGCAAGGTCAGCCTACAAACTGTTCATTTAGCCTTAATCTCTCCAGACAGTATGTTCACGCTGAAGGCAGAGGCAGGGTATTTAACAGCAACAGGGCATAATTAGAGAAACAAGGCAGTCCCAGGACAAACAGTACCCCAGGCTTCTCAAGGTCATTGCAGTTAAAATGTGTATCCTGCAGGGGGCGCTTTGTCATCTTTGTTGCTCTCTAAAGAGAATGGAGGAATGCGAACATCAAAGTGGGAGCCATCAGTTCTTTCAATACGAAATGTGCCCCTAGAGACAAAAAGAGTAAGATGTTGATGCTTGATTTGTGAGAAATCATTAAAATAGAAGGATTAGTCAAATACTATACTAAACAAAAGAAGGACATAATAATGACTAATTTTTAATGGGATGTTTGGAGCAGCAGGAAAGCACAGACTTACCACATGTGACCACTGGGGGCCTGCAGAGAGACATGGCTGCTGTACTGGAAGGCTGGCTGCTCTTTAGACAAAACGGGCTCCTGTTAGGACACAAAAGCAAACACTCATTATCCAAACCATAATATCACCTACACAAATCTGCATAGCCCTTGTGAGGCAACCAAGAACTGCAGACTGTGCTTATTGAGCCAATATATCAGTTAATGCATCGGGGGAAAGTAAAGTAATATATCAGGTCAGAGTAAAAAGTGCATTGGGTTAAATTCTGTGGTTGTTTTAAATCAAGTATAATTGCCTGAAAATAAAAGTCTTAGTGTTTGGCGATCTTGAAAAATTGCAGTTCAAAGCTCAACAGAACATAGTATTTGTTCCTTTTTTTAAACTGAGCCTGGAGCAGACAAACTCATCAAGGTGCCCCGGCGTAGAACCTTAATGAAATACATTTTTTAGAGTGAACTCATAATCTGACTTATGCGTTTCCTGTGGACAGATCCCTGCAGGACTACCGTAGGTGAAAGGAGGGGTGTATAATTGTAATATTTAATGTTGCCACTACTGTAGAGACAGCTATAAACCACACACTGCACCTTAAACAATTTGCAAAACCAGACTAAAGCTGCACCCTGTTGATGGGGATAACAGACAGCGAAGTTCAGCTGAATTGTGAAAAGCCCAAGTGAAATGCCATTTCTGAATAAATAGAAACCAATCAATACTCAAGCCACAGTCTCTTTTCCCATGAACCTACTGTATCTATGATGTAGGAATTGACTGATGCTCTCACCCTGCCTACAACACCTCGTCCTCTCACGGTCTCCAGAGTCCCCGACAAGCTGAAGATCCTCCAGTGCCTTTCCCTCAGCTGCACCACCTCATTACCCATGTTCTCCAGACGAATACAGTACCTCCACTACAGAGAAACAAAGATATTACTGCTAATAGTCTTCCAACAGCAAAATGTAGCAAATGGTGATTATTATTTAATACACAGTTTACATTACTCACCCAATAAACATGAGAGTTCTGGGCCTCCTAAAAACACACACAAAACACAATTGTCACAAACAAAAATCTTTAACAATTAAATGTTGTTGTTTTATCTGGTCACTGACCCTCATGCCCATGTAAAAGGGGATGACAGTGACTCGGATGTTCTCGGTGGTCTCTCGGTGGACGTCCGAAAGCTCCAGCCAGGGGTGGTTCTTCTCCTGCCAGGCCTTCAGGGTGTCTCTGGAAGTGAACGGAGGCGCTTTGTGCACACAAAGAGAAATAACACACAAATTAATAAACACCTTCCTGATTGGTCTTGCTTTGTTAGACTATCGTCATTTCTTTTAATTAAATGTTATAGTTTATTAAAAGTCAGGTGACTCCAAGGGGGCTTACTTTTCGATGGGTTGTACACCAGGAAGCGCTCGAACAGCTCGTGCTGAATGGGGACCTGCTCTGTCGATTGATAGGGCAGGATGTCTTCATGGCTAACATAGTCCAAACCTGAGTAGAAAACAGAAAGTAATTGTCACAAGGGAATGAGACAGTTTATATGTTTGAGGAAAAGTATGAGAGTCATTTGTCTCAGCAAATCAACAATCTTTCACATAATAAAATACCAACGACGTGACAGAAGTGTAAAATGCACACAGCAGCTGACCTGGGATGGCGTACAGAGCTCTGCTATCATCGTGGTTGGCCAGAAATGTCACTGCCTCTGTCTGAGACCTCTGAGACTGTCAACAAACAAACAAACACTTAGAACTAACAAGATTGTAGAAAAAGAGCAGGATACACATGTGATGATCTAAATGTAAAGAGGGAAATCTGATTGTTTACTTACACTGTTTAGCCAATTTTATTTTGGCTCTTGATTGTGTTTAATTGTGAGGCACTTTTGAGCAAACACTGTCTGATGCTTGATACTTGAACATGTGTTTCATTAAAAACCGACACTTAATGTCATGTTAGTTTATTTCCTTCACAAAAACAATGCAAAGCTTTAATAAATTGACGTACTATGTGAGGACAGTCCCTGGTGTCAATCAGGACTTGGTAGTAGGTGTGAGTCTTCCCCTTCACCTCTTTTGAGCCGTGAGCTCCTGGAGGCTCTGGTTTACTAAGAAGAGGAGAAGAAGAGACATGTTAAACACGTAAAGAGGCTTGTTGATCTTGGTCTGCGGAGATGTGAGTATTTACCTGTCAGATATGGGAGGGGTGACATCCCGGTCGTAGAGCCTGGCGTGCCAAGGAAACAGGACGATGCCTCTGTAGCCAAACACACTGTGCAGAAACAGCTGAGGAGAGCACAACAACAAGGACAAATATGATAAATCCTTAGAGATTACTTATGGAGACGGCCTAATACGGCATAACATAGATTGGATTATAGTAACGTAACAAGATCTATTTTAAATTTGCAACAAAGAAAATATTTTCTCTCTATATGGACATTAAATCAAGATAATAAAAGTAAAGCAAATTGAAAAAAAATTCCTGCTGAGCTGTCAAGACTCCAAAGAGGCACTCTCTTTCAAAAGAAGTCAGAAGAATATACTGCAGCCTCACTATAAAAGCAATGGCCTCATTATTCAAGTTATCAAGGTAATAAAAACAGGTTTGTGGTGAATGTAATGGTGTACCTGTCCCGTTTCATATTTGCCGTGTTGCTTGACAGCTTCAAAAACGCCAACGGTCTCCAAGATCTTGCCTTCAGGCCTGGTGACAGAAACAATACCATTATAACAAACTGGGCTTTTTATTTTGACTTTTCCCCATTTAAAAACATGATAAAGATCCATTTATTGTTTGTAAAATACATGAGCTGCATGCAGGGAAGTTAGACTCTATATTTTAATGAACAAAATTATAGTTGCAAAAAAGGTAAATTGCATGACGTGTGTGTTATCAGTAAGTAGAGAACATTAGAAAGTGGCTTAGTTTTCAGTAGCATTACACACACACACACACACACACATACACATGTATTTAGGCTACAAGTCTGGATGCTTAAGACTATGTTATGTGTAAATTTGCAAAAAAAAGTTAAAGGACTTCATCAAAATGAGATCTGTCTGATGAGATTAGCACACATGTCGCTAAAGCTGCCAAACATACATTAAAATAAAATGTATTTTGCCCTAAATGCAGCATACAAGTGCATATTATACAACATTTCAACATAAGGCTTGAGGACAACACATAGGCCACAAGTATTTTGACATACTGTGTCTAATTTAGTTTTACTTTGACAAATTAATAGGAAAAAAACACATCTTTGTTGCCGCTGTGGTTGTTGCTTGTAAAAAGGATCTATAGGCATGAAAACAACATTATAAATATGGACACACAAACGGCTCCCCAAAAGAGCCTCTTCGTCCTCCTTCAACTCTGTCCCAATCATAACTTTGACAAGATTGACTAAAACATCTCGACTTATGACACATTAACAAACAGAAATGCAGTTTTCCCTAATCTCTCAGTCCGCAGCAGATTTACAGTAAATATTAGAGTTGACAACAACATCTGGTCACTTGAAATACATAACAGGCATACTTCTGCGCCCACTGCAGAGCTAATCTTCAGCACAGAGATGAAAAATGCGGATTAATGAGGTGGATATATGGAGAAGGGTGATTTAATATCACCCTGTAAGATGGTCTCAGGTTTATTTAAAACAGCCATTTTCCTGAGGCGAAAAAATATTCATAAACCATATCTGTTAAAGAGATCAATAATGTTACATTGTTTATTATTCATATCACCTAATATCATCAGTTGAGTCCAGAATCAGCTGCATGCGTTACCGCTACCTTTACCAGTTTCTATAACATTTCTTTACATTATAACACAGCACACATACAGCTCAGTCTTAGCACCTGAGCTTCAGTCTCCTCAGGTCAGACTGTGACTGAACATAATCAGATCTAAATATAGACCCCTGCAAAGCAAACACCGGAGCCTGTGAACCATAATCTCACACCAAATCGATTTCTGCTGTTACAGACGAGCACAGGCAAGTCAGGACTGTAATGTCAAATAAAAAAGGTAACACGATTACGCCACCAACACTTTAGATAAACAAACCCCAGAAACATGACACTGCTGGAATACCAAACCATTACTTTCTCCGAGGCTCTCACACTTGTCCTTTCTCATCAGATCCTCCGTCTCTGTCATCACCCAAGCTGTTTTATGTCATCACCTTAGTCTGTTTGAGCAAACCACCTTGGATTTTCTCTCTGTACTATACCTCCTCTGTTAACTAGCCTTCAAATGTTTATAAATATACATTACATCCAATAAAGACTAACACAAACATTATTTGTAATGTACAGAAAATGCCTTTACCAGAGTTAATAAGAACAGTGCTAAGTCCGTAAGCTCTGATCACATGACAAGGTTGGGTGTAGAAATGCTTGGTCATGATTTGTGATTACTTAATAGTGTGAAATTTGGTGCTAAATGGCAGCCAGGTCACTGTGGTTTAATGTCACACTAAAATCCCAGGGATAATTTACACAGCAGAGACCCAAGTGGCAACAGTAAACAAACACACAGTAACTCTGTAACTTGCAGCTCTGGTAAACTTTGACACACATTTTGTTTCCACTGAGCACCTGACGATTGACTCAAATGTGTCTGCGGAAGAATTTACAGACTATACTCCTACTTCACAATAAACTAGTCTCAAAATAATAACCAACTGAAGTGTACTTAAAAATAGACGCATGGTCAATAAACAGTGATTAGATCTGTTTATTGACAACACCATGTAACACCAAACTTTGATCCTTTTGGGCTCAATCAATCAACATAGAAAGCATAACTAAATGTGTTTTGTCAGTGAAAATGTTACGCCCTTTGTTCACAGAGCTCACATAGGATCCGGACATAAAACGAACACAGTAATAATAATTTAAGTCCTTTTTTAGGAAAATTAGTTATTTTTAGACAGTGTGCTCATCACTCCATCTACTGGTGAACAGTGGTTTTACAGGCTATTCAAGTCAACAACTAGCTGTATATAAATATGATGCCAAGTAGTTACCCAATCCACGCTGGTTAGCCCCTGAACAGAGGACAACACTGTCAATTACAACAAGAGGCTAATCAAAATCAGCCGAGAGTCTGCAGAACAAACATTAGGAAAATACCATTTCTAGACGCCTGCCAACATCACAATAACTCTGTCTGAGCTGCTTTAGGGTCATTACAGAGCTTACACACAGCTAGTCTTTAGCCGCTAGCTTTGACTGAGGAGGACACTGCTCTTACCGCGAGGACATGAACCTCCTCTGA
Organism: Perccottus glenii; assembly: GCA_024416835.2. Taxonomy (NCBI): domain Eukaryota; kingdom Metazoa; phylum Chordata; class Actinopteri; order Gobiiformes; family Odontobutidae; genus Perccottus; species Perccottus glenii. The sequence goes on from CM044550.2 coordinate 11,667,785, forward strand.
TGGAGAGCCGCCGAGCCCGACAGCCCACAGGCACGACACTGTAACCGGGGTCTGAACACATCCCAAGCGCCGCTACTGTCCGCCGCGATTAGTAATCTGTGAGCGTGCTTTCTGTTGTATTTACTAACAGTGCTCAGGAAACCTCGGCGTAGTGCACAGGCCGCCATCTTTGATGCCAGGCACGTTCATCGACACGCAGTCACTGCATGTACCCGTGCTGCGTGTACGGGCTGTCGAAAAAGTGGGAATATTTAATAGATGCTTGGAGTTATAGTAAAAATACATTATTTTATTTTAAGGAAAGCGATAAACCCAAAGATGAAGTACCACATTCAACAATAAAGTAACTGCCAGTCAAACTAGTACAACGGTCAACAAGTGAACTAAATACCTGGTAAACCAGGCATCATGTTTCTATAGAAAGTTTAGAGTTTATTATATCATACACATTTTTTTATTCCTTAAGAATAATTTAAAAAATACATTTTAGTTTTGTTCAGCGGAATTGAATAGTACCGTAATAACACTGAACATGTTAACATCGGTTAACATCATAGATTATTAACATTGAGCATTGAACGTCTTCTTCCTTTGACCTTTACGTCAGAGTCACAAGGTAAACAACATGGCCGCTCACGCTGAGCTGTTCCCGTGAAAACGACTGAAAGAAAATGTAGTTTAGACTGCGAGAATAATGGATTATTAATATTTTTAGGCAGCAGCTGAAATGCAATGAATGGCGTGAGTCTGTGTCTGTAATCTTATTGGGTCTATTTGCATATATTTAAATAATACAATTTTCTGTTATACAATCATGGCTTCGGCTTTTGTAGTCGGAGAAAAATTCAGAAGTAAGGTGTTAGAGTTCCTAGACAGTGCCTCTGTGACTCAAGATCTAAGAGAGGAGCTGGAGGAAAGTCTGAAAACTAATCCAACAACGACACTGTCCTTCAAAACTGCTAGAAAACTGAAGAAATGCCTCCAGGAGAATGGTAATGACAAATTTATTATTTTACTAGAGCATCTTGTTCACTAACTTACGCCAGCCCTCAAACCCTGAGTGGCCATGAATTTTCAATCCAATTTTGGTTGGATTTCTCAATGATGACCTGACAATAATGCACCATTGTCCAGTGCCATTAATGTTTTTAAGGCTGTACTTTACAGGCTGTCGTGTACAAATTTAACAAGCTAATGTTTATTACTCAAATTACCAAATCAATGCTCAATCAATTGCTATATAATAAATTTGGATTGTAACAAAACGTATTTCAACTGTTTCAAAAAGCAAGAAGCCTATTGGCAGAAGAACATGTGTATATTTATTATTTATAGAGTTGACTTGTCTTTGTACTTTATTAACAACGATATACATAATGTTGTTATCCTGTAATCAACCAGTTTTTTCTTTAGGTCACCCGTTTTACCTTCATGAATTCCTGGAGGACAGCTCACTGCATCTGCCTGAAGTTGTACAGCCTCCCAGGGTCAGTTTACTTATTTGATTAGTTTATGGCTCCACAAAAATAAAAAAATAAAAAGATTTTTTTTTCAGTTTTGTCATTGCTGCATGAAAAGCACTATAAAAGCAGTACACATACAATACTATATTAAAAAAAAATACCCTATACAATAGACAATTTTAGTTTCTAAACTATTGTCCATAACTTTAAAGATAATTGGTGTGTTTTTGTAAAATCTGTACCATCTGCATTACAATTATACAGTAATTGTAATCTGTATAAGATAACAGTTGTGTTTTCTTTTTTCAGAACCCAGAGTTGGTTGCACGTTTGGAGAAGATCAAGGCCAAACTTGCAAATGAGGAGTACAACAGAATGACACGAATGTCAACGCACAGGTACAGGTTGTTTTTTTGTCTAAAATCAAAAGGTTCTAGTAAATAACAAATCTGAAATTGAGCTTCAATATCTTATATTCACAGGAAATGAATCGCAGGGGAGCACTGGCAGACTTTGGGCAACAAGGTTAACATTGATCACATAAAATAACACCATCCATGACAATCATGAATGTCAAAATGTAAACCAGACTTTTTGTCTGTTTTTTCAGTGCGGTCTGTGAAAGCAGCGGTGGTGACTGTCTTTAACTTCTTGGTGACAATTGTAGCTACTTTTGCTTGTTCCTACATCGGCAGCCAGTACCTTTTCACTGATATTGCTGCGGTAAGGAGCTGCTCTATGAACAACAGAAAAAACTACAAATATGCATTAATGTTTGTCTTATTGTATGTCTCGTATCATTATTAATTCTATTCTTTACCAGCGAGTGATATCAGCTGTCATCACAGCTTCAGTTGTGGGGCTGGCAGAGCTGTATGTTCTGGTCCGGACGATGGAGGGAGAACTGGGGGAACCATAGCAGGAAACGAGGGCATCAACCTCCATTCATTTCAGTTTGTAAAAACCCTTGCAATACTGAACAAATTACTTACAACTTACCTTTTCTGTAAATCATTCCTAAATTTGTATTTATTTTGTGTTGTGGTAATGTTGAATAAAATTTTTTTTTTTCCAGTAACAATGTTTGTTATATTCACTGTAAAGCAGTAAAGAGCATGTGACTGACTGTGTTCTTTGTCTGGAAATACAGTATGTCAGGCACACTCCTTTTGTGTGAGGATAGACTTCCATCCAAGATCACTTATTCATCAATTTATTTGTTGTTGAGTCCAAGACAAATTTCCTTAGTCCATTTGCTTAGTTCCATCCAGGGCTGACTGGATCCTGTCCTAGCAGCTTTTGGCCTGAGACGGGGTACACCTTGGACAATGGCCAGTTAGTCACAGGATTGACAACTATTTACTCTCACTAGGGACACTCTCACTAGATTTGCCAATTGACAGTGTACTCCAGGAATCTGGAGTACACGGTGAGAACCCACAGTAACACAGGGAGGACAAAAATTTTTTTTTAAAGATCATAGCATTTTGTTGTTTATTTTTTTCTATAACTTCCTGTCTTTACAATTGCTTAGAGCAGACAAACTGAGCACTGGAGAAAAAGTGAATTTGTGTTTCTTTTTTTTCTTTTTTTAACACAATCTTACATAAATGTTGAGGACATGAAGTAAAATGTTTCTGAATTATTAATGCAATGAATGAATCATCATCTGCTCAATTTACACTGGGATTATTCATTGCCAACAGCGTGTCACTGCAGGGCTCTCGTTGGTGCTCACCGACTAGGAAGGAGGGGTGTGAGATTACCTTCTGCAATGTATGTATGTATGTATTCTGCAATGAATTTGATACACTTTATCGACAACTGATGCATAGGATATAATGCAGAGGAGTAGCATTATTCTCTTTTGAATGAGCTATTAAGTTAAATGAGAAATAAGGGGAAGGTTTATGCATTTTTTGACATTTGCACAGTTCAGTTTGAAAGTGTTTTAGTTCTGTTGTTTATTATTCACTGCTTACTATCACATTAACTAATACTACATAAGAAACCAACCACTTTACGTTGCGATGCCAAAGGACCACTGCTGTCACCACGTGTATCTTTATTCAATCCAACACAAACAAAATCTGTTTTTTCTGTACCTCATATTTTTTGTAAAGGGTTCTGTTCACTCTGTCAGCTTCTACCATATCAGCGGAAGGATTAATAGATGTAACTACATCAGGAATACAAAAAAGTATCTTTCTAAGATCTGAGATTTGACACCGGATTAAAGGTTTATTGAAAGATTATTTGGTATTAGAGATTATTATGATATGCAGAGATCCCTGCCCACTGCTGGACACAGTGGGTTCTTGTGTCATATTTGTCTCTGTATTAGACTCTGGTAATATTTCAAACTTTAAATCCAGGCAGAATTACAGAGCTGTAAGCTGATAGACCCTGAGCTCTGGTTTAATTTAGCTTTATTTTTTTTTTATTTCCCCTTGTCTGTCCATCTATCCCTGCTGATACTTACAGTACAGGGACATGAAAAAAATATTTTGATTCAGAAAATAATTACTCCTGTCATGGTATCTTAGCACAAGGAATCAGTTTAATCAGGATGTTCAGAAAGATAATACGCAGGGGTCGAAGCATTAAACATGCCACAGCAGAGGTTAAGGCACGGCAACAGTCAGTGATATTTGTGACACAGTGCTCTACACATACTCAACTGGTGTAGGGTTTTTCAGACTTGTTTTAGTAAATCAATACAGTCCACACACGTGAGGTCTGTATGTTACTCCTGGAGCTTATTATTAAATGCAAAAATAATAAACTATAATATATGTCCCTTATCTAAATATCTTAGTTTGAAGTTGTAATTAGTTTAGAAAAAATATATGTTTAGTTTCTTTGTAAACCAAATCACAGAAACGTAAACTATAAAGTAAATTAAATGGAATTTATTTTCTCTAAAATATAACACGACAAATGTAAAAAACAAAACAAAGAAATTAAAAACAAAAACTGTACAGTAAATAATTTTATATAAATACAGACAGTGAAATGTTGAAAGAAAATGGTTGGTTGTTGTTGGCTCTAACTTCTAACTGAGTTGATGGACATGTTGCAGGAAAATTAACTCACAATTTCATGTTCATGTTCAATATTGGAAAAAAACAAACAAAAATAACTCATGGATATTTTAATGTGCTTTCTAGAAATGTGTGATGAAATATGACTTTTCAAATGGTACATTTTGTTTGAACTCTTCCATTAGGCAATAGATCTCACATTCACATCGACATGGAGTGAATGTGAGATCTCTTGCCTCCCTGTGAGCCTTGGGACTGATGTTATAGCTCTTGAGGATAAACTTGGATCCTTTGTCACTCTTCATTCCAATGGTTCATCTCAACTCTGATAACAGATGATAGTTTTGTAATAACTAAACCTAATCTGCAACGGTCAATCGATATTTTGTTGCATATTTTTATCATCTGCTCAAAACAGTTATGAACTCTGTAGTTTACACAAGTGTTAATTTTTTGTTTCCATGGCGACTAGGCTGAGAATGTTCAGAATTCCAGGAAGTTGGTGACAATGGCGGCGTTGTAGATAAGGTCTGAGATGTAGCCCATTGATGTCTGGGGTCCCATCTGTGGATGGTGGTGGTGAGTAATGTCCCTGGTCCCAGTACATTGTCTGGGGGTGTGTGGGGACAACCTGATCCACCCCTCCCCCTTCCGTCACAGTTCCGTAATGTGTCCCAGTCGAACCCAGGCTGTGGGGCTTTCTAAAGCTCTGGTACGGCTGGTGAGAGGAGGCAGGTCTAGAAATGGGCTGTCCAAATGAACCAGGGAGGAACGCAGGGAGCTGGGGCCCCAGGGCCTGCCTCTGGTGGTGGTCCTGGTTCCAAAGGCAACAGTCGTGTTTAGGGGCGCTCACAGTGGGCTGCTGGTGATAGGACGAGGATGAAGGGGCAGACACAGAGTTGCTGTAAACATGGATCCAGTCGGAGTAGATCTGCGGGACGTCCTCACAGCTGAGGCTCTGCTCAGGCCTCAGGAGGTCAGACAGAGAGGTCGGGGTGGGTAAAACTGAAGGTGCCGCACAGGTCTCCACAGGACCTCTGCCTCCCTGGATGGACTTAGCAGACTTGAAGAATCTGCCGGTCTTTATGCTCCTAGCTCTTCTGTTCTGAAACCAGACCTGAGGAAACCAACAAGAGCTTCTGTATAAACATAAAAATATTACAAGTGCTTTTTATGTATCTAATCTATCTCAGTTGTTGTTACACTAAAGTTTCCACAACAAATCACCAAAATCAGCATATCAACAGAAATGTCAATAAAACCTGCAACATTTTGTGTTGTTTCGACCACAAATTATATGCAACTCTACAATTTATTGACTTTAAAAAACAAATAATAATTATTAACAATGTCTTTTGTATTTTCACAGTAGACATTGTAAAAGATCTGTTCAGGCTACTTTAAAACGAGCAGATTAAATATTGTAGTTTTCAAAATGATGAGATTATACAGGCCTTTCCAGAAAAACTAATGAATCAGGACAGGATTAGGATGTTATGTGGACTGCATCTGTCTGAAGGCACCGAGCTGTGAAACAGGCATTTGGTTCACCATATAACATAAGATAAATAATACGTGTGCACAAACACTTCTTTAACCTCTCAGGACACTAATCAACAAAGTAATCAACAGGCTATGGACAAAACTTTTTTTAAACAAATATAACAAAGCTGTGCCGTGTGTCCCATCAAAATGCAATATAAAATAATAATGCTGTATTTCCTATATTTCAAAGTGAAAAAGCAAACCTGAAATTGTTCTGAACAGGACATTTGTGTTGTGACTGACCTGTATCTTGCTCTCGGGCAGGTGTGTATGTGCCGCCAGCCGTTCCCTCAGTGTGATGTCCGGGTAAGGGGTCACGGCAAAGGCCTGCTCCAGCTCGGACAGTTGAGCACGACTGAAGATGGTCCTCTTTCTCTTCCTCTGGCCGTCCAGCAAAAGCACAGGCTCCGATGACAGAGAGGTACCTTCACTCCTCACATCCTCCACTGGGACAACACACAACACATATTAAACACATATTCACTGTAAAAGGTACTGACGAGTTTAAACAATCTGGAACAAATGAATGTACCTTTGCATTGGTCCTGTTCTCCGAATAACACTTTGAAGTCCATCAGGTCTTTGTGCTGGTTTGGTTTGAGCAAAGACAAGTCCGAGTCCATGAACAGAGCCATCACTCACAGATCATACAGTAGTGATGCTGCAGAGGAGGAGGGACCACCTCTTATAACCCCCCACCCACGGGACACCCCACCCACCATCAGTTAAGGTGTTATTCACCTCTGTCTAATTCATTTTTGTTTTCATCTTCCTTTATATTTACACATTTATAATGACCACATATTAACACTTTATGGTCACTTTGACACACAAACATTATACTTGCTTTAGGAACAAGTGACTATAGAACAATATAGTCTTTTTTAATATTCTAACTATATTATTATGTATACTAATGTTTATCAAAAGGAAACATACAGACATACCAAACATCAGAATAGAATGTTTTCTCTGCTCGAAGAGAAAAGGGGATCTGGGGTCAAAGGTTTAATCCAGGGTTCAATGGAAAGGAAAGTGTGGTAAACACAACAATAATCACATAACAACATATGGTTTGTAATCCTACTGGTGATTAGATAAGAATCATGCTGAGAAACTGTAAATAATTAGTGGCTCTGTGTAAATGAATGTTCTAATATGAACCTTTAAATGTTTCATTATACATTTATCAAACAATAAACTTAACAACGGTGGGTGAAACAGTACAATTTATTGTAAGTTCATCTTAAAGCTCAGAATCACAGCATTTCTCGATGTACATTTCCAAGTGTCCTAGTCTACTTTTTCAGGATATTATTTAACTCTTTCTCCACTTCACAAAACATCTAAATACTGTATAACAAACCCAAAGTGAAAGATGTGTTCAAACCTTTTACATAAGAAACCTTTGAGAAAATTGACTCATACACGGTATGATTCTCATGGGACACAGTCCACTGAGCATGGTTTAGCCAGGCTTTTACCCACGAGCAAGGCACTAGATGGCACTAGATGGCAAGGCACTGTCTACTCAACGGCCACCAGAGAGCAGTCTTGTCTTTGACGGAGCGCCCAATATTTGACAGCTTAGAGATTCAGGCCCAGGCACAAGAAGGCTCCACAGTTGGGATTAAATGTACAGAGTCTCAAGCTTCACTCAAACTTGCGCAGGTGGTTGTAGAGAGACTGGACGTAGGTGAAGACACACATTGGGTCAGGTTTACGTCCCATAATCATCATGTCGTCCACTTCGATCAGTCGGTCACAGCCAGCCTTCACCCTGAGCAGAGACACAAGACACATATTAATACAACTCAAGGAGACTGTTGGATTTCAAACTGGCTTCTTTGAACAATGACAAATGTCTAAGGCAGGTTAGTGACATGTGGAGGGGTCATTTAGATTTATGCTTGTACAAGTCACAGATGTGTGATCTCTTTAAGACAAATCTAAAGCCACTATAACAGAGGATAGATCCTACACAGCAAGTAAATATTGCTTTTGCGTTAAAACAGCTTAATTCTGGCATTATCACACATTCTCATAAGATGTGGCACTGTTTAATCTAAATCCCAGGGCCACTCCAGTAAGACCTTGTTTGGTCATTGGCCCATCTCTGCTGAGAATGAAGGCACACTTAAGAGTCTCATTTCAACACAACCGATTTACTCACATTAGCACCATTTAACCAGTTGCCAACATAAGTAAAACAGAACAAAACAAGTGTATGACAGAAGAGAGAGTAAACCTGGATTTGACTTGTAGCACAAACATTTATCTAGAATTTCTGTGTATTGTGTCTTTAAATGCGTGTGAGAAAATAGAACAAATACTACTTTATCATGCTTTTGGAAATCATGGGCTCAGCAAGACATCTGCACTAGTAAAATGTGAAGAGGAAACAATGGAGTCAGGCAGAAGGAATGCCCAAATGTCATCGAACACATAAAATGTTAAGTGTACACACAGTACGGCACAGCATGGCTTTAAAAACATGTGTGTTATCTGTTCTTTCCAATTTACAGTCAGTGTTTGGCAAAAAGATGTAAATGAGGAGACATTCTTTTTACACTCGAGTAAAGGCCTGTCCTGTTGATGCTCGTAAATACTTGATAGCTCATTAAACCAAAAGAAAAGACACAGCTGATTCCCAAATGTGAAATTGTATTGTTACATAACGACAACAATAATTCAAATATTTATACTTTCAATTTTTATTTTCTCTTTGACTTTAAGCCATTTCCAAAGCTCCCTGAACATTATGTACTCACTCTGCCGTCCCAAAGGCCAGTTCAAAGTTGTGTTTCCTGTTGGCGGGCGACAGAGCGGTGTAGTCGAACTCTGTGGGGAAGAAGGAGTGGACCAGAGCGCAGAAGGCCATCCCATCGCTCCAACTGGACGAGAAGTTTTGGATATCAATGTTCTAAAAAAAGACATACTATTAGACAAATGAAAAGACAGGATACCACTGTGCAAATGTGTAGCAGTGGCTGTCCCACCCATAATAAGGATACACAAAACAGACTAGGGTTTCTTTATAGGCTTTTCTGTCTGTGTCTGCTGAATTATTTTGTATTAATGTCATTTCAGGCTGTCTGCAGTTCAAATGAAATGCAAGTCATCAAATGGACATCTTGGTCTCGATCTTCATGTGTGTGTGTGTGTGTGACTGTGAGCTAGTGAGTGTGTGTGCTCCCAGTTAATAAGAGTCTTGGCTTTGCCTGGCTTGACGCTAACCAGAGCCACATGGAGCAGCAGGCAGAGTGTGCAGCGAGGGTTACCGGAGTTCAGCGGCGGCGTGTCGACATAGTCAGTCACGACCACACATACCTCACCCTCGACTAAACCTTTTAGCTTTTGGCAATTGAATGTGTAAATTTAAATAAAGTATGTTTATGGGCATTACATAATACAATACAACAGTCCTTTGTGCCACAGAGGCCAAGTCCATTTAGGGGGAGTCCAGTGGCACCGAACTTTAAATTAAAACCAGTCACTGAGGCAATTTTTTAAAGACAGAAAACATTGTGTCTATAGCAGCTTTTTGGTGTCATATATGCAACTAGGGAGTGGCTTACCTTGACATAAAACATATCCTTTAAATGCACAAATATTAATTACCATTATTACTTTTTTAATTAAAAGGGGAATGAGGAAGACTTTTTGATTTGTAATTATGGAGCTAAAAGGAGCTGCATTAGAACTAAATAAACCAGCCAGAACATAGTTTTAATAACTTCCGGTAAGGTCAGAGCAAACATTTTGTCAACTGTGGTTACCTGGTAGCCTATGGTCTTGGAGCGGCACCACTCTAAAAGGACCTGCTTGATGCTGCTGGCACTGGAGACGCCAAAACTCTGTGATCGCTTCAGTTTGGGTTTCGAGTCCACTGGTTTGAGTCCACGGCTGGACAGAGGAAGAATGTTTTTTAATGACTTTTATTGAGCCCATGTGACCTGAATACAGTGCTGTGGTATGTACCTGTTACTACATTCAGAGTCCAGTTTTTCAAAAATGGAGCGTCGAGCCTGAGCACCGATGTTACGGGGTAGAGTCTGGGACCTCACCAGCTCTCGCCTCTTCTCTCCCACAGGTCTTTCACTGCTCACATCACCGTCTCTGCAGGAGCACAAGTCATTTAAAGTTTTACCGCTACTGACTGGTTGTTTTTTAGTGGAATAAAATCTTGAACTATTTGTAATACTGCACTGAACAGGTATCTACTACTACTGCTACTCTGTTTTGTGCTTGCTGTTTGTTGTTTACTTCCATTGACCACATAAGGACTGAGTTTTAAGAGAGGTAATAAGAAATTAGCTGTGTGTTATCTGAAAGTCAAAGGCATAGTCTAGAACTGGTCAAAGCCATGATCCATTTGGTATTTTTGGTGGTTCCTTGGCATAAAGGTTTTGGAAATATTGCTTTAAACCAGGGTTTCCCAAACTTTTGTTGCAGGTGTCCATATTTCCAAATATAAATATTGACCTAGACTTGTTATGTAAAAAACAAAATGATACTTATGCTTGCAAATTGTTTCTATAAGATAAATTTGTTGGTTTTAAGTTTTAATCTAGAGTTGATATATGGGTTCTGTAATTTTAACTTAATGTTTTTTATTAAATGCTTAGATCACAATCATTCTTCCAGTTTTTTCAAAATTAATAAAAGAGAAATTCTATGGCAACCCAAATTAAATTTACCATGACCCACCTTTGGGTCCTGACCCTTTGTTTGGGAAACATTGCTTTAAATGATAACCACATTTCTCCATCATTTACCTTTCATGTTGTGGCAGCCCTGAATATGTCACAGACTTTGCAGGAGCAGAATATGTCTTCTCTGCAAAATAAATTAATACAGAGTTAATCTTTTTGAACATTCACTTTAAAACAGGACTTAACTGTGTTCAAAAATAGCACCTACCCTGAAGCCAAGGAGATCCCAGAGTCCTCACAGGAGCAGGAGTCCATGTTTTCACCAATGAGACTAAAAGGAAAAAATAAAATCATAGCAATGTTACCTTTGTTGACCAGTACTACGTCTACTCCGTGAGTAATATTACTTTCCTGTAACAGTCTTTAATAAAAACAAAAGTACTCCAAACAAGATTCCTCAGAGTAATTTGCAGAAACCTCAAATGGCCAAAGGTTTGGACAATATAGTCCAAAGATTCCCAATGTTACCTGGAGACTCTGCTATTGTTGGGAAGTGGCTGCTGCTGTTAGGTGATTGGCTCAAAGGTGGGCTCTCAGAGGCAGTAGGGGACCGGGATCCGCTGGGGCTGATGGGAGAATCAGGGGCCCTCATCTCGGCTGTCTTGGTGGTAGCTGTGATGGGAAGGTGAGGCATCCGCACGGCAACAGGGGCTGAGTGCTCATGTGGGAGGTCAGCAGGAGGGGAGACCTTTCCATGCACAAACACTGAGGGCTCTGGGTAAATGAGAAAAGATATGAAATAATTAACTTAATGCATAGTTCTAGGTTTATGTTGAAAAGCTGCAGGGCATGTTCATCTTTGCTCACAGGTCAAATGTCCTGACCTTTTGTAGAAGCATGTCCGTTCTCCAGACTGCCATTCGTTGGGGCTGGGTCCACTTCGATTGGCTCCTCTCGCTCAATGCTCTGCAACAAACGTGAAGTCATAGTTTTAACTGCGCACTTACACACGTCATTGATTTTCAAAGAGCATGGATGACCTTCACAGCGACCAGCAGGAGACTTGTGTGTGTCAAGTTTTAGTGAGTGCTGGAAAAGAAAAACTGTTTCAAATAGTCAGCAGTGTAAGAAAGTAACTGTGGCATCGATCAGCTGTGCTTTAATTTAAGAATCCAGTTCTGGTCAGACGGAGTTGAGTTGTTTGTGGAGCAGATCGTAAACTGAAATGTTATGTTTGGACCCTGCACAAAGATTTAGACCAGTGTTTGATCATAAAAAGAAAACCCAGATGTCTCTTGAGTCATTGTTGGACTGTTCAACTGTTTTGGACTTGTTTCCAACGTATGTTCTTTTTTGACAGCTTCAGCCAAACTTCAATAAACTGCGATTATTGTCACCATTTGTCTCACTTTTAACACTTTACAGTACATTTAAGGGTAGTGAGTAAATGACGTTGATGTAGGTGTGAGATGTTCTTGGCTTGCTTTTTTATTGACATGTTTTACAAATAGAAACACAGCCACAGTCCGTCTTGTGCTCTGGCAGCTTCTCAAAGCTTTTTCAGATCAGGTTTAAATGTCAAACATGATCTTCATCTTGAGTTCACGTCTCGTTATTGTGACATTCTCTATAATTGTCTTTCTTTTTTCCAAAGACAAACATCTGCAACAGAGATCATTAGTAACTATTCTACATTTACCTGCATACTGTATATTTACTTGAGTATATGAATAAAATTTAGTTTTTAGTATCAATATTTTTCCTCTACCCACAGCTAATGGCCGTGCTGGACTGATACAACACCACTATCGCAAATGCTCACCCACATCGGTCGTGGGTTGAGTTGTCACTTTCCATGGCCCTGTCAAAGGAACAGAAGGGGCTAAGTGCTGCCGAACTGATACTGGGCCGCTCTGGCACAGAACAACGCTTCTCAGGTCAAAGGTTGGCTTCAAACACATGTGTCGGGCTCAAATCAAAGTATAGTGCCCCTGAAACAGCACCGTCAGGCAGCAGTCGTTATCATTCTCTTTGGCGATGTTTATTTCTGCGCAGCTGTTTGCACTTCACACTTGGCCCTCGCAGTGGAATTGAAACGGAGTAGACTGGTTTCTGCATTTTCAAGAGCATTGTTTCACCAGTTATGTAGTGACGCACCGCAGTGTTTAGATAACATCACAATATTTGGACACAAAGCAACAGCATCTGGTCAGATCTGTCTCCGCTGTTGGAAACTCCTAAATTAGCAGAGGAAGAGAAATAGTCTTTTAAATGGTCTGAATGGCTACTTATTCAGGTTAAGCTCTAAAGCAAATAATTCTTTAACCCTGGCATATACAAGGTCACATAAGGTCAATAAACTGTTGCTGCTGAAATGACACATTACATAACCACACCAACTTATTTAATATATAAAATAAGGGATCAAATTTATAAGGAATGTTATTTATCCCTGAAGAAGCACTGAATCTGTCCATTTGGTTTATGTATATGTATAATATATGCATATGTATAATATATGGTCAAAGGGGATTGTGTAGAAACCAGGGACAATAGCAGCATCATGTATTTTTCCTTTACCTGTATGTCATACTTTCAGTGAAAAGAACTTTGAGTGATTGAAAACCAAGTCAAGACATAAAAATATAATGTAGGCCTTTAAACCAAAACTGAAAAAACTGAAGGGAGAAACGCTCTTATAAAAGAAACAATAAGCTCTTTAAATATTGTAGGGTCTGCACACTCTTAACTGTGGTTGAAGAGTGGGAGTGGTCGAGGTCATCATATAGGAATGCTGCTGTGTTAAAACGAGGAGTGTAACTCGTCAAGAGATTGTGGTGGCTGTGCTTTTTCATTTGAACCAAGTGGACACACCTGAGTCCACTTGTGGAAAACTGCCATTTTGCATAAACCGCACTTATGAATAGCACTATGGGAAAAAGGACTGATGGATGGATGGATTGTGGGAAAATAGACGTAGTGTAGTGTTGAGGTGGAAACAGCTGGTTGTCTTATGATGGGAATTCTTCTGGCTTGGGCAGAGTGGCTTTCCAAGTGGAGTTTACCCAAAGTCCAGTGCTGGTAAGAGGGAAACATGATAGTGACCAAGCTTCAGTGGTTCCTGTAAACTCTGTGGTATCTGGAGGTGCTGGCAGGACACAACAACACCCAACACTTCACGGCAAAGTACTGACAAGAAACCACTAGACATTTGTGTACACATTTAAATATACTGTGAATGTAACCCATCTTTGGCACAAGACTCACAGACCAGTGAAAATTATTTAGTTTTAAATAGAGTTTATGTGCAGCCACATTTATTATTAGGTATTATTCAAGTATTATGGTGTTTTCCAGGCAGTATTACCAGTGTCAGAGAACTATAGACTTTATAAATAGTGGATCGTGTGAACAGGGACAAGGAAGTTTGTGCTGAAAAGAGAAAGAGAAGGATTAATACTGACTCCTATTCACTCCCGTTCAGAAAAAGATAATTCTGGTTTCACTGAGCAGTCTTTTGGAGGTTATTTGATTTATTTTGTCAAATCATAGTTTAAACATCTATCACATGACCTATTGTTAAAAACAACAGACATTGACAATCAGTCACCAGTTGCTAGCTTTAAAAATGTACTTTTAAAGTTAGCTGTGTGTGCCCTAACAATGCTTTATGAAGTTTATTGTACTGCACTCAAGCATCACTCTACTTTGTGACTATAATGCTTTATGTTTCCTGACCTTTATCCAAATATGGTCTATATGGTATATGTCTTTTGGTTTCACAAACTCTGCTGATTCCACTATTATTTTACTGTCAATGCTTGGATCTATTCAGTGAACTTTGAGGTGACCCCATTTAGACATTTCACTCCATCGGGGCTTATCTCCATTTGTTCTTTATGTTTCCAGGAATATCAGCTGATAACACACTTTAGCTTTACGTAACCTATGTCTTGCCCATGAACACAAGCTGCAATGGTCAGACAAAGACAAATATTATCTCCATCAGCTGCAACACTTTAAATATTTATACTGTGAGATACAGCCCTGAACAAGCACTGAGACAAGTGCAACTATACAATAAGTCAATATCCTTATCAGATTTGTCTCCAGGCTGCTTTTAAATTAAAAGTACTTTATTATACAGTTTCTAAACAAACACAGAGAGAAGAGACCCTTAAAGCAAATCAATAGTTAGGGGAGTTAAACTACTCTCTTTTACTTGATAACCCTGTACAAGATGCTTTTTATGGACATGCCGCTAAAAATAGCAAAGCTCATATCTTAATGAGAGTAAAACAGATAAAAGTGTGTATCTTTGTAAAGATGGACTTAAGAGAGATGCGTGACATTTAGCAAATTAATTAACCAGATGTAGCCTTTGGACGACACTTAATTAACAGCACATCTTCAGAGGAACTTAATAAAACTGATCAAAACATGAAAGAAAAGTGCTCGGTGAGTATTTGAGTAGAGCCTATAATAATATCTGTAGTAGCCTGATTAAAAACTGTAACTATAGTTTTCTCTTATATTACACAACTACATTGAAGGTGGACTGAGCATGAATATAATGGGTCGCCGTAGTGACATACACCATGTTTGCATAAAGTACTTTGGCCTTCTTTTCTCCAAATATCCCAATGGTAAATGCAAATGGCACTCTGTCTGAGAGAGGCTCCAGACTCTCAGGACGTATTGTGGAGCTGTCAGAGGCATCTTTATCACTGGAGTTTAATAAAGACTTGTCAGGGACGGGAGGGTGAGGTGTGGGAGGGAGACCACAGTTTCAGAAAAGGTGCACAAGTTTAAGCAAACAGATACAGCTCTGAAGGAAACCATTTATATTAGGGTTATTGTCATAGAGTTTGGAATTAAAAGTCTCACGATTGGTAAGGTATGGTAACCAATATTCTGCCTTGTAAATGTTTTAAATTATCTAACTTGTGACTTGTGATGTCCTTTTGTTTTATTCTTTCTGCTCTTAGCCTCTTTTCTTTATTTACCATTCACACATCTCTGTTCTCATCTGTTTCTGTTTGGGTGATAAATAGGTTTTGGGTGATCAAACACTGAATAAAAACACAGAAACTCCAGTAAGTGCCAGTGTATCTGAGAACTCTCCGTGTTATAAAGCCCATATCTTTCATGAAACAATTTGCAAAACAAATGCACAATGGCACACAGGAGTTTACACCAAAGCCTTTGTGCTCTTTTATAATACCTTATCGAAAGAAAGATGGTGATCTTACAATATAGTGGGATTGAGACAGAGGACTATTCATCAAAGTAGGCTTTATTTCGACATTTTTTATATTTTCATTTCACAAAACCCTGATTTGTTTTCTTATCCATATCATGTTATTTCTGCCAAACATACTCTTCTGATACTAGAATACAATACTAGGTTTGTGTTTTGTCTGCATATAGCAACTATACTATGCTATACTATACTTTGCTATACTATACTACACTAAGCTATACCATATTCTACTATACTATACTATACTTTACTATACTAGAATATGATATGCTATACTATACTCTACTGTACTCTACTGAACTTATGCTATCATAAGACCAAACGGACCATGGCTCCATGTAAACAATATGAAGCGAGAGGCGTGTACCATTTATCAGAGGAAATGGTTGGTGACAGAGAAACACTGCTCTGTAATTTCCAGCCAGGTCTCTACAGAGAATCATCTGCAGCAAGAAAGAAATGCTCACACCACCTGTTCTCATTGTAACACATTCAAAGACCCTGCAATTTTTCTGCTAAAAAATGAACAACCACTTTGGGTTGAAAATAGAAAATATGCACATCCTTTGAAGAGAGGAGATATAAAAGCTTAATTGCAGGACAAGTCATGATTTCACATGTGCTTTTTCAGCAAATTGCATCTTGGCATACAGAGCTAATTCATGCTTTTAAGATGGATACAGGTCAGTAACAACCTGTTGCTGAAGCTGATGTTGGTTTGTACAGCAGAGAGATACAAACCACAAGGTATAGGCAAGTTTTCACCTCACAGCTGCCAGAAAAAGTCACTTCAACCATGAGTAAAGATCACTTTTTATCCCTGCACTAAGCACTGTCTTTAACATATGGCAGCAATAAAGCTGGACTCCCCTGTCCTTCTTTTAAGCTGCCTCCCACTGGCCTGTTCCCAGCAGCGAGATCTATGGAAAACTGGACGTCCTGGGGGAGTTTGACACACTGACCTCTACTCAGAAGATAATATGGACATGGACTATATCAGACCCTGTGTGGGACAGGTGTTATGAGTCATGTCAGACACCAAAATAATGAATTATAAACTGACCACCCATCACTCTGTAGATTTCACAATAACAGCAATTAAAGTTAAAAATTACTGCACGAATAGCTGACTGAGAACATCTTTCAAACATCTTTCCAGTCATGGCTTTATGGCAAAAACAATGATGACATTGGTTGGTATTTTATGAGCACCACTAATCTGACCTGCATTACTCTTCTCACTTGGTGGATGCTGGGATACAAGCTCCAGACTTGTTCAAATCATTCATGAATTCCTGTTTGTCTTTACAGTAAACATATAGAGGCAAATGTAGCTTTGTAACTTAAACTTGTAAATCATCAAAGTGCGATTACATGTATTGTATTGTCTCATTTGATGCACTAACCGGCTCTACACTCCTGGTTGGATGCCAATTTGCATTTTGCGGCAGTGTGTAAACCGTGTACAATACCAACATTTTAATCTAATCTAAACAGTCTACAGCCATAGCCACAGACACAGATACTCGTTTTTAGACCAAACAAACATTTGAGCAGCTCAAAACAGCTCAGTCATGAACACAATCTGAAAGCTGCCGTGACTGGACTTGTGCAGCGATGTGACAGATGAGGATCACTTCAGAGCGAGCAGCTGAAGGAGACTTGATCGTCATCCTCGCGTCTGCATCGCACGGAGCACACTCGTCTGACCACGTCATGCCACAGCTCATGTTTATACTTGGGCAAGAGGCTGCTACAAAACACATAAAGGGACGCCTGGTGCAGACAGGGGTTTCATCACCTCAACATTAACACTTTCACAGAGGAACAGCGGAACCAGGGCAGCCGAGGATAACTCGATTTACACATCACATGAAGCTCTGGTTAAACTTACTTTTATCCTTGCATTACTAGTAATATCATTATAGGTTTAATCTTATACAAATATACTGCTCTTGCTTCACTTTGTTTTCTATTTGATTGACTGGTTTGCATTTTTTCTATATGTATATATATATATATATGTCCATGACAAGAGGATGTCAGACTAAAACTGAGTTGTATTAACAGAGGCATCACAAAGTGGCTTAAGCATAAATGAGACAGCTAAGCGTGTGCATACAACAAAAGCTTAGTTTGTGTTTTAAATATTGTTTTTGTTAAATAATTCATGCAATAGAACAGGGTCAGCTTTTTTCTAAAACATCAGGATGTAGCTAAAAGGGCACAGTGGCTCACCTTTTTGCTGTGTTGCCTTTGGAGCACAAGGCTGACTGAGACAGGTGCCAGAAGCATCCATCAATATTAGGGAAATGAGCAATAAAGGGGCTTTCGAGTAGTGTTTGGCTGAGTTGAGAAGTATATTGTCTCCAGGACATGTACTGTTCACTGGGAGGGGTCCAGGTTAATGGTCTTTTTGAGTTATATGGTATGGTATATAAAGTCAATATATGACTGAGTGATTGACAGGTAAATAAATGAATCCTGAAGAAGCTCGTCTATGTAGGTCAGTCTCCTGCGGCGGGAGACTTAATGTCTGGCATCACTGCAAACCTCAGAGATCCCTGCTCTCGCATAACACCCGACCACCTAAAACTAAACCAATTTAGCCTCAAGTACCTTCCAGGCATCGTTCCCAAACACTGGCTCTCAGATTTGGTAAATGAAATTTAAAAAGGGAACATTCCCGAGGCAGACCTGACGTATCACTGGAGTGGCTTTTCCAGTACGATTTAAGGAGAGGGCAGCGGGGTTGAGCTGTCCCAGCGACCGGTCACTTATTAACCTGTTTCCACAGAGATGATGACAGGAACACTGGCTATTGTCTGGAAGTCATTAAGGGAGCTGGGGGTAGTCAAGGAGTGGCCGCATACCTCTGTTAAACCCCCAGCATGACAACCACGCACACAAGCCTCCGCTCTTACGCCAAAGCCCTGCAGGTCTTTAACAGTGCACTGCTCAATCACATATCATCACCAGTTTGTCAAACCTATAACAAACGGAGGAGATTTTGAGAAATACGTAGTAGCTCTAGCAGTAACTAACATAACAATTTGTTGTAATTCAAAAGGTAATTAATGTATGAGTAAAGTTTTCTTCATGGTTCTCTTAATAGCTGCAAAAGAAGTTGGTACCAGAATTTTGGAAGGGGTTGCACAAAGGGAGGAGAAGGCAGGGCAACTCAAGGAATGATCTGAGTATTAACTGAGTGTAAAGGACAAATGTCTGCGACTCTCTAGCTTCAACTATATGTCAGCACAAAGCTTTTATCTCCAAACTTTACACCAAGATTGGATTAATTTGAATAGAGACATACAGCAAACTGTTTTGTCCATTGCACTTATTTGAAAAAGACTGCCTTGCTGCAACTTAATAATGGGCTTAAATAAACTTGCATTGACAATATTTGATCAGAACTGTATAATTTACTTTATTTGTGTTTTCTATTGCTGCTGTTTGCAACACTCAGTGCAGAATCTTAAATTACTTTTCACCTTTCTGAACTGAAAAGGCTTTTGTGTGAACTTTAGGACTGTGTTATTACTGGTTTGCCATCAATTAATACTTTCACAGACATAGATTCTGTTTCACAGCGGTCGTGCAGATTTAAACCACATTTCCCATAAATCTGCTTTTTCACTGTCTACAACTTCCAACAACTGCTTTATATTTTACATTTTAACTATTTATATTTGCATTCCCTAAAAACTAACTTCAATTAATGACACTATGGTTGATGTAAATCACAGTTCAATCAAAAGCAATGCTACCCACTACAAGACTACATTTTAAGAAACACCTTTTTTTATCCACAGGAAACAAATCTGTTACTTTTTCTTTAACTCGACTCTTAATGGAGGTTATGTAACATGTGATGCAAGCTCTGTGCAAAGCTATACATTTTCAGATATCAGATACTCCTTCTAACTTTATCTTTAAATGACAAATATATAAAGGTGGGCAGATGTGGGGAAAAAAGAAAATGGGAAAATAGCTGCACAAGAGGGAAAGGAAAGGAGGGATTTTCAGATTTGTAATCCGTCCACAGTCGATGGACTCTCAGCGAAGCATGGGAACCCACACAAAGCCCGATTGAGACAGAGCTGTGGCACTTTAATTGGCCACAGCAGAGTTACCCAAAGACCTGATGCAGAGAAACCGGGGAAGAAGGGCAAAAGGCACAGGAAGAGGAGACCTTGTTGAAGGGGCTCTGCGTAGAGTCTAGTCCTAATCTCAGCTAATTCTTGCAGCTCTGAACATTAGAGGATAGACAGCTGCTTCTATACAACCCCCAAAAGCTCTTCCAGATGGAAAACACACTCACACAGCTGGGGTTTCATTCATATGGAGTGTTTTTATATGGATTCCAATGAAGTGGCTCAGCGTCAACGTATTATGACCAAATCTCTCAAACATGACTAATATCATCGTCCAGACTGGATTATTTTGTCTAGGACCTTGAATTAAGTCCGACTATATCTTAGTTTGGGATTTACAGAAACTGATGAAACAAACACAAAACTCACCTCAACCTCAGTCAATCCTTATCATATACAAAATATGAGATATTTAGTGAGATATTCAAGAACTGGTGTATTCCTCTGTTAGACTTTAGTTACATGAATAATTATCATAATGCTGTGTCTGTTATCTGCTCAAACCTGTCCAAAGCATCAGGAGTCTTTTATAACCTATCCAAACCTTCTTACTTATTAAAATTCATATACACAGGCCTCCATAATCATCATAACTGATTTTGCTGCATCTCTGGCATACAATAAAGGAGATAGGTTGTGCTTTGCATCTGTGTTGGATCAGATATAGTGCAGCCGGGGATACTCCATTAGCGTTGCACTTGCCATTACGCTTGTCATTACGCTTGCCCCCAGCATCCCATCTGTTTTACTGTGAGATAATGAGGCCAAACTGCCCAGTGTAACTTGTGATGCATATAGATTTGTTTCCATCAATATTTGTTTGGTATTTAAACAAGAGATTTAATTACTGTTCTGCATCATTATAGACAGATGGCTTTTTTTATGGCTTATTTCCTGTTTTCCAAACCGTGGCTGAGTAGAAATGTGAGCATGTGATCATTTATTTATTTAAGTGACCCCTGCAACACAAAAATCTAAAAAGGTACGGTAGTATACATACAATTTATATGTCTTTATAAGTTTGGGTTTAATTAAAAGTTGTTGCGTTATCATAAAAGTTCAACTTGGAAGCACGCATGAATTGCTTTGAACTTCTGTTGAGTCTTTTTCAGAGCATGCATTTGAATAAGGCCTTGTCTCACCAAATTGTGAGACTCCAGATCAAAAACTCAGATAAGCCAAAGGTACATGTTTGTGTTGATAAATGCAGTAGTTACGTGCTGCAAGTGAGGTTTTACAGCCAACTGGATCAAACTGACAGTGCAGGTGTGTTGTGTCGATTTGGCAGATCTCGGTGAAGGTGCACAGTAACAGCTGTAGAGCAGGCTGCAGGAGAAACAGGCCTCTGCACATCTCCTTGGCATCGACTGAGTGTGGAGTCAAAACGGCTGTGGTGTTTGTGTGTATCTATCGCTGTATCATATCAATCCGACCTGTTTAAACAGCCAACTAACTGTCACTGACAGACGGCTGAAGATGTAGCAGATTGTCAGTCCACGTGTACAAAACTCAGGTAATTATTCTGCTACAGACAAAAACGCATAACTTTCCAGTGTTGCCTTGCTTGTGTTTGATGTGTGGATTTGGCTGACAGAAGGGGATCTCCCGTCACAGAAACCCACTCAAACAAAGGTGCTCTTGTGTTGTTTAGCTCTGGCCTCTTGATTTCACAGCAGATAACATTCAACCTCATACTCAGGTGATTACAGACACAGAAGATATTTGGGTCATTTGTGTTCATTTTAGTTCAGCTGGGCCATGTGAGAGTATCTGAGTATCTGAATCATTTCAAGAATATGACTAGTTTTCTGAATGTCTGTCTAGATTATATAATTGCCACTTTACCCCAAATTAAATTTTTCATTCAAGCTTTATGTACTTCAAGAAAAATTATCATCACTAGCTGCAACGATTATAGCTACAGGTAACTCTGCCCTCCCCAGTCCCGCTGGATTCATCGGTCCACTACAGTTAATGTCACAGTCCCTTGGTCCATTGTTTGGACCAAGTGACCAAACAATGGACCAATGCTCATTTTTTAAGGACATCTGAGAAATTTTTGTTCAGGTTGGAATTTTTGTAATATTTACCAAATCTACGAGTCTGTCCAAGTCATGCCATTGACTTTGAGTGAACTCAATTTGGTCAGTCTCAGATTGATTGTTTGTCTTTCCAATTGTATCCAAAGGCAGTTTGTTTTGCATCCATTGGTACTGCTATGCTACGAAGTGCTGCATTGTATTACTGTCATTACAGAAATATGATGCACTGTATCACAATTTAAACAGGGCACACCAGACATACCATAATATCCAGTGATTGACTTCCAATTTGAAGTCATCCACATCCACCTTATCTACTTTCCAGGAAGTAAACAGCTTTGTTTTTATGTTGACAGTTCGTGATTTTGAACAACCACAGCCGACATTTCCCAATGTTGATTTCATATACAGTAATTCAGTCAGGTCTGAAAACCACAAGCCACACACTAACCTCACCTCCCAGGAGCCTGCCCTGCCGACTCATGTTACTGTACTCCATAAATCCTTAAACATTTTGCTGTACGGCTATTGTGCAACCGCAGAGACAAAGCCAGTGTGTTGCATGACATATTCACTCAGTGACACAGATGCAATCGGTATCTTTTCCACAGCGGCTCTTCAAACCTGGCCGACTATCTTACAATTACAGGATTAGGTCTGGTGCAGCTGCTCTTTAGATTTCCATAAACGCTGGACTGAGTCTTTTAAGGTCCCTAACCAACGCTGGATTTTCTGCTCTTTGACAGCGCAAGAGGACACAACTGTTTTTCCTTAGATTGCATTCTTTGAAACCACATGTTGTTGACGGCTTGAGTCCAAACCAGTGGCCAATTGTTCCCTGGGGGAGACGTCTAGAGTTACAAGAGGTTAACAGCACGTCATTTTTTGGGCTTGGTTAGGTCATCGCCCTGTGGCTTATTCCACTCATTTTAATGTGGTGGGGAATGTTACTTGTTTTTTTTTTATTCATTCAAAACCCATCTCTCACACGACTAATGGACTGGGTGTGAGTGTCAAACCTAAACAGTATAAAATAATGGACCATGGGATTGTGATGTCAACTGTGAAGCCACAAAAGTCTGCAGACTTAATGGAGCTAGAAATTGTTTGGAGTTTATAATTTTGCAAATATACTGAAGTATGTCATGACAGTCACAACGAAAGTAGGTGGAAAAGCGAATTACAGGTTTAGTATTTTGTGATGGTTTGTGGCAATTATAACCAGCCCCTGTTTCTGTACAAGATGATTTCAAACCTTGATCACGGTCCATTATTTCCACTGATTATAGTTCAGACAGTGTGTAACAATAACAATGACTGACTTCATCAGGGATTTCTCTTTAAGGTCTAACCGTAAATACAAATATGTAGTACTCACATTTTTGTTGGACAAAGCAAAAGTGGCGCGGCTTGAGAAGCGCGTGGTGGAGGGACTGCCACTGGACAACAGGCCTGTGACCATAGAAGAGACTCTGGAGCCCACAGGAGGACTGCTCGAGGTCGGGGATGAGGAGAAGGGGGCAGGGGGCGAGGCGGGACTGGACTGGCTGTTGAGACCACTGTAGGTCTGGGTTTGGCCGCTGTGGTTGGAGGACTGAATGTGAGCCTGGCCCTTCCCATAGAAGACCTCTTTCACCTCCTCGTGGTGTTCCTGGATACCATTCAGGTGGTTATTGTGGTTGTGTTTGAGGATCAGGGCCGGGCTGTGGTCACACGTCCTGCCCATCAGGAGCTCCACTTGTCGGGTCAGAGTCTCCAGCTGGCTCTTCAGCTGCTGGTTCTCCTCCTGAAGCTGTGCCACAGCTTGGCTCAGGGGTCCATTCAGGTTGGCCGCCTCCTCTAAACGCCGCTCAATGCCGACTTTAAAAGCGCTGACGTCCACATGGATCTCCCTGATGGCGTCCCGTAGTGTGTTCTCATAACGGGACAGGGCCCCGCACACAGTCTCCCCCTCTGGAGAGGAAGGCCTGGGATGACAATAGTCTTCCAGTTCGGCCAGGGTCTCCATTAGAAGAGTTGGGTTTGGTGGTGACCCTCAGGGGACAAGCCAGACAACCACTTAATTCTGTGAGATACACACAGCTTCAACGAGCAGGGATTGCTCGAGGGGGTGGGGCCGGCTGGACAAGGGTCGGGAGGTGGGTGGTTGCAGTGGGGGGGCAAAGATTTTTGAAGTCTTTCTCTGTCAATGAGAGCACAATTGAAAGTGGAGTTAGGTGATATCTTTCAGTGTTCTCAAACAGATATCAGTGTAACAGAGCTCCAAGAGTGAAAGTTACTAAAACTACTTCCTGACACTGATACCAGTATTTAGTACTTGCTGGTTTAGGAGACTTTTGTTTAAGCTTCTAATAATGCCATATTGATTCACTGTAAGTTTGATACTCTCTTAAAGTACCAAGAGGTTCCTTTAAAACAAGTCACTGAAAAAAACTGTGTACAGTCATAACTATTTAGTACTCTTATCTAGACTTGGTTTCCACAAGTACCACATTTTAAAATGTACATAAAAATGGTGTTGGGACATCACTAGTTACTCCTGAGCTGAATTTCATGTCAAGGTGATGTCTTTTCAAAGCATGCAACCAGCAAACACAAAGTATAAATCCCTTGACTAACCACAACAATACAAATTAAAATGAAACAAAAATCACCTTTTATAAAAGCAGTACAACAAGTGGTATGATTTTTAAGTGACCTACCTTTGCTCTGTCTGTGCTACACTTCAGGGGGATCCCTTTGAGCAGCTGTGTGTATCTGCTCTCCACTCTGCTGTGTGTGCTCTGCCGGCGCTGGTTTGTTTAAACTCTCAAGCCCTCGTCAGACCGGCAGGAGGAGGAGAAAAGGAGGGACATAGACTGAGGTGGAAGACAGGCTTGTAAATGTGATGGGAGGGGACCGTGTGGATTTTTTTTTATCCTGAGTGTGTGTGTAAACTATTGTGTCCCTTCCTACTCACAAAGTTTGCCTGGGTTAACATCACCTCCTGATTTTCACATGTGTCTGGATAGTGTCATTTATTTCAAAGCTGCTATACTTTACATTTGTCAAAATTAAGTATCAAACATGTAACAAAGTGCATTAATTAACCCCAAATAGTCATTATACATCAGTCTTTAGCCACATAAGCAGAGCAGATACAGGGCTTCCTGCCTCCTCTCAGGCTCATTATCAGCCCAGTCCTTCACTCTAATGGTGTTTGGTTTAGATAAACACTTTCACAGGTCAAAGTAAGGAAACATTGGTGCCATGTTGGTCTAATTACACCAATTATAAGATGACATTACACCACCACAACCACATCTATCACCGTGTGTTTGATGCAAATACAGCCATTCCTGGGTTTATAATGTGTTTGATGGAAGAGGCAGACGTATGGGCCTGCTGCTGAAGACCACCAACCTCCTGCTCCTTGTAACAGGACCCCAACCGGGCAAACATTCCTGGGCAGATAGCACCCTGACATTCCTCCTGCTGCTTACTGTCAACAGTATAGTGTGTGCACTGAGACTTTGGGGGGACACAAGCTCGTTTACTGGAAAGCTTTTCCCTGCAGCACCAGTGGATCTTTCCCTGTTCCTCTCTGAGAGTTTTATGGCACTCCGCTGGGGGCTATGCAGGACAATAAAAGCTCTGTGGAGGTCAAAGGTCACGGGTACTGGCCATGTCGTCATGTAAATGCTTTAAAAGGGTTGTAAGATTTTTTGCATGCTTTAAATTATTATTAGGGAATTGTCTAATTATCTGTACTGTTAAAATCACTGTTTCCCAATATCCGTGAGTCAGCACTTACTGGAGAATAAAGATGAATCAGGAGAACTATGAAATTAAATCTGTCTGTCCCTGAACCCCATCACTTCTTTTGTTTTGATAATGAGCACATGTGTTTTCTCTTTCTGCCTCCCTCGGAGTTGAGCAGAGGGCGTAAATGTCCAGAGTGATTACTGACGAGGCCCAAGAAGAGGAGCTCTCATTGCTTCAGCCAGGTCTCCTCTGCTCCTAAACCACAAGTGCTGATATCTCTGAGATGTGGGCAAACATACTACATGCTCCTACATGAACATTAGGTCACACACCAGCCAGAAAACATATTTGTATTGTGCACTATTTGTAAAGAAAGTATAAAATGGCTTGTTTTTCCAAAGATCCTTGGTCTGAGTAAACAAAACCACTAAGGCAGTTATTTCAGTTTGGAGAAATGCAGCTCTTACAGGTCCATTCTTGTCCATTTTACTGTTGTATGATAGTTATTGTCACATCATAAGCACCTAATCCTCTTAAATTAAACCCATATAAAGTGAGTGACAAAATTAAACCGTTGATGTAAGTTTGTTTCTTGGGTTACAGCGTTTCATTTTTGACTTCTGCTCGCATCACCCTTTGTATTCTGTCCTGCCAAAATGAAACACACCACATCATTAAACTCCTTCAGTTTCATATGAAAAACAGTGGGAGATTCATTTATATGTGTCAAGACAGAGCCAACTACAAGAGTCAAACGTGGGGAGCTTACAAAGGTAACTAAGGCAAATAAATCCCTTAAAACAAACCAGTGTAGGAAATCAAATCTATTCCAACAGTCCAGGGCCATATAAAGAGCATAATATATGTTTTTTATAGGAACTGAAGAAAGGATGAGGTCTTTTTTATGTCTCCTCAAATCAACACAAGTATAAAATAATTACAGACCCACATGGCTTTGCAGCAGTTGTTTTCTCATAGTGTCACTTTAAGTTATCATGGGGCCCGTACACTGACAACAGTTGCAGCATTAGCTCTTTATAATTTCACCATATTATTGTCACGTATTGTCCTGTAGAGCAGAACCATAACGATATAATTTGGAAAGTATGTGTAGGGTTTTTGACAGATTCTCTTAATCCTGACTTTATGTAGTCATCTCTTTCTGCTTTGGTTTTGCAGAAGAAATAAGTACAGCCACTTCAGCGGCTGGCAAAGTAGCATCTAAATAACCAAATAACATGCACAGAGTAAATGACACTTTAAATACTGCCTGTAACTCAAATGACAGCTCAGTTTCAGCACATACAGTGTATCCTTGTGTTGTATTTGCCTTTGTGTGAGCTCTCTTGAAGTACACTTGCTTTGCCTTGTTCTATAAATACTTGGAAACATGGAAAAGGTTGATGTAAATCCGATTCAAATTCAAATTGACTCTTTCCACCTGTGGTCTGTGTTTTCAGAGCCAGCTGTAGTTTATCTCAACACATTTGGCTTCAGTTTAGCTCAGTGTTGGATGAAAGTGTAGCATGAAGTTGATAGATGGGCATTAGGAAATGACTTGTTTATAATTAGAATGTTAATTATAGGTGTTTTTTATGAACACTGTCCAACTGTAAAGAGAGGGATGCCAAACCAAACCACATTCCTCTGTGGTCCCCTTTCATTTACCCCTCATTATGCTCTTACCCCTCAGTGTTTTGGGGAGGGGTGCAGTCACTCAAACACTTACTGTGCACACTCTACGTCAGTGATTTTCTCATATCACCAAAAGCTATTACGTTCCCACACACAGGCCTGGGCCAGTTACAGATTGTAAACATTAACATAAGGCCTCGGTTTGTGTCGCTCCATTAAAAAACCACACCAACACAAAACTGCTTTAGGACAAATTCAAAACTAATCTTCAACCCAATATGAAAACTAATAAAGGTTCAATCCTAAATTCAAAAGCCCATAATCATCAGGCAAAGTTTAAACTAAAAAAACATTTTAAGTTTAATTGATACATGATTAGTGCGAACTGTCAAAGGCAACGTCCGTGGACTCTCTCTAGATCTTGGACATGGAATAGTCTGAAGGATTAATCAATAAAGTGTATGTTTTTCAAGGTTTGTAGAGGTAACACCACAAAACCGACCTGACAAAAGGAGAACAACAGTGACAAATGGAGAACAACAGTGAAGTAAAAAGGGAAGCACAAAATGGCTGTAATGAGAACAGGCTGGGGCTGGAGGCTACGCCTGAAAATCAGCTTCAAAATGTTACAGGGTAGCTTCATCTGATTATTATAATACATTTATTTGCACGAGCCAGACATGGGGTTTTCCAAAAATAATTTTATGCAACACTACTCAAAAAGACCATAACAAGGACAAAGAAACAAAATGGCACTGAAATGTTAAAAATAATAATAATAAGTTACTCTATGCAACTTTTAACCAGAATAAATGCTTTAAAGTCATTCAAATGGGTAGCATCAAAGTCAATTTGAGTGAAGAAGTGAGAGAACACAATGCACTAATCATTTCCAGGACATGCTCTTCTCCTGTTCTCCATAATTAAATATGTTCCAGGTTTTCCAGGACGGGTGGGAACAGTTCTTGCAGCCTGGAATGATATCACTTAAAGTAAATGTTTTACACAGACAGCTACCTGCCGCTGACACATGCCCTGTTTCTGCATGTCTGTGTGTTAACAGGCATCAACGACACTGCCACTAACATCACGTCAACCCGCACTCATGACATCAGAGTTTCCATGGAAACCGCTCAGGCCTAAACAGGACAGCGTGGACAGCAGCCAAGTCATGATGTCATTAACACTTCAAAGCAGTAATGAAGCGCACATGGGGCTGAGGGAGCGTGCAGGCGATATGAAAGAAATGTATTGTTTTGGCTCATGATTAGGACAAATTAGTGATTACAGTGTCATGTTTGGAGGGAGACTTACCAGAAGTGCTGGCAAAACGAGAGGCCACACTCTAAAAGCTGCTCTCAATGAGAAAGATCTTCGGAACAAAATGAAAGGAGGGAAAAAAACTGAAGTTAGTGAAGAGCTATGATAGAGGCCTGAGACACAATGAGTGAACATTATTCCACAGTCAACATTAGTCTAGGTTTAGTCATGGTATATCCTGATTGGGACCTGTGTTTAGTCCCACATTGAAACAGATTTAGCGTAGTCAACTTTTAGCCTTGCTGTAGCCCTGGTTTTATTACAGATGTACAGCTCTGGGTGAGTTTTAGTCATGGTTTTGTCCAGTTTTGGTCCACAATTCAGTCCTGAGTTTAGTCGTGGTTCAGTTGTATTATGCTTTTGCTTTTAGTCCTGGTTTAATCGTTGGTTTAGTCTTGCTTCAATCTAAGTCTAAGTCTGATGTAGTCTTGGTTTAGTCCTGGTTTAGACCTGGCTTAGTCCTGTTTTTTCTCCTTGGGTTCAGTCTTGAATTAGTTCTGTTTTGGATTTGGTTGTGGTTTCATTTGAGTTTTATACAGGTGTATTGTTGGTTTAGTCCTGTCATGGTTTAGTCTTTATTAACTCCTGTTGTAGTGCTTAGTTTTGCTCTGATTTAATCTTGCTTTAGTCCTGTTCATGTCTCAGTCTACTCTTAGTCTGGTCCTGGTACATTTTTGGGTAAAGGACTGCCAAGGTCTAGAAATCATACAGGGTCACTTAAGGAAACCGTTTCAGTGTCGACTCCTGCTTTGTTTTGACAGCGTCCTCCATCTTTGACCTCGAACAGACAAAGAAAGCTCAGATCTGAGGCACATCTGTTCCACATTTATCAAGCACTGTCTCAACTCAAGAGGATTTATCATTGTAACAAGAAATGTGGATAAATCTGCTGAACATGGGCTTAGACCCTCTCGAACAACACAGTTGAAAGATGTATGTGGAGCCAATGAAGTGTTTCCAACAGAGCTGCTACAGGACGAGTGTACCTTAGACTTAGACAAATACATAATTACTCGGCATGAGACGCTGTGATAACCTTGAGGATAAATGTCACAGTATGATGGTATTGCAGCTACAAGTCTAGATGTTTTTAATTTTAATGTAAATGGACACTAAGTAAATGTTTGGGTTGTTATATAAATATACAAAGACAATTATTTTAATTAAGTCAATGCTGTCTTTTTAGGTTGGGTTTTAAGCTAATATTTCCACTACGGTAAAAAGCTGAAGTGAGTGAGGAGTGATGACAGAGGACTGAGACAAAAGGCTACAGCACAAGAAGTCCACTAAATAAACCCTTTTCTGTTCCTTTTAGTTTATGTGATCCTAGTTTTTGTTCTGGATTAATCATCATGTTATTTTAGCCCTAGCTTTAGACCTGGTGTATTTTCTTTTTTATTCTGTTGATGTTATTTTAAAGAAGGGACCTTGGCCTGATTTGCAGCCTCCATCTGAATAATTCCACTTAGTTTTCTCCCTTAAGCTATTACAACACATTTACATTACATTTACATTTATTCATTTAGCAGACGCTTTTATCCAAAGCGACTTACATTACATTACCAGTGTTACAGTCACTGGAGGCAAGGTGGGTTAAGTGTCTTGCCCAAGGACACAACGACAGTATGAACTGTGGGGCGAGCGGGAATCGATCCTACTACCTTCCGATTGAAGGACGGCCGCTCTACCACTGAGCTACTAACACCTTCACAAACATTTATGACCTCTGAGTCAGGCCTGTTTGGTTGCACTTGGCAAGTTTTCATGAAGGTTGCTGCATTGTGCAAGTTCAGTACTTTCATGTCTTGTCTCATCATCTCATACAGCATGAACAGTGTAGTGGTTTCAGTTCATGTGAACTGGCACTGTCCCAGATGAGTCTCTTACTGTAAAGCAGATGACGGCTGTATGGTGTCAGACAGAGAGCCGACTGAGGCAGAGGAGCCCTGGATGAGTCTGGACGTGCTGTACTCCGGGATGGCAGCAGCAGGATTAGATAGGTCTGGAAGTGGACAGGCCCCTAAAGTCAACAGCAGAGAGGACACTGGAGACCACTGTGAGGAGGATGTGACTGGGGTCAGGGAAGTTCATGTTGATAAAGACAATGGGCTTTTACGATTTCTTTAATAGTTGCATTGGACTTTCTCAATGTCCGCTTTTAAACAATAGTACAGTAACAGTAACTTCAGACCTGGCATCATCTATAACTACGCCTTTCACTTTAAGTTTCAAGAGCTTTGTTGGTTGAGCTCTGAATCAGTTGCTTGTTGACCAATCCTCTGTGAGAAATCTACACTAAAAGACGCCAAGTGCATCATTTAATCAAGATCCAGGTCTTATAATTCATCCGTACTCGAGCCACCTAAGACTTTGGAGCTGCTTCCTTCCAGCTGCAAATAAACTTTCACTTTATACTAATCCCTGGCTGAAACAAGTGCTATTACAGTCCTGCCACAGTATAGATACAATTACATTCAGTGTGAAAAAGTTACATCGTTTTTCCCAGGGACACAGTGATAACTAATAAGGACCGTGGCCTGATGTCATCCAGGAGCTCTCGGCCAAAATACATCTCAGTCATATCCATCAATTGTTCTTTCTCTGTATAATCTACTCACACACACACACACACACAGTGCTGCTGTAGTGAACCCTCTCACTGCTCCCAGATCAGTCATCCTGTTGGCAGTGAGGTACTGTTCAGGATTACGTCAGCTGTTCCTCTTCCAGGCCCTGGAGAAAAAAACAACGAGACATTCATGCAACCCTTTCATTCTGCTTTAGATTTAATAGTCACTGTTGTAATAAATATTCAAATAATGATTTAAAGATGTTGAATGTTGTTTGTGTGTGGGTTAATTGGATGTAGCATTGAAAGGAAACAGGTGAGGTCAAAGGTGAAGTCATCATGTGAGTGGGAAAAACCTTGTATGAAGAAATCCAGGCCATTAAAAAGTGTTTTGACTTTTGACTGTGGTCATTTTACTGCCTTCATCACAAGGCTGTTGTCACTTACACCTGACGCTGAGCGCTCCCTCTGAAGGAACATAATGTCATGTTCAGCCACTTACTCCACCGCTCTCTCAAACAAACATCACAGGACCACAGCAAAAAAACAGCCCTCTCTCGATGAAAATCAAATAAAAAATGTGAGTAGAAGGCTTGAGGTGTTGTGGTTTTTAAAGATCTTCTTCTTATCTTTAAGATTGAAGGTATTTTTCCACATACGTCCACATGACACACTGTTGTTGTGATTAGATGGAAGAAAATACCAACCATTCTTTGTCATTTGTTTTTATCATTAATAACCTATTCCTGCCCTGTGGTAGTATTGGGTTCACAAGTTTGTCATTGACAGTATTGACAGTATTGACATGTATTATGTGTTCAAGCCTATAGTTCAACATGAAAGCAAAACATTATTAATTTAATGGCCGGCTTGCAGCTTCATCCCTTTAAAAACTGTAATGTTTTGCTTTGTCATTGTTCATAATTAATCTCCATAGGTTAATAGATGTCCATCACTGTTCTACAACATTCTTTAAATGGTTAGCAAAATAATATATTTCAAGCCACAGAGAATACAGAATATGGCTCAACGTTATAGATTGCTCTGTCTAATGTCAGATGCAAGCCTAGTTGTTCTGTACTAGAATCGTGCCGTCATGCTTTCTGCACAGTACTGGACTGTTTTCACTCTTTACATAATTGAACTCAAGCCTTACGTCACACGCTTCAGTCCGCTGCCTACTTATTTCTCCCGACAGGCTCAACATAAAAATGATGAAGTGGCTTGTCCTTTAACAACGATATAATGTCCCCCAAAGACTTTAGCACACACCTGCAGCAGACAACACTGAGCATTTATTTTCACTCAGAAATGACCTCTAGCTGCAATCCCCTGCAGCACTATATACGCCTCTAGTCATAAACGTCTTGTCAGGTCAGCACAAGGGTAAGTGTTTTCTTTGGCTCGTAAGTCGTCTCTAGAGGAGTCCCACACTGGCCCTGACGAGATAATAAGTCACATTGAATCACTGAGGAGTCATTTGGGAGTGAGTTTAGTGGGGTCTTCAACACTGAGGCCCGGAGAAGTTTGGGATAAACCGTTGTCCTGTGCACGGTGCTGCTGCTCACTGATTTATAGCTTGACTCTGGTTGTTACATAAGAGAAACACACTCTTAGATTAGATTTAAGTGGGTTATGTAACAATAGACGGTATGTTGTCCGGTTTTTTGTTGTGATTTCTGTCTTGGCTCCAACTCTGTATGAGTCACTTTCTTTGAGTATCTGCTCTCACTTTTATTTTCAGAGTCAAGACCCCTCAAACGGAGACTGAGACCGAGACAGTAGTGGTATAAAACAGTTAAGGCCAGAGTTAGACCAAGTCCAAACTCATGGAGGTTTGCCAGGCGTGGGATCCAAGCAGGTGACAGAGGGGTTTTAATTCTAAATTTAAATAAAATGATCCAATGATATGAACAAGCCTGGCCTGCCAGACCCAGTACTACCCAGTATCCAGTTTCTCTGATTGGTTTGATGAATTGTGATGAGATGTTGTGTCCATTTGTTCAACCTCCTAGAAATGTCTTTGTTTAGGACAGAAAAGAATGGTTGTCTAGCTGAGGTCACTATAGCTGTGATCTCTCCCCGTCTTTATTTAAAACCTTGAAAGGTCCTGTAGTCTGTGACCAAAACCGAGACCTTTAGAAAGTACCAAGTTGAAACAAATAGACCTATTATTGCCCAGTAATGTCTCTTAAAATTAATTAATCCTTTTAAAATTACTCACAAGCAAAAAGATCAGTGCCAGTGAACACAGCCTAAATCTTTAAAGAATATGAAGATTACAGAAACAAACTCATCAAACTGTGGTCAGTCGAACAACATGTAAAGAGTATAACGTAACCTAGTCTCTGTATTTCTACACAGAATGTCTTTGGGGGAATTAATTTAATAGTATACAGTATGTCCTCTGTTATTATGTAAAGTGCCTGTTCATTTTAATAAGTTGGAGCTTGTTGATGGCACTGAAGTAATTTGTGGCACTAAATGTCAACATTTAACTATAATTTTAGATTCAGTTCATGTACCACACACACCATTAGGTTTTACCGCTTGAGTTAAATGAAAAAATAAGTTTCACAAATCCCCCAAACCCTGCTTTTATTGACTTTAGATGCTTTCAAAAGACAAATGTTTTTGTTGCAGTTGAAACAGTGACAGCCTTCACATTTTTATGCAGAAGTGTATTGAGTGATTAATTTGACAGTTTTCCGTTAAAGAAGGAAACGTTCCTGACAGTAGGAGAAGAAACTGGTTCCATGAGTTGCTGCACTGAGCCGTGTCATTTCTCATGAGGCAAAACACCAACATTGCACAACTTTCACTGACTCAAATGGGACAGTGTGGAGTCAGTGTCTGTCTCCGTACAAATGAGCTCATTCAGGATGCGTTTTATCAGGGCCCCAGAGAGAGCAAATAAATCAGGATTGGCTCGTCTTAACCTCTGTTTGTGTGTGTGAGACTGAACAGAGGCACGTCCCGTCTTACCCGTTAACAGCCTGAGTCTGACAAACCGACCGTAGCCTTGTTATTGTCAAAATAAACCCCCTTTCCACCAAAATGACTAGAGTGCTAGGGTCACTTTGTGTTTAGTTTAACTTTGACAAACTGGCTTGGTTTTTAAGAAACAAGAGAAAGATTATTATTATTACAAGCTCTCATTTATTGCAACTGATGAACAAAAATAGCTTTTTACACAACACTGGTCCAGACAGTTACATAAACTAATATAACTGCAAAGAATGTTTCTACAACCTTCAGAATGTATGTTTTCACCAACTCGGCCTCACAATATGGTTTTGATGCTAATGCTATTTAACTGTCACTGCTGCTTCACTGACCTCTCGGCTGTTTTCTCGGGTGAAAACAGTTGTTTTGTTAAACCTGGAAACAATTAATTTGTCTTCTCTCTTCTCAGTTGTCCTTGTTGTATTATTTGCCATCATAATTCTTGAGCAGTGAAACTTGCTGCATACAAACCAAACACTCTGCAGAGCACACATCTGAAAACTTTATATTCTAAACAAACAAACAAACAAACAAACACACATTTCAGTGCCATTTTGTTTTATAGCCTCATGACACTTTAACAGAATTTACAGTTTCCCCTTATCACAGGGGACCAGAAACTGCTCATGGCAGAATCTGAGGAGGTCAAAGAAGCATGAGCACAAAAGGCAGAAACTGGTTCTAATGTTATGATCCTGTTCATCAGAAAGCAGATATAATATCTGTATAAACTGAGTGGAAAGTCCAAGTAAGTCAGATGTCCCTGATGTAAATAGTCTTCTGTTAAAAATGATAGAATACATTAAGATTTGGCTCAGTATAAAACAAACATTTCTCTTATAAACATGAGTCATTTGAATCATTGCTGAAAAACCTAAGTGCCAAATACTACCTCCTCATAAAGTCCTCTACAGATTCCACTTAAATTATGGTTGAACGTCTGCTTTTAAATTATAGTGCTTGAACGTGCAGCGGTAAGATGCTGTTTAGAAAAGAGAAAAACGTTCATCCGACTCACTCAGCAGTCACTGTGTGTGTGCTTTAAAGCTTTAAAGATGAAGAAATTAATTCAGGGGGTTTCTTTATATCATCAGTGAAATATATTAAACTATGTCAGAGCTCAGGTATTTAACTCTTTGTGAATAATTAAAAGAGAATAGTGATATAAATTATGCCTGCTAGTCAGTGATAGGCTTCATAAAATAACAAACCCTCAAAAAACACGTCCTAAATCAGTTTTTAGAATTTGTACCAATCAGCCACATCTCCATTTCCTGAAACTCTTTACTCCTCCCTGTCCTGTCTTGGTGACATTGGACCATTAGTGTTTGTAATTAGGATCTATCTTTGGTATCTCTTGTATCTCTTGTATGTATTAGGCTTTGGTCCTGAACCTGGTTGGGTCTTAGTCCCTAAAGGTCTTGGTCTCAGTATTGTGTCAATAAACTGTCTCTCAGTCCACAGCATGTTTATAAAGTCAACATTATAGTCCCTTTGTCTTCTATTTCTACTCTCCAAAATTCAACAAAGGCCAGAAAATGTATTTTCAAAACTGCTCTTTCAAAGCACACGTAATCAAAGGTCGCCTCAAACGTCCCACGTTATATCAGCGAGATCTAATATCATCTAAAAGCCTTGATTCAAGCCAGCTGGCAGATCGACTTCTACCGACTTGCACCTCGTCCAGGCCAGTCAACACGCACAGTCTTAAAACTAACATTAGGTCGAGTCACATTAGTAAGTCCAGTCTCAGAGGGGCTCCTATCTGTTGCAGTTGACCCCATTGAGTTTCCATGTAAATACAAACAGAGAAGTTAAAAATACAGTGTCGTTAATCAACATGAGGCAAACAGCCCCTTCACAATCACATCCAATGCCCAACCACATTAATTAAATTGCATAATGATGGAAATACCACTAAACAAACCGATCGGCCACAATTTCCCAAAACACAACCATAAAAATTGCCTCAAACATTTTCATGACGCCTGCTGCATAGCAAAGAGATGACATGGCCTTGTTTTACGACCTGACTTAAATGTTGGTTTGCAGCTCGCTGTATAAATCATATTTCTCTCTCTCTTATGCAACTGTGATGTTTACACACTCAGAACGTCCATAGCTCTTGGCTGATGTGAGGACGTCAGCAGCCAGGTCTAAATCTCAATGTGTCATGTACCAGACTTCATCAAAGAGAAACTGGCAAACACAACCTGAATGAGTCAAGGTCTGTCAGCGAGAGCAGGGATGGCAATTAGCCGCTTTGGTTTTTACAAATAAGCTTTGTGTTAAAAATCAGCTGGTGTTAATGTGGATCTGTCACAACATCGCAGCCGGAAAGAGCCATGTGGTCGGACATGATTAGGGCTGTTTATTATTCACTTAAATTATAGACGTTCAGCGCTGCTCTCCCTGAACTCAGCAACAAAAAGAGGAAAAGGAGGAGAAAGAAAGTTGTACAAAAGGTCAACAACACACATTTCCACTGGTTGAAGTACAGTATGTTGAAGTTAAGGTGTATCCAAGTTCAAACAGTCCTTTCACAGTGGCCGGGCTATGTGCAGGTTTTAATAATGGCTCTGAGCATAACTGACTTTCCACAGCCGTACATCAACAACAGAAGGCCCTGATCGACAAACAGACACACTATAGTTTGATTTGAGCTGAAAACTGTTATTTTTGGTGTGAACCCGCAGTTTGAAGGAAACTGTTTTATCTTTTACACAATTAACACAAAATAATATACAAATGAGTCAAAGTAGTAGTGGTTTTAGTAGTTGTGGTATTTGTGTGAGACTATAATTGTAAAACCAATAATCATTTTGCTGACTAGTTTTACTTATGCTTGAGACATTTTCTTTTAAAGTAACAGTACATTTACGTTTACTTTTTTACATTTAAGTTTTTGACTATTCTACCCACCTGGTACCACAGGTGTACGTTTGAAGCGTGGTTTGGTCACATGGTTTTGTAGCAATACAACAATACAAAGGGTTTACTGTGTATTTTCTGAAAAGTTTGTAAAATTTTGTAATATAAAAGGACATACACAAATGTAGTTGAGATATTTAAGTCATTCCATTTACCAGCAGCAGATAAATACCGGTTGGATGGCAGTTGAGCAAAACAGTCACTCATGATTTAATCTTTTGGTACAAAGTGACATAACATGTCTCCGTTTCTATAGCAAGACAACAATTTAGCATATTTGAGAAAAATACAATTCCAACTATGACTATGACTTGTTGTGATGTTGCCATGGGTTTAATCATTATCAGTAGCCTAAAAGTGAAAGAGTAGTATGTACTTTTTTTTTATCTGATTGCGTCTGTGCTGCAGTAAAACCACCTCCTCTCTGTCTCTGCTCCTGGAACCGGCCTGAGCTTGTCCCTCACACTCAGCCCTTATCACCTGAAGATGTGTCTCTGGAAACTGTCAGTGTCATTATGTTCAGATAAAGCACCATTTAGCAGATTTATTACACTGTACTGTAACTTGAATGTGGTTGAAAATGATGCTTATGTGAATCTTTCTTATTTTCTATAGAAAGCAGTCTGTTAGACTGGTGCTTCTTACACACTTTAAAGGCACTTGTAGCTGATCTAAAAAATCACAGGCATGTTTTCTTTATTTGATTCGCAGGTTATGCCTTGGCTATGGCTATTTGTATGTAACTAGGGCTCAATAAAAAGAGTCTTGTTATCTCATTGGACTCTATCCACTTGCCTTTTTCAGGTGAGATGTAACTCTGCCAGTCTCTTATCTGGTTTGTTTAGAGTTTGAGAGGCTCTTTTGCCGTCGTCTGGCCGCACCACTTTACTGATAAAGATCCCAAGATGTTTGTCTTTTCTCGTGACCTCAGACCTGGGCCACACGTTCACCTTTAGGGCACCTCTGGTACCAGTCCACATGGAGCTGTTTATCTTTGTGAATGGGCTCAGAGGTAGAAGCCGGGGTTTGCCCTGACACTCCTCTGGTTCAGTCTCACATCTACAAGGAGAGAGCTTCAGAGTGTTCTATTAGAGCATCTGAATAAAAGAGGAGCTCTAATGCCTTATATAACTGTGGGGTTTACTTGATTAGGTTAATTTATGTAACTAATCTACAATGGAAAAAGAACGGAAAACAAATTTTTATAAAGTCATTAAAAGCTTATTATTAACATTTTGTCAAATAAATATTTTAAGATATTTATTACTAAATCAGTTTTCAAACATTTTTGTTTTTCTATAATACATTAGCAGCAGCAAGACTTCAGCCAAGAGTATATCCACCTGAACTAAATAAAAATACATACAACACAGAGTCACATGGAGACCAGTCATTGCTGACTTCAGTTTGAAGCAGCTCAGTTGTGTTTCTTCTGTTCAGGACACACACATACGTGTTAATAGAAGCGGCTTCTCCTCACTGCAGAGAAAATGGACAGCATCACTCTCAATATTTGTGATGTTTGTAACTGAACACATTGAATGGATTTATCACATTTTCATAGACAATCACCTCTGCACATGTAGCGCAGGAAGACAAACCCAACGACCAGCAGTAAGACGACATTAAAGACCAGGATCCACTGGCCCGGCTCTGAGCAGAACATCATATGATGGGAAATAGTTAAAAATGTTACACAGTTTAAAACTGACTTAACTACATTGAGGCCATTGACAAAACCAGATGGAAAAAGGTAATTGTAAAGATTTTTGCCATTGAAGATGCCACACATACATTTGTAAGAGCTGTGTCTGCTGCCACTATGTGGTTGTTACATGCAATGTATCAGGCCTGCCATCCTCGATGCATGTGACACTTTTGATTAGGACTTGTGGACTATGGACAAAGTTTTTCAATATCAAAAATTCTCACCATCTTGTGTGAGTTGACAAGCAGAAAGTTTAACATGCCTGGGTCTATTTGCTCCATGTCATTTCCCTAACACCCTCACCATCAGCAACAGCTAAAAGTAAAAATGCTGTGCTGTTTATATAATTGGTGTATAAAGTGCACAGATGACTGCAATAGGCTGTGCACTTGGTGCACAAGCCCATTAGACGACGATGTCAAAGTCTGCTTATTTAGCTTGACACATTTTAAGAGAGAGGTCATCTTTGGCAAAATCGAATGGTTTGGATGTAAATCTATTTCCAGCAAAGACCTAAGCTGTTCTAAAGTAGTTCAACATAATGTCAAACTCCTATAGAACCCACAGGTCGGGATTCTTATAAAACTTGTTCTACCTGTCAGTCTCATGCTGAAGCTCCAGGGCTACAGACTGATCTTTTAAATGAATGTGCTTGTTTACATTGACTGAATAACTCAGAAACATGACAAACTCAATGCACCTTGAACAATGAGAGTGAAGCTCTTCTTGATGGGCTCTCTCAGAGACTGGTGCGAGACAGTGCAGATGAACTCACTGCCTGAGTCGCTGAGCTTAGCCCGGAGAGTGAAGAAGGACAACAAACTGATTGTCCTGTCAGCGTTGTTTGTGACTGGAAAACCCAGCATTCATCACCGCTCTGTGTCCTGCATCAACCCCACTGTGGTGGGACCAGTGTATGTTCACATCCAGAGGGTAGTAGCCGTCTGCTTCACAAATCACCCTCTTCTCATCGCCCTCGAGAAGAGTCAGTGTGGGGCCGACATTTATGGAAACCTCTGGACTGCCTAAAAGGAGAGGGAAAGTGTTTAAACCAGCATAAAGGTGAACGATCTGGAAATAGGAATGTAATGTTTTAAAGCAGGTATACATCACTGAAAATATAATTACGCAGTGTGTGTTTTTTTTTTAACCTGTAGACTAAACAAAGTTACAGGCAAATACAACTTTTATGTTCATGTCTTTTAATGTAATTTGCTTCTAATCCTCCATTAAGAGCTGCTCACTTTCAATTTGCAGACTTATTTCCAGTTTTCCAAAGAGCGGATACACAGCCACAGAGCAAATGTAGGTGTCTTCAGTGCCCATTTTTATCCTAGGGATGGTGTAAGTGGCATCACCCTCTGCCAGTTTCGTCAAAGCTACACCCGAGCCCTGAGTGTTCCCTGATTGGCTCGAATAACTGAACAGTTCTGTGCCGCTCTCTCCGTGTCTGTGCCACTCCACTGCCACTTTTGCTGCTTTGTGATCCATGGCAAACTGACAGTGGAGCTTCTGCTGGGACCCCAGAGAGGCCTTCACTGACGGGGTCTGGGTCTGCATCACCATGACGACTAAACAGAAATGGAAGAGAAACACAA
Organism: Perccottus glenii; assembly: GCA_024416835.2. Lineage (NCBI taxonomy): Eukaryota > Metazoa > Chordata > Actinopteri > Gobiiformes > Odontobutidae > Perccottus > Perccottus glenii. The sequence goes on from CM044550.2 coordinate 11,708,465, forward strand.
ACACATATGTGAGCAGGGGGATGTGTGTGGTATTTAGGACATTTTAAACTTAGATGAGCATGACAGTAGGCCTTCTGTACCTGATGTAGTGAGTACTTCCCCGTCCTCGATGGCAGTCCAGTTTCGATAGTCATGCTGTCCCGTCGGAGACTGAGCAGTGGACTGTCTGATGAAGCTGAGGACTGTGAACAGGCCTTTGGAGTGTTTGAGGGTGCAGGTGAACCATCGGTTGTACTCGTGCTCCCCTTTGACGGGCCAACGCACATGGATCCCCTCTGTACTGTACCGCTGCAGCTCACAGGTCAACTGCTCCATGTTCACACCCTCCACAAACCGGCGCAGCTCCAGCTTTGACGCTACAACAAAACACAATACATTTCCTGTTATTTAAAGGATACACACATAATTTTCTGTGCGCTAGTGCTGGATCCATTGTGTTCATATTTAAGTGGACAAATGACAAAGAAGGAGCAGAAGGACTCACGAGTGATCAGGAAAGTGACAGTGTCAGGATCCACCGGAGCGTCCCCTTTTTGACCAAACTGTAGCACAGCCTTTCTCGGGATGTATTTAGTATGGACAAACTTTTGTTGTCTTAACTTAAGGGTATCTTCTTTTAGAGACACGTGCTCATCGGTGAATTTACAAGGCAACCATGACATCTGAAAGGCACTGAACACACCTGCGAAAATACACATTATAGACAGGAATAAAAACCAAGTGCTGTAAACACATGAATAATTATCCCAAAAGCAATAACTCAACTTACCTTCAAATAGATAGACGTAAAATAATATTTTTAGGTATAAACACATGATTATTCAGGGGTAAAACAGAGAGTTGTCTTCACGGGTGAAAATTGAACAAAGCAGACAGGACGCTTTCACTTTCGTTTTAGTGGGTTTAGTTTGAGTATACCAACTCAAACTGCAGTACCCAGGCTTCCGTTTGGAGGCGCTACAAATGACAAAGCAGAACTCTGAAATGTGGACCTGTAGGTTAATATTGTCGCTGGAAAAAACTGCTTGAGTAAGTTTGAGGCTCTTCTATAATTAGGACAGAATAATAAGTCAAACAAGGAAATATATATATTTTACTTCTATGACTGTCTGGTGTTGGCAGTAGCTCAGCACAATGCACCACAATGGTTAAAAATACTTATAATTAACTGTATCCAGGGTATGTCTGCTGTCATTAAACAGCTCATGTTCATGTTGTTGATGCCGTCTTTACTTTGAGGCCACTTTTCCTGTTTTAATTGTGTGTAAAATAAGTGCAAATCAAAAAAATAATAATTAGCACACATTATTTCATCATAAAACTCATTTAATTTAATATAAAGTATTTGCCTTCCTTTTGTTGTTTTCTATATTTAATCTCTTCTGTTTTATCTTTCCAATTGAAAACATGTTGCTGAAAATTTCATAATTTACTGTTTATAATTTTAGTGCTGATCAGTAAAGAAAAAAACAATCAAAAGTAGATTTTCCTAAATCAACAACAACAAAAAAAAAAAAAAAAAGAAGAAGAAGAAGATAGATATTTATATAGCACCTTTCCCAGACATAGTCACAAAGTGCTTCAATAGTGGAGCCATTATTCAGGCGCTGTGGTCTTCAGGAAAATGAAATAGAGCATTTTACAAACATACATAACAACAGTACCTGTTACAACATAACATTAGAGTAAAGAGTCAAAAAAGCTATATCCATACATCTAACTGTAAGCACTTGAGTTTGTGTCTCAGATAATGATTAAAAACACAAAACAAGTTTCAGACAAGACTCAAATCCAGCCTAAACTAAATAAAAACACACAACAGAGAGTCACACAAGACAAGTCACTGCTGGCTTCATTATTCGTTCTAATGGCAGCTCAGAGGGGCTTCTTCTGCTCAGGACACACACAATGGCTTTTAATTGAAGCGATGGCTCCTCTGATGGCTCCTCGCTGCAGAGAAGATGGACAACACTACATTCAATATTTGATGTAAATACAATAGATTACGGACTATGGAGCTGATAATAGTTTTTTGTGTGTACACTTACGTAGGTATAGGTAGAGCAGAATGAAAACCAACATGACCAACAGCATGACAAGAGTGAGGACCAACACCCACTGGGTCGGCTCTGAGCACAACGGCACAAAAAACAGTTAAAAAATGTTCATTAAATAAAAAAGCTGATCTACATTTCAAGTTATTTTGCTGTAAAACCAGGTATATGTCACAAAATCTGAGTTACACATTTAAAAAAATTATTGCATGTTAATAATAACTTGAATGAAATGATGATGAGGTTTTAAACATGGCTGAGCAATTGTTATCTGATGTGTAATGTAGATGCATTGTCTGTTTACAAAATCTATAAATAAAGTTGGTGAAAAAAAGCTGACATGTCTTTAGAGGTTCTTAGTCATCTTGGACATAATCAACAAAGTCATCTGGATGTAGGTTTGAAGGTGACGACATTTAATCCCTCATCCAAGGGACTTTGTCACTTCTGAGCAGATTGTCCAGATGCCTTTGTAGAAACCTTTTCTTGCTTTTACGCTAAGGATTTATGCGACCCCTGAAGGTGTCATGTGAGTCTCTGCTGCCACTGCGTGGTAGATAAAAGTAATGCATGGACTTTTTTTTTGTTTTCCTGAAACTAAATTTCTTTGAAGTGTACAGCTGCAACTCAACAAGCTCAGTAAGTGTGTGGAGATTTCTGCCTTTTGGACAGAAAATACAAACTAATTTGAGAGTTATTTTTTACTAAATGTATTATTGACAGCATTTACAGCACAATCCTAGGCTACTTCGAGCAGTTTCACATCATGGCAAATCCTAGCGAGACCCAGACCCATTCCAGTGATGATTCTCAAGCTATAATGTGTGTGGTTCCAATTACTTCACTGTTAAAGTCCAGCACTTTCTGTTTATCACATGACAATATAAGAAGTGAAACAACTCCAATCACAAAAAGATATGGATTATGTCTATCTTGTAACTTAATGTACCTTCAACAATGAGAGTGAAGCTCTTCTTGATGGGCACTCTCAGAGACTGGTGAGAGACACTGCAGGTAAACTGTCTGCCCGAGTCACTGAGCTTTGCCTGGAGATAGAAGAACGCTGACAAAGTGAACGTCCTGTCAGTGTTGTGTTTGTGGCTGGAGAGCAGAACATTGTCTAGCACTTTGGGAAGAGGCGCGCCCACTCTGCGTCCCACATCAGCCGCATCCTGGTGAGACCACTGTATGTCAACATCCAGAGGGTAGTAGCCATCAGCTTCACACATCACCTTCTTCTCATCGCCCTCGAGCAGAGTCAGTGTGGGGCCGACATTTAGAGAAACTCGTGGGCTCTCTAAAAGGCGAGGGAAAGTAATTAAACCTCAGGACAAATGTAAATGGAACTAATAGCTCCTTCCAGCTTTAAATGTCAATATTTCCGTAACAGCCAAAGAATGTGTAATTTATGAGCCAATTATGCTTGATTGAAAACATACTTTGACAGTTACTGAACTTGTCACAACCAATGAATCAGACTGAAAATGTCATAGCTCTTTATGTCATACTTAAAGCTGGTTAAGATGCATCACATTATTCATCATTAAGAGCTGCTCACCTTCAATTTGCAGACTTATTTCTAGTTTCGCAAAAAGAGGATGCACAGTCACAGAGCAAATGTAGTTTCCGTCACTACCCATTTTGGTGAAGGGGATGGTGTAAGTAGCATCGCCTGCTGCCAGTTTTTTTACAGCTACACCCGAGCCCTGAGTGTTCCCTGATTGGCTCGAGTGACTGAACAGTTTTGTCCTCTCTCCACGTCTGTGCCACTCCACTGCCACGTTTGCTGCTTTGTGATCCATGGCAAACTGACAGTGGAGCTTCTGCTGGGACCC